>OY728141.1:652417267-653667267 GCA_963277665.1 Viscum album
AATCCATTTATATTGATTAAATTTATCAATTATTATTAGTATTTAATTTTATATTTTATTATTAGATAGTTATAATTACTAAATATGCAACATTAAATTAGAATTAATGAGCTTATTATTGTAACGTCCCCGACCCGGAAGCCACTAAACCAGTGCTGTGAGCCAGGTGGTTACATGACCTTAAGCGTGCCTCCCCGTACGCCAAAGGCTGTCGACTAGTAGCGGGGGTCTATGGTGTCAAGTGGGGAGACTATACCCCCTTTTTATCAGAGTAAGCACAACATAAATAAACCAAATAGAAGAAACAATAACCAATAACAAGGAACATGTATAACAACCATTTCCAATAATAAATATGTCATGTCGTACTACAAGTGAAAAAGTGGACAGAACCCCAAAATAAAGACAACGGCCAAAATCCCCAAAATGGTCCCAACTCCAAGTCCGGATCCCCCACCAAGTGTTACCCATGTCCACTCAACTATCTAGCAAGGAACCTTGACCTTGTTCTGACCCGAAAACATGAAATCTGCTCTGGTACCCAACGATGGCCCGAACATGGTGTGAGTATAACTCAGTAGGCCACTACCAACGGTGTCTACAAACTATCCAGTATAAACAGGCAGTGCATGAAAAAGGAAAACTGAATGATAAATGCTAATTAATTAATTAAGTCGCCATAAACCAGTTTAGAGCCAATCCATTTCCACTTCTATTTTCGTTCATTACACACCTAGTATCACCATTTACCATTTCATCACATTTACATGGGTTAATGACATACATTATGTTACATGGGTATAAGGCCAATAATGACATGGAAGATGGTAAACACATCGTTATCATATCTCACTAGGACTAACACCTCATAGCAACCATAACCTCACCTCAAAGCCTCAGTTTGGGTGGATGCAAACGTTAAAAGAATAGACCCTCAGTCCCCTTTCCTAACCCGTGCATTTAGGGTGGAGTTTAGAACCTCATTCTTCACTCGACCCATGGGCGTAGATCCTCAAGTCATACCCGACTCTATGAATCCATGTGCACATGCTTATATATACAGGTAACCATCAACCATTCAAACCATTTCCCTTCGGCAAACAATTTTCACCACAACCCACATGGGAAACCACATCATGCATTAACCCATTAACAAATTACCATTTCACATCATTTAACCATTCACCCAATTCCCATGTGTTATGCCAATCTCACTAAGCATTCAACATTAAACCCATAATCGATCCCATTATGGTCTTTAATCTGTTTACACATTAACCCATTTAACTCGTTCATCATTCCCATGAATCAATCATTTAACCCATTAACACATTAACCCATTGGTTATTACAATGTCTAGGTGAATCACCTAAATTATATTCCAAGATCAACCAATCATGTCAACATTTTTATCAAGGGCTCTAAAATTCATTACAACAAGATCACTTGTTTAATATGAATCCCTAAATTCGGGAAATGCCAGAACATCCCATGGATGGCCCCAATTAGTTCATGTCTATCCCAACACATCCCACAGGGATCGTGAGGGTTCCCATTTTCCATTTTAAACACCATTATTACTAAACATGCTAAGGTTATCCAAAACATAACCAAAGGAAAGAAAGAACACAACTAAACATTAACAAATACCGAAATAACTATGGGATATCACTTGTATACCACCATCCTCGAAATCGCGGTTGAACACACTCTCAATCGAGTCCTTAGACCTCGATCCGACCAACCTATGGAGCTTCAACATAAAACTCACCCAAATGTTAGGGTTTTAGAGTTTTGAAACAAGAGGGAGAGAAGGTACTAACCCTAAACCAAAAAGAGAATCAAGTATGAGGTTAGCCTTACCCGAAGCTTCGATCCGCAACCAATGAAACCAAAAACGCCTTAGAATCGAAGGGAAACCACCCTTGGGAAGCTTGGGTCGGCCAAGTTCGTCGCTAGGGTTCAGAGGGGATGAAATGAGGAAAATCCCGAGTGGTGTTTTAAATCCCAAAGTGGAAATCTTATAATTTTTCCCAACGTTAAGTGGCCGCATAGTTTGTCCGCACGGTTTGGAAAACCGTGCGCAAACCGTGCGCATGCCACTGCCCGGAGGAGGAGGAGTCACGCGGTTTAGCCGCACGGTTTGGCAAACAGTGTGCAAACCGTGCACTCGCTTCTGTCCAGAGGAGGGAGGGTCACATGATTTCTCTTTGGTAGGCCACATGGTTTGGATGACCGTGCGCAGGCCGTGCGCCTTGGCCTGCTCTACCCAGACTTCCCTTCTTCCGTGCCCCGAGCCCCTGGAGCACCCCCAAGGCCCCTCACACTTTCAAGAAACCTTTTAAAGTCCCAAAAGGAAAGGGTTTCACCCAGAACACAACAAAAACGTACCTTTCCAAAAACCGAGATCTTACAACCTCCCCACCTTATGACGGCTCTTCCTCGAGTCGAGGTTCCAAACCTCACTAATCCACCGAAGAGAAGAGTTCGGACCACTGAGCCCGCATATCCGATTTCTGCTCCCATGTTTCTTCCTAAATATTCCCATGCTTCTATAGTACTCGCACAAATGGCACAACCTGGCCTCACAATACCTTTTCACTACGGTCCACCACACGAACTAGATGCTCCTCAAAGGACGCATCAGCCTGAAGCTCCACATCCTCAACATCAACCATGTGAGATGGGCCAGGGTGATACCGTTGAAGCTGCGACACATGAAACACATCATGAATCCCACCATGCCACTGTGGAAGAGCCAATCAGTATGCCACTGGTCTGATCCTCTCCACAATCTCAAAAGGTCCCACATACTTGGGCACCAACTTACCTTGCTTTCATATCCATCGGTGACCCAACCTTGGCGACACTCTGTAACGCCCCGAACCTAGCTACCCAGAGTCGGTGCATTATTACATAACATTGGCATGATCACAAGAAAGATCAAATCTCGAAAGACCGATTGGTTTAGTATCCTTGGAAACACTAGATATATTCATAAGTTTTACATTACATCATAAAATGAAAAACTACTACAACAAATTAATGTCTCCATAATCCACACTCATATCCCCACATAATATCCTTGCAGGTCATTCATAATTTACTTCTTCACTTCCTAGGAAAAATAAAACATAGAAAAGGGGTGAGCTCAAATGCCCAGTAAGGATAACAATATAGCGCAAACTTTCATAAATAAGAATAGACATTTAAGGCAATGTATAACTAAAACAACAGCCTTTCAAACTTGAACATTCAACATTGTATGGCATAAATAAAATGAAATAATGCCATTTAATCATTCACATGGATATTCTACTAATCGAATAATCACATTCAAAATCACTAACCACTTTCATAATGATGGAATGCATAATGCCAGACTATCATAACCACATAGCCAAGGCCTCGTGCCAAGACTACAAATAAGATTTTGTCAAGGCCTTATGCAAAGACACTAGTTTGCCTCATGAGACCTACCGATGCATCGAGGAGCTATAGCGGGCTCCACCCGTCACATATTAAGTCCAATGCATTCCCATATGAAAAGGTTTAAACATAACATAAACATTAGTATTAAAACTAGCATACGAAATGTCAATAATTTCACCATAAACTATGAATGGTATAAAAATAGCACATCCACAGTCAAACATATCACAAAACCTCATAATACAATATAGAAGTTTTGTATCATAATAAATCAGCGTAAAATCCATCAAAGGATGTTGACATAGATGAAATCAAAACTCTTTTTAGAGAAATATCTCGTTCTATTTTTGAAATCATTTAAGAGCCATATAAAATAAAACATTTTCTTTGAAAATATTCTTATAAGCTTGTAAGTAAAGATTTGAATATTTTATAACGGCGGAAAATAGCCGCACCCGCCGTATAAGTTAAAAAAAACATTCTTACCTTAATTCTGTCGAAAAGGTTAAAAAGGACCTTGTTTTGAAAACAACGGAAAGATTCCTCTTATAAAAAGTCAAACAAGGGTATAAATGACTTTAATCCATATTCTTGTAATTAATAAAAATGTTTTGAAATACATTTTTAAGAAAACATGGATGTGGATGATAAAGAGATCCCAGTAGATTATTACATATAAACAACCTCGGATAATGAAGAGATTGTGAAATAACCCTTACCAATTTGGTAACTTATGAAACATACAACCCATGAAAGAGGTATCATACAATGAATATGTAAATACACATAAATTAGAGTGTATTACACAAAAAATATAATTATGGGCAGTATATACACCACACAGAAGGTGATGGTGGCAATATGGCATGAATCTCACGGAAATAAGGAGTGAGATGAAAACCCCTTACCTTGTACTTTTCCTTGGTTGGGGTAGGTTAACCTCCTGTATAATGGTGAAATAATTGTTATTAAATTATACAATAATCATATACATTAATATGATATCATATATGATCTTTTAATATCGATTTGATAATAATATCTTAGTATTATCGTTGTTTCGGGTGTTAACTTACTTGTTTTCTTTTATATGTTTTGTTACGTAAGACATTTTTGTAAAGGATAGGTTGTATATTATTCATATCCAGAATGATATCAAGTCCTTAAACATAATTTTTAAATCATCAAATGATAATTATACTTGAATGGATACGATGGAGAATGAATCTCATCGCGTTCGTGGAGACGGTAGTCCGTACGTACGCACGAGCGACAATATCATTCTTTTGATATTAAAATAATATATAAATGGATGTTATATCATTTATAAAGAATTATTAACATGTTATATTTATTATTTACCTGAGTTAAACATCATTATTATACCCATTAACATAATATTATATTGAATAACAATTACACCACGATGTGGAGACGGTAAGCCGTACGTACGCACGTATGGTGACATGTTATTCAAAGGGTGGATAGAATACTGAATATGGTTGTACCATATTTATAATAACATCACAGTATATATATGATACTGGATTTATTATTTTAGAATGGTAACAACAAAGGAAGAAGAAGTGGAAGAGGAAATGAACTTGGAAAAAGGTGGTGAAATCATTACCTCTTCTTGGGGTTCTTTCTTTTGATTTGATCAAAAGGGCTCCTTAGGTTGGCTTTATGATCAAACGAAGGCCCCTAGGTTGTAGTGAGGGAAGTTGGGAGAGTATTTGGGCAGAGTTTGGCTGAACCAAAAGGCTTTGAAGGTGTGTAGAAATGAGAAGGAGGAGTGCCCTTTTATAAGAGGGGTGAGGGGCACCTTTGGAAAAGCTAGAAATATTAATTTATAATAAATTCATATTCGGTTTCTAATGGTTCCAAAGTTTGTTATTTAATTTTTAAGGTGGGGATGGGTCGAAAAAAACTCAACCAATATAATTTAGACAGGTTTGGGTACTTATATTAACCTTATCTTTAAGTATTAACTCTAAGTTAATTAGTTTCACTTTTACAATGTCTCTTTGTATTTTTATATAATATGGTTAATAAACTTACTACATACATCCAAGAGACCCCCAAGTGGTCCATTAATGATGAACCTATCATGATATAAGTCTCCTGGCCGAACCTTAGATTTTTAGGAATTCAATATCAATTAATAATATAATATTTGTTTTAAGAACTCTTTTATGTCAATTTTGACACTATTCAATAGTTGATTTTTGTGAAACTCATAAAAGATTTATTACTTCAAAAAAAGTCAATTAAATCAATCCTAATATATCATATTATCCTATAAAATTATTTTAATTCATTAAAAGTTTCATATTATATTTATTTGGGTATTTATAATATCAATTAGTTTAATTTTTCACTATTATAGTAATTACTACATCCTCATTGTGTCATAACTAAATTAAATTATTTAATGTCTAAAAATTATAAATAAAATCTCATTATGTATGAAATCTTTTTATATTTCTAATGAATATTTATAATCTAAAATCCAACATATATAACCCTATGTAATAATTGTTTTTCTAAAAGATATATGCTTGTGTCATTTTTGTATTCATTTTAACTTAATTAAAAAAAATGTCCCTATCTCCTACAAGTGGCACCATGGGGTCCCAAAATCGACCCAAAGATGCCTATGGTCGAACATGTATCAACCAATAAGGATAGGACACGTTTTAGGGTAATTTAGTATTATTATAATATTATTTTTAACCCTTATTTACCAGATTTACCCTTAACCATGGTAAATAAAATATTTACCATAGTAATTATTCAAAATGTCTAAAAATAAAAGTTACCTATTTACAAAATTTGGACATCCTGATTCCAAATATGGAATCCATTTTTCTAAATTCAAAACACATAAGTGGCAGAAATTAATTTAAAATTAATTCCCGCTGTCAAAACAAAAGCGTGTTTTTAAGAGATAATAACTATCAAAAGATTGACACTTGTTTATGTTCGGTTTAATTGTAAAATTATGTTCAATGACCAACATTATATTAAACGGTAAAAATATATTCTAAATATACTTTAAAACCACTAAAATTCATAATTTATCACTATTAATTATTTTGATTAAAAAAGTTGTTTTTAATTAAAATTTAGTAATTTTCACTATTCATCAAAATATTAAAGTTATCCGAAAAGTACCAAAATTTCATCTTAGGCTAAATTAGATATTCCGAATCCAAAAATTAAGTCCATTTTGAAATATAAGATATATATATAATTTCAAAAAGTAGGTATTACTATTCATAACGGCTAGTTTGATTGGTTGTTAGAACTCGGTGTTGCGTACTACACACGTTATCACATTATTCAAAGAGAAGCGTACCGTAGAAGCTTGGGGTGTTACATTCTCCCCTCCATCAAATAATTTTGTCCTTGAAATTTCTAGAATACTACCGCATGAAAAGACTCGGGTGGTTCTTCATCATAAGTTCCTCGGGTTCCCACGTTGCCTCTTCCATCTTATGGTTTCTCCACAAAACTTTTTCCAGACGCGTCGTCCGGTTTCTCAGTACTTGTTCTCTTGTATCAAGAATCCTGACAGGCTCTTCACAATAAGACAGATCGGGCTCCAGTTCTAATTCCTCATAGGTGAGTACATGCATTGGGTTAGGCATGTATTTCCTCAACAGAGATACGTGGAACACATCGTGAACTTTGGAGAGACTTGGCGGCATTGCGAATCGGTAAGCTACAACCCCAATTCGTTCTAGAACTTCGAAGGGTCCAATTTACCTGGGACTCAATTTACCTTTCTTACCAAAATGTATGACTCCCTTCCATTGAGATACCTTCAGGAAATCATGATCACCGACTTGAAATTCCAAATCCTTCCTTCGATTATCGGCATAGCTCTTCTGCCTACTTTGAGCTGCTTTGATGTGATTTTGGATTACCTTCACCTTTTCCACCGTTTCCTCCACCAGTTCTGGTCCTACAAGTTTTCTTTTACCAACGTCTTCCCAACAGGTTGGTGTACGACATCTCTTTCCGTATAATGCTTCATATGGTGCCATCTGAATACTCGAATGGAAGCTATTATTATAGGAAAATTCTACAAGTGGTAAATATTGATCCCACATACCGTGAAAATCAAGTGAGCAAGATCTCAACATGTCTTCTAAGGTCTAAATAGTCCGTTCTGATTGTCCGTCTGTCTGAGGGTGGTAAGCAGTGCTCAAATGAAGTTCAGTATCCAGGGATTTCTGAAGACTTTTCCAAAATCTTGAAGTAAAACGGGGATCACGATCAGAAACAATCGATAAGGGTACTCCATGAAGTCTCACAACTTCATTAATATATAGTCTTGTTAGACGTTCCAGGGGTAGATCTTCTCTTATAGCAAGAAAATGTGCTGACTTGGTAAGATGATCAACAATAACCCATATTGCATCGTTCTTTCTAGGAGTCTTTGGTAGCCCCATGACAAAGTCCATCGTAATATTGTCCCATTTCCACTCTGGTATGGGAAGAGGTTGCATGACTCCTCCAGGCTGTTGCCTTCCAGCTTTCACTTGTTGACAAGCCATACATCTTGACACAAAATCAGCAATCTCCCTCTTCATGTTGTCCCACCAAAAATGTTCCTTCAAATCTCTATACATTTTGGTGCTCCCAGGGTGTATAGAGAAATTGGAACTATGAGCATCATCCAGTAATTCCCTTTTTAGATCAGGTATATTGGGAACACAAAGTCTCTTCCCGAATTTCAAAATTCCATCTTCATACACAAAGTCTCTCAATCTCCCATCATTCGAAGCTTTAATCTTTTTTTGGAATTATTCATCATCGGTCTGAGAACTCTTAATCCTTTCTAGTAAAGATGGTTTGGCAACCATTTGAAAAAGCATTGATGTTTCACCTTCCCTGGATATTCCCATGTCCATCTTCACTAGATCCATGAAAATTGGATCCCTTTCAATTCTCATATTATTCAAAACTCCATGGTCTTTTCTACTCAAAGCATCTGCCACCTTGTTTGCTTTCCCCGGGTGGTAGTGTATCGTACAATCATAATCCTTGAGTAATTCAAGCTATCTCCTTTGCTTCATGTTGAGTTCTTTTTGTGAGAAAATATACTTCAAACTCTTGTGATCAGAATAAATATCACATTTTTCACCACAGAGGTAGTGCCTCCATATCTTCAAAGAAAAGATCATAGCTGCTAACTCAAGATCATGAGTAGGATAGTTTTGTTCATGAATTGTCAACTGTCGTGATGCATAGGCAATAAATCTATCCTTCTGCATAAGGACACAACCAAGTCCTTTCTTTGATGCATCACTATAAATAACGAACCCATCATTCCCCGATGGTAGAGTCAATATAGGAGCATTGACTAATCTTCTCTTCAGTTCTTCGAAACATTCTTCACACTCTTTTGTCCAAACAAATTTAACCCCTTTACGTGTGAGCTTCGTTAATGGGTTAGCCAATCGGGCAAAATTCTGGACGAAACGTCGATAATAACCTGCCAAACCAATAAAACTACGTACCTCAGTTATACTCATAGGTGCTGGACATTATTGGATTGCCTTGGACATAGAAGGATCAACAGAGATTCCATCTTTAGAGACAATATGGCCAAGAAAAGAAATCTCTTGAATCCAGAATTCACACTTGCTAAACTTCCCATATAATTCATGCCTCCTCAGAGTCTTCAAGATAATGCGCAAGTGATTTTCATGATCTTCGTAGGTTTTGGAGTATACCAATATATCATCAAAAAATACCACCACAAATTCATCGAGATACTCCTTGAAAACTCTATTCATCAGATCCATGAATACAGATGGTGCATTAGTCAATCCAAACGGCATTACAGTAAACTCGTAATGCCCGTACCTGGTTCGAAATGCTGTTTTCGGAATGTCTTCCTTCTTCACACACAACTTATGGTATCCAGATCGAAGGTCAATCTTTGAAAAGTATTGAGCTCCATGTAGTTGGTTAAATAAATCATCAATACGAGGTAGGGGATACTTGTTCTTTATCGTTATAGCATTGATCTCCCTATAGTCGATACATAACCTCATAGATCCATATTTCTTTTTAACAAAAAGAACAGGGGCTCCCCATGGAGAAACACTAGGGTGAATAAATCCCTTATTACTCAATTCCTCTAGTTGTTTCTTTAGTTCAACTAATTCTACAGTGGCCATTCTATAAGGGGTCTTCAATATAGGCCTTAATCCAGGAATCAAATCAATGGAAAACTCAACTTCTCGTTCTGGAGGATGTCCAAGTAAATCTTTCGGAAATACATCTACAAATTCTTTCACAACAGGTACATCCTCTATTTGAACATTCCTTTCCTCACCAACAGTTATTTCATTCTCTTCCTCCCCAATAATTTAATTATGTTGAGCTACTGGGGGTGGATCTAAATAAGAGTTAGGTGGTGACGATTCTGCTCTAAAGATAAGGTGTTCCTTATCATTATCATCAAGAATCGTAACCTCTTTCTTCTTACAATAAATATTTGCATCATAGTCTGAAATCCAATCCATACCGAGGATTATATCAAACTCAATCATAGGTATGACAATGAGATCAGCAGATAACGAACATTTATGTGCTCTAATGGGGACTGATTCACAAAACTTTGTTGCAATGATACTTCCCTTAGGAGTTTTAACTAACAACTCCCTTATTAAATCAAATTGGAAATATCTAATTTTCTTAGCAAACTGGGAAGATATGAAACAATGCGATGATCTAGAATCAAATAATGCATTTTCTAAACTTGAGGAAACCATTAAATTACCTACCACCACGTCTTTCGGAGCTTCTACCTCAGCAGTAGTGATAGCATAAGCCTGGACTTGATCCCTTGGCCTTTTCTGAGGTAAGTTCTCCTGACGCTTAGGACATGCATTTGCATAATGCCCCATCTCCCTGAAATTGTAGCACTGAACGTTGGTAGCTTCCTTCTTCCCCTTGCAATCACGAGCTTGGTGGCCTTTTTCGCCACACTTGTAACAGACTCCCATTCCCTTCAAGCAAGTACCAGGATGTTTCTTCCCACATTTACCACAAGATGGATATTCAACCTTTCCCTTCTTCCCATTATTTCCATTCCCAGATTGATCAATAGGTCTCTTCTTCTCTTTCTTTACTTTAAAGTCATAAGACTTAGAGAATTCCTTTTCGGTCTTGATAGCACATGAGACAATGTCATCGTACGATGAAAAGGATTGTGAGACCAATGATCGACGGAGAAATGGTTTTAACCCATAAAAGAAACGATCAATCTTACTTCTTGGGTTGCAAATATAATCTCCAGCATACCTCGCTAACCTTGTAAAGTTAGCCTCATACTTTGTGACATTCTCATCTTCCTTTTGTCTCAGACTCAGAAATTGCCTTTCCATATCTGCTCGATGGTCGCGAGGAAAGTATTTTTCTAAAAAAAGATCTTTGAACTCCCTCCATTCCATATTTTATACTTCATCATATTCCTTCATGCTTTGAATCAATGACCACCATTGATCAGCATCTCCAGTGAGGCGGTAAACTGCCATGAAAACTTTTTCCCTTTCACTGCTCCCCAAAGCCTGAAATATTTTCTCTAGGGAATTTATCCATTGCTCGGCTACTAAGGGATTTGTACTCCCATTGAACGTTGGTGGTTGTTGCCTCATGAATCGATCTAACATTGATCCTCTACGCTGTGGATCAGGCTGCTCCATACGTATAAGGTTATTATTCATAACCTGAGTAAGTTGTCCCAGTATGGTGATTAGCTGATTGGCACCAGTTGCATCACCATCCCCACTATAATTATCTTGAGCAGGAGGGAAATCCCTATATGGAGTGCGTGCATTGATACAGTTTCCATTTCTTCCAATAGGCTCCATTTCTAAACAATGGCATAAACTAGATCAGTTTATGAATCAAAATACATAATCTCATACTTATAAAACACTTAACATAAATTGAACTATTTATGGATATAATCCATAATCATAAAAATGTTTTCTTTGAGAAATTATATACTCATAAACCCTTCATAATGATTTGTAAATAAAATGATAGTTATCCTAAGCATATCCCCCGGGAGTGTCGTAACCAAGAGTGCAGTAAGGCCCGTTGTCGTGCACCAGTTCCCGTTCGAGTCTAGCTCAAAGCGGGGTTTTCGGGTTTTACCCCTAGGTACATCTGTGCCAGAGCCGCCTCTACCTGCTCGTATCCAGACAGGGATTTATTTCTTAGAAAACTCACAAAATCTCTACAATACCAAAATTCTAGGAAGATCTTCTATACTAATCCTCAAAGTTCATCTTAGGTCTACGTGCTCTAAACAGAGTTTATCTAAATCTAGCTTCCAAGGTTCGTACTAAACTTCCTCTGATACCAACTATAACGCCCCGACCCTAGTTACCCAGAGTCGGTGCATTATTACATAACATTGGCATGATCACAAGAAAGATCAAATCTCGAAAGACCGATTGGTTTAGTAGCCTTGGAAACACTAGATATATTCATAAGTTTTACATTACATCATAAAATGAAAAACTACTACAAGTTAATGTCTCCATAATCCACACTCATATCCCAACATAATATCCCTGTAGGTCATTCATAATTTACTTCTTCACTTCCTGGGAAAAATAAAACATAGAAAAGGGGTGAGCTCAAATGCCCAGTAAGGATAACAATATAGCAGAAACTTTCATAAATAAGAATAAACATTTCAGGCAATGTATAAATAAAACAACTGCCTTTAAAACTTGAACTTTCAACATTGTATGGAATAAATAAAATGAAATAATTCCATTTACTCATTCACATGGATATTCTACTAATCGAATAATCACATGAAAAATCACTAACCACTTTCATAATGATGGAATGCATAATGCGAGACTATCATAACCACATAGCCAAGGCCTCGTGCCAAGACTACAAATAAGATTTTGTCAAGGCCTTGTGCCAAGACACTAGTTTTCCTCATGAGACCTACCGATGCATCGAGGAGCTATAGCGGGCTCCACCCGTCACATATTAAGTCCAATGCATTCCCATATGAAAAGGTTTAAACATAACATAAACATTCGTATTGAAACTAGCATACAAAATGTCAATAATTTCACCATAAACTATGAATGGTATAAAAATAGAACATCCACAGTCAAACATATCACAAAACCTTATAATACAATATAGAAGTTTTGTATCATAATAAATCAGCGTAAAATCCATCAAAAGATGTTGACATAGATGAAATCAAAACTCTTTTTAGAGAAATATCACTTTCTATTTTTGAAATCATTTAAGAGCCATATAAAATAAAACATTTTCTTTGAAAATATTCTTATAAGCTTGTAAGGAAAGCTTTGAAGATTTTATAACGGCGGAAAATAGCCGCACCCGCCGTATAAGTTAAAAAACATTCTTACCTTAATTCTGTCGAAAAGGTTAAAAAGGACCTTGTTTTGAAAAAGACGGAAAGATTCCTCTTATATAAAGTCAAACAAGGGTATAAATGACTTTAACCCATATTCTTGTAATTAATAAAAATGTTTTGAAATACATTTTTAAGAAAACATGGATGTGGATGATAAAGAGATCCCAGTAGATTATTACATATAAACAACCTCGGATAATGAAGAGATTGTGAAATAACCCTTACCAATTTGGTAACTTATGAAACATACAACCCATGAAAGAGGTATCATACAATGAATATGTAAATACACATAAATTAGAGTTTATTACACAAAGAATATAATTATGGGCAGTATATACACCACACAAAAGATGATGGTGGCAATATGGCATGAATCTCACGGAAATAAGGAGTGAGATGAAAACCCCTTACCTTGTACATTTCCTTGGTTGGAGTAGGTTAACCTCCTGTATAATGGTGAAATAATTGTTATTAAATTATACAAGAATCATATACATTAATATGATATCATATATGATCTTTTAATATCGATTTGATAATAATATCTTAGTATTATCGTTGTTTCGGTTGTTAACTTACTTGTTTTCTTTTATATGTTTTGTTACGTAATAAATTTTTGTAAAGGATAGTTTGTATATTATTCATATCCAGAATGATATCAAGTCCTTAAACATCATTTTTAAATCATCAAATGATAATTATACTTGAATGGATACGATGGAGAATGAATCTCATCGCGTTCGTGGAGACAGTAGTCCGTACGTACGCACGAGCGACAATATCATTCTTTTGATATTAAAATAATATATAAATGGATGGTATATCATATATACAGAATTATTAACATGTTATATTTATTATTTACCTGAGTTAAACATCATTATTATACCCATCCAAATAATATTATATTGAATAACAATTACACCACGACATGGAGACGGTAAGCCGTACGTACGCACGTATGGTGACATGTTATTCAAAGGGTGGATAGAATACTGAATATGGTTTTACCATATTTATAATAACATCACAGTATATATATGATACTGGAATTATTATTTTAGAATGGTAACAACAAAGGAAGAAGATGTGGAAGAATAAATGAACTTGGAAAAGGGTGGTGAAATCATTACCTCTTTTTCGGGTTCTTCCTTTTGATTTGATCAAAAGGGCTCCATAGGTTGGCTTTCTGATCAAACTAAGGCCCCTAGGTTGTATTGATGGAAGTTGTGAGAGTATTTTTTCAGAGTTTGGCTGAACCAAAAGGCTTTTAAGGTGTGAAGAAATGATAAGGAGGAGTGCCCTTTTATAAGAGGGGTGAGGGGCACCTTTGGAAAAGCTAGAAATATTAATTTATAATAAATTCATTTTCGGTTTCTAATGGTTCCAAAGTTTATTATTTAACTTTTAAGGTGGGGATGGGTCGAAAACAACTCAGCCAATATAATTTAGACAGGTTTGGTTACTTATATTAACCTTATCTTTAAGTATTAACTCTAAGTTAATTAGTTTCACTTTTACAATGTCTCTTTGTATTTTTATATAATATGGTTAATAAACTTAATACATACATCCAAGATACCCCCAAGTGGTCCATTAATGATGCACCTATCATGATATAAGTCTCTTGGCCGATCCTTAGATTTTTAGGAATTTAATATCAATTAATAATATAATATTTGTTTTAAGAACTCTTTTATGTCAATTTTGACACTATTCAATAGTTAATTTTTGTGAAACTCATAAAAGATTGATTACTTCGAAAAAAGTGAATTAAATAAATCCTAATATATCATATTATCCTAGAAAATTAGTTTAAATCATTAAAAGTTTCATATTATATTTATTTGGGTATTTATAATATCAATTAGTTTAATTTTTCACTATTATAGTAATTACTACATCATCATTGTGTCATAAATAAATTAAATTATATAATGCCTAAAAATTATAAATAAAATATCATTATGTAGGAAATCTTTTTATCGTTCTAATTAATATTTATAATCTAAAATCCAACATATATAACCCTATTTAATAATTGTATTTCTAAAAGATATATGCTTGTGTCATTTTTGTATTCATTTTAACTTAATTAAAAAAAATGTCCTTATCACCTACAAGTGGCACCATGGGGTCCCAAAATCGACCCAAAGATGCCTATGGTAGAACATGTATCAACCAATATGGATAGGACACGTTTTAGGGTAATTTAGTATTATTATAATATTATTTTTTAACCCTTATTTACCAGATTTACCCTTAACCATGGTAAATAAAATATTTACCACAGTAATTATTCAAAATGTCTAAAAATAAAAGTTACCTATTTACAAAATTTGTACATTCTGATTCCAAATATGGAATCCATTTTTCTAAATTCAAAACACAGAAGTGGCAGAAATTAATTTAATATTAATTCCCGCTGTCAAAACAAAAAGCGTGTTTTTAAGAGATAATAACTATCAAAAGATTGACACTTGTTTATGTTCGGTTTAATTGTAAAATTATGTCCAATGACCAACATTATATTAAATGGTAAAAATATATTCTAAATATAATTTAAAACCACTAAAATTCATAATTTATCACTATTAATTATTTTGATTAAAAAAGTTGTTTTTAATTAAAATTTAGTAATTTTCACTATTCATCAAAATATTAAAGTTATCCGAAAAGTACCAAAATTTCATCTTAGGCTAAATTAGATATTCCGAATCCAAAAATTATGTCTATTTTGGAATATAAGATATATATATAATTTCAAAAAGTAGGTATTACTATTCATAACGGCTAGTTTGATTGGTTGTTAGAACTCGGTGTTGCGTACAACACACGCTATCACATTATTCAAAGAGAAGCGTACCGTAGAAGCTTGGGGTGTTACACACTCGAAGGAACACTTTATCACCCACCCCAAACTCAGGAGGTCTATGCCTCAAATCTTCATACGACTTCTGCCTACTCTAATCTGTAGCCATTCGCTTCCTGATCTACTTAACTCTCATTGAAGTCTTCTACACGAGACTCGGTCCCAACAACTTAGATTCACCGGCCTCTAGCCAACACAACGAAGATCTACAAGGCCTCCCTTAGAGTGCCTCAAACGGTTCCATATGAATCATAGCCTGAAAACTGTTGTTGTTGGAAAACTCAACTAACGATAGGTGCCTCTACAATGAATCACCAAAGTCCAAAACATAAGCTCCAAACATGTCTTACAACACTTGGATCATACGCTCTGACTGCCCTTCCATCTGCAGGTGGAAAGCCATACTCAAAAACACTTGGGTACCAAGCACCTTCTGCAACCCTTGCCAGAAATGCGATGTGAAACACGGATCTCGGTCTGAAACTATGGTCCGCGACACACCATGAAACCGCACTATTTATCGAACATAGAGTTCACCCAACTGGTCGACTGTAAAGGTCTTCTGAATCAGTAAGAAATGATCCACATTCGTTAACATATCCACAACCACCCATATTGTATTATTCTTTCGTGGCATCCTCGAAAGACCCAGAACACAATCTATTGTTACATCATCCCACTTCCATTCCGGAATGGGTAATAGATGTGACAAACCACCTGGGCGTTGGTGCTCAGCCTTCACCTGCTGACTGGAAAGGCACCGTGCCACAAAGCCCGCAACTTCCTTCTTCATTCCAGGCCACCAAACTACCTTCAGAGGTCATGGTACATCTTGGTCAAACCAGGATGCACTACCCACCTTCAATGTTTTTGTTGTACATCACAATTCCAACCGAACACGAATCAAGGGCACAAACTTTCCCCACAAGCCTTCCTCACCGCAACCATGACAAAAGCTGAAAACTCCTCAAGGATTTATCAACTTCAACCATTATTACCACGAGAACTTCATGGGGAAAACATAGGTGGAAACACCTAACTAAAAACACAAGGAAACATAACACACAAATTCCCATCGTCATGGGGAAACCAATCGTCACCTCATTTGCCTGATCCTATACACAACTCATGACCCCAAATCACTTGGTGTCATTTTCTATTCACCAAACACTAATGGTGACCCAACCCAGTATCACCCGGAGGAAAAACACGACCCTTCCAACCACATTTCCTAAAGATCTCACTCCACAACTATACACCCAACGCAAAACAAAATTATCGGCTACTTAACCTATTAAACCATGCCAAAGCTCTATACTAGGGCCAACTCACCCGAACAGTGACCAGACGAGTCCTTCCAACCCAAAACTATGGTCACGTCCTCAAACTACCATTTATCTGATATGGTTATCTCCACTATTTCTGGTTACTTGGCACCACCTATATCGAAGAAGGACCATTAGATATCAACCAACCTTCCCATTGCCTAACACGTTCTAACTTACCATCCCCAAGCATCTATAGGAGCATTACCCTGCCTTGGAATCCAGCCGCACCATCACAACCATTTGGAAGACATTCCTACACCATCCATTCAAGTACTGAGATCATCATGACCTCACATAAGGTTCAACTTTTCTTCAAAAGGAACTTTCTGTTACAACATAAGCCCGTAAGTGGTCACTCTCACCTCACCCATTCAAGTTTACCATCTTAGGTTGGACCACCTTCGACTAGATTTCCCCATAACACCCACTGAGGTCATTTCCCGAATTCTAGTAGAATTAATTATAATGACATTACCACCCTCAGAACAGTCATCAACTTTACCCTTGGCATGACACCACATCACATGACCATGGTTCGCCCAACTTCACGGCATCCTAAAACCACACAAGGACGATTGACCCAGGTCTAACCCCAATCTCTGTTAGAGTTATAAGACCACAAATTCTCTTTCCACAACCTTTTGTCATATCCAACCACATCCTCCCACAACTCAGCACAAATCTCACAAGCTTCACTTTGAACCACCCTGAGATCAAGCCAACACGTGGCTCAATTGTCACCACATCCAAGTCCCACGTGCCTCTCCAAAGAACCTGACACACACCTCACCGGTTCCTCATTGCTACCCTGGTGCCACTACGCCGTCTCGATGTTATCTCTTCCATAGTCCAGGCTGATTTATCACTCCCCACCTTATGAGTGTCTTTACCTTTTCTCACCATGAGGGATTCCAACACCCGCATCTTCAAACTGATCACAAAACGAACCCAAAACTTAGACATGGCTATCCAGCCTTTTTCCCCAAAACAAGGAAATAAACATCACCTAGTGCCCGTTCTCGACCTCAATGAATGGAGCCCAAGCCATTGTCAACATTCGACCCATCCCGAGGTCTCCACCTTAAGCCATCAAGGGTGTACATCCCATCATCAAACTTCACACATATCATTTCCTTATGCGTAAATTCCATGATGTCCCTCATCCAAACAAACACCTTCATGTATCTTGGCGTGAGCTAGAGCTTCTCAACATACCCTGGATGATGTAAATATGTTGAGCATGCTCATCACTAGCTGATGTACTGTAGAGACCCGTATCTTGACGTACATTGACATTACATTACTTTTGCAGAATACTTAGTACATTAAAAAAAACACACACACAAGGACCGTAATAGTTTAGTGTCTTTGGAAACTCGGACTATAATCTTCTAATCGTGGTGAAAGATCTTCAAAATCTCTCATAAAGATCTTCGTTTTTTTTACCTAAAACCTTTCTTTATATCCCGGGGAAAAGAAAACATAAAAGGGTGATCTCAAATGCTCAGTAAGGGTAAACAAAATAAATATCAATCACATCCTATTCATAAGAACATAACATTTTGGAAATCATAACCTGCAAAAGAGAGCATAATTTCATAATCTTGGGATAAATCATGGCAGTGAAAAAGTAATCCCAATAATCATAACATAAAACATGAAACATTGTGGCATACACACATAATCATAGATAATCATTTCTTGTTAGTCAAGACTAATTGCCAAGACTATCTTAGTGGAAAAAGTCCCTTTCTGAATCGAGTAACCCTCGTTTCATTCCTGTTTCACTGAACCGGTATAACCTACCGTTCCAGCCCTGTCTATCTCATGAGATATAAAATCTTTACCCAATGCATTGGAGGGAGATATAGGTCCCACCCATCTTATAATGAATCCTTTCTTATGTGTGCCACATAATCATAAACCATACATCATAGCGTAACCCATGTAAAAAAAAATGGGATTCTTAAACAACATGACATCATAAAACCATTCATATAAGATAAAGGAATTTCATAAACATAATTCCATCACAACATAGTCAAATCAATGTAAAAATATGGATAGAAACAGAACCCTTTATTATCATATATGGAAAATAATTTTGATAAAACACTTGAAATGAATTCTTGAGGAAAATATCCTTTCTTCTTCAAAATCAATTCCTTTTCACAAAACATCATGCAGTTTTAAAAGAAAGAGATTTTATTGAAAATAGTCATGAAATATTTTGGAGTAAGGTTCATGAAAATAAGGCTTTATAAAATCGTAAAAATCCGTTCGTGCCGTATAAGTTAAAAAACATTCTTTGTACTTTTGTCGGAAAAGTCAAAAAGTACCTCGTACGAAAAACGAAAAAAGATTCATTTCTTATCTTTTACTAAAATTCACCGAAGGGTAAAATTGGATTTAAAAAATTGTAGGTGTATGGAAATAATATTACATATTGAGGTAACATGGATGTGGATGATAAAATACACCCCAGTAAATACTTACGAATAAACAATCTCGGATAAAAATGAGATTGTGATATTTTCCCTTACCTTAGGTCCGATTTGCTTTGTACGTGTCCGAAGCTCCTGTATAATGGTTTAAATAATGTCATTGACTTATTAAAGAATCATATTCATTGTTATTATATCATATATGGTTCACTTATGACATTATATTACCCGTTCTTTTGTAAATTCCATGTTAAAGAGGCGTTTTGGGTAAAATCGTTTCTTTTATCGTAGGTGTTTTGACTTGTTGTTATTGACATTATTATTACTTATATCATGATTTACTTACTTCCAGAATATAAAATATGATTTATATATCATATATATTCAGTATATATATATATATATAATAGAAAGATAAATGAAATGAAAAACACCGTTCATGGAGACGGTAGTCCGTACGTACGCATGAACGCTGTTTTCCTTTCCCTATTGTCTTGAATGGAAGTAAGTAGATGACATACATATATATATATACATAAATCCAGTAGATTTATAATGTCATATATTTCATTATTATTTCTTATATATACTTTATAATCATTCTTAAATGGTTAACATGAAGAATGAATCTCATCGCGTCGTGGAGACGGTAGTCCGTACGTACGCACGAGCGATGATATCATTTCCATAAATATTGAATTGAATTGGAGTGGATTATACAATATATCAGAATCAATATGATGTTTTAATAACTATGTATAGTTATTCTTTACACCATTATACCCATCCATGTAAGGTGGTGGTGGAAAATAGATTACACCACGGCGTGGAGACGGTATTCCGTACGTACGCACGCACGGTGATTTCTTTTTCCGTATGATAGATAGATAGTGAAATAGGGTTGTTTAATACTTATAATAACATATCAGTATATGAGTGATACTTATGTTATTACTTCATAATGAAACAACCTATGAAGAAGAAGTGGAAGAAGAAATAAAGATGAAAGAATTGGTAACGGTAATTACCTCTTCTTTGAAGCGCCTTTTAGAGACCTCCTATTAGGGAACTAAAATTGGTCTTTGAGGAAGACCATAACCTCTAGGATGTTTCTAGGGAAGTGGAGAAGAGATTTTGGCAGGGGTTTGCCGAGCTTGAGTGCTCAAATTGGTGTGAGGAGGAGGGGGGGGGGGGGAGGTTCCCTTTTATAAGGGAGGAGAGGGGCACCTTAGGAATATCTCAAACTATTATTTTATATTAAAGTAAAAATCGGTTTATAATGGTTCCAAAGGGTCTTATTTAGAAGATAAAGTGGTGATGGGTCGAAATCCTATCAACCAATAGGATTTAGACAAGTTTAGGTTATTATTTTAACCTTATCAATTAGATTTAACTCTAAGTTAAATAATTTAACTTTTACCGTGTCTTTTTGTTTTCTTTCACTATATGGTTAATACACTTACTATAACATGCCAAACGAACCCCAAATTGTTTATTATTAATATATATATCCTTATCTAAGTCATTTGGCCGAACCTTATATTTTTAGGAATAAAATAACAATTAATAATATAATATTTGATTTAAAAACTATTTTGTGTCAATTTTGACACTATTTGATATATGATTTTTGTGAAAGTCATAACAGAATTATATGTTCGAAAACAGTTGATTAAATCAACACTAATATATCATAGTAACCTAGAAAATTAGTGGAATTCATAAAAAGTCTCAAATTACATTCATTTGAGTATTTATAACATCAATTATGTTAATTTTTTCTTTAAAAGGGTAATTACTGCATCATCGTTGTGTCATAAATAAATTAATTTATTTAAAGTCTAAAAATTATAAATAAAATATCATTATGTAGGAAATCTTTTTATATTTCTAATGAATATTTATAGTCTAATTTATCTTAGGTATAACCCCATATTAAAAATGTTTTAGTGAATAAACTTTGATTTTAACTCTTTTAACTCTTCTTTGAATTAAATAATAATAAATGTCCTAATCTAATCCAAGTGGGCCTAAATGATAATATTTTACACTTAAGGTTGTTTTTGGTCGAGATAAACTTGTCCAATAGAATTAGGACATGTGTTAGGGTAATATTAATATCATTCTTACCCTTAATTACCGTATTTACTTTTAACCGTGGTAAATAAAAGTAAAAAGTTACTATTCACCAAATATTATTTTCATCTCATTGAACCACATTGTACTTACTGACATCAACCGTGTCTCTCGGATTTTTGAAATTCCATTCACAGAATCGGTAAAATTAAGTTTTATGAAAAATTCAGTTTTTTTAACTACCACTTAGTAGTTTCACTATTCATAAAAAAATGATGGTTTTCAGAAAAATGCCAAAATTTCATCCTAAGCTATATTTCATATTCTGAATTCAAAAATGAAGTCTATTTTACCAAATTCATAACATAGAAGTTGCATTAATTAATTTTATAATTAAATCCCGCTGTTAAAACAAATAGCGTGTTTTTAAGAAACAATATCTATCAAAAGATTGACACTTGTTTATGTCTGGTCTAAATGTGGAATTACATCCAATGACCAACATTGTATTAAATTGTAAAAATATATTCTAAATATACTTTAAAACTACTCCAATTAATAATTTATCACTATTAATTATTTCGATTAAAAAAGTTGTTTTTTAATTATAATTTAGTAATTTTCACTATTCATCAGAATATGAAAGTTATCCGAAATGTACCAAAATTTCACCTTAGGCTAAATTCGATACTCCGAATCCAAAAATGAAGTTCATTTTGAAAAATATGATTTACAGAATTTTAAAAAGTGGTTATTACTATTCATACCGGCTAGTTTTAATAATATTTTAATAGCATATCGTTGTTTAGTGAAACTCGGAATTGCGTATTACACATGCTATCGAGGAAGGTCGCGATTGCATGTAATGCAAGGCAAGTCAAGGATGCGTGTTGTGCAAGCTCCTTTTGGTGTAGCGTACAACACAAGACATTAATAAAATTAAAAAGAATATTTTTTATAAAATCTTGGGCTGTTACATTCTACCCCCCTTAAAATGAATTTCACCCTCGAAATTTGTCGGGGTTATAAATGGTTTACTATTTGAAAGTTTCTTTAATAGAAACCCACATCGTAAAAAGGAATATCAAAACCAATCTTTAAAAACAAAAGTATGAAACGTAACGGTTACCCAAATAAACTAATCATTGGGTTTCCACATAGGTGAAAATATGGATATGGAAGAGAAATCTAACCATCATGTTCTGATGGAGAGTGGTAGAGAACATGGCTATGGAAAAGCCAATAATCACAAATCCATAAATTTGTGACGATCTAAGGTATCATCCGATTCATCAGGTATAAGATCACTAGGACAACATTTTTGGTTTTCAAGATTATTTCCCTGAAGTTGAAAATTTGAATTGGAATAAATACTTTCTTTATTTTGGTAAAATCTCACTATTGTTCATGCCTAGAACAATTTCCACTTCATCTCTTAAAAAAATGAAGTTGAATTTGTTATTCGTGAAGTGTTAGCAGATCATGTGATAGAATGACGGGTCATTCCATCTGTCTCAAACAAAAGGTTAGCAAAAATTATATACATAAGTCGATCTATAGTGAGATTAATCATATATAGTTTCTAAAATGGACTTATACTTCATATATCATACTGCTTAATATAATAAAACTAGTTTCTACTAAACAGGGACTTCTTGTAGGCCAGTGGTAGGCGATAAAGGCCAGTCGCACTTCGATTGTGGGTGCGATTCCCACAGCCTTGTCTGAAGCGATGGGATGTCGCCCGTCCTGCAGGTTGTCCTTTTTCTAAAACTATATTACTATAAAATCCCATAATATCGAATAAACTTCTATCCTTAAACAATACTAACTTATGTCCAACATAATCCATTCCAATCTTTAGTCCTATCCATAATACTGCAGTCCATTCTCATAACATAGTGAAAACGATTACCAGAGATTTAATACCATCGTTGATCCCCATATATCATAAGATATATCTTGTTGGACACATTCCAAACATTCAAAGGCCTTAATCTTGTACTCTCTTGAATACCCATTGAACCTTAGTGAAAACTTGAATGCAGTTAAAAGTTAACACTTTCCACATACCAAAATCCTCAAAATTCTATATACTCAAACCATGATATCACTTGGTCCTTATATCAATCATGAGCTCATGAATACTGTTAAACATTTCATTTTCTCGTTTTCCATTCATTATGCGCATAATATCTCAATCACTTTGAATACCACATTAGACATAAATATTCCAATATTCCATGATACAACATTATTTTGGAATCCCATTACATAAAAACTTAATCATTCCACCACATCGTTGTCATATTCAACATTGCCAATAGTGATCGCATGTGACTTCCCTTTGTCCTTTGCCTTAAGCGGTTGCTCATGTCGATCATCACTAACCCTTGGATTAGGGCATTTATTGGCATAATGTCCCATCTCCTTGAACTTGAAGCATTGAAGTGTTGGTTGTGCGTTCTCTGCAGTGTTTGCTTTATTCACTTCATTAGAATCCCTTTTTCCATTACTTCGACACTCAGCTGCTCGATGACCTTCTTTTCCACACTTAAAACATTTTCTAGTCCCTTTAAGACAATCTCCACCATGCTTCTTTCCACACTTTGTGCATAAGGAAACATTCATCTTCTTTTCACCATTATTCTGAGATTTCTCCTTGAACTTCATCTTTCGTTTCTTGTCAAAACCATGAGATGGATATGTAACACCAACTTCCATTTCTACCTTGATAGCACAACGCACAATTTCTTCATAGCTACTGAAGTCTCTTATAGCTAATTCCCTTCGAAGACTTGGTTTCAAGCCACTGAAAAATCGATCAACTTTACTTTCAGGTTGGATGATAATGCCAGATGCATACCTTGCAAGTCTTGTAAAATTCGCTTCGTATATACCAACAGATTCATCATCCTTTTGCTTTAGTTCAAGAAACTCCTTCTCCATCTTCGTTCGAAGAATACGAGGGAAGTACTTACTGAAAAACAAGTTCTTAAACTCGTCCCATTACATGGAATCAATTTCATCTCTTTGCCTCATATTCTTGATAAGATTCCACCATTGATCAGCTTCACCTTCCAAACGATATACTGCTAAGATGACTTTATCATGTTCAGAACATTGAAGAACTGAAAATATCTTTTCAGTAGTACTAATCCATTGTTCAGCAACTAATGGATCAGTAGACCCACTAAAAGAAGGCGGACGCTGCCCCATGAAGGATTCAACAGAATGTTGCTCCTTCCTTTGCTCGTTTGGAAGTCCTGCATGATTCATAGCTTGAGAAAGTTGTGTGAGCATGGATACAAGATTTTTCATTCCAGCTCCCATATCATTTGGTTTCTCAGGGGGACAATCATTGCATTGTCCATTGCATTGATCAACACGGTTCCTTCGGGTTCCAGCCATCGTCTAAAACCCCAAAAGAATAGTGTGAGAGGTAAAAATCATGCTAGGGAAAACAACATAATAAAGGGGTAGTACCCTCAATATCTAACATCTTAGGTTAAATTCTAAGATCGTTAGAGAAATTCTAGGACTATAACCTATACGTATACTTAACCTTAGAGACATCCCTAGACATACCTTAGAAATATCTATAGGGATCTCACTAACGTTTTCGCATCCTAGTTTCCAAAGGTTGACTAAACCTTTCCTCTGATACCAACTGTAGAGACCCGTATCTTGACGTACATTGACATTACATTACTTTTGCGGAATACTTAGTACATTAAAAAACACACACACACAAGGACCGTAATAGTTTAGTGTCTTTGGAAACTCGGACTATAATCTTCTAATCGTGGTGAAATATCTTCAAAATCTCCCATAAAGATATTCCTTTTTTTATACCTAAAACCTTTCTTTATATCCTGGGGAAAAGAAAACATAAAAGGGTGATCTCAAATGCTCAGTAAGGGTAAACAAAATAAATATCAATCACATCCTTTTCATAAGAACATAACATTTTGGAAATCATAACCTTCAAAAGAGAGCATAATTTCATAATCATGGGATAAATCATGGCAGTGAAAAAGTAATCCCAATAATCATAACTTAAAACATGAAACTTTGTGGCATACACACATAATCATAGATAATCATTTCTTGTTAGTCAAGACTAATTGCCAAGACTATCTTAGTGGAAAAAGTCCCTTTCTGAATCGAGTAACCCTCGTTTCAATCCTGTTTCACTGAACCGGTATAACCTACCGTTCCAGCCCTATCTATCTCATGAGATATAAAATCTTTACCCAATGCATTGGAGGGAGATATAGGTCCCACCCATCTTATAATGAATCCTTTCTTATATGTGCCACATAATCATAAACCATACATCATAGCGTAACCCATGTAAAAAAAATGGGATTCTTAAACAACATGACATCATAAAACCATTCATATAAGATAAAGGAATTTCATAAACATAATTACATCACAACATAGTCAAATAAATGTAAAAATATGGATAGAAACAGAACCCTTTATTATCTTAGATGGAAAATAATTTTGATAAAACACATGAAATGAATTCTTGAGGAAAATATCCTTTCTTCTTCAAAATCAATTCCTTTTCACAAAACATCATGCAGTTTTAAAAGAAAGAGATTTTATTGAAAATAGTCATGAAATATTTTGGAGTAAGGTTCATGAAAATAAGGCTTTATAAAACCGTAAAAATCCGTTCGTGCCGTATAAGTTAAAAAAACATTCTTTGTACTTTTTTCGGAAAAGTCAAAAAGTACCTCGTACGAAAAACGAAAAAAGATTCCTTTCTTATCTTTTACTAAAATTCACCGAAGGGTACAATTGGATTTAAAAAATTGTAGGTGTACGGAAATAATATTACATATTGAGGTAACATGGATGTGGATGATAAAATACACCCCAGTAAATACTTACGAATAAACAATCTCGGATAAAAATGAGATTGTGATATTTTCCCTTACCTTAGGTTCGATTGGCTTTGTACGTGTCCGAAGCTCCTTTATAATGGTTTAAATAATGTCATTGACTTATTAAAGAATCATATTCATTGTTATGATATCATATATGGTTCACTTATGACATTATATTACCCGTTCTTTTGTAAATTCCATGTTAAAGAGGCGTTTTGGGTAAAATCGTTTCTGTTATCGTAGGTGTTTTGACTTGTTGTTATTGACATTATTATTACTTATATCATGATTTACTTACTTCCAGAATATAAAATATGATTTATATATCATATATATTCAGTATATATATATATATATATAATTGAAAGATAAATGAAATGAAAAACACCGTTCATGGAGACGGTAGTCCGTACGTACGCATGAACGCTGTTTTCCTTTCCCTATTGTCTTGAATGGAAGTCAGTAGATGACATACATATATATATATACATAAATCCAGTAGCTTTATAATGTCATATATTTCATTATTATTTCTTATATATACTTTATAATCATTCTTAAATGGTTAACATGGAGAATGAATCTCATCGCGTCGTGGAGACGGTAGTCCGTACGTACGCACGAGCGATGATATCATTTCCATAAATATTGAATTGAATTGGAGTCGATTATACAATATATCAGAATCAATATGATGTTTTAATAACTATGTATAGTTATTCTTTACACCATTATACCCATCCATGTAAGGTGGTGGTGGAAAATAGATTACACCACGGCGTGGAGACGGTATTCCGTACGTACGCACGCGCGGTGATTTCTTTTTCCGTAGGATAGATAGATGGTGAAATAGGGTTGTTTAATACTTATAATAACATATCAGTATATGAGTGATACTGATGTTATTACTTCATAATGAAACAACCTAAGAAGAAGAAGTGGAAGAAGAAATAAAGATGAAAGAATTGGTAACGGTAATTACCTCTTCTTTGAAGCGACTTTTAGAGACCTCCTATTAGGGAACTAAAATTGGTCTTTGAGGAAAACCAGAACCTCTAGGATGTTTCTAGGGAAGTGGAGAAGAGATTTTGGCAGGTGTTGGCCGAGCTTGAGTGCTCAAATTGGTGTGAGGAGGAGGGGGAGGAGGTTCCCTTTTATAAGGGAGGAGAGGGGCACCTTAGGAATATCTCAAACTATTATTTTATATTAAAGTAAAAATCGGTTTATAATGGTTCCAAAGGGTCTTATTTCGAAGATAAAGTGGTTATGGGTCGAAATCCTATCAACCAATAGGATTTAGACAAGTTTAGGTTATTATTTTAACCTTATCAATTAGATTTAACTCTAAGTTAAATAATTTAACTTTTACCGTGTCTTTTTGTTTTCTTTGACTATATGGTTAATACACTTACTATAACATGCCAAACGAACCCCAAATTGTTTATTATTAATATATATATCCTTATCTAAGTCATTTGGCCGAACCTTAGATTTTTAGGAATAAAATAACAATTAATAATATAATATTTGATTTAAAAACAATTTTGTGTCAATTTTGACACTATTTGATATATGATTTTTGTGAAAGTCATAACAGAATTATATGTTAGAACCAAGTTGATTAAATCAACAATAATATATCATAGTAACCTAGAAAATTAGTGTAATTCATAAAAAGTCTCAAATTACATTCATTTGAGTATTTATAACATCAATTATGTTAATTGTTTCATTAAAAGGGTAATTACTGCATCATCGTTGTGTCATAAATAAATTAATTTATTTAAAGTCTAAAAATTTTAAATAAAATATAATTATGTAGGAACTCTTTTTAGCTTTCTAATGAATATTTATAGTCTAATTTATCTTATGTATAACCCCATATTAAAAATGTTTTAGTGAATAATCTTTGATTTTAACTCTTTTAACTCTTCTTTGAATTAAATAATAATAAATGTCTTAATCTAATCCAAGTGGGCCTAAATGATAATATTTTACACTTAAGGTTGTTTTTGGTCGAGATAAACTTGTCCAATAGAATTAGGACATGTGTTAGGGTAATATTAATATCATTCTTACCCTTAATTACCGTATTTACTTTTAACCGTGGTAAATAAAAGTAAAAAGTTACTATTCACCAAATATTATTTTCATCTCATTGAACCACATTTTACATACTGACATCAACCGTGTCTCTCGGATTTTTGAAATTCCATTCACAGAAGCGGTAAAATTAAGTTTTATGAAAAATTCAGTTTTTTTAACTACCACTTAGTAGTTTCACTATTCATCAAAAAATGATGGTTTTCAGAAAAATGCCAAAATTTCATCCTAAGCTATATTTCATATTCCGAATTCAAAAATGAAGTCTATTTTACCAAATTCATAACATAGAAGTTGCATTAATTAATTTTATAATTAAATCCCGCTGTTAAAATAAATAGCGTGTTTTTAAGAAACAATATCTATCAAAAGATTGACACTTGTTTATGTCTGGTCTAAATGTGCAATTACATCCAATGACCAACATTGTATTAAATTGTAAAAATATATTCTAAATATACTTTAAAACTACTCCAATTAATAATTTATCACTATTAATTATTTCGATTAAAAAAGTTGTTTTTTAATTATAATTTAGTAATTTTCACTATTCATCAGAATATGAAAGTTATCCGAAATGTACCAAAATTTAACCTTAGGCTAAATTCGATACTCCGAATCCAAAAATGAAGTTCATTTTGAAAAATATGATTTACAGAATTTTAAAAAGTGGTTATTACTATTCATACTGGCTAGTTTTAATAATATTTTAATAGCATATCGTTGTTTAGTGAAACTCGGTATTGCGTATTACACATGCTATCGAGGAAGGTCGCGATTGCATGTAATGAAAGGCAAGTCAAGGATGCGTGTTGTGCAAGCTCCTTTTGGTGTAGCGTACAACACAAGACATTAATAAAATTAAAAAGAATATTTTTTATAAAATCTTGGGCTGTTACATGTACGCTAAGAATTCGTCTGGGAACACCACCCCCAACTTACCCGTTTCTGATGTCAAGCTATGTGACACCATGAACTGCCCGAAATCTTAGGCTTCCCTACCGAACGGGCCACATAAACACTTAACTATAACCACTCAGGTGAGATCTCCAACTAGGATCAACCATCGATCCACAACCAACCCATTCATACACATGTTTAGCCACCTGACCCACCCTTACCTCAGTGTCACCATTGAGCGAGAGTATATTACCATAATTTAGACACCATTGTCTTTCCTATTCCAAACAACTTCCAGACCTCCATTAATTCTCACTCAAATAGGTGAGTCATGCATTCAAGAGATACAACCATTAAAAACAAACCTTACCCCTTATCACAAACACTAGGGTGCCCTTATGAAATAACTAGGCACAACTAGACCACCAACCTTCCCACTTATCCTTACGTCACAATACTGCACCACGCAGCACTCGATGCCCCACTTTCAAGGTCCAAAACATCCATAGGTGTGACACACACCCAAAAGCACTAGAACCCTTGTCTGACCTCTCTCATAGGTCACCTTGAAGGATAAACGATACCAATTCCCTAAACACACCACCTAGGCCATAGCATGACCGAGTAGGCCTCACAATCCATGCTGAAAATCTCCACGATGGCACTCTCACGACCCAAACCCATGCATACAAGTGGATAACCGACACCACCAAGGATACCCTCATTTTCACTCAAACATTCACATTCCGAAATTGTCATTCACACAGAACTTCGACATAATGACCGACGGAATTTAACCACAAATGGAAAGATCCCACACGATCAATCCTTAAACAAACCATTCATCATTCTTTACCCCAAAGACCATCATCACACTTAGAACACCACCCCTACCATACCTACCATGGTCATGGTCAATATGGGTAACCAACTTACTCAATCACAAGTCTTTTATGAACACATCTTCAAACCAATTCTTCTTTCACAACACGATCCTTTCCTCTTAGGAACATTTCCCATTTCACAACATGTTAAAATCATCATTTTATCACATTTACACCTTTTATTAGGTAGAATTCATTAACAATTTTACCGTCACTATGCAACCCCCTTCAACCCTCGCAATTTATCACATCCCAAAACTTTAACCCGGTAAAAAATTTCTCATTTTCTTTCCTTTCATTCACCAACTTGTTTTATTTCATTCATCTCATCATTTCTTGATATCATGAAATTCTTGATGCATCCTACTTTTCCTGCCTCACACACCCACCCCGTGCATGTTACTAACACAATTCATGTCAAATATCTCCCTAGGTGCCTATAATGATGCATGAATGCAATTCCTCATGCCATGAGAAAAATATCATAAAACAGTCACATTAAACCACATGTGAATCACCCAATGGTGAAATATCATCAACTATAACAACACAAACCCAAGAACAACAATTCCCACCCCGGATGACTTGGTTTTTACCCCATACCTGGGTTAGCTACTCCCATGAACGAGCTCATTACCAAGGCCCGACACGTCTTAACCCTTGGCTACTAATCCCAAATAACAAGACCTCAGAGAAGGAGAAGAAAAACCTCCCTTTGATACCACTTTGTAACGTCCCCGACCCGAAAGCCACTAAACCAGTGCCCCGAGCTGGGTGGTTACATGAACTTAAGCACACCACCCCATATGCCAAAGTTTTCTGACTAGCAGCGAGGGTCTATGGTGTCAAGTGGGGAGACTATACCCCCTTTTTATTAGAGTAAGCACAACAGAAATATACCAGATAGCGGAAAGAATAACCAATAATAAGGAACATGTATAACAACCATTTCTAATAATAAATATGTCATGTCATACTACAAGTGAAAAATTGGACACAAACACAAAATAAAGACAACGGCCAAAATCCCCAAAATGGTCCTGACTCCAAGTCTGGATCCTCCACCAAGTTCTACCCATGTTCACTCAGTTATCTAGCAAGGACCCTTTCCCTTGTCCTGACCTGCAAACATGAAGTCTGCTCAGGTACCCAACGGCGGCCCAAGCAGGGTGTGAGTACAACTCAGTAGGCCACCACCAACAGTGTCTACAAACTATCCAGTATAAATAGGCAGTTCATGTAAAAGGAAAAATGAATGATAAATTCCAAGTAATTAATTAAGGTTCCATCAACCAGTTTAGAGCCAATCCATTTCCACTTCCATTACTGTTCATTACACACCCATTATCACCATTTACCATTTCATCACATTTCCATGGGTTACTCACATACATTCTGTTACATGTGTGTAAGGAAAACAATCACATGCAATAAGGTAAACACATCGTTATCCTATCTCACTTGTACTGACCCCTCATAGCAACCATAACCTCACCTCGAAGCCTCAGTCCGGGTGGATGCAACCGTTAGGAGAATAGACCCTCAGTCCCCTTTCCTAACCTATGCATTTAGGGTGGAGTTTAGAACATCAGTCTTCACTCGACCCGTGGGAGTAGATCCTCAAGTCATACCCCACTCTACGAAGCCATGTGCACGTGCTTATATATACAAGTAACCATAAACCCTTAAAACCATTTCCCTTCGGCAAACACTTTTCACCACAACCCACATGGGAAACCACATCATTCCTTAACCCATTAACACATTAACATTTCACATCATTTAACCATTCACCCAATTCCAATGTGTTATGCCAATCTCACTAAGAATTCAACATTAAACCCATAATCAATCCCATTATGATCTTTAATCCGTTTATGCATCAACCCATTTAAACCATTTATCATTCCCATGAATCAATCATTTAACCCATTAACACATTAACACATAGGCTATTACCAAGTCTAGGTGCATCACCTAACTCCTATTCCATGTTCAAATAATCATGTCAACACTTAAATCAAGGGACCTATAATTCATTACAATAAGGTCACTTGTTTAATATCAATCCCTAAATCCGGGAAATGCCGGCACATCCCATGGATGGCCCCCATTAGGTCATGTCTATCTCAACACATCCCACAAGGATCGTGAGGGTTCCCATTTTCCATTTTAAACAACATTATTATAATAAATGCCAAGGTTATCCAAAACATAACCAAAGGAAATAAAGAACACAACTAAACGTGCAAAAATACCGAAATAACTATGGGATATCACTTGTAGACCACCTACCTCGAAACCATGGTTGAACACACTCTCAATCGAGTCCTTAGACCTCGATCTGAACAACCTTTGGAGCTTCAACCTAAAACTCACCCAAAAGTTAGGGTTTTAGAGTTTTGGAACAAGAGGGAGAGAAGGTACTAACCCTAAACCAAAAAGATAAGCAAGGATGTGGTTAGCCTTACCCGGATCTTCGATCCGCAACCAAAGACACCAAAAACACCTTAGAATCGAAGGAGAACCACACTTGGGAAGCTTGGGTCGGCCAAGTTCATCACTAGGGTTGAGAAGGGATGAAGTGAGGAAAATACCGAGTGGGGTTTTAAAGCCCAGAGTGGCAAACTAGTAATTTTTCCCAACTTTAAGTGGTCGTACGGTTTGTACGCACGTTTTGGCAAGACGTGCACAAACCGTGCACATGCCACTTCATGGAGGAGGAGGTGTCACATGGTTTAGACGCACGGGTTGATAAACCATGCGCAAACTGTGCGCTCGCTTCTTTCCAGAGGAGGGAGGGTTGCACGGTTTCTCCTGGGCAGGCCGCACGGTTTGGATGACCCTGTGCAGGTCGTGCGCCTTGGTCTACTCTGCCAAGACTTCCCTTCTTTCATGCCCCAGGCCCCCGGAGCACCCCCAAGGCCTCTCACACTTTCAAGAAACCTTTTAAATTCCTAAAAGAAAGGATTTCACCCAGAACACAACAAATATGTACCTTTCCAAAAACTGGGATTATACAATTATTATTTATTTGTTTAAATTTAGAATTTATTATAAATTTATTTAGTTTAATAAAAGTATTATTAAAGTTAAATAAATTAAAAATTCTTCTTTATAAATATTATATTTCTTTACTAATTATTTATATATAATTACTATTATTTAATATTTTGATTTCTTTATTTTTATTTTAGTTTTTATTTAAGTTTGTTTTTTTATAACTCACCCCCACCCAATTTGGGGCACATCAACCCTAAGGGGTCTTTTTCAGGCTCCTTTGGTGCTACTCACAGAGGCCCGCTGCAGATCCATCTTCTCCCTCCTGCAGAACATCGTAATGCTCCAGATCTTCCTTCTCTCTTCAGTGCGGCACACTACGTCTCCTTCACAAGTTCGGAAAAACCCTTTTTCTCCAGCGGAATGTGGCGCAACCTTCTTCACACAATAGCGGTGGCTTTCATCCCAGACCGCGGCTTCTTGCACAGATCCTCCTTACCACAGTGTGACAACTAACCATGGTGCATTTCGAGGTTCGACGGCGACTAGGGTGTCATCAGTGGTAGTATAGCGTTTGTGGTTCAAGGCGACATGTGATATTCTTTCAGATTTGGTTATAACCCTTGTGGGAATTTTTGGTTTGTCCACTATTCAATTGCGATCAACTCCTCCTTTGAAAGATTTGTGGTTTTGATTGATTTGGGGAATAATGGTGGTAGAATGTTGTTTTTTTATTTTTATTAATTCAATTTCAAGTTGTTTTGTGAACTGATTTGTAGTTCTGATGGCACTGCTCGTTGCTGTGGGAAAGCGATGAAGAATGGATGTGATGTGTGGATGTCGGAACCAGTTCTAGTGAAAAACTGTGAGACCAATAGTTATATTGGTAAAAGTAAGATACATAGTTTGTTAAAATAAAATAAATAATAAGTAAGACATGTATAGATAAAACAATTCCACTATGCATTGTTGTGAGGATGAGAAATAAATGAGTATCGGTGTGTGCGTGAAACAGATGAAGAAGAAGAAAAAAAAGAATGGTGAGTTAATGACTCCCTGATAACAATAAAAAATGAGTGGCCAATAAAGAAAATGAAAACGAGTCACCAGTGTGAGCATGAAACTAATGAGAACAAAAAAATGATCGATGAGTTTAGGGAAAAAAATCGGTGTGTCGCAACATCGGTGCGACATGACATGAGAGTGAAGTGAGAGACCGTTAGAAAAAATAAAAGACGAGTCACCGATAGTTTAAACCAAGAGACCGAAACCAATGTATAGAAGAGACTGATGTTGTTTCAATTTGATCACTGAGTCAGGACTCACCAATAGTTAAAAAAACTTTCATGTGACAAGGGATCAGTGAGTCGTGATTAGCGAGTCGCGACATCGGTGTGACACGGCTTCGGTGCGTCATGTCACCGATAGAACAAATTGAAATGTAAAACATAAAAAAATAATTTAAAACAAATAATAAAATTAATAAAAAATTATGTAATTAAAAAAATAGAAATTAACTAAATTGTTGAAGAAAAATTAATTGACTGAATTAAAAAAATTAAATAATTTATTAAACAAACTATAATTAAAAATGTCTTGATTATTAACTAAGAATTTAAATATTAAGATTAACTAATTAAATGTCTAAATATGAAAATCACATTCAAATAATTAAATGCAAACAATAAAACAAAATAATTAATATTAACTAATATTTATTAAGCACTAAGTTTTTTATTTAAATGATAAAATGAAAACTTAAAATGAAGAACATATTATTTTATTAAACATTAACTTAAATTTTTAACTTATTAAATAAAAAGAATAATTAGACTAGTTAATAAATAATGTTAATTTATTTTAATAAATATAATTTAAAAGAGTAAAAGTTATAAATTGAGAATTAAATAAGATTAATGAAAATATAAATGAACACTTATTTAAATAAAAACACTTAAAATTATTAAAATATTAACCAGATTAATATTATTAAACTAAAATCAATTTAATATATTAGAATAATTATAATAACTTAATAAACTATTTAAAAGACTAAAAAATAATTTTTAATCATAAAAAATGATTAATTAATTGAATTAGTGATAAAAATACAAAAGTTACAATATTAATTAAAAAGTGTTCAAATAAATATTTAAATTGATAAAAATTAAATAAAAGATGTGGAAAAACTATGCAAAAATAATGACCTGTAAAATTCCACCACACTTAAGCATTGATTGTCCTCAAACAATCTCATGGTTTGTTATCATTGAACAAAAGATTGTGTATTTATGATTCAACTCAAACTGTATCATGTTCCACACTTAATAAATAGAGGAAAAAAATTGTCAATATGCCTTTTGAAAAAAAAACATTTTTTAAATGATATATTTCCTAGAACTAATACTCAAAGAGTAATCTAAAAAAACTATGAGTAAAAAAAGAATGAATATTTCATGCCTCATATGTGATAAAACTTAATAACTCATTACAATCCAAGCTCATGTTCAAATCTTAAGACTAAGTAGAGGTAAAATATCAGTGGAGTCCAAAACATAACAGAGGGGCCCTGTACTTTCACTCACTACCTAGGTTCCAACTATAAATATATATTTTTTTAATCACCTTACCGATGCAACCGAGATGACTCCCATGTTAACCAATTTTCACCTTCTTCATCTAGTGTTCATTATTCCCTTCACCTTAATAAACTCATTTTTGACCCTAGAAACTTTATTTAATTTTTCCTAAGACATGTATCATGTGCTAATAACTGTGCAATGCACTTATTCAAGGTGTATAGAGGGATTTAAGTAAACAAAAACGCACCAAGAATCTAGGGTCTCAAATAATCACTGTAAGATCCTAGATGCCCTAACTAATCTAGTTTGAAAATATTTTTATGTAAAAAATTCGCATTGGCTCATTAAGGGGATGACATTAACCATTAAAAGAAAAATTAATCCCCTAAGAAAATTGATTATCCAATAAAAACATATATTTTAATTACATTTTAATGGTATTAAATGTTCATTTTTTATCTTATGGGCCTGAGTTAGTGCATTTTCATTATGAACATCCATTCTCATCATTTGTGCACATCATGCCTAATATACACCAATTTAGGCCCAATGAGTCATCTGGTTCTACGAAATGTAATTATCAATATTTTAATTTGATATTTTGGTAACTTTATCTAAACTTAAATTTAAACATTTTTCATTCAGGGATCAATGGATAATTCATGGAAGAAGATGGGGATATTTTGTGATGAAAGGAAGCAATTCTAAAGAAGGCAGATTAGACACCATCCCACTGATGAGACTGTGGAGCACAACATATACGCCCAATTAATCCCAACATTCGTAGGATGCTAGAAGATATGTATAATAACAACTCACTATTCAAGAGCTAATGCTAATTTGGCCTTCATAGTGGTCATTTAGGCAGCCCAAGTTAGAGATAAAATTATGGGCCAGATTCTGCGGCCCAGAAAAACAGACAAATAATTTGATCATATCTCGGCATCCACAACTCCATATGCGCCCAAATTTTACAGGAGGTTAGAAGACATCCGGGGAGCCATTTGCTTCTTCTATTGCCCACTCTGATTCAGCCATCTAAAAGGTCATCCAAATGTGTATGTTCGGTGGATGAAATCTGGCTGCCACCTTAGGTCAAATGTGGAAAAGTCCAAATTCCACAAGCTTTCCACCACCTATGGCCTACCAAAATTAATTGAGATGCTTTGTACTATTGGAGTCTCGACCCAAGGGCTCAAAAATGCCTATTTAAGGCAGTGGTGTTGAAGGATTTAGGAATCTTGGGTGCTTAGTTTCATTGTAGTGTTATGCTGTCGCTTTGTGTTTGTAATCGCATTTCTTCCTCATGTAAGTTGTTTAATTTACCATAGTTTATTAATAAAAGTTCTTCATTTACTCTTATTCTATTCATCTACTTATCATGTTGATACTGTTGGATCATGGTGTGAATTTATTCACACCATACTTTGTGATATTAATGACACAACAGAGGAGTGATCTTTTTGTTGTTGTTTTTACTTCTTCAATTCCACCCTTGTAAGTCTACTTCCCGCTTCCGTTGAAGACATGTCATCAATGGAGGGATAACCCACTTATGGATTGATCCAAGGGAGTAGAAATGTGCTGGATTGGATTTTATTTATCACCTCATTAATGTATAATCACTTCTTTAATTTAGATTTTTATTTGATGATTTTAAACTCCATCGTCCTTGTTGAATTTAAGGCCACAGACTTCATGTGCTAATACGAACCTTTACCTTGAAGTGATCAAAACATTGATCCTTCAAGTGTATAGGTGATTAGTATTAAAGGGTTTAGGCATTAAACCAGTAATTGATGATGTTGTTTTATCTCCTTAAATGAACCCATCTCAAATTTAAGAAATTGAAATCATTAAAAAGAAAATACGTCCAATCCACCCAGAGAGATAACCTAGGATCAACTCATTCTTTTAAATTGAATTCACTTAAATCTGTTAGTTATAATTTAAAACCATATATAAACAACCCAAGTTGGCCACTTCATAGGCAAAAACAATCCATAGAATGTACGTGTCTATAGGTTTCTTCTTAGGTCTCTGAGGATTCGATAACCCAATCTAAACTACAAGGACCGTCTTACCTTCTTCTCTTGGGTAAATTTGAGCGAGAATCAAATTTTGGCACCGTTTCCGAGGACCTAAGTATTTTATCTTCGACACTATCATCCTTTTTTCATTATAATTCTATTTTATCACTCCTCACTCCTATAGAAGTAAATTTTGAACAAGTCCAAACATGGGAAACATATCCAAACTTTGATCACCCAACCCCATGTACGATGTACAATGACCATCCTAATTTCTACTTGTGGTATCATCGACAACCTACTGAACCACAATGTTTTTATTCATATGATCCACAATAAATTACAACATATTATGAGTTCCAATCCCAACAAGGCCAATCTGAACATCCTCCTATGGAATTCCAACAACATAGTTATCCTCCTGGAATAGACCATATGCCTCAACCCCTTGCCCATCATGATCCAAAACAATTACTTGAAAAACTGTGTCAACAAATGGAGATAATGAATTTTGAGGTTTCATCATTAAGGTTCGAACTACAAAGAATTAAAACTTGTAAGGAACCCATCCCTACCCAAATTGTCCCTTCCATAACCTTATGTGAAGTGTCTAGTTTCACACAAACCCCACATGAATTTATTGAAGAACCAACCTTCTCATTTGGGATAGATGAAGAGGATCAAGGAATTTTTGAAGGGACTTTAAATCAGGAGGAAATTAACTTTTTGGATTCAAAAGAGGATAATTTGACATCATGGATTGAGTCTCCTAAGTATAACTCCATTGATGAATTTTCAAAAACACCAACCATTGAACCATTGGGAGAAATCACAAACATTGAGTCCATATCCATTCCAAACATTTATCTTTCCAATTTTTTGGTTGAATCTTTTATTCAAAAGGAACCAATTTTGTTGAAAAATTTGGAAAATGAAACTGAGTTGGATTCAAAATATCAACTTGTGTCTAAATGTCCTATCCAACATCAACTCAAAATTATTGTCCTTCCCTCCTCTCTAAATAATTCCTTCACAAGTTATAATCATGAACTCTAAATTTAAATTCATTCTTCTCTTGAAACCAAAAAAGTTTTAATGGTCATCTATGTCTTAGGAAACACTATAGTGGAAACTGGATCAACTATTTTTGATATTCCTTGGATTTTACCACTCATTTTAGAACATAGGTTTTCACACAACAAAAATTATAAACAAAGAATCAATCTCAATCTAGTGGAAATGGAGAAATATGGGGTCCTTAAAATGTTGAAAATTGTTATTGGGTAAGTTAGGAGGTCCATGTCGGGCTAACGACGTTAAACAAAGCGCTGCATGGGAGGCAACCTATGGTTTTTATGTTTCTAATCTTTCTGAATCATCATTATTTTTCAGATAAGATTAATTAATCATTTTTATATTTATGAATAAAAAAATAGACTTTTGACCTGTTCTTCTATTATGAGTATGGATGGGTACGAAAGGGGAGCACGATATTCATCCGGGTCACGTGGTGTGATCCTTGAGTAATACCTTACTCAGAAATTTAAAAAGAAGACAATGCATCATCAGTTTATTTTGTTTTATTTTTATTATTTTACAGGTTATGATAAAAAGAATAAAAATAATAATAATAATATAATAATTAAAAAGGGGACACGCCATACGCCGTGGGGAAAACCCTGTCACAACCGGCGAAGCCGCGGGGACTCGAACCCGGGACCGAAGGGAGACAGGGGCACGCGCTTACCACTGACCTAGGGCTTAATGTGCTTACTTATTCTCTAATTTTTATATATATACTTATATTTTACTTATATATATATTGTTTTGTTTGTTTGTTTGTTTTCCTTTTTCCACTAGGGAACTTTGCAAGCGACATGGATATCAATGGACTAAATTCGAACGACAAGAACATCAAATATCAACCACCAGGTGACTTCATTCCATGATCCTCATATTTCAATTTCCTTATTGAACTCCCCTTTTATTCCTCTACCCCATTCTAAATTTTAGTTTTACGAAACTAGGGACAATTTCATTCTAAGTTGGGGGGTGTGGAAACAAAATGTTTGTTTAAAAAAACAATGATTAAAAAAAGAAGTAAAATTCTTTTATCATTTATATAATAACATGTTTTCTCATATTAAAACTAAATATAAAATAACTTTTATTTCCTTGAATCATAATTTAATTCATGATTATGTTTAAAATCATTGATTTCGGATGTTCGGTTGTCCAATGAAAATTTTCATCATTTTTATTTTCATCCATTAAATCAAAATGCCACAATGCACGTCCTCTAGACTGTGGGGTACTAATTTGAATTTTTGGTGTCCCATAATAAATATCATAGACTGGTTTAATTTTTATGAATAATATGAGTATTCAAAAAAAATTAATTAAAAAAATTAAAAAAATAAATAAATAAAATTTGCGTGTAGAGCAATGGATTGATAAAATGCGAGTCTTTCGGCACTTGGGGATCATGACTCCAGAGTTGTCTAGCCCTAATTTTTTCAATATATTTATATTTATGGTAATATGAATTTGTTTTTGATTATGTTAACTTGAGACGATGCCCGAGTATGTGGGATTCACTTGGTGCCCTAAGGCCTTTGAGTCTGGGAGTCATCGGCAAAGTCTTGCTACATAGGTTAATTTTATTAACTAAAATCTAAATTTCTATGGAAATATTGAAAGAAAAAATCCAAAAAAATGGAATGAAGAATACTCATATTAGGATTAAATGTGATTCTACCTAGTGCTTCCATGATTTTCCACTTGAATTAAAATAAACCCCCATATCTATTGTGATTCACAACACATCATTACACATAATTGAGTTGGATGAAGTATGATGATGGATTTGATCAAAGGAATGGGCTTGGGATTGAGATCTACTTTTAAATTCATCTTGTTTTAAATTATCTTGATAGGTTATAAAAATATATTTTTGTGCAGTTTACATTGTGAGCACTGTTTGTTATAATGTGTTTGAAGAAAAGAATTCAAATAAAATCATTGAATTATTTTCTCGGGACTAGAAAATCTCAAGTTGGCGGGGGTGTGATTATCTAATAAAAACATATATTTTAATTACATTTTAATGGTATTAAATGTTCATTTTTGTATATTATGGGCCTGAGTTAGTGCATTTTCATTATGAACATCCATTCTCATCATTTGTGCACATCATGCCTAATATACACCAATTTAGGCCCAATGAGTCATCTGATTCTAAGGAATGTAATTATCAATATTTTAATTTGATATTTTGGTAACTGTATCTACACTTAAATGTGAACATTTTGCATTCATGGATCAATGGAGAATTAATGGAAGAAGATGAAGATATTTTGTGATGAAAGGAAGCAATTCTAGAGAAGGCAGATTGGACACCATCCCACTAATGAGGCTTTGGGGCCCAACATACAGGCCCAATTACTTCCAATATTCATGGGATCCTAGAAGACATGTATAGGAACAAATAACTCCTCAGGAGATAATGCTAATTCGGCCTCCATAGTGGTCATTTAGGCGGCCCAAGTTAGAGATAAAATTCTGGTCCAGATTCTGCGGCCCAAAAAAATAGAACACTAATTTGACAATATCTCGGAATCCAAAACTCCATATGGGTCCAACTTTTACAGGCGGTTAGAAGACATCCGACGAGCCATTTTTCTTTTTCTATGGACCACTCTGATTCGTCCATCTAGAAGGTCATCCAAACGCGTCTGTTCGGTGGATGAAAGTTGGATGCCACCTCGGGTCAAATGTGGAAAAGTCCAAATTCCACGAGCTTTCCACCACCTATGGCCTACCAAAATTAATTGAGATGATTTTTACGGTTGGAGGTTCGACCCAGGGGATCAAAAATTTCTATTTAAGGCAGTGGTGTTAGAGGATTTAGTAATCTTGGGTGCTTGGTTTCATTGTAGTGTTATGCTGATGCTTTTCATTTCTTCCTCATATAAGTTGTTTAATTCACCTTAGTTTCTTAATAAAAGTTCTTCATTTACTCTTATTCTGTTCTTATACTTATCACATTGATACGGTTGGTTCAAGGTGTGAATTTATTCACACCATATTTTGTGATATTTATCACATAACGGAGGAGTGATCTTTTGTTGTTGTTGTTTTTACTTCTTCAATTCCACCCTTGTAAGTCTACTTCCCACTTCCGTTGAAGACATGTCATCAATAAAGGGATAACCCACTTATGGGTTGATCCAAGGGAGTAGAAAGGGGATGGATTTGATGTTATTTGTGACCTCATTAATGTATAATCACTTCTTTAATTGAGATTTTTATTTGATGATTTTTAAACTCCATCATCCTTGTGGAATTTAAGGCCACACACTTCAAGTGCTAATACAAACCTTTACCTTGAAGTGCTCAAAACTTTGATCCTTCAAGTGTATAGGTGATTAGTATTAAAGGGTGTATGCATTAAACCAGTAAGTGATGATGTTGTTTTATCTCCTTAAATGAACCCATCTCAAATATAAGAAATTGAAATCATTAAAAAGAAAATACGTCCAATCCACCCCGAGTGATAACCTAGGATCAACTCATTCTTTTAAATTGAATTCACTTAAATCTATTATTTATACTTTAAAACCATATAAAATCAACCCAAGTTGGCCACTTCATAGCCAAAAATAGTCCATAGAATGTACGTGTCTATAGGTTTCTTCTTAGGTCTCTGAGGACTCAATAACCCAAGCTAAACTACAAGGACCGTCTTACCTTTTTCTTTTGGGTAAATTTGAGCGAGAATAAAATTTTGGTGCCGTTTCCGGGGACCTAAGTAAGTTATCTTAGACACTATCATCCTTTTTTTCATTATACTTCTCTTTTCTCACTTCTCGCTCCTATGGAAGTCAATTTTGAACAAGTCCAAACATGAGAAACATATCCCTACTTTGATCACCCAACCCCATGTATGATGTACAATGACCATCCTAATTCCTACTTGTGGTATCATCAAAAACCTTCTGAACCACAATTTTTTTATTCATATGATCCACAATACATTCCAACATATTATGAGTTCCAATCCCAACAAGGCCAATCTGAACATCCTCCTATGGAATTCCAACAACATAGTTATCCTCCTGGAATAGACCATTTGTCTCAACCCCTTGCCCATTATGATCCAAAACCATTACTTGAAAAACTGTGTCAACAAATGGAGATAATGAATTTTGGAGTTTCATCATTGAGTTTAGAACTACAAAGAATTAAAACTTGTGAGGAACCCATCCCTACACAAACTGTCCCTTTTATAACCTTATGTGAAGTGTCTAGTTTCACACAAACCCCACATGAATTTATTGTAGAACCAACCATTTAATTTGGGATATATGAATAGGATCAAGGAGTTTTTTAAGGGTCATTAAATCAGGAGGAAATTAACTTTTTTGGATTCAAAAGAGGAGAATTTGACATCATGGATTGAGTCTCCTAAGTATAACTCCATTGTTGAATTTTCAAAAACACCAACCATTGAACCATTGGGAGAAATCACAGACATTGAGTCCATATCCATTCCCAAAATTGATCTTTCCAATTTTTTGGTTGAATATTCTTTTCAAAAGGAACCAATTTTGTTGAAAAATTTGGAAAATGAAATTGAGTTGGATTCAAAATATCAACTTGTGTCTAAATGTCCTATCCAACCTGAGCTCAAAATTATTGTCCTTCACAAGTTATAATCATGACCATTCAATTGAAATTCATTCTTCTCTTGAAACCAAAAAAGTTTTAATGGTCATCTATGTCTTAGGAAAGACTAAAGAGTAAACTGGATCAACTATTTTTGATATTCCTTGGATTTTACCACTCATTTTAGAACTTAGGTTTTCACACAAAAAAATTCTAAACAAAGAATCAATCTCAATCTAGTGTAAATGGAGAAATATGGGGTCCTTAAAATGTTGAAAATTGTTATTGGGTATGTTAAGAGGTCCATGTCAGGCTAACGACGTTAAACAAAGCGTTGCACGGGAGGCAACCCGTGGTTTTTATGTTTCTAATCTTTCTGAATCATCTTTATTTTTCAAATAAGATTAATTAATTATTTTTATATTTAAAAATTAAAAAAAAAATAGACTTTTGACCTATTCTTCTATTATGAGTATGGATGGGTACGAAAGGGGATCACCATATTCATCTGTGTCACGTGGTGTGATCCTTGAGTAATACCTTAAACAGAAATTTAAAAAGAAGACAATGTATCATCGGTTTATTTTGTATTATTTTTATTATTTTATAGGTTAAGTTAAAAATAATAAAAAAAATAATATAATAAATAAAAAGGGGTACATGCCATAGGCTGTGGGGAAAACCCCGTCACAACTGGCGAAGCCGCGAGGACTCGAACCCGGGACCGAAGGGAGACAGGGGCGCGCACTTACCACTGACCTACAACTTAATGTGCTTACTTATTCTATAATTTTCATATATATACTTATATTTTACTTATATATATATATATATTGTTTTGTTTTGTTTGTTTGTTTTCATTTTTCCACAGGGGAAATTTGTAAGTGACATGGATATCAAAGGACTAAATTCGAGCGACAAGAACTTCAAACTTCAACCACCAGGTGACTTCATTCCATGATCCTCATATTGCAATTTACTTATTGAACTCCCATTTTATTCCTCTACCCCATTCTAAATTTTATTTTTATGAAACTAGGGACAATTTCATTCTATGTTGGGGGGTGTGGAAACAAAATGTTTGTTTAAAACAACAATGATTCAAAAAAGAAGTAAAATACCTTTATCATTCATATAATAACATCTTTTCTCACATTAAAACTAAATAGAAAATTTATTTTATTTCCTTGAATCTTAACTTAATTCATGATTATGTTTAAAATCATTTATTTTGGAAGTTTGGTTGTCCAATGAAAATTTTCATCATTTTTATTTGCATTCATTAAATCAAAATGCCACAATGCACATCTTCTAGACTGTGGAGTACTAATTTGAATTTTTGGTGTCCCATAATAAATAGAATAGGCTGGTTTAATTTTTATGAATAATATGAGTATTCAAAAAAATTAATTAAAAAAAATTAAAAAAATAAATAAATAAAATTTGCGTGTAGAGCAATGGATTGATAAAATGCGAGTCTTTCGGCACTTGGGGATCGTGACTCCAGAGTTTTCTAGCCATAAGTTTTTCAATCTATCTCTATTTATGTTAATATGACTTTGTTTTTTTGTTATGTTAACTCGAGACGATGCTCGAGTATGTGGGCTTCACTTGGTTCCCTAAGGCCTTTGAGTCTAGGAGTCATCGGCAAAGTCTTGCTACACGAGTTAATTTGATTAACTGCAATCTCAATTACTATGGAAATATTGAAAAAAAAAATCCAAAAAAAGGAATGAAGAATAATCATATTAGGATAAAATGTGATTCCACCTAGCGCTTCCATGATTTTCCCCTTGAATGAAAATGAACCCCCATATCTATTGTGATTCACAACACATCATTACACCTAATTGAGTTGGATAAAGTATGATGATATATTTGATCAAAATAATGGGCTTGGGATTGGAATCTACTTTTAAATTCATCTTGTTTTAAATTATCTTGATAGTTTATAAAAATATATTTGTGTGCAGTTTACATTGTGAGTACTGTTTGTTATAAGGTGTTTGAAGAAAGGAATTCAAATAAAATCATTGAATTATTTGCTCGGGACTAGAAAATATCAAGTTGGGTTGTGTGATTATCCAAAAAAAACATATATTTTAATTACATTTTAATGGTATTAAATGTTCATTTTCGTATCTTATGGGTCTGAGTTAGTGCATTTTCATTATGAACATACATTCTCATCATTTGTGCACATCATGCCTAATATACACCAATTTAGGCCCAATGAGTCATCTGATTCTAAGGAATGTAATTATAAATATTTTAATTTGATATTTTGGAACTGTATCTACACTTAAATGTGAACATTTTTCATTCAGGGATCAATGGAGAATTCATGGAAGAAGATGGGGATATTTTGTAATGAAAGGAAGCAATTCTAGAGAAGGCAGATTGGACACCATCCCACTGATGAGACTGTGGGTCCCAACATACAAGCCCAATTAATCCCAAATTTCGTGGAATTCTAGAAGACATGTATAGGAACAAATTACTCTTCAGGGATAATGCTAATTCGGCCTCTATAGTAGTCATTTAGGCGGCCCAATTTAGAGATAAAATTCTTGGCCAGATTCTACGGCCCAGAAAAACAGCCCAATAATTTGATCATATCTCGTAATTCGCTACTCCAGATGGGCCTAAAATTTACAGGAGGTTATACGACATCCGTAGAGCCATTTTATTCTTCTATGTACCACTCTGATTCTCCCATATAGATGGTCATAAAATCGCGTCGGTTCGGTGGATGAAAGATGGCTGCCACCTCGGGTCAAATGTGGAAAAGTTCAAATTCCACAAGCTTTCCACCACCTATGGCCTACCAAAATTAATTGAAATGCTTTGAACTGTTGGAGGCTCGACCCAAGGGATCAAAAATTCCTATTTAAGGCATTGGTATTGGAGGATTTTGGAATCTTGGGTGCTTGGTTTCATTGTAGTGTTATGCTGCTGCTTTGTGTTTGTAATCACATTTCTTCCTCATGTAAGTTATTTAATTCACCTTAGTTTCTTAATAAAAGTTCCTCATTTACTCTTATTCTGTTCTTCTACATAACAGGTTGATACCGTTGGTTCATGGAGTGAATTTATTCACACCATACTTTGTGATATTTATCACACAACAAAGGAGTGATCTTTTTTGTTGTTGTTTTTACTTCTTCAATTCCACCCTTGTAAGTCTACATCCCGCTTCCGTTGAAGACATGTCATCAATGGAAGGATAACCCACTTATGGGTTGATCCAAGGGAGTAGTAAGGGGCTGTATTGGATGTTATTTATCACCTCATTAATGTATAATCACTTCTTTAATTGAGATTTTTTTGATGATTTTTAAACTCCATCGTCCTTGTGGATTTAAGGCCACACATTTCAAGTGCTAATATGAACCTTTACCTTGAAGTGGTCAAAACTTTGATCCTTCAAGTGTATAGGTGATTAGTATTAAAGGGTGTTGGAATTGAACCAGTAAGTGATGATGTTGTTTTATCTCCTTAAATGAACCCATCTCAATGTTAAGAAATTGAAATCATTAAAAAGAAAATACGTCCAATCCAACCCGAGCAATAACCTAGGATCAACTCATTATTTTAAATTGAATTCACTTAAATAGGTTAGTTATAATTTAAAACCATATAAAATAAACCCAATTTGGCCACTTCATAGCCAAAAATAGTCCATAGAATGTACGTGTCTATAGGTTTCTTCTTAGGTCTCTGAGGATTCGATAACCCAAGCTAAACTACAAGGACCATCTTACCTGATTCTCTTGGGTAAATTTGAGCGAGAATCAAAAATATTCAAACTTCTAGTTCCAAGTGTTATAATCATAACTCCACTAACAGGTTACCCATATCACTATAAAAAATAGTCATAAACCAAGATCTCATAAAACCACTAAGTAGATTCACCCAGCAATCATCCATTATCATTAATCTCAGACTCAAATAACCACATAAATTCCAAATTAATATTTTCCATAGGAAAGAACCATTTGGGTGCAATGTAAATCCGAGATTCATTAAAATAATTTTAAAAATTTTGAAAAAAAATTCTGAATTTTTACCAAAAGATTGACTTTGTAGTGGGAATATACGAACATTCAATTAATAATAGTTTAACATAGTTAAGAATTGACCCCCTCCCCCACAATTAAAACCCATCTTGGTCCCCAAAGTTGACTTCTAAAAATGGAGAATAACAATTAAACATTAAAGGTTCAAAAGAGATTTTGTATTTCAGTAGATTTAAGGACATGTATTAAGGGTCACTTTAATGTTTTAAAATATTGTTTTCTACAAAGATTAATTTAAAGAAGGTTCACAAGCAATTACACGCATTAACACCAAATCCAGTGACACAGATTTTCAAAAAAATGGTAAATCCACAATCCTAGTTATCTAGAGTCAGTGCATTATTTTAATACATTGGCATGATTACAAGGAATCATGCCCCGATGGACCGATCAGTTTAGAAGTTTTGGAAAATATATTAAATACATGAATGTTACATTACACATTATAACATACAACACAACATAAATAAACCTTTATGAATTCCTTTATTCCCTTAGCTTAATCCTACATCTCAATCACAATACACTTTTTGGAATCCTGGGAAAAATAAATCATAGAAAGGGGTGAGCTCAGATTCTCATTAAGGATAACAATATAGTGTATTATTTCATAAATAAGCATAAACATTTAATGTAATGTATAATAATAATATAAAAGACTTTTAAAATTAAACTCCAGCATAATATGGATATTATACAATCAAATAATGCCATTTACTTATTCACATGGATATTCTACTAGTCTAATAATCACATGCAATATCAATAGCCACTTTCATAATGATGGAATGCATAATGCCGGAAATTTCTATGTGAAGGCCTCATTCCAGGACCTAGGGGCTAACTGAAACAAGACCCCAACACGAAGAGCCTCTGTAACTAGACTCCAACCTAGAGAGCCTCTATAACTGGACTCCAACCCGAAGGGTCTACTGTAACTGGACCCCAACCCAGAGGGCTTAATTTTATAGATCCCCAGCCCGGAACATACTAGTATAACACATTCATCTTAAGAATATGTCGAAATATAACACAAACATTCATATTAAAACTATCATACAAAATTCCCATACTTTAACCATATACCATGAATGGCATAAAAATAACTCATCCACAGTCAAACATATCACAAAACTTCAAATAAAATATGGAAGATTTTTATCATAATAAATCAACTTCAAAAAAGTGTAAAATTTATCAAAGGATATTGACATAGTTGAAATCAATATTATTTGAGAGAGATATCTCTTTCTGTTTTGAAATATTTTAAGAGTCACACTATTTAGAAATGAAGAAATTTAAAGAAATTTTTGAATCAAATTCTACCATACCACTTTGATGTTGTTGAAAGGAATTAACATTTTAAAAACATCAATTTCCATATAAATAAATCATTAAAACCATTTTGAATGTGTGGACATTAATAAAAAAGGTTTATAAGAATAAATCTGTAAAACATTTAAAATGATGTTTTAGTAAAATAGTCCCTTAAAAACGATATCTTTGAAAACTATTTTATGAAACATGGACATGGATATTAAATATTTCCCAGTAAAAACATACACATAAACAATGTCAAATAATAATGAGATTGAGGAATTAACCATTACCAAGTTGTAATCAATCGAGTCGTATGACAAAATGATAATAACCACAAAATCATTCACAGAATACCATGAATATAAATAGTATCATGATAATTTATATGAAATGGAAGTGTAGAATATACCACATGCAATAAGTGGCGAACAATGGAAATCTCACGGAATTAAAAGTTAGATAAGAAACCCCTTACCTTGTACTGTTTCTTTAGTCGAGGGTACGTTTTAACATCCTATATAAAGACCATATTGTGTCATTAAACTATACCAAAACCAAATTAATATTTATGATATCATACATGATTCATTTATGACTTTATACTACCCATTTAATAATAATTTCCATGTTAATTTAACATTTTCGGTAATAATCGCTTTCTTTATCGTATGTGTTTTAACTTGTTACTCTTGATTGTATCTCATAGATAATGATTTAAATAATTCCAAAAAATAAAAAATGATTTATATATCATATATATTTAGAATATAAATATGTATAATAGATGTATATATGAAATGGAAAACATCGTTTATGGAGACAGTATGTCGTACATACACGTAAATGTTGTTTTCGTTTTCATATCATATTGAAAGAAAATAAGTGAATAAGATATATGTATGTACATAAATAAATATAAATATATATATATATATCTAGTAGAATTATTATGTCATATATTACATACTTATTAATGATATATATTTTATAATCGTCCTTGAATAGTGAATGTAGAAATGAATCTCATCACGTCGTGGAGATGGTAATCCGTACGTACGCACGAGCGACAATATCATTATATTGATGGATAAATCATAAGTAATATGATAGTATATCAGATATAAAGAATAATTAACATATTATATTTATTATTTACATCAGTTATAATCATTATTATACCCATCCAAATAATGAAGTGTTTGAATAACAAACTACACCACGATGTGGAGACAGTAATCCGTACGTACGCATGTGTGGTGACTTTTTCATTTATAGGATGGATAGAGTAATGAAATTTTTTTTACCATTTTTATAATAACATCAATTTATATAGTAGAGACTGCAGCTATTATTTTAGAATTTAAACAATAAAGAAAGACGAAGTGGAAGAAGAAAAGAACTTGAAAGAGGTGATGAAATATTTACCTCTTCTTCGGGTTCTTCCATTTGATTTGATCAAAAGTGCTCTTTAGGATGTATTTATAACCAAATTAAGGCATCTCGGTTGATTTGAACGAATTTTTAAGGTTATTGGGGTAGGGGTTGGCCGAGACAAATGGATTTGGAGGTGTGATTTTGAGATAAGTGGAAGTTCCCTTTTATAAGAGAGGTAAGGGTCACTTTAGAAAAAGCATGAAATATTATTTTATAATAAAATCATTTTTGGTTTTTAATTGATCCAAAATGAATTATTTAATGTCTATAGTGTGTAAGGGTCTAAAAAATTTCAACCAATGGTTTTTAGATAGGATTAGGTCCTCATATTAACCTTATCATTTAGATTTATCTCTTAGTTAAATAGTTTGACATTTACCATGTCTTTTTGTATTTTTATATTATATGGTTAATAAACTTTCTATAAAATTCCAAGAGAACCCCAATAGGTTAATTAGTTATATATATACTAAAACTAAGGAACTCTGGCCAAACCTTAGTTTTTTATAAATATTATATCAACGAATAATATAGTATTTGTTTTACAAATTCAATTATTTCAATTTTAACATTATTTAATAAATGATTTTTGTTAAAGTCCTAAAAACATTATTACTTCGAAATAAATTCATAAGTTCAATCCTAACATGACATATTAACCTATAAAATTAGTGGAACTCATCAGAAGTCTCAAAATACATTTATTTGGAATATTTATAATATCAATTATTTTATTATTTTATTATTAAGGTAATTACTGCGTCATCATTGTGTCGTAAATAAATTAAATTATTTAATTTATAAAAATTATAAATAAAAATAATTATGTAGGAAATATTTTTTTATTTTTAATGAATATTTATAGTTGAATTTATATTATGTATAACTCTATATTAAAAATGGTTTAATTATTTAACATTGAATTTAACTCTTTTAACTCTTCTTTAAATAAAATAATAATAAATGTTCTATTCTAATCCAAGTGGACCAAAGAGGATCATATTTGATTCCTAGGGTTTTTTGGTTGAATTATGCTTATCCAATAGAATTAGGACATGTGTTAGGGTAAGTATTATATCATATTTACCATTAATTAGCCTATTTACTTTTATCCTTGGTAAATAAAAGTTAAAAGTTACTATTCTCCTAAAATTATTTTTATGTTATTGAACAACATTTTACTTACTCATGTCAACCGTGTCTCTCAGATTTTTTAAATTCAACTCACAGAAGCAGTAAAATTTAGTTTTATGCAAATTTACAAATGCTCCCAGGATATGGGTAAAAAAGGTTAAAAAGTTCAATAAAATTTTATACATATAATTTTATTATACAATGAATCCAATTAATTACGTGAAACTTATATAGGTATTATATATCTATTTTTACTTAAAATAAATTTAAATAAAAAAAATAATTATTAAAATTAAAACTCGATTTTAAATAATAACGTAATGTTTTTCACTATTCTTTAAAAATTGAATGTTTTCAGAAAAATACCAAAAATTCACCCAAAGATAATTTTTATATTAATATTTTAAAAATGAAGTCTATTTTTCCAAATTAAAAACATAAAATTTTCATTTATTAATTTAAAATTAATTTCCGTTGTCAAAACCAAAAAGTGGGTTTTTACAAAGTAAAAACTATCAAAATATTGACATGTGTTTATGTCAAATTTAAATGTGAAATTACTTATAATGACATACATTGTATTAAATTATTAAAATATAATCTAACTATAGTTCAAAACCTTTAAAATGCATATTTTAACACTATAAATTATTTCGATTAAATAATTTTTTTTCAATTAAAACATAGTATTTTAATATATTCATCAAAATATTAAAGTTATCAAAAATGTACCAAAAATTTATCCAACCTAAATTTTTATATCCCAATTCTAAAGAAGAATTTAATTTCATTAAATTGAATATATAAAAGTGTAAATATTGGATTTAAAAAGGGTTCTCCATTAAAAGGCATAAAACTATTTTTTTAAAATACATATTTTATATTAAAAATTGAATTTTTATTATATTTTGTCTAAGAAACACAAAATATGAAAGTTAAAATTATATAGGATATATAAAATTTAAAATGTGGTTAATACTATTCATAACATCTTTTTTGATTATCCAGTTTGGTAAGTCGTGGTGCGCTCGAACACAATGTTTCGTGTAGCGTAAGTTATTGAAATAATTTGAAGAGATAACATACTATAATATCTTGGGGTGTTACATTCTCCCCTCCATCAATAAAATGCGTCCTATAAATTTGAATTTTTTTGAAATAAATGGTTAAAATAGAAAAATACCTTTCTTGAAAACCCACATCAAAATTTGATGAATAAAATTTAGTCTTAATAAGAGTGGAAGGGAAATGAAAAGTTCACCACCAACTTATGATCTCAATTAGGAGAACATTGGTGGAAATTAGAGACACATTATTGGAGGAAAAACGTAAATATTTATAGGTAGTGGTTGAGGTTATTAATCACAAACAAGGATAAAATTGAGAGCCTCAAAGCCATTAATCTAAGATGATTTAGAATACCCTCAGTTCAACAAAACATAAGGTATTAGGATAACATATTTTTGGTTTTAATATCCCTTACCTAATGTTTATGAATTAATTTGTCATAAAATAATATATATATATATATATATATATATTGAAAAGTAGAGTTCCATCCTTTAACTAATTTCTACCATAAACTCATCCTTCACTCCAAAAGATAATAGAACACAAAAATATTATATTTATCCAAATATTATAAGGTTTGATACATATTCCATGAATAAAACTAATTTATAATAACCGAGTACTTCCTATAGGCTAGTTGTAGGTCATAAATCCTTGTCCAACTTTGGTTGTGGGTTCGATTCTTGCAGCTTTTTCTGACGCGACGAGTTATCACCCAACCTGTAGGTTGTCCTTTTTTTAAAACTATAGGATTATAATAATCTGAAAATAATCTTAATAAATACTATCCAAAGTTCAACTTAATCCATTCCAACATTTATAGCTATTTAAAATAATTCTATCAAAAAAAAATAGTCCAAAATTTATTAGGAAGGTAAACATAGTGAAGAACCTTTTTCCATCTAATAACATGTGAATACCTTCATCATGTATTCTTTTAAAACACCGTAACACCCTGAATTACCATAAAACCTTATTGATTACATTAATGCTCTCTTATTCCTTATATAATATTGGATATACTCCTTTTATCCAAAAACTTTGTAAGCTCCAACAATGGTGGAGTATACAAACCATTAATCTGTTCCAAGTTAGCCTAGAATATCCAATATAATTTATCCAAATCAACCATCTCTTATTCCAAAATTACTACCTCAGAATCAGGACCATATTATGTTTTATCATTCCTCTAAACATGTATTTTCAAAAAATCTTTACTTTTTGTTGATTCAATTTTCATAGCACCATATAATCTCAAATTTTGAATGAAATGGTACTGCAGTAAAATCTTTATTTATTTCCACAATTTATATAACCAGTACATCGTTGAAATAACACTCAAATGAAATAATTATTTAATAAAAACATAAGAACACTAGTCATTCCTCTTCATCTGTGGTAGTATCATAACTTTAATATTATCCAATAACATCATTTGTGGCATACTCTGATTATTTAGACTTTGATTCCCATAGTGTCCCAACTTATTGAAGATGAAGCATTGTACATTTGAAACTTTTTTTACCCTTTCAATCACATACATGGTGTCCTTTTTCTCTACACTTATAACAAAATCCCATTTCTTTGAAGAATTTACCAATGTGATTCTTTCCATAGTTATCACATATGAAAAAATCCTTCTTTCCCTTCATCCCTTCATCCATCATTCGTTTTACCATCCTTTTCTTCTACTACTTCCCTTCAAAGCCATATGGCTCAAATAATTATTTACTTATTTTATTAACAAATGATACTATTTCTTCATATGTTGAGAATACATGGGAGACTATTTTCCTATTAAATGTTGTCTTAATACCTTGAAAGATATGATCCTTATTACTTTTTGGATCATATGTATTGTTGGAGTCCTCATTCCTTCTACTAGGTGCCATTTCAAAAAAATGGAATAAACTATGTCAGTTTATGAATCACAATTCATAATTTCAAACGTGTAAAGTACCTAACATAAATTGAATAGTTTATGGATATAATCCATAATCATAATAAAATTCTTTGAGTAAGTATTTACTTCTAAATCCTTTATAATGGCATGTAATGAGAATGTAAATTATCCTAAGTATATCCCCCGGGAGTGTCATAACCCAGAGTGCATCAAGACCCGTTGTCGTAAAATAGTTCTCATTTGAGTCTAGCTCAAAGTGGTGTATTCGGGTTTAACCCCTAGGTACATATGTTCCAGAGCCACCTCTACCTGTTCATATCCAAATAGGGATGTATTGCATGGGAAACTCACAAAATCTCTACAGTTCCAAAATTCTAGGAAGTTCTTCTTTAATAATCCTCAAAATCTATCTTAGGGTAATGTTCTCTAATAAGAGTTTATCTAAATATATTTCAAAGGTTGTTTTTAAACATCCACTGATACCAACTGTAACTCCCTGACCCTAGTTACCCAGAGTCGGTGCATTATTTTAATAAATTGGCATGATTAAAAGGAATCATGTGCTGAAGGACCGATTGGTTTAGCAGTCTTGGAAAATAGATTACATACATGGCTATTACATTACACTTTATAACATAAAACACAACATAAATAGTCTTTTATGAATTCCATTAATCCCTTAGATTAACCCTACATCTCAATCACAATACACTTCTTGGAATCCTAGGAAAAATAAATCATAGAAAGGGGTGAGCTCAGATATTCAGTAAGGATAACAATATAGAAGAGTCTTTCATAAATAATCATAAACATTTAATTTAATGTCTAATACTAAAACAAAATCCTTTTAAAATTAACCTTCAGTATAGTATGGAAATTATAAAATCAAAGAATTCCATTTACTTAATTACATGGATTTTCTACTAGTCGAATAATCACCAGAAATATCAATAGCCACATTCATAATGATGGAATGCATAATTCCAGACATTAATTTCTGTTTCAAGGCCTCATGCCAGGACCTAGGGGAAAATTGTAACCGAACCCCAACCAGGAGATCCTCTGTAACCAAAATCCAAACCAGAGAGTCTCTCTAACAGGTCTCCAACCTGGAGGGTCTACTGTAACCGGACCCCAACCAGGAGGGATTACTTTTACTAGTCGCCAACATGGAACATACTAGTCCGACACATTCATCTTAATAAGAGGTCGAAATATAGAATAAACAGTTGTATTAAAACGAGCATAAAAAATGTCAACACTTTAACCATAAACCATAAATATAATAACAATAACTCATCCACACTCAAACATATCACAAAACCAAAAATACAGTATGGATGATTTTTATCATTATAAATCAACTTCAAACAAGTGTAAAATTTTTCAAAGGATGTTGACATAGATGAAGTCAAAACTATTTAAGAGAAATATCTCTTTCGATTTTGAAATCAATTAAGAGTCACGCTATTTAAAAAGGAAGAAATTTAATGAAATTTTTGAATCAATGTGTCCCATACCACTTTGATGATTCTGAAAGGCATTAACATTTTAAAAACATTAATGTCTATATAAATAAATCATTAAAACCATTCTGAATGTATGGACATTAATGAGAAAGGTTTTGAAGAATAAATCATTAAAACATTTGAAATGATGTTTTAGTAAAAGTGTCCCTTAAAAATGATATCTTTTAAATCTCTTTTATGAAACATGGACGTGGATAATAAATATGTTCTAGTAAAAATTCACCCATAAACAATCTCGAATAATAATGTGATTGATGAATTAACCCTTACCACGTTGTAATCAATCGTGTCGTATGACAAAAATATAATAACCACAAAATAATTCATAGAATACCATTAATATAATTAAAATCATGATAATATATATATAATGGAATTACACAATACACTACATGAAATAAGTGGCAAACAATGGAAATCTCACGGAATTAAAAGTGAGATAAGAAACCCCTTACCTTGTACATTTCCTTTAGTCGAGGGTACATTTTAACCTCTTTTATAAAGACTATATTATGTCATTAAATTATACCAGAACCATATTAATATTTAGTATATCATACATTATTTATTTATCACTTTCTACTACCCAATTAATAATAATTTCCATGTTAAATTAACATTTCAGGTAATAATCCCTTTCTTCATCGTATGTGTTTTAACTTGTTACTCTTGATTTTATCACTTAGATCATGATTTAAATATTTAGAGACTATAAAAAATGATTTATATATCATATATATTTAGAATATAAATATTTATAATAGAAATATATAGGAAATAGAAAACACCGTTTATGGAGACAGTAAGTCGTACGTACGTGTAAGCATTGTTTCCGTTTTCATATTGTATTAAAAAGAACTAAGGGAATAAGATATATGAACATAAATATATTTTTATATATATATCTAGTAGAATTATTATGTCATATATTACATAATTATTAATGATATATATTTTATAATCACCGTTGAATGGTGAACATGGAATTGAATCTCATCGCGTCGTGGAGACGGTAATCTGTACGTACACATAAGTGAAAATATCATTATATTGATGGCGAAATCATATTTAATACGATGTTATATCATATATAACGAATAATTAACAAGTTATATTTATTATTAAATCATTTATATTCATTATTATACCCATCCAAATCATGAAGTGTTTGAATAACAAACTACACCAGACGTAGAGACGGTAATCCGTACGTACGCACGTATGGTGACTTTTTCATATAGTGGATGGATAGAGTAATGAAAATGGTTGTACCATTTTTATAATAACATAACATTATATAGTATATATGGGAGTTATTATTTTATAATTGTAACAACAATGAAAGAGGAAGTGGAGGAAAAAAGAACCTGAAAGAGGTGATGAAATATTTACCTCTTCTTTGGGTTCTTCTTTTTTATTTGATCAAAAAATATCCTTGAGATGACTTTTTGACCAATGTAAGGCCTCTAGGTTGATTTTAGGGAATTTTGGAGGATATTTGGTTAGGGTTTGGTAGAGAAAAATGGATTTGGAGGTCTGATTTGGAGAGAAGTGGAAGTGTCCATAATAAGAGAGGTGAGGGTCACTTTAGGAAAAGCAAGTAATATTATTTTATAATAAAATCATTTTCGGTTTCTAATGGCCCAAAAATGAATTATTTAAAGGATAATGTGGGGAAGGGTCGAAAGCCTCTCAACCAATAGGTTGTAGACATGTTTAGGTCATCATATTAACCTTATCGTTTAGATTTAACTCTTAGTTAAATAGATTGACATTTACCATGTCTCTTTTGATTTTTATATTATATGGTTAATAAACTTATTATAAACTTCCAAGAGAACCCCAATAGGATCATTAATGAAATTTATTATATTATTAAGTCTTTTTGACTGAACCCTATATTTTTATAAATATTATATCAACCAATAATATAATATTTGTTTTTAAAACACAATTATGTCAATTTTGACATTATTTAATAAATGATTTTTGTAAAAGTCCTAAAAACTTTATTACTTAGAAATAAATTCATATATTCAATACTAACATGTCATATTAACCTATAAAATTAGTGGAATTCATCAAACGTCTCAAATTACATTTATTTTGATATTTATAATATCAGTTATTTTAATATTTCATTATTAAGTTAATTACTGCGTCATCATTGTGTCATTACTAAATTAAAATATTTAATGTATAAAAATTATAAATAAAATATAATTCTGTAGGAAATATTTTTATCTTTCTAATTAATTTTAGTCATCGAGTTTATATTAGGTATATCGATATATTAAAAATGGTTTAGTTATTTAACATTGAATTTAACTCTTTTAACTCTTCCTTAAAAAAATAACAATAAATGTCCAAATCTAATCCAATTGGATAAAAAAGGATCACATTTTTTCCTAGGGTTATCTTTGGTCGAATTATACATATCCAATATAATTAATACATGTGTTAGGGTAATTATGATATCATTTTTACCCTTAATTACCCAATTTACATTTAACCATGGTAAATAAAAGTACAAAGTTACTATTCAACATGAATTATTTTCATCTTATTAAACCAAATTTTACTTACTGATTTTAGTCATGTCTCTAAGATTTTTGAAATTCAACTCACAGAAGCGGTAAAATTAAGTTTTATGAAAATTTACAAATGCTCCTTGGAGGTGGGTAAAAGAGGTTAAAAAGTTCAATAAAATTTAATACATCTAAATTTATTATAAAATGACTCCAATTAAATACATTGAACTTATATAGATATTATATATCTATTTTTACATAAAATAATTTTAAATATAATAAATAATTATTTAAATTAAAAGTCTGTTTTAAATAATAACGTAGTGTTTTTCACTATTCTTCAAAAATTGAAAGTTTTCCAAAAAATATCAAAAATTCACCCAAAGATAATTTTGATATTTATAATTAAAAAATAAATTATATTATACCAATTTAAAAACATATAAGTTTCATTTATTAATTTAATATTAATTCTCGTTGTCAAAACCAAAAAGTGGGTTTTTACTAAGTAAAAACTATCAAAAGATTGACATGTGTTTATGTCAAATTTAAATGTAAACATAATTATAATTACATACATTGTATTAAATGAATAAAATATAATATAATTATACTTTAAAACCTTTCAAATTCATAATTTAACACTATAAATTATTTCGATTAAAAAAGTTGTTTTAAATTAAAACATAGTATTTTTAACTATTCATCAAAATATGAAAGTTATCAGAAAAGTACCAAAAAATTTTCCAAACTAAATTTTTATGTCCCAATTCAAAAGAATAATTTAATTTCATTAAATTTAATATATAAAAGTGTCAAATATGGTATTTAAAAAGGGTTTTCCATTAAAAGGCATAAAACTGCATTTTTTGAAAAATACCACTTTTATGATAAAAATTGAATTTTTCCTATATTATGTCTAAGAAACACAAAAGATGAATGTTAATATTATATAGGATATATAAAATTTAAATTGTGGTTAATACTATTCATAAAATCTTTTTTGAATGTCATGTTTGGTAAGTCATGGTGCACTCCAACTCGGTGTTGCTTGTAGCACATGCCATTGAAATACTTTGAAGATATAACACACTATAAAATATTGGGGTGTTAAATTCTCCCCTCATTCAATAAATTGCGTCCTCATAATTTGAAATTTATTTTTTGAAAATAAATGGTTAAAATTGAAAAATTCATTTATGGAAAACCCACATCAAAAATTGGGTTAATAAAATTTAGTCTTATTAAGAGGGAAAGGGAAATGAAAAATTCACCACCGACTTATGATCTTGATTAAGAGAAAATTGGTGGAAATTAGAGACACATTATTGGAGGAAAAACAAAAATATTTATAAGTAGTGATTGAGGTCATCAATCACATACAAGTGTTCAATTGAGAGCCTTAAAGCCATCAATCTATGATGATTTAGAATATCCTTGGTTCCAAAAAACCTAAGGTATTAGAATAACATATTTTTGGTTTTAATATCCCTTAACTAATGTTTATAAATTAATTTATTCATATAATATATATATGTATACTTGAAAAGTAGAGTTTCACCCTTTAACTAATTTCTACCAAAAACTCATCATTCACTCAAAAGATAATAGAACTAAAAATATTATATTTATCATACTATTATAAGGATACATACATATACCACGAAGAAAACTAATTTATAATAACCAAGGACTTCCTGTAAGCCAGTGGTAGTTCATAAAGCTTTTCCGCACTTTGGTTGTGGGTTCGATTCCTGTAGCTTTGTCCAAAGCGACAGGTTATCACCTAAACTACAATTTTTTCCTTTTTCTAAATCTATAGTATTATAATATTCCAAAAATAATCATAATTAATACTATCCAATGTTCAACTTAATACATTCCAACCTTTATACCTATCCAAAATACTTATGTCCAAACTCACAGTCCTAAATTTATAAGGAAGCTAAACATAATGAAGATTCTTTTTTCCATGTAGTTACATGTGAATACATTCATCATGTATTCTTTTAAAACACTGTAACACCTTGAATTACTATAAAATCTTATTTATTACATTTATGCTCTCTTATTCATTATATAATACTAGCTATACTCCTTCTATCCAAAAAATTTGTAAGCTCCAACAATGATGAAATATACAAACCATTAATCAGTTCCAGGGTAGTCGAGAATATCTAGTATAATTTATCCAAATCCACCATCTCTTATTCCAAAATTACTACCTCAGTATCATGGCCATATTAAGTTTTGTCTTTCCTCTATACATATATTTTCCAAAAATTTTAACTTGTTTTGAGTCACTTTTCATAGAACCATATAATCTTAAATTCTCAATGAAATAGTACTGCAGTACAATACTTATTTATTTCAATAATTCATATAACCAGTACATCATTTATACAACACTCAAATGAAATAATTCATTAATAACAACATAAGAACACAAGTCATTCCTCTTCATTTGTGGTAGTATCATAACATGATTATTATTTAATAGCATTATTTTAGGCATACTCTGATGATTTGGACATTGATTCTCTTAGTGTCCTAACTTATTACTAATTAAGAATTGTACATTTGAAACATTTTTTACCCTTGAAATCACATACGTGGTGTCCTTTTTCAATACACTTATAAAAAATCCTATTTCCTTAGAGAATTTACCAAGGTGATTCTTTCCACAGTTATCACATATGGGAAAGTCCTTTTTCCCTTCTTACCTTTATCAATCATTCTTTCTACCATAATTTTCATCTCTTACTTCCCTTCAAAGCCATATAACTCGGAGAATACATTACTTATCTTATTATCACATGATACTATTTCTTCAAATGTTGAGAATATGTGAGAGACTATTTACCTTATAAATATTGTCTTAATACCACAACAGATATGACCCTTCGTACTTTTTGGATCATAAGTATTGCTGGAGTTTTCATTCCTTCTACTGGGAGGCATTTCTAAACACTAGAATACACTATGACAATTTATTAATCACAATTCACAATTTCAAACTTTTAAAATACCGAATGTAAATTGAACAGTTTATTTATATAATCCATAATCTTAAAAATGTTTTCTTTGAGGAAGTATTTACTCCTAAATCCTTAATAATGGCTTGTAATGAAAATGTGAATTATCCTAAGCATATCTCATGGGAGTGTCATAAACAAGAGAGCAGTAAGGCTCGTTGTCATGCACCAGTTCCCATTCGAGTATAGCTCAAAGCGGTGTTTTTGGTTTTAACCCCTAGGTACATTTGTGCAAGAATCACCCTTACCCGCTCATATCCAGATATGGATGTATTGCTTGGAAAACTCAAAAAATATCTATAGTTCCAAAAATTCTAGAAATTTATTCTATACTAATCCTCAAATTGTATCTTAGGGTAATGTTTTTAATCAGAGTTTGTCTAAATCTACTTCCATGGTTGTTTCTAATATTCATCTGATAGCAATTGTAACACCCCAACCCTAGTTATCCAGAGTTCGTGCATTATTTTAATACATTGTAATGATTACAAGGAATCATGTCCCGAAGGACCGATCGGTTTAGAAGTCTTGGAAAATATATTACATACATGAATGTTACATTACACTTTGTAACATACAACACAACATAAATAATATTTTATGAATTCCATTATTCCCTTAGCTTAAACCTGCATCTCAATCACAATACACTTCTTGGAATCCTGGGAAAAATAAAACATAGAAAGAGGTGGGCTTAGATGCTCAACAAGGATAAAAATATATAAGAATCATTTATAAATAAGCATAAACATTTAAGGCAATTTATAATACTAAAAAAAGACTTTTAAAATTAAACTTCATCATAAAATGGAAAATATAAAATTAAATAATTCAATTTACTTATTCACATGGATATTCTACTAGTCTAATAATCACATGAAATATCAATACCCACTTTCATAATTATAGAATGCATAATTCCAGACTTTAATTCAAGTCTCAAGGCCTCGTGCCAAGACCGAGGGGATAACTGTAGCAGGAACCCAACCCGGAGAGCCTCTATAACCGGACTCCAACCCGGAGAGCCTCTGTAACCGAACTCCAACCCAGATGGTCTGTTGTAACCAGACCCCAACCCAAAGGGCTTACTTTTACCGGTCCCTAACCGAGAATATACTAGTCCAACGCATTCATTTTAAGAAGAGGTTGAAATATAACTTAAACATTCGTATTAAAACTGGCATATAAAATGTCAATACTTTAACCATAAACCACGAATGGGATAAAAATAACTCATCCACAAAAACCATAAATACAATATGCAAGAATTTTATCATAATAAATCATCTTCAAAAAAGTGTAAAATTTATCAAAGGATGTTGATATAGATGAAATAAAACTATTTGAGGGAAATATCTCTTTCTATTTTGAAATCTTTTATGAGTCACTCCATTTAGAAAAGAATACATTTAAAGACATTTTTGAATAAAATTGTCCCATACCACTATGAAGATTCTAAAAGGAATTAAAATTTTAAAAACATTCATGTCCATATAAATAAATACTGAAAACCATTTTGAAAGTATATAAATTAATGAGAAAGGTTTAGAAGAATAAATCTTTAAAACATTTAAAATGATGTTTTAGTAAAAGTGTCCCGTAAAAAGGATATCTTTGAAAACTATTTTATGAAACATGGAAATGGATAATAAATATGTCCCAGAAAAAACTCAACCATAAACAATCTCAAATAATAATGAGATTGCGGAATTAACCATTACCACATTGTAATCAATCGAGTCATATGGAAAAAAGTTAATAACCACCAAATCATTCATAGGATACCATTAATATAAAAAGAATCATGATAATATATATCAAATGGATGTACACAATACACCACATTCAATAAGTGGAAAACAATGGAAATCTAACAGAATTAAAAGTGATATGTGAAACCCCTTACGTTGTACTTTTCCTTTAGTAGAGGGTATGTTTTAACCTCCTATATAAAGACTATATTATGTCATTTAATTATACCAGAACCATTTTAATATTTATGATATCAAACATTATACATTTATGACTTTATACTACCCAATTAATAATAATTTCCATGTTAAATTAACATTTCGGGTAATAATCTTTTTCTTCGTCGTACATGTTTTAACTTGTTACTTGATTTTATCACTTAGATCATGATTTAAATATTTCCAGAATATAAAAAATTATTTATATATCATATATATTTAGAATATAAATATGTATAATATACATATATATGAAATGGAAAACACTATTTATGGAGATAGTGAGTCATACGTATGCGTAAACGTTGTTTCCCTTTTCATATAATATTGAACAGAACTAAGTGAATAAGATATATAAAAGTACATAAATAAATATATATATATTTCTATAGTACAATTATTATTTCTTATATTATATAATTATTAATGATATATATTTTATAATAATCGTTAAATGGTGAATGTGGAAATGAATCTAATCACGTCTTGGAGACGGTAATCCGTACATACGCACGAGCAACCGATGAATAAATAATATTTAATTGGATGGTATATCATATATAAATAATCGTGAAAATGTTATATTTATTATTTACATAAGTTATACTCATTATTATACCCATCCAAATAATGGTGTGTTTGAATAACATACTACACCACGATGTAGAGACGGTAATCCGTACGTACACACGTATTTTGACTTTGTTATATATTGGATGGATAGAGTAAAGAAAATGGATTTTCCATTTTTATAATAACATCATAGTATATATTAGATACTGGAGTTATTATTTTAGAATTTCAACAACAAAGAAAGAGGAAGTGGAAGAAGAAAAGAACTTGAAAGAGGTGATGAAATATTTACCTCTTCTTTGGGTTCTTCTTTTTTATTTGCACAGAAGAGATCCTTAGGATGGATTTCTAACAAAATTAAGGAATCTAGGTTTATTTGAGGAAAGTTGGGATGATATTTTGGTGGGGTTGGCCAAGACAAATAGCTTTGGAGGTGTGATTTTGAGATAAGTCGAAGTACCCATTTATAAGAGAGGTGAGGGTCACTTTAGGAAAACTATGTACTATTATTTTATAATAAAATCATTTTCGGTTTATAATGGCTCAAAAATTAATTATATAAAGGATAAGGTGGGGAATGGTCGACAAACCCTCAACCAATAGGTTTTAGACACGTTTAGGTCATCATATTAAACTTATCATTTAGATTTAACTTTTAGTTAAATAGTTTGACATTTACCATGTCTCTTTGTATTTTTATATTATATGGTTACTAATATTACTATAAACTTCCAAAAGAACACCAATAGGTTCATTAATGACATATATAATATTATTAAGGACTTTTGGAAGAACCTTATATTTTTATGAATATTATATCAACCAATAATATTGTATTTGTTTTAAAAACTCAATTATGTCAATTTTGACATTATTTAGTAAATGATTTCAAAGTCCTAACAAATTTATTACTTATAAATAAATTCATATTTTCAATAATAACATGTCATATTAACCGATAAAATTAATGGAATTCATCAAAAGTCTCAAATTACATTTATTTGGATATTTATAATATTAATTATTTTAATATTTCAATATTATGGTAATTACTGCATCATCATTGTGTCATAAATAAATTAAATTATTTTATGTATAAAAATTATAAAAAAATATCATTACATAGAACATATTTTTATCTTTCCAATTAATATTTATAGCTGAATTAAAATTATGTATAACTCTATATTAAAAATGGTTTAGTTATTTTACATTCAATTTTACTCTTTTAACTCTTCTTTAAATAAAATAATAATAAATGTTCTAATCTAATCCACGAGGACCAAAGAGGATCATATTTTATTACTAGGGTTGTTTTGGAGGAATTATACTTATCCAATAGAATTAGGACCTATGATAGGGTAATTATGATATCATTTTTACCCTTAATTATCCTATTTACTTTTAACCGTGGTAAATAAAAGTAAAAAGTTTCTATTCAACAAAAATTATTTTCATCTTAATGTACAAAATATTAAATACTGATGTCATTAGTGTCTTTCGTATTTTTAAAATTCAACTCATAAAATTGGTAAGATTATGTTTTATGCAAATTTGAAAATGCTCCAAGGAGGTGGGTAAAAGTGGTTAAAAAGTTCAATAAAATTTAATACATTTAATTTTTTTATAAAATGACTTCCAATAATTACATTGAACTTATATAGGTATTATATATCTATTTTTACTTAAAATAAATTTAAATAAAAAAACAATTATTTAAATTAAAAGTAGGTTTTAAATAATAACGCAATGTTTCTCACAATTCTTCAAAAATTTAAAGTTTTCAGAAAAATATCAAAAGGTCACCCTAATATAATTTTGATATTATGAATTCAAAAATGATTTCTATTTTTCCAAATTCAAAACATAGAATTTTCATTTATTAATTTAATATTAATTCCCATTGTCAAAACCAAAAAGTTGGATTTTATGAAGTAAAAACTATCAAAAGATTGACATGTGTTTATGTCAAATTTAAATGTGAAATTACTTATAATGACCTACATTTTCTTAGATAATAAAAATATATTGTAATTATACTTCAAATCATTTCAAATTCATAATTTAACACTATAAATTATTTCGATTAAAAAAGTTGTTTTCAATTAAAACATAGTATTTTTAACTATTCATCAAAATATCAAAGTTATCAGAAAAGTACCAAAAAATTATCCAAACTAAATCAGTATGTCCCGATTATAAATAAGAATTTAATTTAATTTAATTGAATGTATAAAAGTTTCAAATATTGGATTTAAAAAGACTTCTCCATTAAAAGGCATAAAACTACATTTTTTGAACAATACCACTTTTATATTAAAAATTTAATGTTTCATATATTATGTCTAAGAAACACAAAATATTAATGTAAAAATTATATAGGATTTATAAAATTTAAATTATGGTTAATACTATTCATAAACATTTTTTTGAATGGCCAGTTTGGTAATTCATGGTGTGCTCAAACTCGGTGTTGCGTGTAGTGAAAGTTATTTAAATACATTTAAGAGATAACATACTATAAAATCATGGGGTTTTAAATTCTCCCCTCCTTCACTAAATTGTGTTTTTAAAATTTGAAATTGTTTTTTTTTTGAAAATAAACGGCTAAAATAGAAAAATAAATGTATGGAAAACCCACATCAAAATTGGATGAATAAAATTTAGTCTTAATAAGAGGGAAAGGGAAATGAAACAATCATCACCAATTTGTGATCTCGATTAGAAGAACATTGGGGGAAATTAGATACACATTATTAGAGGGAAAACGTAAATATTTATAGGTAGTGATTGAGGTCATCAATCATAAACAAGTGTACAATTGAGAGCCTCAAATCCATCAATCTAAGATGATTTAGAATATCATCGGTTCATCAAAACCTAAGGTATTAGGATAACTTATTTTTGGTTTTAATATCACTTACCTAATGTTGAAGAATTATTTTCTTTATAGAATTGTATATATATATATATACTTGGCAAGTAGGGTTCCATCCTTTAACTAATTTCTACGACAAACTCATCTTTCACTCCACAAGATAATAGAACTCCAAAATATTATATTTATCATAATAATTTAAGGTTCAAGACATATAACACGAAAAAAATAATTTATAATAACCAAGGACTTCTTGTAGGCTAGTGGTAGGTCATAAAACTTTGTCGCACTTTGGTTGTGAATTCGATTCCTACAGCTTTGTTCGACATGACGGGTTATCGCCCGACAAATAGGTTGTCCTTTTTCTAATTCTATAATATTATAATATTCCAAAAATAATCATAATTAATACTATACAAAGTTCAACTTAATCCATTCCAACCTTTATATTTATCTAAAATACTTATGTCCAAACTCACAGTCCAAAATTTATAAAGAAGGTAAAAATAAGGAAGATCCTTTTTTCCATGTAATAACATGTGAATACCTTCATCATGTATTCTTTTAAAATGTTGTAACACCCTAAATTACCATAAAATCTTATTTATTACATTCATGCTCCCTTATTCCTTATAGAATATTGGATATACTCCTTCTATCCAAAAATATTGTAAACTCCAACAATGATAGAATATACAAACCATTAATTAGTTCAAAGGTATTTGAGAATATCCAATATAATTTATCCAAATCAACCATCTCTTATTCCAATATTTCTACCTCAATATCATGACCATATTGAGGTTTATCTTTCCTCTAAACACGTATTTTACGAAAAATTTAACTTGTTGTTGAGTCACATTTCATAGAACCATATAATCTCAAATTCTAAATGAAATAATACTATAGTACAATTCTTATTTATTTCCATAATTCATATAACCAGTACATCGTTGATACAACACCCAAATGAAATAATTCTTTAATAACAACATAATAACACTAGTCATTCCTCTTCATTTTTGCTAGTATCATAACTTGATTATTATCCAATAGCATTATTTGAGGCACACTCTGAGGATTTGGACATTGATTCTCTTACTGTCCTAACTTATTGCAGATGAAGCATTGTCCATTTGGAACTTTTTTAACACTGGCAATCACGTACGTGGTGTCCTTTTTATATACACTTATAACAAACTCCCATTTCCTTCAAGAATTTACCAAGGTGATTCTTTCAACAGTTATCACATATGAGGAAATACTTCTTTCCCTTCTTCCCTTTATCCATCATTATTTCAACCATCCTTTTCTTCTCTTGCTTCCCATCAAAGCCTTAGGAATCATAGAATTATTTACTTATCTTATTAACACATGATATTATTTCTTCATATGTTGAGAATATGTCAGAGACTATTTACCTTATAAATGTTGTCTTAATACCATGAAAGATATGATCCTTCTATCATTTTGTATCATACGTATTTCTTGAGTTCTCATTCCTTCTACTGGGTGCCATTTCTAAACAATAGAATACACTGTGTCAATTTATGAATCGTAATTCATAATTTCAAACTTGTAAAATGCCTAACGTAAATTGAACAGTTTATAGGTATATTCTATAATCATAAAAATGTTTCCTCTGAGAAATTATTTACTCCTAAATCCTTCATAATTGTTTGTCATGAAAATGTGAATTATCCTAAGAATATACGCTAGGAGTGTCATAACCAAGAGTACAGAAAGGCCCATTATCGTGCACCAGTTCCTGTTTGAATCTAGCTCAAAGCGGTGTTATCGGTTTTAACCCCTAGGTACATCTATGTCAGAGCCACCTCTACCCACCCATATCTAGACAGGGATGTATTGCTTGGAAAACTCCCAAAATCTCTATAGTTTTAGAATTCTAGGAAGTTCTTCTATACTAATCCTCAAAGTCTATCATAAGGTAATGTTCTCTAATCAGAGTTTATCTAAAAATATTTCCATGGTTGTCACAAAACATCTATTGACACCAACTATAATGCATAGACCCTAGTTACCCATAGTCTGTGCATTATTTTAATACATTGGCATGATTACAAGGAATCAAGTCCCGAATGACCGATCAGTTTAATAGTCTTGGAAAATATATTACATACATGAATCTTACATTAAACATTATAACATACAACACAACATAAATAATCTTTTATAAATTCTATTATTCCCTTATCATAACCCAAAATCTCAATCACAATACACTTCTTGAAATCCTAGGAAAAATAAATCATTGAAATGGGTGAGCTCAGATGCTCAGTAAGGATAACAATATAGAGGAATATTTTATAAAAAAGAATAAAAATATGAGGAAATGTATCATACTAAAACAAAAGTCTTTTAAAATTAAACTTCAACATAATATGGAAAATATAAAATCAAAAAATTCCATTTACTTATTCACATGGATATTCTACTAGTATAATAATCACATGAAATATCAATAGACACTTTCATAATTATGGAATGCATAATGCTGGACTTTAATTTTTTGTGTCAAGACATCGGGCAAGGACTGAGGGGCTAACAGTAACCAGACCCCATCCCGGAGAGCCTCTATAACCGAACTCCAACCCGGAGAGCCTTCGTAAACAAACTCTAACCCGGATGGTCTGCTGTAACTAGACCACAACCCGGAGGGCTTACTTTTACCGGTCCCCAACCTAGAATATACTAGTCTAACAAATTCATCTTAACAAGAGGTTGAAATATAACATAAAAATTTATATTAAAACTAGCATACGAAATGTCAATATTTTAACCATAAACCATGAAAGGGATAAAAATAACTTTTCCATAGTCAAACATATCACAAAGCCTTAAATACAATATGGATGATATTTATCATAACAAATCAAATTGAAATAAGTGTAAAATTTATCAAAGGATGTTGAGAAAGATGAAATCAAAACTATTTGAGGGAAATATCTATTTCTATATTGAAATCTTTTAAGAGTCACACTATTTAGAAAGGAATACATTTGAAGACATTTTTTAGTCAATGTTTCCCATACCACTTTGATGCTTTCGAAAGGAATTAACATTTTAAAAACATTCATGTCCATGTAAATATTTCCTCAAAACCATTTTGAATATATGGAAATTAATGAGAAAGGTTTAGGGGAATAAATCATTAAAACATTTAAAATGACGTTTTATTAAAAATCTACCTTAAAAAGGATATCTTTGAATGCACTTTTATAAAACATGGACATGGATAGTAAATATGTCCCAGTAAAAACTTACCCATAAACAATCTCAAATAATAATGATATTGAGGAATTAACCCTTACCACATTGTAATCAATCGAGTATTATGAAAAAACGTTAATAACCACCAAATAATTCACAGCTTACCAAGAATATAAATAGAATCATGATAATATATATCAAATGTTAGTACACAATACACCACATGCAATAAGTATCGAACAATAGAAATCTCACAGAATTAAAAGTGAGATAAGAAACCCCTTACCTTGTACTTTTCTTGTAGTCGAGGGTACGTTTTAGCCTCATGTATAAAGACCGTAGTATGTCATTAAATTATACCAGAACCATATTAATATTTATGATATCATAAATTATTAATTTAGGACATTATACTACCCATTTAATAATAATTTCCATGTTAAATAAACATTTCAGGTAATAATCGCTTTCTTCATTGTACGTGTTTTAACTCGTTACTCTTGATTGTATCACTTAGATCATGATTGAAATGTTTACAGAATATAAAACATGATTTATATATCATATATATTTAGAATATAAATATGTATAATAGACTTATATATGAAATGGATAACACCATTTATGGAGACAGTAAGTCGTACGTACGCATAAACGTTGTTTCCGTTTTCAGATCGTACTGAACAGAACTAAGTGAATAAGATATATGTAAGTACATATATATATATATATCTAGTAGAATTATTGTGTCATATATTACATACTTATTAATTATATATATTTTATAATAATTATTAAATGGTGAACGTGGAAATGAATCTCATCGCCTCGTGGAGACGGTAATCCATACGTACGCATTAGTGAAAATATAATTATTTTTATGGAGAAATAATTTGTAATTGGATGGTATATCATATATAAAGAAACATTAACATGTTATATTTATTATTTACATCAGTTTTACTCATTATTATACCCATCCAAATAATGAAGTGTTTTATTAACAAACTACACCACGACGTGGAGATAGTAATATGTATGTACGCACGTATGGTGACTTTGTCATTTATAAGTTGGATAGTGTAATGAAAATGGTTGTACAATTTTTATAATAAAATCACAGTATATAGTAGTACTGGAGTTATTATTTTAGAATTGAAACATTAAAGAAAGAGGAAGTGGACGAAGAAAAGAACTTGAAAGAGGTGATGAAATATTTACCACTTCTTCGAGTTCTTCCTTTTGATTTGATCAAAAGAGCTCACTACAATGGCTTTATAACCAAAGTAAGGACTCTAGGTTGATTTGAGGGAAGTTGGGAGGATATTTTCATAGGTGTTGGTTGAGCCAAATGGTTTTAGAGATGTTATTTTGAGAGAAGGGGAAGTTCCCTTTTATAAAAGAGGTGAGGGTCACTTCAGGAAAAACACGAAATATTATTTTATAATAAAAACATTTTTGGTTTCTAATGACTCCAAAATTAATTATTTAAAGGCTATAGTGGAAAAGGGTCGAAAAACTCTCAATAAATAGATTTTATATTGGTTTATTTCATCATATTAACCTTATTGTTTAGATTTAACACTTAGTTAAATAGTTTGACATTTACCATGTCTCTTTGTATTTTTTTATTATATGGTTAATGAAATTCCTATAAACATTGAAGAGATCCCAAATAGGTTCATTAATGATATATATAATATTATTAAGGGCCTTTTTCTGAACCTTATATTTTTATAAATATTATATCAACCAATAATATAGTATTTGTTTTAAAAACTCAATTATATCAATGTTGACATTATTTAATGAATGATATTTTTTAAAGTCCTAACAACTTTATTACATTAAAATAAATTCATATGTTCAATCCTAAAATGTCATATTAACCTATAAAATTATTACAATTCAACAAAATTCTCATATTACATTTATTTGGATATTTATAATATCAATTATTTTAATATTTCTTTATTTAGGTAATTACTGCGTCATCATTGTGTCATAAATAAATTAGATTATTTAATGAATAAAAATTATAAAGAAAATATCATTATGTATTAAATATTTTTATATTTATAATTAATATGTATATTTGAGATTATATTATTGATAACACTATATTAAAAATGGTTTAGTTATTTAACATTGAATTTAACTCTTTTTACTCTTCTTTAAATGAATTAATAATAAATGTCCTAATATAATCCAGGTGGACCAAAGAAGATCTTATTTTATTCCAAGGGTTGTTTTGGGTCGAATTATACTTACCCAATTGAATTATTACATGTGTTAGGGTAATTATGATATCATTTTTACCCTTAATTGCTCTATTTACTTTTAACCGTGGTAAATAAAAGAAAAAAGTTATGATTCACCAAAAATTATTTTCATATAATTGAACCACATATTACTTACTAATTTCAACCGTGTCTCTCAGATTTTTGAAATTCAACTCAAATAAGTGGTAAAATTATGTTTTATTCAAATTTGCAAATGCTCATTGGAAGTGGGTACGAGAGGTAAAAAAGATCAATAAAATTTAATAAATCTAATTTTATTATAAAATTATACCAATTAATTGCATTGAACATACATAGTTATTATATATATATTTTAACTTAAAATAAATTTAAATAAAATAAATAATTATTTAAATTAAATGTCAGTTTTAAATAATAACGCAGTATTTTTCACTATTTTTCAAAAATTGAAAGTTTTGATAAAAATACCAAAAATTCACCCAATGATAATTATGATTTTTTGAATTCAAAAATTAATTCTATTTTACCAAATTAAAAACATATAATTTTAATTTATTAATTTAAAATTAATTCCCGTTGTTAAAACCAAAAAGTGGGTTTTTACAATGTAAAAACTATTAAAAGATTGACATGTGTTTATGTCAAATTTAAATGTGAAATTACTTATAATGACCTAAATTGTATGAAATGATAAAAATATAATCTAATTATACTTCAAAAAGTTTCAAATTAATAATTTAACACTATAAATTGTTTTGATTAAAAAAGCAGTTTTCAATTAAAACACAATATTTTTAACTATTCATCAAAATATACAAGTTATCAGAAAAGTACCAAAAATTTATCCAAACAAAATTTTTATGTCCTGATTCTAAAGACTTATTTAATTTCATTAAATTGATTATATAAAATTTTCAAATATTGTATTTAAAAAGGGTTCGCCCTTAAAAGGCATAGAACTACATCTTTTTTTGAAAAATATCTCTTTTATCTTAAAAATTGAATTTTTCTTATATTATGTCTAAGAAAAACAAAAGACGAATGTTAAAATTATATTGGATATATAAAATTTAAAATGTGGTTAATACTATTCATAACCTATTTTTTGAATGGCTAGTTTTGTAAGTTATGGTGCGCTTAAACTCGGTGTTGCTTGTAGCGTAAGTTATTGAAATACATTGAAGAGATAACATACTATAAAATCTTGGTGTGTTACAAAAATTCAGATAGTTGCATGAATCATGTAAGTGCAAAGGCGATAGGATGTAAGCATGAACATAATTATGATTCAATTTGATGTTCAATTCAACATACAAAGTTCATGCTAAACACCCCAAGGATACAAGCGGATTCAATAAAACACAAACTCTTGAAATCATGTGTCCCCCACACCTAAGTTCATGCAATGGATGATTTTAATAACAATGAAATTTGGTTTTTTATAATGATGCACATGCATAATTATTATGTTCAGATTAGTGACATATTATATCCTTTCATTCCAATACAATTAGAAGTTTAAACATATGAAGAATTTTATTTATTTTAGTAGCAAGACATGCATCAAATTTTTTTAGTAAGATAAATTTTTTAGGTGAGAAACATAAAGAGAGGAATTTTTCATGCAGGGTATGCAGTATATTTTTTAAAATAGCAAGAAGAAGAATAATGAAATAGAAATTAATAGTAAGGTACTTCCCTGACATAATATTTTTTTATTAATCCTCAAATAAGGGAATTCCTCTCTTTTATTACACAGAATCAACATCCTAAAAAACACAAAGAAAATCAAAAAGTGATAGAAATTTCTAGCAGAGACATAACAAACATAAGGCAACAAAGAAGCACTTTATTCAACAAAAAAAGTGCAGATGTGAAAACAATGAAAGATCATGGGTTGGATTCTATGAAACACTGGGTTTAAAGTCTTCAGTTAGACTATATTTAATTACGTTTTTTTATTTATTAACACACAAAAAACCATGGGTTTTCACCCATGCAACACTAGATTTATAGTACCCAACCATAATTTATTTCCCAAGATATTTCTACCCATGATCATTTAATGGGAATGAATTATTAATAATATGAAATTCACTATAATCTAATGATTCAAGAAAAGGATCAACCAATACATTCTCATCTACAATACCAAACAATATTCTCAAAAGTTATTTCAATAAAAAGTATCTAATATACTAGCCAGACATTTTATCCTCTGAAGACCACTTCCTCAGCTCTATATATTTTTGAATGCTTCTTAAGAAAATCATCAAATTGACCAGGAATACATTCATGAATTCTCCGGCACATAGATGTCAAATCTAACATGAAATCAGCTGAAAAAACAATAAGCAAACTCTTCACTATTTTCATCAAATGTTCCCAGCACATCTTGTACAAAATAAAACTCAACAAACTCTTGGAAGAAGGAATCATACTATGGTTCCCAAAAGTTTTACCCAATGTCAACAATTGAATTGAATGATGAAAATCATTCTAGTTCAGGTTGGAATTCATCACAAAAAACATCAAACAGAGCAGGAAATAAGGTTACCATAAAATACAGTTGCTTATAATTAGAACAATCTTGTTTTTCATCAGGAATCAGCCCAAGACATTCTCTAGCTTTAGAAACCCATAAATAATAGACTTTATAAGGAAAAAAAATTCAAAAATGGGTTTAGACAGTTTAGGAAAATAATGTGACTCACACTCTAGAATGGGTTATGGTGAATGATATTACTCATCTAGAAGAAGGAGTGGGACAAGAGTATAAACTTGAATAAAAGATTCATTTGGCTGGGGAATCATAATCTCTATGACCTCAAGAGGTAAAGAACCATACTTTGCTCATACCTCAATTTTAAAACATTTATTCTCAGCAACATCTATCAAATCACTACCTACCACATGTTGAGTATTTTCAAACACTGAAAACTCCTCCACATCATCAATACCTTAGAGAGAGAGTTTCCCCTTGGAAACATCTATGACAGCACCAGCTGTAGTAAGGAAAGGTCTCCCTATGATGATTGGGAATTTTTCATCACACTCTATATCTAATATAAGGAAGTCTTGGGTAGTGTTAGTTTTCTTACACTCACTAATAAATCATCCACACACCATAAAGGGTGTGTGAGTGACCTGTCAGCAAGTGGAATACAAATAGAGTTTGGTTGTAATTCCCTAATACCCAGCCTTCTAAATAGAGAATAATGTATAAGATTTATGATATATCCTAAGTCACACAAACAATTATGATTCTCAGTTTCTTATATTTTTCATTGAATAATAATGCTTCTAGGGTCCTTCAATTTTGGATGCAACTTTTTTAACAGAATCGCACTACACTCCTCAATGAGATTAACTTTGTCCAACTTCTTCCAATCATTTTTATTTTTTAGAAAATTTTTGGTTAAAGAAACATATGAAGGGATTTTATCTAAGGCATCTATAAATTCCATGTTGATATTAATTTTCTGAATCATTTTAAGAAACCTCAAATAGTTTGGTTCATTATTCTTTTTTACTCATTCAGGGAAGATAATGGGAGGGGAATAATTTTTTAAAACAGGTTGATTATTCTCCTTCTACTCAATTCCATTTTTCTCTTTTCTTATTTAATTAGTTCCCACTTCATTTTACTCGGTTAATGAAAATTTTCAGATGTAAGTACAACATTCTATTCAGGTAGAACAAAGTTTTCCAGATTCCCAGATTCTAATTCAAGCATATTTTTCTTTACAGATTCAGTTTTTTCATTAGTTTTAGTTTTCTTAGAGTGTTTCTTTACTTGTTCTTGGGTGTGAAGGCCATATCTAGTGGTTACAGCCATGATATTCACTTTTGTATTAAGAATTTAAGTGTTGGGAAGCTTTCCCATTTCCATATCACCTTGATCCCTAGCCATTTGAACTATTTGATAATATAAATTTTGAATCATACCATCTGTTTCCTTCATAAATGAATTGATATGTCCTAAAACCTGTTGTAACCACCCCTTTAACTCCACTTAAGAATTAGAAGATTCATACCTATATTAGTTTGTTATATAAATTTTAGTATTTGATTGGTAGTTAGGGGCAGTGGTCTGTTTTATGAAACCTTGTACTTTCGAGGACATGTTTGGGGGATTTTGATGACTAGAAGAGTTCTGATTGGAGAATTGATCATTTTCCCCTTGGTTCCAAGCTCTAACATCCACAAATTTGGAACTCTCATCAAACTGGATAGAGAGATCAAAATTATTACTACATGTATGAGTGTGAACAATCATCCCACAATGATTACATATCTCCCTTAAGATATGATCACTAACAACAATAGCCTAAGGATTGATTTCACCTCTATGGATAACCCTGTTCCAAGAGAACTTGTGCTGAGATTTTTTAGCAAGCTTGTCATACACATGTTTCAGCTCATCAGCAGTGGAGTCATAAAAGCCACCCGCACAGAATTAGTCATCTAAATTTTGATTGTAAGGGGTGAGAGCATTATAGAAGGTCTCCATGAGTAGATGGGGAGAAAACTGGTGATTGGGACATTGTCTAAGAAGACTTTTAAATCTATCCCATGCCTCATGATATAACTCCCCCTCATCTTGGAAAATCCCAGAAATTTTGTGCCCTATTTCAGAGGCAGTGTTACTAGGATAACATTTTGATATAAAGCCAGTAAACACCTATTTATAGGTCTAAAAACATTCATCATCTATGTTATGAAACCAAGAATTAGCCTTACCCTTCATAGAAAATTGAAACATCCTCAATATGAAATCCTCCTCAGAAATCTCTCCCAGAGGTAATTTTTCTACAGAACTATAGAACTGTCTAATGAACTCAAGTGAATCACCTCCTGGAAGACCATTGAATGAAGAATGTTGGGAAATGTGACACTACTTAATTAAATAGCTCATAGAGCTAGGGGACAACCCAATACAAGATGGGTTACTTGGTACAATTTGAATTTGAAGCTCCCTATGTGTAAATAACTGAGGGGCTTGAACTATGGGTTGGGGAACATTCATATTTTGATCGAATCTATTATCTTGTTTCTCCATTGCACTATTTTTTAGGTGAAACTAAATGTTTGTATATTTTATAGTTTGAAGGAACTAATGTACGAATGAAATCTCTTGTGCTCTTGAAAAGTGTGATGTCTGAGTGAGACTAGCACAACAAAAATGATCAGGAAGTAGAAAACATAAGATACAACAGTAATAAGTAGTGGTAACAAACAAACATGAAACAGTAGGCAAATGAAGTAGTAAATAATTTTAACTCTACTATATATAAATGTATTCCAATTAACTATTAAGTTTCCACAAAGAACAACAAAAAGAAAGAATGACTCACTTCCCTCGCCATGAGTTAAGTCACACTATCGATGAACATTGTTTATATATTTTTTACTTTTTATTTTTTTGTATTTTATTTTTAAAAAGAAGTAATGAAAAAAATGTTGATAATGAGACTATTCATATATTAATCACTGATAACTAAAAGAAAATATTAACCAATACATAGCTGCAATGATAAAGGAGCTAAGATCAAAACATTTCTTGGGAATTCTAAACATAATGGTTAAAAGGATAACTCTCAATTGAATTTAATTGAATCAAAGCATAAAACTTTCTTGATATATCTTTATCTCTAGATAAATCATCAAATAGAGGTATGAATTTTAGAGTTCTCCCCTCTAATGTTCATCGACTATTAAGAATTTTAAAAAAATATAGTTGAAATAAGACTCACCATAAAACTCCAATTGTAATGACATTAATGCTTCAACAAGATTATGATCAAGTTCAATCTCACCGATTGATCCTAAATAAATTAATTTTACTACAAGAAGGTGTAAACAATTTAATTTAACATATGAACTAATCTCTCCAATCAATTCTGATGTCCAATAAAGATAAAGTGAAAATTTCAATGGACAAACAAACCAAGCTTAAAAGCTCCTGAGCTAGCAATTCAGCCTATGTTCATAATGAAATATATAATTTAAAAAAACAAAAAATATAGTACAAGAATTTAATAAAGGGGAAGGGAGAACTCCCTAAGTGTTTCTCTTCCTTTGGGCTCCTTAGTCTCCAGCTCAACTCTATATCTGCTTCCAGATGTCTTCCATCACAAAAAATGCTGCGTGAAATCAAAATGATATTATTTATTGTTTATCATTGGGATATATATTAATTTTAAAGAACTATTTTTAAAATATAACCTATATAATTTTATATTATAGTAATAAGAAATCATTTCTTTTCTCGTAGAACGCTTTTCTATATGGTTGAATTTATTAGGGTTATTTATTTCTCATATAAATAATAGTTTCTCAAATTTTTATTTCTATATCCTTAATAATTTCATAAAAAAATTATTAATTAAAAAATCACTACAAAACATGTAATGTGGTGATGAAAATAAAAAATGAAATCAATCATTCTATGGATGTGTTAGACTACGCATACATGTGGATAATGATTTTATTTTCCATGTTAGGGGGAAAATGAGTAATATAGTTTTCCATTTAAAAATTGAATATATATATAATAAATATCATAAATATAAATTAAGTTCCTAATTATTACCATCCTTATAATTTATTAATGGAAAACGAAACAGTTTGCATCGTGGAGGCCTTAGTTTGCATAACACAAAAATGACGTTTTTTTCATAATAGAAAAGGTAAAGGTGGTTAATTATTGCATCTCCATTATAATACCATACCAATATAATAATGATACATATTTTATCATTTTAGAGTTCTTTAATATTATTTTAGGAAGAATAATAGCACATAAAAAAATTTAATGGGAAAGAGGATGTATGAAATTTATATCTCACTTCTTGGATTATCATCATTATGAAGGGGTTTAAGCATTTTAGAGGTTGTCATTTAGAAGAAAAAAACCTCTTAATGGTGGATATGTTTTTTTTATTAGAGTTTAAGTTATATATTGGGTCTAAATAATAGGTTTTTGGTGTAATGGTAAATTTGAATAGGAATCCCCTTTTATAAGTGACAAGGAATGTTTTTTTAATACCCAAAACATTTAAATAATATAACGCAACTCTGAAGTAAAGTGGCTCCAAAATTGATAAATAATGAATAGTGGAAGGTATAAAGTTTATAATTTCCTCTACAAATAATTCCAACACATTTTTGAAACATTCTTATGGTTTTTTACTCTTAACTAAACCCTTTTTACCAATTCTTCTCCGATGTAACTAGTTTTTACCCAAGTCAACTTATCCTTTATAGAAAAAAATAAATTGAACTGTATTAAATAATTTGGACATAAATATTCCAAAATTAATATAATGTCGATTTTATTATATTTATAAAAGCATTAAAAATTAATTTTAAAATGCTAATTATATAATGTATTAATTTTTCTTATAAAATATAGCTTATGTTCGAAAATGTCAAATATGGATCTTTAAATTAATTTTTTTTAAAATTATAAATTCACTTATTAAATACCTAATTGATTTAAAAAAAGGATTCATGGATTTTACATTCAAACTTATCTACCAATAATGTTATAAAATTAAAGTTTTTTACAAAAATGGTATTTTTCACAATTAACAAAAAATCAATATTTTTAGAAAAATCAAAAAAATAGCTTGAAAAGCTTTAATCATAAATACAAAGAAGAATTTTAATTTTTAATATTAAATTAATATTATTTTATATTTTAAATTTTAAATAAAATTCTAAAATATAATGAGAGACTGTTTTGATAATTTTTTAAATAATTGTTATTCTAATTCATAATTTATATAAGAAAATAATAAATTTAGAATTAACCAATCAATATTATTTTTTTATTAAAATAATCATTTGATAATAATATACTTTGTTTTCATTAATAAAATGTATATACCATTAAAATATAATTTCCCAAACATAATAATGAATTCAGTAAAATTGTAAAATAACATTATATTTAAATATATTATTATATTTTATAACTTTTTTACTATTATTCATTCCTAAAAATTAAAAATAAAGATTTAAATGGTTTTAATATATCTCAGTTGTGTTTTGGTTTGATTTTTTTGTTTGGATCAAGCTATCAAACACATTGTTTTTTAAGGAAAATGTAGAGTGAAATCACTGGTTATTATTGTATCCCCCATTAAAAAAATTTCATCCTTGAAATTTTAATTATTACTAATTAAAGAAGCTATGATACATTATTATTAACATATTCATCATTCAATGTATGCCCTCTTGATTAGTCACTAAATGTGGCTAATTTTCATTATTAATATCTTTATATTCATTGTTCCAAAGTCCATAAACATTTTTTCTAGTGCATTGCATAAATAGAACTTCATTTCTCATCTTAAATGAAATTCATGTTTAAAAAGAAAATATGGGCCCAATCATTCATTTATTTTTGGAAAAAATTATATTCATTTTTTGAATTTGATATTTTTGGGATATGATTTATCACTCTATTTGGAACATTTTATTTTGTAGGTCTGATGGATGAATCCTAATGGAAGATGATGATTTTTTCTCAAGAATGCAGAAGTTTACTAGAAAAATCCTAATGGGCCTAAGGCCCATCAAACAAATTTGGGGCCCACAAACCTAGCCCAATGAAGCTCAAATTTTTACATTAGAAATAGAAAAATATGAGGATCATTTTATTCGACTATGGCCCGAGCTAATTCTGATTTTTTCATGATGATAAAGGGATCTGATGTTGAGATTTAAATTGTGGGCCCGACATTAATGCACATAAAGTCGTCCCCCCCATTTCGACCATAAAATCTAAACGGCTGGTCCAAATTTCCGAAACATTTTATAGCCCATATAGGACATAAGGATGTGAATATTTCGCTTCTACTACCCCTTAGGATTCGGCCTCATTAAATTCAAAATTCACACGTCAAAATGGTGGGCGAATCAGGACGCAATTTCCATGTCAACTTTGAAACGTCAAAATCCCTTAATTTTCTCACCCTCCTTTTGACTCTATAAATTAATTGAGATGTAATTTATTGCGGGGGGTGTATCTAAGTCTCAAAATATGCATATATAAGGAGATTATGCTGAAGGTAATGGGGATAAAATATTTTTGTTTGGGATGGAAGTTTTTGTTTTCTTTGAAATGTATGCTTTCATTTTGTAATCACTTATCAATTTCTACCAAGTAAGTTATTTTTTTCATATTAATTTAATTAATAAAATATCATCATCATATTCTTATTATTAATTTCATATATATTTTTACATATCATGTTCATACCGTTGCCTTAGGGAGTGAGGTTATTCACATTATCTTTTGTGAAAATCTTCACAAAACGGTGGAGTGATTGTTTTTTTTTATTCCTCTCCAATTCTACCATCATAAGTCTACTACCCACTTTAATTTATAGAATATCATCAATGGATGGATAATACTTTAATGGGTTGACCCAAGGGAGTAGAAAGGGGTGAATTGGATGTTATTTCTAAATTTAATAATTCTTAACCAATTCTATTTTTGACATTTTAGTTCAATGATTTACGTTATACTTTAAACTCACCAATTTTAAGAATACACATCATGAGTGCTAAAATGATCCTATACCTTGGAGTGATCTTCAATATGATCCTCCAAGTGTATAGGTGGTTAGCCTTTGGATAGTTGAAACTCAAAATCGGTGAGTGATTTGGGATGATTTTATTTTGTTAAAGGAAATGCTCAAACTTAAGACATCAAAATAATTTAAAAAGAAATTCATCCAATTCACCCCATGCGATACCCAAGGATCAACTCATGATTTTAAATTGAATTCACTTAAGTCTTTAAAATATCAAATAATCCAAACAATTCAATCCAAAGTTGGCCACTGCATAGCCAAATAAAACCATCAAATCACCTTCTTTGAATGCATGTTTTTTAGGTTTCTTATTTGGTCTTTGAGGATTGATAACCCAAGCCTCACTATAATGACCGCTTACACCATACAACTTTGGTAAATTTGGGCACAACCAAATTTTGGCGCCGTTTCTGCAGACTAAGTAAGTCACCTTAGAACATCTTTCTATTCTCCCTCAATTCTTTTTTCTCATCCCTATTTCTCTTCTCTTTTCCCCTTCTTATTTTTTTCTTGACTTAAAAAAATCACAATTACAAATTTCCAAATGAATTCAATGGAGTATAATCAACAATATCCCTTCACAAAATCAAGATGGAATCAAGTTTAAAATCCACATTGGGAATCACCAACCATTTTTAATTACTTTGGTCAACCTTTGAATGAATACCCCACACCCGATAACATCAATGATATTTGTAATGATGAATGTTTAAAAGATAAATTTACATACCTATCAAGAATGATTGGAAAGTTGAATAATGAGGAATTCCATGATATAAAAACATCTATCAACCCAAAAACTGAAAAAATTCTTGAAAATATATGTAATAAAATGGAGATAATGAATTCTGAGGTTTCATCTTTGAGGATAGAACTACAGAACTTTAAAACATGTTAAGAACCCACTTTAGAGTATGGGAAATTATAGTTAGATAATGAATTGAATTGGTCAAGTAATGATTAAATTCAAGTTGAAGAGTGTTTTAATCATGAGGAAATTAATTTTTTGAATTTAAAACATAATAACTTGACATCATGGATTGGGTTTCCTGAACATGGCTCTATTAGTGAATTTTTAGGACCACTGATCACTGAAAAATTGGAGAAATCCCAAACATTGAGCCCATACCTACTCCTATAATTCATATTCACACTTTTGGGGATGAATCATATTTTTATAAGGAACCAATTCATTCTAATGTTTTTGGGGAAGAAACTCATTTTCATTCAAATTTCCAATCTTCTTTAGGGAATTTCAATCTTCTTAAACTCAATACAATTGTCCTTCCTTCCCCACTTGAGTATCCCATCATTTGTGATAACTAAGAGCTTCAGGGTTTCATTATTTAATCTCATTAAACCCAAAAAGTGGCGTTGAACTTTGATTTATTAGGAAATACTACAAATGAAAAAAATAAACCATTTCTGATACTCCTTGCATTTTCACATTCATTTTAGAAAATTAGATTTCTCATGAATCAAATTCAAAATATTCTTACCAACCACAATGGATATGCATTCTAAATCATGTTGAAGTGGATAAAGATGAGGTCATTAAAATTATTAAATTTGGAATTGGATATGTTGGGGGGTTCAAGTAGAGCTAATGCCGTTAAACAAAAGCACTGAATGGGAGGCAACCCATGGTTTTCATGTTTCCAATCAGTTTGAATCATTTTATTTTTCATATAATAAATTATCATAGACTGTTGACCTAATCTTATTTTATTAGTAAGGATGGGTATGAAAGGGGAGTGCCATATTCATCCCTGTCACATGGTGTGATCTGTGAGTAATACCTTACCCAGAAATTTAAAAAGAAGACAATGTGTCATCAGTTTATTTTGTTTTGTTTTATTTTTATGTTTTTATAAGTTAAAAAAAATAAAAGGATAGGTCATAGGCCGTGGGTAAAATCCCATCACAACCATCCAATCCTTTGAGACTTAAACCAAGGATTTAAGGGAGACTGTGGCACACACTTTCATCATGAAAACCCGGTGAATTTGTTCCATGTTTATCATTTTCAATTTCCTCTTTGAAATCCTCTCCTACCCCCTTCTAACTTTTCTTTTCTTTAAACATTGGGGACAATGTTACTCTATGTTGGGGGGATGAAATAAAAAATGTTTTTTTAATAATAACATGCATGTAAAGAATAATTCCCTTATCCTTGAACATGATAACACACATTGCAAACTATAAAATTGGATATCAAAAAATTTGGATGTCTTGTTTCTGATTTTAATGCAAGTTTAAGTTCATGAGAATAGTTTTTGGAAAGTACGGGTGTCTGGTGTGATTTTCCAAAGTTTACATTTTCATCCTCTTAATAAAAATGCCACAATACACATCTACTGGATCATAGGTGTAAATTTGATTTCTTATCTCCCTTTCATTATATCATATGGTTCTGGGGTTAGTTTTAGTTTAATTTTAGTATAACAAAAACGAAACAGAAAACAAAAATATAATTGAAAAGAAATGACCACATAGAGAAATGTTTTGTCCAAATGCATGGTGTCCGGAAATTGGGGATCATGACTCTATAGTTGTATTGCCCAGTGTTAGGCTTTATATCTGTATTGTAGAGAATGGAATTGAAAATATGTGTGGCAACTGGCACTTGGGGATCGCGACTCTATAGTTGTCTTGCCCAGAGTTAGTCATTTCATATCTATTGTGTGTAAAAAATAAAAAAATAAACAAAAAAAATCAAAAAGAAATTGGATACTCATCTTAAGGATTAATGTGATTCCCACCTAGTGCTTCCGTTTTTTCCCTTGAACAATAAAATGGGCCCCATAACTTTTGTGATGCACAACACTTTATCATGATTATTTGAAATTGGATGAAATGTGGAGATGAATTTGAACAAAGGAATGAGCTTGGGCTTGGGATATTCTTATAGACCTAGCTTTTTTTAAATGATTTTGAAGGGTTTCATAATTTTTTTAGCATGAGATATTTGGGTGAGTAATGTGTATTAAAATGTTTTTGTAAAAGTGATTCGAATTTCATATTTGTAATATATTTTTCTCAGGACTAGAAAAACTCAAGTTAGGGGGTGTTATTAGTCACTAAAAGTCTCTAATTTTCATTGCTAATATATTTATATTCATTGTTACAAATTCCATAAACATTTTTTTAGTGCATTACATAAATAGAAGTTCATTTCTCATCTTAAATGCAATTCATGTTTAAAATGAAATTTTGGGCCCAATCATTAATTTGTTTCTGGACAACATTATATTCATTTTCTGAATTTGATGTCTTGGGATATTATTTATCACTCTATTTGGAACATTTTATTTTTTAGGTACGATGGATGAATCCTAAGGGAATATGGATATTTTTTCTCAATAATGCAGAAGTTCACTGGAAAAAGCCTAATGGGCCTATGGCCCATCAAACAAATGTGGGACCAAAAAACTAATCCCAATGAAGCTCAAATTTTAACAGTACAAAGAGAAAAATATTAGGACCATTTTATTCAACTGTGGCTGGAGCTAATTCTAATGTTTTCATGATGATAAAGGGATCTGAAGTTGAGATTTAAATGGTGGTCCCGACATTAATGCACATAACGTCGTCCCACCATTTCAACCATAACTTCTAAACGGATGCTCCAAATTTCCTTAATGTTTTTAAGCTCATAGGGGACAGAGGGAAGAGAATATTTAGCTTCTATGACCCCTTAGGATTCGGCATACTTCAATTCAAAATTCACACGTCAAATGGTGGACGAATCTTGACGAAATTTCCAGGTCAACATCGAAATGTCAAAATCCCATAATTTTCTCACCCTCCTTTTAAATCTCTAAATTAATTGAGATGTAATTTATTGTGGGGGTGTATCTAAGTCTCCATATATTCCTATATAAGGAGATTATTCTAAAGGGAGTGGGGATCAAATATTTTTTTTTGGGATGGATGTTTTTGTTTTCTTTGAATTGTATGCTTTCATTTTGTAATCGCTCGTCAATTTCTCCCAAGTAAGTTCTTTCGTTCACCTTCATTTAATTAATAAAATATCATCATAATATTCTTCTTCTTAATTTCATATTTCTTTTTCCATATCATGTTGATACTATTGCCTCTGGGAGTAAGGTTATTAAAATTATCTTTTGTGAAACTCTTCACACAATGGTGGAGTGATTGTTTTTTTATTCTTCTCCAATTCTACCATCATAAGTCTACTACCCGCTTTAATTGATAGAATATCATCAATGAAGGTCTAATACTTTAATGGGTTGATCTAAGGGAGTAGAAAAGGGTGAATTGGATGTTATTTCTTAATTTAATAATTCTTAATCAATTCTATTTTTGAGATTTTAATTCAATGATTTACGTTATCCTTTAAACTCACCAATTTTAAGGATACCCATCACGAGTGCTAAAATGATCCTCTACCTTGGAGTGATCATCAATATGATCCTCCATGTGTATAGGTGATTAGCCTTAGGATAGTTAAAACTCTAAATCGGTGAGTGATTTGGGATGATTGTATTTTGTTAAAGGAAATGCTCAAACTTAAGACATTGAAATAATTTAAAAAGAAATTCATCCAATTCACCCCATGTGATACCCAAGGATCAACTCATGCTTTTAGATTTAATTCACTTAAGTCTTTAAAATATCAAATAATCTAATCAATTAAATCCAAAGTTGTCCACTTCATAGCCAAATCAACACCATCAAATCACCTTCTTAGAATGCATGTTTCATAGGTTTCTTCTTAGGTCTCTGAGGATCGATAACCCAAGCCGTACTACAATGACCGCTTACACGATACAACTTGGGTAAATTTGGGTGCAACCACCTCTAAAATGGCATCTGAATTACTCTCTTATTCCATATCAAGTAAGATATCTTTCTTCAAATAACATTATCACTCATTCAATCATAAACCCAAGTATGTATATACCCTAATCATATACTCCTCATAGAATACATTTCCCAAAACCCTATTAATATATATGAAATTAAACAACTATGAAACTATATATACTTATATAAATTAACAAAAAAATTTACACTAAATGGTATAAAATAAAACACCATTATTTATATAATACAACCCAAAAAAATATAATTAACTTCTATAAAAATATTATAAATCAATAATCAATATTAATATTACCAATATTGTCTAACATAATTTTTATAAATTAGTCAATCCTTTTGAATCTAAAAATCATGTTTAGGTTAAACCAAAGAGTTAACCATAACTCACTCATATTTTCTCTAATGGTTTCCACAAAATTAACAATTTCATAGAAACATTTTTCAAGGTTTCTTATACCATTCAATATATATTTGAAATTAATTAAAAAATATATTTGATAAAAATACTTAGATGTTTCATATATTTCTCATATATTTTAGAATATACTAGAATATCAAATTAATTATCAATATTTCGAAAAAATATCTAGAACTATCCATAATTAATTTATATTAATATTTCATCCTCACTAACATAAAATATAACATAGATACTTACTATTTATATCATAATAAGAATATACTAAGATGACCATCATTTATGTATTTCTTATTATTTTCATATAACACATAGTGGATTCTAAATATGTACCATTCTTAGATTAATTTGGTGATCATGCTTCAACCAAATAGTAAATAAAAAATGATGTGGATAATATTTAATAGAATTAGAGTAAATGACCACAAGAATATGAAAAAACAAACATTCTCCAATTATACCTTCATTTCATCCTTTGATACATTTATTTCAATATGAATTAATTTATGTTAGGTTCTCATATAATTATTAACCTAATCCCATAAGGTAATTAAAAAATAATTCCTTTATAATGGTTCATAAAAAAAATTAAATTACCAAATCGTATCTCATGGGTGTTCCAAACCATGTCTGTTGTTAGTTCACTTTTTTCATGCATCATATAATTATTGATTTAATACCCAATACATCCTCTTCAAAATTATTACCTCTAGTTACATCTATTCTAGGTCCTACAAACACATGTTGTATCGAAATATGGTTGTTATTTCTATGAAAACAATACAATATTTTCTTAAGAAAATTTCACAATTTTATCCTACAGTTATACTTATCTGTTAGACTTATCCCTGGAATTTTCACTAGAATTATATTATTTTAATCAATATAATATTATATAAACCACCTTAAAGTATTATCTATTCATTTTAAATTATAATAAAAATTAATTTATCATCCATTGATTAAATTTAGAACTTCTAAATTATCCTAAAAAGATATCATTCTAATATCTAGACTTATATAAACCCTTATCTAATATTAAATATAATAGTCTATTGACATGATAGTTCTATTGACATAACATAAATAAAATAAGTCAATTAAATACATTTCTAATACTTTTTAGGTTTCGATATGAAGAGAGTTAAGAAAAAATTAACTAAAAAAACCCATATTCTTTTTATTCATTATGAAATTTTCCATTTTTATATTAAAAAAATTAATATATAATGAGTCTTAAATATACCTAAAAAATTCTACACATATAAAACTATTATATACACTTAATACTTTTCATGTATTCATAAAAAGGGGAAATGGAAACAAAATAAATGTTGTATCTTAGATTCTTAGAAAGGTTAAAAATACGTGACAGTAATAAAATAACATTAGTGATAATAAGATGAGAATATAGGTATAATAAAGATATAAAATAAACTTACTCCCAAGAAATAATCGATCATATATCATAGAATAAGGGTTGGAATAACATAATACATGAGTAATTCAATAAAAATGATACAAGTGACTATATAAAATAATGGGAATAAGTATAAAACTGTGAAATATTTCAAATATGGAACAAACATTTGTATAGAGAAACATTAATTTGAAGAGACACAGCATAAATTCTCATGCTTATAAGAAAAAAACATTAAACTCATGACAATTCCTCATTAGCTTGAGAAGGCAGTGTGATGATACTTTTCCTTAGGAGATGTTCCCAAGGAACCGAATTCTAAAAATAAATGTTGGGGGCTTCATAAAAATTAAGAAAAAAATTCCCCTTATAATAAAAAAACCATCCAAACAAGGCATAACCAACCACAAAATATATTATGTATTTCAACAATTTAATCTATGATAACACATTATGAAGAGACTACCAAACAACCAACCTCTTCCAAAACAATTCCCAAATAACCATACAACTAAATATAAAAAATCCCAAAATCATAGTACAAAGAGGAAGACTCAACAACAAGACCCAAAAGAAACCATGTCACTCTCCATATCTCTACACCAAGCTCCATTCTACAAGCACCACATTTCTGCGCAATCATCACGATGAACTGCTAGAAAAATGACATGTATTACCTTTCCATTCATCACGAAATACCACATTTGAAAAAGAATGCAAGTGCCAAAGCAGGGGGTGAGTAATAATACCCATTAAGTATTATACAAATGAACACTTTACACACACAACTTGGATAGAACCATTATCACATTTATATAAAATATTTTATATAAAACATAAAATAGTGCACAAATTCTAGTAATCTAGACACACCCATACTAAGCCACTTTTCACCGAAATCCACACAACAAAAAAGAAATCCAACAAAAATCCATAATTCATTTTACCAATATATATTGGCATAAAAATTTCATCTTTCTTAGCCACACAAAAAATCAAAACATACCCATGAAGTTTGAAAAACTCAACCTGGTGTAACAATCATGGTGGAACTTCCCATACAAGCTTTATTACTACATTCATGAAATTGTGGTACATCCTGCCCACTTACCCTTTATGGTGTCCCTTATATACACAATCTATCCATTTTTTGTAGTGGTACTCCCCATGCACTTAAAATCACTCTAACACAAGCATACAATATTCAAGCCAATAAACAATAACATACAACCACTAAATCCACAACAATACGTAAACAATTATTTCACAACCAAAAAAACCCATAGAAAGTCATCCATGAAACATTACATTTCAAAATTTCAAACCCTTTTATTGAAAACCATTTTCCACACCAATTTTCATAAATCAAACCAAGCTACTGATTTAAAAAGCAACAATTTAAAATTTTACAATAAAGAACATTTCACCACAATAAACCATTATCCCTCAAATCCCCCAATCCTTGCAAAAAATGAGTTTTCAACAATCTTCTTACATCATAATGAAAACAATGTCAATGATAAACCAGCTAATTGAAAACAAGGCTTCTTTTTATAGAAAAATGGATTTGAGAGAGAATCCACCTACCTAAGGGTTTCCGTGGAACTGGCTAACTCATAACCACATCACAAATATGGGAGAAATATCCTTCAAAAACCGCCTTAGATATCTTTTTCTAACATCAAAAACCCAAAATCTCACCATTATAGGCAACAAAAACCCTATATATACATGCTATTGGTGTATATATTGAAAATCATGAAATAGGGAGATGTAGATCTAAGAGAAACCTAAGAAATATCCAAGAGAAGAGACTTACTGGAGAAGAACTGCCATCACCACGACTTAAAAACCCTTTGAATCACCTACCAAATGAGTGGTAGATGTTCTCTAACCCTCAAAAACCAAAAATTATAAGTGGGGTTGAAGTGGGAGGTAGTGTGGGTGTTTTAGGTTAGATCTCGAGTAACCCATTTTTGAAAATACCATTTTTAAAATTGTGCACCGTTTATCACACACTGTTAGACAAATAGTGTGCAAACTATGATTTTTCTAACTTAAAAAGGGTGAATTACAGGTTTTGACACATGGATAGACAAACCGTGTACAAACTATGTGTAACCCACTCTCTCATGTTTCATGGTTACCTATGGGGTTTTTCCATGTTTTCACCTAAACATTCCCATACTATGCACCCTTAAAAAATTACCCATACTATTATAAAACCTTCCCAAACCATCCAAAATATTAAACAACCACTCTAACCACATAAAAATGAATAAAAAATTTTTTTACATGCCCCAAACTGGGTGTAGTACATTATCCCCACCATTTGAAATCCCATCCTCAGAAAGTAGAGAACCATTGCTTGGCCAAAATAGCTCGGTCCATTTCTCAACCATCACTCTCTATTGCTCCCAAGTCTCCTAATGAATCAAACCATGCTTTAGAAAAACCTGAAATAAATTAATACCTTTACCATGAAGCACTTTATCTTTCTTATCCACAACCCACACAACCATGTGCACTAACAAAGCATCTGTCTCTATCTCAACATGATTACATCGAATCACATGGTCATGATCCCACTGATACTATTTCAAATGTGAGGCATGAAACACATTTTTCACTGAACTAAACCATGGTGGAAAAGCCCACATATATTCCACCTAGGATACCACTTGTAACGTCCCACCCCATCATCACTGGCTTGAGAAGGCAGTGAGATTCTTCTTGACCTTAAGCGATGTTCCCAAGGCGCCAAAGTATGGAAATAAATGTCAAGGGATTCAAGAACAATTGGGGAATGATTTTACCTTTGAATAACAACAACCAACCAAAAAAATACATAACCAAACACAACTACAAGATTAATGTCAACTGTGTAAATCATGATAAAAAAACTACCAAGAGACAACCAAATAACAAACCTCTTCCATAAAAATTACAAAAACCCATACAACATAATAAAAATATCTCAAAATCAAAGTATGTTGGTGGAAGAATCAACAACCAGACCCAAAGTAAATCATTTCATGCTTCACAGCTCCACACCAACCTCCATGATCCATGCACCACAATACCACCCAAGCATCACGATGAACCGCTCGAAAAATGATATGGTTTACCATTTACTGTTTACTAAAATACCACATATACAAAAGCACACAAGATCCAAAGTAGGGGGTGAGTAAAAATACTCTGTTGATTTTTTTCAAATTATGTATCTACACATGCCATGTAGATAGAACTACTTACACATTTATATAAAATAGTTTATATAAAACATCAAATAGTTCAAAATTTATAGCAACCCATACACACCCTTACAAAGCCATTTTCACCCAAATAACCATAATAAAAGGGAAATCCCAAAAACAAACCATAATCCATTTTATCATTACATATTGGCAGAAAAATTTCATCTTTATTAGCCAAATATGTAATCAAAATATAGCTATGAAGTTTCACACACTCAAATCGGTGTAACAATCACGGTGGAACTTCCCATCCAAGAACTTTTACTACTTTTTTGATATAGTGGTACTTCCCGACCACTTATCATTGATGGTTTCCCTTCCATCAACTATACATCGCCTTTTTATAGTGTTACTCTCCACCCACTTCCCATTATTCCAACACAATCATAAAATTATCAATCCAAGAAACTACCAAATACGCCCACTACATCCACAACAATTTGAAAACAACTATTTCAAAACTAAACAATCCCTTTTGACATCATCCATGACACATTAAATTTCAATAAAGAAATTTTTTTTGCTGAAAAACATTTTCATGACCCATTTTCATAAATCAACCCAAGCTAACAAATTTAAAATTAGTATTTTTAAATCGGATAACAAATAACATTTCACTATAATAACCCATTTCCCTTAAATCCACAAATCATCACAAAAAAATGAATTTCAAACAAGATTCACACATCATACTCACAATAACATCCAATAAAAATCAACTATTTCAAAAAAAGGATTCATGTTCTAGAAAAATGGAGTTGAGATAGAATCCAGTTACATTAGGGCTTCGGTGAAATTGAACAACTCATAATATCACCACAAATCTAGGTAAAATCTCCACCAAAACAGCCTTAGATCTCTTTTCCTAACATCAAAAGAAAAAATATCATCATTTTAGGAAAACGAACCCCAATATCTACATGTGATGGTTGTATATATAGAAAACCAAGATAGTGGGAGATGTAGATCTTGGAGATACCCAAGAAAGATCCAAGAGAGGAGACTTAGCGGAGAAGATTTGCCTTCACCACACCTTGAAAAACCTTTGTACCACCTCAAACACAAGTGGGAGAGGTTACCTAACCCTTAAAAACCAAACATCCTATGTGGGATTTGTGTGGGAGGATATTTGGGTGTTTTAGGTAAAATCCTCAGTGATCCATTTTTTAAACCCGATTTTTAATATCATGCATTGTTAGATTGCATGGTTATAAAAACCTTGCACTAAATGTTCACCTTCTAGTTTTTAAAGGGTTCCCCGCACATTTTCCTCACACTACTAGATAACCCATTAAAAAAATATGTAAATCCCACTATTTCATGTTTCATGGTAACCTAGGAGGCTCTGCATGGTTTTTCCTAACCATGCTCCAACCTTATACCCTTATGAAATTCACAAATCCATTATAAAACCTTCCCAAACCCTCCCAAACCTTAAGCAACCACTTTAACCACATAAATGGAATAAAAAAGGATTAAATATCTCAAACAAGGGGTACTACAATAACGTACACATGAATACATTTCTAATGGGATATAAATTCTTAAACAACCAATTGGAGAGTGATATATGACCCCTCTTGTCATTCATCATTACATACATGTGCCACTTGAACAAAACACTCACATATCAAGACAATAATAATAAATTAAAATAAATTTATTTTTACAAAACCTTAAATTGAAAATAATCAAATTTTTATATCATAGAGAACTTGATGACATAAAATAGGTTTCATTTATCGCATTATAATTAACCCATGAAAATAAAACGGGTTTCACTGAATTTTCCAATGAAATCACATTTGAAAGTTATCAATAATAATAATAATAATATAAAACTAGGGAAATAAATTGTTATCCAAATATATTCACTATATTCTCACATAAATTCTATTTAGTTAAGATAATAAAGCCTGTGCTATTTACTATATACAAATAAATAAATATGATTATGCCAATAATTTTCATAAAAATTTATGTAAGGAATAAAAAATAGTATTCACATAATAAAGTAATTGGAAGAAATTTTTTTTATAAACCTTTAATGATTTGATAAGAAAAAGGTAGTTTTTAATCATTTACATATATAAAACAATATCTTTAAGCCACCCGAATAAAGAATGGGGATGATATCATTTGAAGGAAATACTTGATCAATAATAATATGTATTATATGTCAAGGAATTATATGAGGTAAAAATTTTATATGTTTTATAAAACCTATATTGGAAATTAAAAAAAATCTTCTTTTCATAATTTTAAATGTAATATTTTAAAAAAACTGGATAAAAATATTTTCTTCTGTAAACCATGAATATGTATTGAGAAATTTTCATAGATGAATAAAACATTATGCAATGTTTTATTCACGTTTAAGGAATCATAAAATGATCTTTTAGAAAATAGTTTTAAAATTATTTTTAGAAAATGAACCTATAGGTCATTTTCAAAAGTTATTTTAAAAAAAGGTGAATTGAAGAAATTTAATATATTTATGTATGAAAATGAAACATAAATATTATATCCTTGAAAATACATAAAGGCTATAAAAATAAATTAGGGGTGGAAAATCAATCATTTTATTTAGAAAGGATGGAAATCCATTTTACTATTTAAAAATACCATTGTTTGAAAATCCACATCATTAAATTAGTTCCACATTTTTCTTTTAAAAATAGGTAAAAATAATTATGGGAATAAAAAAACAATACATATTTTATTTCCCAAAAGTGGAGGAGGAAAATTAATGGGAGTAAAATATGAACAAGTAAGAATATATTTATATGTAAAAATGAGAGTTATTCTTTCAAATTGAATACATTTATTTAATGGAAAAATTAACAAAGAAGTGATTATTGACAATGAGAAGTAATATCCCCACATAAAAAAGGGAAATTTAATATAAAATAAGGGAAAATAAAGATTAAATGGTTTTTTAAAATTATACACATAAAAGAAATACCATGACCCACTGTTTTAAAACTTGAGTCGATGTAACCCTTACAACATTAGGAATTTTTTTATGAAAACCCCGTGAAGGGTATGATTTACAAAAAAAAATTATTAACAAGATAAAAATAATAATAAATATTAAAATGGTATTACACACTCTATAACATATACACATGTTTTATAATAAAAGGTATTTCCCAAAGAAGTAAAAATTGTGACAAGAAACTCTTACTATTTGTGTAACATTTTGATCACAACCCCATTCAAATTTGGTATCATCTAAAATGAAGTAAATTTTAAAAAACTAAATGATATGGATCTTAAAAAACCATGTATTACATAAAATAAAATTTTTTAATCATTAATCATTTTATATTATTTTCTTCATGGTGAACAATAAAGAATATGTCTCAAAAAATTAAATTTGACACAAAGAACCCCTTACCTCAATTCATTCTTAGTTCAATCGAGATATAACATAATGTATACTTAAATTAACTATAATAATCACCAATTAAAGAACAATTTCCTTAAAGATAATGTTTTATAAATAAAATTTATAATTATTATCTATTATTATATTGGCTGGTTATTATCTATTTTCGATATAAATGTGAGTAATATTGATCATTAAGAACTAGATTCATAATAAGGTTATATTTATTCATTATTATCCCAAATTTAATTATAACCATATCATAAAAGGTACCAAGTTTTTTTATAATTTTTTATAATTTTTTAATTTGATTCTATTGGATTTTTTTCATGATCCTTGAAGATGAATTTGGCGATGATCATGTTTTGATGATTCTTTATGAACATGGATTGTTTCCTTAAATAATGAATCAAAATTTTTCCATGGAATTCTCGCAGCCCCCACTTGTGACCCATATTAGTCATATGACTCATCACCAAAAAATAAAAGAAATACCCCAAGAAACACAGATGAAATCAATCATGTCTCCCAAAATTTGTCACATGAAGCAATGGGTATAAAAATAGATGAGGTGATAGTGGTTCATGATTTTTGAAAGGAATGTGACGTGCCTAGTACACCCATAGAGCGGTCCCGCAATACCCCCAAACAAACCATATGTATCCCGTGAGACTCTGAGACAGGTCACCTGAAGTTTTGCGAATGCCTTCCAACAAGCCCATGGATATTAGGAAGGCTCATTTTCATGTCAATGTGACAATATATAATTATTTTTAAATGTATTCATTATCAAAGAAGTCCCCACTAATTGGATATAATCCAATAAAGGGGGATTTGACGGAAGAGACTCTCAACCGCTGGAAATCCGGTGACACACTCAATGTATTCCTTGACAGAGACTCATGAAGACACATAGCACTTGACCCCTTCATCCACTCTATCCTTAACACAAACTAGATATGCCACCTAATGTGTTGTCCTCCATGGGTGGTGATGCCTATAAATTTCAAAAATTCAACATGGAGAAAAGGTTGGACCATAAGACACTAAATGCTTGGACTCTAGATGATTTGAGTCAGCCTCTATGGATTTCATGGAGAAACTGATAACACGACCGACAAATTTACATTATGTAATACACCAGTAGATAGACAAACCAATTATGTTTAACACATAAGTTTCATAGCATGATCATTCATTGATAATGCGAAGGACTTATGGGAAGACTCATGAAGAACATATTGCATGTCTTCCAGATCATAGGAGACTCAAAGGAATTGGTACTGAATATACCTAAGACCTTCACAATGAAATGGTTAAAACTGACATTACATGTATAAGTATTAGAAGAAAATATTGCATGTTGGACCTCATGTACTTTACGCAAGTCATCTAAAGACAAAAAACAAAACGAGGATGCATCACCCAAATCTCATGAAACTCCCCCAACATGATATTTGGGAAATGAAAAATCATCCATACATGTCAGAACAAGTCATATAGCCCCCTAGGGGTGCTACTATGATCTTGTGAGACTTCCGAGTCTATCATATATGTAACACCCCAAGATTTTATGAAAACTATTCTTTTTAATTTCATTAATGTCTTGTGTTGTAAACTACAACAAAAGGAGCTTGTACAACACGCATCCCTAACCTGCCTTGCATTACACGCAATCGTGACCTTCCTCGATAGCGTGTGTAGTACGCAATACTGGGTTTCACTAAAGGAGATATTATTATAATATTATTATGAACTAGCCGTTATGAATAGTAATACCCACTTTTTGAAATTTTATAAATTTTATCTTTCAAAATGGACTTCATTTTTGGATTCATAATCTTGAAATTATCTTAGGGTGAAATTTTGGTACTTTTCGGATAACTTTCATATTCTCATGAATAGTGAAAATTACTAAATTTGAATTAAAAACAACTTTTTTAATCAAAATAATTAATAGTGATAAATTATCAATTTTAGTGGTTTTAAATTATATTTAGAATATATTTTTACAATTTAATACAATGTTTTTCATTGGATGTAATTTCACATTTAAACCAGACATAAACAAGTGATAATATTTTGATAGTTATTATCTCTTAAGAACACGCTATTTGTTTTGATGACGGAAATTAATTTTTAAATTAATTAATCTGTTGATATGTTTTGAATTTGGTAAAATAGACATCATTTTTGAATTCATAATATAAAATATACCTTAGGCCTAATTTTTGGTATTTTTCTGGAAACTTTCATTTTTTGATGAATCGTGAAACCACTAAGTGGTAGTTAAAAAACTGGATTTTTCATAAAACATAATTTTTCCGCTTTTGTGAGTGGAATTTAGAAAATCCGAGATATATGGTTAATTTCAAGGACTAAAATGTGGTTCAATGAGATGAAATTAATTTTTGGTGAATAGTATCTTTTTACTTTTCTTTACCACGGTTAAAAGTAAATAGGCTAATTAAGGGTAAAAATGATATTATCATTACCCTAACACATGTCCTAATTCTACTGTATAATTTTAATTCAGCCAAAAACCACCTTAGTAATAAAATATTACCATTTAGGCCCACATAGATTAGATTAGGACATTTATTATTAATTTATTTAAAGAAGGGTTAAAATAGTTAAAATCAATGTTTAATAAGTAAATCATTTTTAATATAGGGTTATACATAAGATAAATTAGACATTAAATATTAATTAGAAGGATAAAAATATTTCCTACATAATTGTACTTTATTTGTAATTTTTAGACATTAAATAATTTAATTTATTTATGACACAATGATGATGCAGTAATTATATTATTAATGAAATATTGACATAATTGATGTTATAAATATCCAAATAAATGTAATTTGAGACTTTTTATGAATTAACATAGTTTTATATGTTAATATGACAAGATAGTGTTGCTTTAACTAACTTTTTTCTTCTAATACTTCTGTTATGATTTTCTCAAAAATCAATTACCAAATAATGTCAAAATTGACATAAAATAATTTTTAAACAAATATTATATTATTAATTATTATTTTAATCCTAAAAATCTACGTTTTGGAAAAATAACATATATAAGGTTGTATATATTAATAATAAACAACTTGGGGTTCGTTTGGCTTGTTATAGTATGTTTACTAACCTTATAGTGTAAGAAAACAAGAAGACATGGTAAAAGAAAAATTATTTAACTTAAAGTTAAATCTAAATGATAAGGTTAAAATAGAAACCTAAACTTGTCTAAATTCTATTGTATGATATTATTGCGACCCATCCCCACCTTAGCTTCGAAATAAATCAATTTGGAGCTATTAAAAACCGAATATGACTTTATAATAAAATAATATATTTAGTTATTCCAAAGGTGCCCCTCTTCTCCATTATAAAAGGGAACCTCCTCCCTCTCTTCCTCACACCACTTTGAGCCTTCAATCTCGTCCAACCCCTGAAAAAGTCTCTTCTCCACCTTCCTAGAAACATCCTGGAGGTCCTGTCCTTCTTCAAAGACCAATTCTGGTTCCCTAGGAGGAGGTCTCAAAGAGGCGCTTCAAAGAAGAGGTAATGTCCTTTACCGATTCTTTCAAATTTATTTCTTCTTACACTTCTTCTTCTTTAGTTGTTTCATTATGAAGTAATAACATCATTATCACTCATATACTGATATGTTATTATATTTATTAAACAACCCTATTTCACCATCTATCCATCCTATGGAAAACGAAATCACCGCGCATGCATACGTACGGAATACCGTCTCCACACCATGGTGTAATCTATTTTCCACCACCACCTTACTTGGATGGGTATAATGGTGTAAATAATAACTATATATAATTATTGTAAAGTGATATTGATTCTGAAATAGTAAAAATACACTCCAATACAATTCCACGATCATGGGAATGATATCATCGCTCGTGCATACATACGGACTACCGTCTCCACGATGCGATGAGATTCATTCACCATGTTAACCATTCATGAATGATTATAAAGTATATATAATAAGTAATCATGAAATATATGACATAATAATGATACTGGATTTATGTGTATATATATGTATTTCATCTACTTAATTTCATTCAATTCAATAAGGAAACGAAAACAGCGTTCATGCGTACGTACGACCTACCATCTCCATGAACGGTGTAGTTCATTTCATTTAATCGATCAGTCATATATATATATATATGTATATATAGAAATATATATCATATTTAAATCATGTTTTACATTCTGGAATTAAGTAAATCAGGATATAAGTAATAATATCAAGAACAACAAGTCCAAACACGTACGATAAATAAAACGATTTAACCCAAAACGATGCTTTAACATGGAACTTACAAAATAACGGGTAATATAAAGTCATAAGTGAACCATATATGATATAATAACAATGAATATGATTCTGTAATAAGTAAATGACATTATTTAAATCATTATATAGGAGGTTCGGAAACGTACGAATCATATCAGACCTAAGGTAAGGGAAAATTGTGCAAATCTCATTTTTATCCGAGATTTCTTATTCGTAAGTATTTACTAGGGTTATTGCTATCATCTATGTCCATGTTTTATAAAAGTGTATTCATGTTTGTTTAAATTCATTTTTACCCATTTGATTTTTACCCCATGGTATGGAAGGAATATTTCATTTATTTACCCTACAAGGTACTTTTTTACTTTTCCGGAAAATGTACGAGAAGAAAGTTTTTTTACTTATACGGCGTGAAAGGATTTTTATAGTTTTATAAAGCCTTATTTTCATGAAGCTTCCTCAAAAATATTTAATGACTATTTTATACAAAATATTCTTCTTTTAAAATTTCATGACGTTTTGTGAAAAGAAATTGATTTTGAAGAAGAAAGGATATTTTCCTCAAGAATTCATTTCAAGTGTTTTCTCAAAGCCATTTTTCATCTAAGATGACCTTATTTCATATGTTTCAAGTATAATGTCTCTATGATTTACATGGTTTCACTTTTCTTATTATGAAATGATATCCATTTCTTTTATATGAATTATGTGATGATGGGATGATGTTTATGAAACCCATTTTATTTATTTGTTTTTTTATGAATGATGTATGTTTATATTGTGGCACAAGTAAGAATGATTTCAATATGAGATGGGTGGGACTTATATCTCCCTTAAATTCATTGGGTAATGATTTATATCTCATGATATAGACATGGCTGGAACGGTACGTTAATCTGGTTCAGTGTTATAGGACTGAAAAAAGGAGTGAACTCGATTCAGAAAGGGGCTTTGTCCACTAAGATGGTCTTGGAAGCAGTGCCTTGGCTACTATGGAAATCATAACATGTTCTGAATGGTTTCCACAATTACATGTTTTATTCCCATTAAATTTTATCATGGTTGATGTTCTATTATGATATATTCCTTACGTACTTCCACGATTTATGTCTTTTCTCATGATTATGATGTTTAAATTTCATGTTCAACTTTTTTGCTTCCAAATGTTTATGGATTGTTTTATGTTATCTATTTTTGACCTTACTGATCATTTGAGCTCACCCTTTTTATGTTTTATTTTCCCTAGTAAATAAAGAAAGGTTCTAGGTAAGGAAACAAAAAGGGGAAGATCGTTATGGGAGTCGTTGAAGATATTTAAACATGATTAGAAGTTTATATTATGAGTTTCCAAAGACACTAAACTATTACGGTCCTTATGTGTCTAATTTTTGTTATTTATTAAGTATTCCAAAAAAGTAATGTAATGTCCATGTACGTCAAGCTTTGGGTCTCTATAGTTGGTATCAGCAGAAAGGTTTAGTCAACCTTTGGAAACTAGGATGCGAAAATGTTAGTGAGATCCCTAGAGATATTTCTAAGGTATGTCTAGGGATGTCCCTAAGGATAAGTATATGTATAGGATATAGTCCTAGAACTACGGTAACGATCATAGAATTTAACCTAAGATGTTAGATATTGAAGATACTCCCCCTTTATTATGTTGTTTTCCCTAGAATGATTTTTGCCTCTCACACTATTATTTTTGGGTTTTAGACGATGGCTGGAACCCGAAGAAACTATGTTGATCAATGTAATGGACAATGCAACGATGGTCCTCCTGAGCAAACAAATGTTATGGGAGATGGAGTGAAAAATCTTATTTCTATACTTACACAAGCTATGAATCATTATGATCTTCCAAATGAGCACAGAAGGGAACAATATTCTATTGATTCCTTCATGAGGCAACATCCACCTTCTTTCAGTGGGTCTTCTAATCCACTTGTTGCAGAAAAATGGATCAGTACCACTGAAACGATATTTTCAGTTCTTCAATGTTCTGAACATGATAAATTCATCTTATCAGTATATCGTTTGGAAGGTGAAGCTGATCAATGTTGGAATCTTATCAAGAATATGAGGCCAAGATTTGAAATTGAGTCCATGGAATGGGACAAGTTCAAGAACTTATTTTTCAATAAGTACATCCCTCGTATTCCTTGAAAAAAGATGGATAAAGAGTTTCTTGAACTAAAGCAAAAGGATGATGAATTTGTTATTATATACGAAGAGAATTATTACAAGTCCTGCAAGGTATGCATATGGATTTATCATTCATCCTGAAAGTAAAATTGATCGATTCTTCAGTGGCATAAAACCAAATCTTCGAAGGGAATTAGATATAAGAGACATCAATAACTATGAAGAAATTTTGTGTTGTGCTATTAAGGTAAAAATTGACGTTGGTATTACATATCCATCTCATGGTTTTGAAAAGAAACTAAAGATGGAGTTCAAAGAGAAATCTCAAAATAATGGTGAAAAGAAGATGAATGTTTTTCTAATTCTCAAAGTGTGGAAAGAATCATGGTGGAGATTGTCTTAAAGGGACTAGAAAATGTTTTAAGTGCGGAAAAGAAGGCCATCGAGCAGCTGATTGTGGAAGTAATGGAAAAAGGGTTTCTAAGTATGTGAATAAAGAAAAGATTGAATAGAACACACTACCAACAATTCAATGCTTCAAGTGCAAGGAAATGGGGCATTATGATAATAAATGCCCTAATCCAGGGGTTAGTGATGATCGACATGAGCATCCACATAAGGAAAAGGACAAAGGGAAGTCACATGCCATCACTATTGGCGATGTTCAATATGACAACGATGTTGTGGAATGATTAAGTGTTTATGTAATGGGATTCCAAAATTAATGTTGTATATAGTATCATGGAATATTAAAATATTTATGCATTGGTCTATTGTGGTTTTCAATAATTTTATGGTACCGGTAAACATGGAAAGTGATTGAGATATTTTTGGAAAGAAGATGATGTGCGCATAATGAAGGGATAAAGAGAAAATGAAATGTTTGATAGTATTCATTAGCTCATGACTGATATAAGGAAATAGTTATTTCATGGTTTGAGGTTTTGGTATGTGAAAAGAGTTAACTTTTGACAACACTCATGTTTTCACTAAGATTCAATGGGTATTAATTTTTCAAGAGAATACATGATTAAGGCCTTCAAATTTTTGGAATGTGACCAAAAAGACATATCTTATGATATATGGGGATCAATGATGGTATTAACACGCTTGTTATATGAAATCTCTGGTAATCATTTTCACTATATTATGAGAGTGGACTGTAGTATTATGGATAAGCCTAAAGATTGGAATGGATCATGTTGGACATAAGTTAGTATTGTTTAAGGATAGAAGTTTTTTCGATATTATTGATGAGATGTTATAGTAATGTAGTTTTAGAAAAAGGACAACCTACAGGATGGGCGACAGCCCATCAGGTCGGACAAGGCTGTGGGAATTGAACCCACAACCAAAATGTGATTGGACTTTATCACCTACCACTGGCCTATAGTTTGTCCTTGGATAGTAGAAACTAGTTTTATTTTATTAAGCGATATGATATATAAAGTATAAGTTCATTTTTGGAACCATATACAATTAATCTCACCGTATGATGGACTTATAACTTTTGATAACCTTTTGTTTGAAACAGATGGAATGACCCATCATTCACATGATCTGCTAACACATCACGAATTACAAATTCAACTTCATTTCTTTAATGGATGAAGTGTAAATTGTTCAATTCACGAACAACAGTGAAATTGTACCAAAATCATGTAAGTATTTCTTTTAATTCATCAATTATAGGGAAATGATCTTGAAAACCAAAAATGTTTTCCTAGTTCTCTTATATCCGATGAATCAGATGGTACCTTAGATCATTACAAATCTATGGATTTGTGATTGTTGGATTTTCCATAGCCAAGTTCTCTAACACTCTCCATCAGAACTTTATGGTTAGATTTTTCTTCCATATCCATATTTTCACCTATGTTATCCTACGTGAAAACCCAGTGATGAGTTAATTTGGGTAACCGTTACGTTTCATACTTTAGTTTTTAAAATCCATGTTTTGGTATTCCTTTTTACGATGTGGGTTTCTATTAACAAAACTTTCGAGTAGTAAACCATTTATAACACGACGAATTTTGAGGGCGAAATTCATTTTAAGGGGGGTAGAATGTAACACCCCGAGATTTTATGAAAAATATTCTTTTTAATTTCATTAATGTCTTGTGTTGCACACTACACCAAAAGTAGATTTCACAACACGCATCCCTAACCTGCCTTGAATTACACGCAGTCATGGCCTTCCTCGATAGCATGTGTAGTACGCAATACCGAGTTTCACTAAACGAGATATTATTATAATATTATTATGAACTAGCCATTATGAATAGTAATACCCACTTTTTGAAATTTTATAAATTTTATCTTTCAAAATGGACTTCATTATTGGATTCGGAATATCGAAATAAGCTTAGGGTGAAATTTTGGTACTTTTCGGATAACTTTCATATTCTGATAAATAGTGAAAATTACTAAATTTTAATTAAAAACAACCTTTTTAATTGAAATAATTAATAGTGATAAATTATTAATTTGAGTGGTTTTATAGTATATTTAGAATATTTTTTTTACAATTTAACACAATGTTTGTCCTTGGTTGTAATTTCACATTTAAACTAGACATTAACAAGTGATAATCTTTTGATAGTTATTATCTCTTAAGAACACGCTATTTGTTTTGACGATGAGAATTAATTTTTAAATTAATTAATCAACTGATATGTTTTGAATTTGGTAAAATAGTCAACAGTTTTGATTTCATAATATCAAATATATCTTAGGCCTAATTTTTGTTATTTTTCTGGAAACTTTCATTTTTTGATGAATAGTGAAACCACTAAGTGGTAGTTAAAAAACTGAATTTTTCAGAAAACATAATTTTACCACTTCTGTGAGTGGAATTTAGAAAATCCAAGAGACACAATTAATATCAAGGACTAAAATGTGTTTCAATGAGATGAAAATAATTTTTGGTGAATAGTAACTTTTTACTTTTTTACCACAGTTAAAAGTAAATAGGGTAATTAAGTGTAAAAATGATATTATTATTACCCTAACACACGTACTAATTCTATTTGATAGGTTTTTTTCAGCCAAAAAACCACCTTAGGAATAAAATATGACCATTTAAGCCAACTTGGATTACATTAGGACATTTATTATGAAGTTTTTTCAAGAAGGGTTAAAATAGTTAAAATCAATGTTTAATCAGTAAATCATTTTTATTATAGAGTTATACATAATATAAATTCGACTATAAATATTCATTAGAAAGATAAAACTATTTCCTAAATAATGGTATTTTATTTTTAATTTTTAGACTTTAAATAATTTAATTTATTTATGACACAATGATGATGCAATAATTATATTATTAATGGAATATTGACATAAAGGATGTTATAAATACACAAATAAATGTAATCTGAGACTTTTTATGAATTAAAAAAATTTCTATGTTAATATGACATGTTATTATTGATATAATTAACTTGGTTCGAACTAATATTTCTGTTATGATTTTCTCAAAAATCAATTACCAAATAGTGTCAAAATTTACATTAAATAGTTTTTAAAAACATATTATATTATTAATTGTTATTTTATTCCTAAAAATCTAGGGTTAGCCCAAATGACTTAGATAAGGTTATATATATTAATAATAAACAACTTGGGGTTAGTTTGTCTTGTTAATGTAAGTTTATTAACCTTATAGTGTAAGAAAATAAGAAGACACAGCAAAAGAAAAATTATTTAACTTAAAGTAAAATCTAAATGATAAGGTTAAAATAGAAAACTAAACATGTCTAAACTCTATTGGATGAGAGGATTTAGACCCATCCCCACCTTATCTTAGAAATAACTCAATTTTGAGCTATTAAAAACCGAATATGATTTTATAATAAAATAATATGTTTCGTTATTCCGAAGGTTCCCCTCTTCTCCCTTATAAAAGGGAACCTCCTCCCTCTCTTCGTCACACCACTTTGAGCCTTCAATCTCGGAAAATCCCTGCAAAATTATCTTCTCCACTTCACTAGAAGCATCCTAGAGGTCTTGGTCTTCTTCAAAGACCAATTTTGGTGCTCTAAGAGGAGGTCTCAAAGAGGCACTTCAAATAAGAGGTAATGTCCGTTACCGATTCTTTCAACCTTATTTCTTCTTCCACATCTTCTTATTTAGTTGTTTCATTATGAAGTAATAACATCAGTATCACTCATATACTGATATGTTATTATATGTATGAAACAAACCTAATTCACCATCTATCGATCCTACGGAAAATGAAATCACCGTGCGTGTGTACGTACGGAATACCGTCTACACGGCATGGTGTAATCTATTTTACACCACCACCTTACTTGGATGGGTATAATGGTGTAAATAATAACTATATATGATTATTTTAAATTGATATTGATTCTTAAATAGTATAAATACACTCCAATACAATTCCACGATCATGGGAATGATATCATTGCTCGTGCGTACGTACGGACTACCGTCTCCACGACGCGATGAGATTCATTATCCATGTTAACCATTCATGAATTATTATAAAGCATATATAATATGTAATCATGAAATATATGAAATAATAATTATACTGGATTTATGTGTATATATATTTATGTCATCTAATTAATTTCATTCAATTCAATAAGGAAACGAAAACAGCGTTCATGCGTACGTACGGCCTACCGTCTCTGTGAACGGTGTATTTCATTTCATTTAATCGATCTATCATATATATATGTATATACTGAAATATATATTGTATGTAAATCATGTTTTACATTATGGAATTAAGTAAATCCGGATATAAGTAATAATATCAAGAACAACAAGTCCAAACTTGTATAATAAATAAAACGATTTAACCCAAAACGTTGCTTTAACATGGAACTTACAAAAGAACGGGTAATATAAAGTCATAAGTGAACCATATATGATATCATAACATTTAATATGATTATTTAATAAGTAAATGACATTATTTAAATCATTATACAGGAGTTTCGGAAATGTACGAAGCATATCAGACCTAAGGTAAGAGAAAATTGTTCAAATCTCATTTTTATCCGAGATTGCTTATTCGTAAGTATTTGTTGGGGTTATTGCTATCATCCATGTCCATGTTTTATAAAAGTGTATTCATGTATGTTTAATGTCCTTTTTACCCATTTGACTTTTACCCCATGTTATGGAAGGAATATTTCTGTTATTTACCCTACAATGTACTTTTTGACTTTTCCGGCAAAAGTACGAGAAGAATGTTTTTTTAACTTATACGATGTGAATGAATTTTTATGGTTTTATAAAGCCTTATTTTCATGAAGATTAATACAAAATATTTCATGACTATTTTAAAGAAAATATCCTTCTTTTAAAATTTCATGACGTTTTGTGAATAGAAATTGATTTTGAATAAGAAATGATATTTTCCTCAAGAATTCATTTCAAGTGTTTTATCAAAACCATTTTTCATCTAAGATGACCTTATTTCATATGTTTCAAGTATAATGTCTCTATGATTTACCTGGTTTCACTTTTCTTATTATGAAATGATATCCATTTCTTTTTTATGGATTATGTGATGATGGGATGATGTTTATGAAACCCATTTTATTTATTGGGTGTTTTTATGAATGATGTATGTTTATATTGTGGAAAAAGTAAGAATGATTTCAATATGAGGTGGGTGGGACCTATATCTCCCTCTAATTCATTGGGTAAAGATTTATATCTCATGAGATAGACATGGCTGGAATGGTAAGTTAATCCGGTTTAGTGTTACAGGACTGAAACGAGGAGTGAACTCGATTTAGAAAGGGACTTTGTCCACTAAGATGGTCTTGGCAGCAATGACTTGGCTAATATGGAAATCATAACATGTTCTGAATGGTTTCCACAATTATATGTTTTATTCCCATTATATTTTATCATGGTTGATGTTCTATTATGATATATGCCTTTCGTACTTTCACGATTTATGTCTTTGCTCATGATTTTGATGTTTAAATTTCATGTTCAAGTTTTTTTCTTCCAAATGTTTATGGATTGTTTTATGTTATCTATGTTTTCCCGTACTGAGCATTTGAGCTCACCCTTTTTATGTTTTATTTTCCCCAAGAAATATATAAAGGTTTTAGGTAAGGAAACAAAAAGGGGAAGATCGTTATGGGAGTCATTGAAGATATTTCAACGTGATTAGAAGTTTATATTCCGAGTTTCCAAAGACACTAAACAATTATGGTCCTTTTGTGTCTATTTTTGTAATTTATTAAGTATTCTGCAAAAGTAATGTAATGTCCACGTATGTCAAGCTTTGGGTCTCTACAATATAGGACTTGTAACTTCATTTAGACAGAATACCAGACTCATATAATGGTGTTTTCTCATGTCCCCTGAGTCTCATGAAACTGTCAGGGAATGATAACAAAGCTCCCGCAAAACCCTTTGGGAAAGTCAGAGGGAACTCAGAACACCCTTCGTACATATCGGTGATGTCATATAATTTTTCCTAGTGGTGTCAGCCAAGATACAAGACACACTTCAGACTCTACCATAATGACTATCATGACACCCTCCATATGTGTCAAGCCAAGTCATGTGATGGATCCTAAAACTTATCGACTGGGTCATACGACGCCCTCCAGACAATAAGGACATGTCAATAGGGAATCCCATGACTTTGTAGAATTTTTTATCCTCATTTTGAAATCCAAAAATATAGGGAAACCTCATTGTGTAAGCCCCGAAATAAAAGGAACTACGAAAACTCTAATTCCTTCCACACTTAGGATACATAGGCTACCTCTCCCTGAGGAATGATATCTATATCAATCATTCAGGGAAATCAAATATCCATGTCCCTTATTCAATGAAATAAAATTGATTAATTTATGTACCATTTTTACCATAATGACCATGGATCATTTGGGCTTAGGGAATTGAAACAATCAAAACATCTGCACTTTGAATCTCCGTAATAGGATATGGTAGCCTCAGTGCATATTCACCTGTATTAAACTATACTACAATGAATTTGATTACTTCCCTCTTCTTAAGGATAAATATCAAATAGACACCCTTTTCAGGGTATATACTTTGAAAACTCTGATGTCTCAGCCAAAAAGACTCTATTAGTTTCAATAGATGGTCACCCAATCAAATCCATCAATAGACTGAGAAACCCACAAAGCAACGATGAATCTGACTCCTATTATAACTATGATACATAATACATATCTCTAAGACCTGAGTCCCATAATAAATCATCTCATGTAAGTCCCAAAACATAATCCCTACATCATGAACAATGAAATGATCATTTTCCACCCCTTTTTCCTCACAACATGCATCTCTCGTGTGAGCTTAAGGATTCACAATAATCATCTCATATGCAATTTTAGTCTCTATAATGACATGGGAACCCAAATACATCATAAATATAATTAATCTAATTCTCTTTGTACTTTGGATACATAGAACACCCCCATATGGATCATGATCAAATATTTGGTTTCTCAATACCCGAACGTATAGCCTCACTGCATGTCATTAAACTGCATGAGACTAAATAACGATGTCAGTTTTGGATCCTACATTGAAGATGTTAAGAAAGTATTTTATTTATTATGATCTATAATAAATAATAACATAATTTTCTATAAATTATAAATTAGTGAAAATTTCACATTAAAACAAATTCTTTCAACTTATGAGTACCCTTTTTGCACATGTTATTCCTTATTTCTTTAAACTTCTACCTTTTCATTCATCTTGTTTCAAAAACCCCTATTTGTTTTGACAACATTATTATTTTTAGGATTGGGTACCAAATAAATAATATCACCTAACTTAATCTAATATAATTATTGGTTCAAAAAATCAATCTACTAATGACTCTCTAATTCCACATTCAAATCTCTTAGTTCAACATGTGGAATTAGGGTGGTATGCGTTGTTTTGTGGAAATTTTATTCTTATTTGAACATATTTTCCTTTTTATATAATAACATTTTAGTTGTAAACCAAAACTATTGTACTTGGATGATATGAAAATGACTGATCTCTATCACTTCAATTGATTGAATCATCATATTTTTTAGGCACTTCATCATAACTCACGTTATTTCCATAAAAAATATTCATTCTTCTCCACAAAAATTGCTTCATAATTATCACTCATGGAAAAAAATTATTTTTATCTGATATCATTATTTTATTGTTCTGTAACCTTTAATGAATCAATATCAGTAATATTCCATATATCCTATTATAAAAGTGGTATTCACTTTCATTATGATGATAACCAGGGAAAAATCAATTAATAATTTTTTTCTAAAACATTTGATGTTTTTTTTCATTTAACATTGATTATGAAAGGTTTACTAAACACTCTATGATATTTTAATCTTAGGGATTTATTAAATTAAATCTAAAAAATGGTATATATTAATTTTTTCTATCAAAAAAAATAATTCAATTCTTACTAAAATTTATTATCACTAGAAATATAAGGATGTTTTATGCATTATCAACATGGTTTGAGCCATCACCACGAAACTTATATTTTTCCATTTAAGAGAACTATTTTGGTGGTTTATATGGTTCACTAAGTTCATGTTTAATAATATTATTATCAATATATATTTAAAATATTAAATTTTTATATTCTTTATCATTTTATGTATATATCTTTTTCAATGAATGGACACACTCTTTTTCATCACTCTATAAACTTTTGAACATTTTCATATACTCTTACTTATAATTCATAAAAATAAGACAATAGATATGATTTAATTAATAAATAAATGAAATAAAATACTTATCTCCACTTTTTTATTGATTCCCCACAGTCCTAAAAATTTTATAATGAATGAACTCGAATAGATGGGATGTATGAATTTAAACTTTACTAGAGAATTTATAATCATTCCTTTTAGAAATGTAGATAATATACAATTTCTGTATATCATTTTTTTGTACAGCCACATACCTAAAATTATATTCATGGAAAATAATCCTCATTTTATTCTTGAAAAGATGACCAATACCTTTCTATTATAATTTATCTTCTTCAATCAAGCTAAGTATCTGGAATTTTCAGTATCAACAACCTAAATAAATCTTCCATATGTTTATTTTCCACTTATTAATACAAATATATCTTTCAAAATCATTAAAAATAATCAATGTTTTTATAAAATCGCTTCATTACATCCATCACATTATTTAGATACAATTAATATATCATTTTTCATTCAATTAATATATAAAGTGTTTTTAGATTTTAACTCTTCTTCTCCAAAACCTAAAGATCTATTTTGTTTGATTTTGAGTGACCAATGATTTACAAAGATCATTGATCCTTGTGTAAAATTTAAAAAAATTAATTTATAGCATTAAATATCATATCATATTTGAAGAAGATCTATGATATTTATTTCATAGTCATTTTTTCTTTTATAATATAAGTGTAACCTCAGAGATGAACACCATTTTATTAAATTTTTTCTTCATCTTTTAATACTTTTGAGTTTTCAAATTAAATCTAAAATTATTAGGTGGGATGGGGAGACAAAATTTATAAAATTTACCTAGATGGTGACATATTCAAAAAATATTTAAAATTATTGAAATTTAATTGCAGCCTTCTATCTTGATTTCATAATTTTCTTATGAATTTGCATTATATGGCTATGTTGAACCCTCCAGAAATTTTGTATTCAAAACTATATATATTCATATTAATATTGTTAATTAATGGAAAATTTTCATTCCACATTCCCAAGACCTCTAGAGTACCAAAAGGTTCTAAAAAAGGCATACATTCTTCTAAAAACATCTTTTTTCCATATTTTGACACCTGTCATTCTTCTTTATTTTGACCATTATTCCTGGCTCCTTATTTTGAATCAAAATATTGATAGAATCCAAAATAGACTTCTTTTATCTTGGACTCTTTATATAATTTTATGAATCACAATTTTTGTTAGTTTTCTCTTTCAAGTGATCACTCTTAGAATTTAAAGATTCATAATAAAAAATTTTCACCCAAATATGACATTCATCACTTGTTCTTTAATTATGGTTTCTCCCTGATTCCTATTGGATTTTTTTAAACATTATCTGTGATATATGATAATAAAAAAACTCTAATATTTTTTTAATATTGAATTCCATTCACATCCTTATTTATTGAGTTTTCTTTAAATTTTTTAATATAATTTTGGATGTTTAATTTATGATTTTCAATTCCATATTATTATTAATTAAATTTAACTTGATTGTTTCAAACTCATTAACCATTAATCTATAAATTTATTTCATATAAAAATTTAAGATCATTTCTTTTGAAATAAATTTATTTGAAATTTATTTCTATTTTATTAATATTTATTCTTCCTCATCAAGATAAATTCTTGGTTTCTATAAGATTTATTTTATTACTTCATACTAATTATCATTATTTCCAACTTTGAGGTATCTGAAATACACTCATTTAGTTATCATTTCAACACAAACTCTATATACATTTCTCTAAAACTCCCAATATCATTAATTATTTTAATCTTTATATATTTTTAACTTATTTTAAAAATCCATAGTATTTCATCCAAATGATCACGAGAAGTCTTATCTTCATCTTTATCTTCACGACAATCACTTTATTCAATATTTGATAAGAAGTTTTTTTATTTTGAATTTAGAGAAATTCCTGAACAACCCTTTTGATGTAAAATTTGTTTTGTAAGATTTGATTATTTAATTTTTAATTATATACTTGTCTTATCATTTTCACCATCACAAACTTATTCTTCTTTTAACGTTACTTTTTTTAAAAAAATGTTGAATGGGTCTACCCTTGAAACTCATTAGTCTATGATTCCCATTAAATATTAATTTTACTATTAATACAATTCTAGATATGAGTGACATGATCTTGTTAAATTTCTATTATTATCATTATTTTAATCAGATTTATCATCTTCAAAAACTAGTTCATTTTTACACCTATTTTTTTGAACCTTTAAAAAACATTTTTCAGCTTTTACCATATTTTAAAATAAACATCCCTTCCACCTAATATATGTAATATGGATGTTTTTTAAGTCATAAAAAGGAAGTTTACATGGATAATGATATTTATGTTCCATGCATATTTTATAAAACCCATATGGAATAATGAATTATGTTTTCTATACAATTATCATATTATCAATCTTTTCTCAAAAACCTATGACATTGAACATTATTTCATTAACTCGAGTACGTAATCCATATATTATTTGATTATATAACATATTGAAATATACACACTTCAACCTCTAAAACTTTAGTTTATCCTTCATAATGTTTAAATTTCTTTCGTAAATATTATTAAAATATCCTATATGCCCTTTATTTTTAAATATATTTTACATTTAGAATATACATATCTGAAAGAGATGATATAATGAAATTAAAATCACAGACATAATTTTATAAATCCTTCCTATCATATAATGTCATAGAAACACCTTCAACATGAAGAATAAATACCTCATCATTAGCTTCCAGAACATCCAAAGTAATTGGTAATAAATAAACATCAAACAATTCCACATGTAGTAATTTTCCTATCAAACATGGGAATTCCATTTTTGTTTATTGAATCGAGGATGTTTATATTTAAAATATAAATTCAGTGAAAAAATATATAAATAAATGGAAATAATTCTATATAAATAGTAGATCATGGTCAAAGGGAACCAAGATTTTAAATGACTCGAAAAGAACTCACAAGACTAGGGAGAATTCAGCTGGGGTGAATAAGGGAATTCAATCCTTTTTCATGTTTCCAATTTTAAATACCCACCATTGAAAATTAAATTGAATTTTATTATCACTATCATACACACCAACACACAATCAGAGTCGACACAATAGTTTTTTTTCAAAATTTACTTATTAAAATAAATATTTAATCGTTGGAATGACCTGGATTCAACAAAATCCATAAATTCCACTAGTTTCATCATAAATTGAAAAAAGTATGGGTTATCCATGAAATCATACTACATATATATATCCTCACCATGTACAATCATCATGTATAATCAAAAAATTGAGAATTTATTTCCAACAGTATGATATTATTTTACCAGATAAATCCTCTATCATATTGTATTTTTGATTCTTCTTATTTTTCACTTTCATGTCTATTTGTATTTTCTTAATAATCACTATTATGATATCCTCATATACAATTCATTTTAATATATATATTTTTCACATATCATCAACATAATCGGGATTTTAGATCCCTATTCATATATCTAATATAGAGAAGCATATTTCTAAAGAAATTAGATTTTAAAATTCAATTTCAAACCAACATATAACATCCTGGACAGATTTAGGTGAAATTTATCTTAATTTTTACTAAAAACCAAAATTAGTTAATTTTTTTAAAAAATTATTAAATTTCTATTTAAATTAGAATGTATATGTGTCTGGGGATATTTTTTAAGATTCCCATATTGCATTGTAATTTGGGGTCAAACCATGGAAGAGACAAGTGTATCATGGCCTAGAGGAAGTCGAATAAGGATTAGTATAGTCTAAAGAATGACCCTTATAGTTTCCTCCATATTTAGGGTTTTATTTCTCGTAAAATTATATTTTTGGTGTTCCTATGTTTAACCTATTTTTATTTAAGGGTCTGTAAATGTTTGGAATGGATAAAATAGACTCAATAACATTTGGGGGGGGGGGAGGGGGTTGGTTGTTATAGTAGATTTGATAAAAAAAATTGAAATATAAAAATTAATAGTCATTATGGAAAATTAAGGGTCAATGTAAGATTCATTCTGGAATGTAATATTCATTATAGAAATTTAATTTTCAATGAAACGATCATTCTATAAAGTAAGAGTGATCATGGAATATAGGATCCATTTTGAGAAAGTAAGATTTATTCTATAAAGTAATAGTCATTTGGGAAAGTAATATTAATTGTACAAATTAATAATGATTTTGGAAAAGTAAAATTCATTCTAGAAAGTATGTGTCATTTTGATCATTTAAGAGTTATTATGGATTTATAAGATCTATTCTGGTGTTTTTCAAAATTAAAAAATAATTGGATTTTTCTAAAAAATTCTCAAATTCCAAAAATGGTTATTTAAGTTATTAAAACACCGCATATGGGTAATATGATATTTTATGACCTATATCTAGTAAAATATTGAAGAATAAATCTCGTGTACTTCTCGACATCACTAAGTGAGATCTCTTTAGTTTTTTAATAGACTATAACATCATTCAATCAGGATTATAGCTAAAATTAAATATATAAATCTATCAATTTCTCATTCTATTTTATAGTTTTATGTTAGTTTCAAACATTTCTTCACTATTTAATGGTTTTTAAAAAAAATATTAATGATATATTATTTTTTCTTGGATTAGAAATAATTTATAAATGAGTAAATACCTTCAAAAATATGGTAGGTTCTCCCAATATATACCTCAATGTTTTATATATTTTCCATGTTCTTATGATGTGTGGTCTTGTCGAACAAATATGAACTTGATGTATGAAAATATAAACATTACATATCCTTATTTCATGTGAATAAATTTTACAATATATTGTGAAAATAATAGTGGTGAATATAAAACATGGACTCTTTTTCATTGAGAAATGTTATCCTTTTTTTATAGAAAGTATGAATTTGAAAAGAGAACCACAGGGTTACCCAAATGAAATATTAAACCATTTGGATAATATGTAAATTATAAGTGTGATTAATGTGGGATAATATAATATAATCCCTTTTGGAACATGGTTAGTGATCTGAGATGATTGGGAGACCTTAAAAACATAAGATGATGACGTTTTTGAACTGTTGTCATGTGACATGTAAATGTATTAAATTATTACATAATTTTTTACCTGGGTGGGGAGTGTCTATGCCATGGTTCCAAATGAGACTACATATGTTTCCTAGGTGGGGATATATACCCCTAGGTTATATATGAGATTAATTATATATCGTGGGTGGGAATACATTCCCCTAGGTTATAAATAAAATTAATTATGTTTCATGGGTAGGAAGTGTGTTCCCCTAAGTTCTATATGATATGACTTGTGACTCCTAGGCAGGGAGTGTATAAACTAGGGTTTTAGATGATATGAATAATGTTTCCTAAGTAGAGATTGTGTTCCCCCTAATTTATTAATTTGATGAATTGGGTTTCTTTTGTGGGGATTATGTACCTCTAGGTTCTAGATGAGTTGACTTATGTTTCTAGGGAGGGGATTGTGTGCCCCCTGTTTTCAATTGAGGAAAAAAAGTTTTTTGGGTGATAATAATGTATCCAATAGTTTTTGATGTACTGAAATATGATTCCAGTATAGGGATAAATTATGCTCCAAGATTTCTAATGATGGTATTCTATATAGGGATATCTAGAACTGGATGAAGTAGGTATAATTGACATTGGTTGTCACTTAAGTTACTGAAATTTGATGATTAATTATTTTTAATATTCTTATTTTTTTATAGTGAAATATATAATCAACCTTTACCTAGATTGGATATACTAAAGGAAACCATTTTTTGCTTACTTCTGTTTTATACTCACACCCATCTCATGCTACCTTGGGTACCCAAACACTTTATTGATATGTGATAGGATAATAGAAACCCCTTTAGATCAATGGTTGAAACTATTTCTTAGGATGAATCATGGGAGATGGGAATGATCTGGATCCATGAATAATTTTAAATTAACTCCTAGTTTTTACCATTTTTGATTGGTTTTGGAAGCAAATGTATAAAATCTACCCCCGTGGGATATTGAAAAAAAATTATTCCAGGTATGACTTATAAAACAATCATTTTTTGGATCGTGACTTTTGTATTATTTTTTATAAATTTACATTATTCTAATTACTTTAGTTATCAACATCGATGGACAAATTTTTATTATTTATACTATTATTACTCACTACAATATGAGAGAATATGTTTTCCAAAATATCATCACAGAACCTTTCTACAAGTTGGTAGCCTCTATCATTCCAGGAGGATCCCCTTAGATCCAGTAAGCCTTAAGTCTTGTTACAGTGGATTGAGCTCACCCAGAAATGTTAAAAAGTTGTATCAGATAATCTATCATTTTATATTAAAATTTATAAATGGTAGAGTGGATAAATGACATTATTAAAACAAGGTAAAAAATATTGTCCTATTATTATATAAACAACATTTTGGGGAATTCTCTTTTACTAGGGATTGGATTATTATTCACTTTTTTACTTTTATGGTTATTTTACATCACCTAGTGTGGTTAAAATGATTTTTAATTAATGATTTATGTTATATTTAATCTTTTATTGGAATAGAAAGAGGACATGTTATCATGCATCATTATAGGCACATAGGATTCACATTTCATTTGTATGCTTACTTTTTAATAGATGCCATGGTTATAATATCATGGTTAGGTATTTAATGTGTTTGGACCAATTTATATGGTTTTTCCAATATAAATTAATTTTGGAATCATATAAAAATGAAAATTTTTAATGATTTATTATGATTATTTGTAATTGTATCACCTATTTTTTGGATGGTATCAATTACATAAAATTTTAGAAAAAACATATAATGGGTTTTCCTGTTAACTTGTAAATGGTATTTCATTTCACTGAATAATTATTGTGATATCATTGATATAGAAAAGAATGTGAATCTATGAAATGATAATAATTTGGATCCTATTTATACTTGAGGATAACCCTATATTGGTAATATGTTTCTAGAGAGATTGATCTATTTTAAGATTTTATAGAATGATATGTGTATGATAGTAGGATATTTTGACTGTTTCTTTTTTGAAAATAACATTTTCTTTGGTCTTTTGATCAAAGCACCACCTTTTTTTAAAAAAAATAGTAAAATTATTTTTAGGTGTGTTTGTTTGGAATTTTAGAGAAATAACTCCATGATGGAATCAAATAGGTAAGTAGAAGGGAGTAGATAAGAATTCTATACAGTTGGTTTCACCGAGTCCTCTAATAGTTTTAGAAATGAACATGGATGATCAGCTCTGTGAGAGCTTACAATAAGTGATATAATCCAAAGAGGGAGAGAATACACATGAAATTATTATATTGTATATTCTGACAAGAGTGTTTTAGAAGTAGAAATTACCATTATTTATATATTAAGGTGTGCCACAAGGAGTAGATCTCTAGGTAGATACAATTTAGGTCATATTTAATAATATTTATACAACCTCAACGACGAGGGTAAATTTAGATATTTATCTACTTCAAGAATCAGTGAATTACTCAGGGGATGACTTGATATATGTGGACCATTATATTCAGTTCTCATAAAACAACATCTGAATGATGTTTTTTGATCACATTTTTACATAGATTCTAATGGAGGATGGGTCCCAAGAGTCCATGTATCTGACATAGTGAGGGATGTCAGTCCAAGACTATAAAATTTTATTTATTAATTTAAAAAATTCCCCATATGTTATATATGCATGAGATATATATGGTGATAGTTTTTAAGGCTGAGATGTGCTATAATATATTTATTTAGGTGAATGTTTTCCTCATTCATCCATTTTCATTGACAGTGAATTGGTACATTATTAAAAATATAACCTTGGGTTAGGGGAGGGGCTCAACAAATGATTATTTTTGGGGGATTGGTAGAGAGTATTGAAAAATAATTAAGTATCATTTTGATTATTCACACAATGTAAATAGGGGGTCAAGTTGCCATTGTGGTAGTTTATCTCTTCCTCCTTCGGGATGTAGTTTTGTGGAGTGTTACCGGTGTGACTGCACTAGACATACTCATCCTTAGTGTGAATGGATACTAGTGGAATACAAAAATTATGAGAGTATTGTATAATTATAATTATTTTTTCATATTTGAAAATAAATCTCAATATAAAATAATCTAGATAGATTCAGGGTTTGTGATATGGATCTAGTACCCCACCATGATCAAGTAGTTGGAATTCTTAATGTTTCTTTGGTCAAAGAAGATGAAGAAGTTCCTAGATGAAGGTCCAATAGAGGTAGTCAGGTTAGTATTGGGGGATAAAATGGAGAATAATGTAATGGTTCTATCATGTTATATGATATTGATATTACACCAACATTTCAAGATTTCATATCATCTACTATATGAGCATTGATTTTAATAGCTTCCACGTTAACATTTCCCTTTCTTAATATAATTTATTAACATTTGATCATATCTGATCCATTTTTATATGTATTGGGTAAATCCATATTGAATTTATATGGTGTTATCATTAATAATACACTATTAGGGGTACAATCAAAGGGCATCCCCATATGTAGGGATTGTTTCGTAGTGATTAGTGGCTATGTGATTCTTTTAAACATATTTGCTCTATAAATGACTAACATCAACCAAATACATGGGTTGGATTGGATCATACAATATAAAGATTACATAGATTTCTATTTATAATTGGTGAGGATTTTTTCTTGTTATAGATACAGTTTTTTCATACTAGATAGTTAGATATGTAGTTAGTTCAAATAGTACCTGACCATTATTAGCTAGGTGGGATTCAATATAGATTCCTAATATCATTTTAAATAATAGGGATGTGAATATGGAATTATTTAATCCTTTTGTTGATCATTTCTAGAATTTGTTTCCTATTAATTTCTATAGGTTTCCACCTGAGAGATATGTTTATTTTTTCATAAATTTTATGAAAGGTGTAGAGAAACATTCCATTTTGCCATGCATGATGGCTCATATAGAGATATAAGAGATAAAGGATTAGTTGTATGACTTGGAGGATAATCAGTTCATACAACCAAGTACATCTCTGTGGGGTTATCTATTACTAATTTATAGGATGTTGGATAGATCAAGATATTTTTTGTAGACTATTATATGTTAAACCAGGTGATGATCATGAACTGATGTACACTTCCTTATATCGATGATTTGTTTGATTAACTTTGAGGATCCAAATATTTCTCATTGATTTTCTTTAGATAAAGCTACCATCAGCTCAGGGAGTGGTGTTATGGAATACCGCACCTAATATTCAATTTCATTTAACGTTTTCTTGATTTTATATTTATTTCATTTAGTATAAATATTTTTAAATCAATATTCATGTATATAATTAATCTTGTATTACATCCTCACCTGAATAATTATATGTATATTCATTGAGATAGAGTTGGGTACTCTAATTATACAGAGGAATATACAAGGAAAATATAGTTTTTTTACACTTTTTTAGAATTAGCTATATACTGATTTCTCAATGTTTTAGTTTTAGATGGATTAGGTGAATTTTTTAGGACATGTGGTATATGAGGTAGGAGTGTTAGTGGAACCCAGTAAGGATGAGGTAGTGTTGTCTTGGGAAATACCTATGAATGTTTTTGAGATCCATTTTATTGTGTTTGTATAATTATTACTAGATATTCATTCTATAATTCTCCTTCATGGAGGTATAGATAATAGTAATAACAAAAAATGGGGTGATGTTTTTTGGTCAAATGATTGAGAGTGATCCTTTTAGGAGGTAAAAGTTGGATTGACATATGTAATGATTTTGGCCTTTCCTATTCCATTTATGTAGTTTGCCTTGTATTTTTATCAATTGGTAATTAGTCTAGGTGAAATTCAGTTAATGTATGTTCAATTAAATGTTGATGGGTCTCAAAAGGTGGGGAAACATTAGCATAAATACTCAATAAATGATCTTTAGATAGTATTGGTGGTGTATGTCATGATATGTTATAGAATGTAATGTTTATAAAAGTTGTTATTGGTGTACACCAATCATAATACCTTAAAGTATATTTTATCATATAATGATATGAATGTTAATTCAAAAATGTGTGTAGATTTCCTAAAGTACTTTTTTTTAAGATGACATATATACTTGGGAAGGAAATAATTATTGGAGATGCATGACGAATAAAAACATAGACTCAGGTGGTGTGAGAGTCTATTAAGGGATGGTGGATTATATCTCCTATCATTATGACACATATAGGAATCTTTGTGTACCAGATAAGAGACACCATTGCACATTTATCTATCACTTCTTCATTCCTCAATAGATTGAATTAGAGTTAGTTATCTAATTGGGATTTTTAAGCCATGGGGGAGACAACATATGGTGGGGAGCCACCACAAGACTAGTCTCTTTTTGGAAAAAAGGTTCTTTATGATTGAATTCATGTTTTAGTCCCTATCTTAATTAATGAGGAGGTTGGGAGGTACTCACAATTCTTGAGGTAGGATGTACATCCTGGTTAGAATAAAATATATCAGGATATACATTGGTAATATTGGTGTCCACAGATGGAGAATGATATTTTCTGTTTCATTACATGGCGATCCACCTTCCTACATGTGGAGGTTGGGAACTACTGATCCACTAGTATTCTTCATCAACTACCCAATATAAGTCTAAATGGGATGATTCACTAGTGGATATCAGGTTGGGGTTTATAAAGGCACATTGTTGTAGGGGCATGGTGTTAGATGTAGTGAATTGGTTGTCCTATGTGGAACATTTCATACTAATCAAGGATAATTTTCCTTTTTATGAGCATAAAAACACTATAAATAATTTATAATAAATTTATATATAGTAAAAAGTAGAATTGTCTAATATGCATATTATAGTTATACATTAAACTTTTTAGAAATGGTTGTAGATGCCACTTCACATGTAGGTGAATATGAGCACTACTTACCACCATTAAATAGATGGGAAGTATTAATTCACTATATAAATACTTGAGTATATACTTAGAGATTTTTTTTGGACTTTATAGGTTCTTTGGAGAACCACTTAGTTATAATATAGTTTTCTTACAATAATAGTTATGATACAACAATTTATATGTCTTTATCTAAGGAATTATATTATATGACATGTTGATCATTTTTTATCCTAAATACCATTAAATCAAAAATTATAGGATTGAGTCTCACAGAAAAGAGGTCAGAGAACATTTGGTTAATTAAGAAGTGGTTTGAAACCACTCAATTCATGCAAATATCATAAAATATTTATGATTATATTTTCTATAGTTTTACATAAGTGGAAATATGTTTTCTAATTACTTTAAAATAGATTATCTAATCAATGTCGTCAGAGTATAGGTATCATAGCTATCAGATATGTGGGTTCATTTGATATTTTATAGATAATGTGTATTCTAGAATACTTATTATCTCTTCCCCGGTGATAGATTGTCATGAATGATATATTTACTGTATCATATATTTGATGGTATTATACTGATTCATCTCATGTGATCAATAATAATGATTTTTTCATGAGTCTGATGTAACATTTGTTGAGTATCTAGCCCAAACTATAGAATAAACTGAAAATATTCCATTTGGGAAGATGATTCCTTTGGTATAGGTTATGGGGAATAATTGATATTTCCAAGATGAGATAGGGAATTAGGAGTCTAATATGGTAGTGAAATGGATATACTTTTTCCCTGATGAGGCTATGTGATGTTTTGAAACACTTCTCAAGGACAAGTTGCTTTTTGGTGGGTTGTTTTTAACATCCCTAGCTGGTTTAATTGTGTTTTTGTTTGATTTTTTTCTAATAACCCCAAATTGTTTATATTTTTCTCTAAATTTTATGTTTTATTTTAAATATGTATTAAATGTTTTTATGGATATTATTTAGGATTCCCATTTATTAAAGTTATTAGGGGTGAAATCATTAGAAAAAAAGTTCATTAGGACCTAGTGGAGGTTTTGGGAGTATCAATATAGAATAGGAAAGGGTCCTTATGGTTTGTAGCTCAATATTTTAAATATTATTAGAAAAAATTGAGGGTAAGATCAATTTTAAAAAATAAGACTGATTTTTAAAATTAAGAGTAATTATTGAAAAGTAATAGTCAAAGTAAGTCCTTTTTAAAAGTAGGATCATTTATATAAATATTCCTTTTCAGAATCTAAGAGTCATTATGGAATGTAAGAGTTAATATATAATGTTACATTCACCCTAGATAAGTTATATTCATTCCTATGTTTCAAAAAATTTCAATATAATGATGCTTTTATAAATTATTGAAATAATTAATGAAATTATTATTCAAGTATTAAAATAGTATAAAAGATAAATTATGGTATTTTATGACCTATACATAATAAAATTTTCTAGAATTGAGATCTTGTTCTTCAATCATATCCAACTGAGATCAATTTTCATCTTAATAGATTCAATAAAAAAAAATTTAGTTGAAAATTAAATGAAAAATATATCACTCTATATTCAACCCATTTTACTTTCTCATGATATTTCATAGTATTTTACCGATTGCAAAAATTTAATGCTGTATTTCAAAGGTTATTTCACAAAATCTTGATTTTCTCATTTTTTTAGCATTTATTAAATTAATATTTCAATGAGTAATATCCTTTAATAATTATTTAGGTGTTACCTAAGATATCACTAACAGTATTTCAAACCTTTTATGTGCATGTGATATGTAGTCACACTAACCTAACGTGTTCTTGACATAAAAAAATAAATATTTTGTATCTTTATATATTTTCAATATAATTTCCCATGGGCCATGAGATACTGACTGGTGAATGAAAATAGAAGACATTTTGTGACAAAAAAGTGAGAATAATTTTGGAGAAAATGTTAATATGAAAGGGGAACTTTCGGGTTCTATAAATGAAGTAATAATAACCTAGGATGATACCAATGATATAATTGTGATAAATGTGGGAATGGATGATAGTAATCCTAGTAGAACATTATTATAGATATGATATTGGTGATCAACCTTTAGAATATTACAAAAATTTATGTTTGGATTTCTTTTTGATGTATCATGTAAATTTAGAAAGTTGTGACACTATTAAATTTTTGGGGCGGGTATCATGTTCCCCTGGGTTCTAGATGAGATGAATTATGTTTCCTAGAAGTATAGCGTGTTCCTTCAATAATATATATGGCATAAATTATGTTTATTATATGAGGTTTTCTTTCACTAATTTTCTAAGAGAGAGGATTTATGTTTCATAGTTTGGGAGTGTGTGCCCTAGAGTTTTTTAAGAGATGCCTTATGTTTCCTCGGTGAGGACTATTCACCACTAGGTTACCAATGAGATAAAGTATGTTTATTATTATTGGATTTTGTTCTATAAATGTTATTTATGAGATGATATATATTTTCAATAGGAGTGTGTATACTAGGGTTCTAGATGATGTCACTATTTTTTCCTAAGTGTGGAGTGTGTGCCCTGAGGTTCCAGTTGAGGTGTCTTATGTTTCCGTGGAGAGGAGTGTGTTATTATTGGTTTGATAAGTGGTGAATTGTGTTTTTAGAGTGAGAATAATATATAACATTAAATTCATGATGATATTATACTTTTTAGAATCAAGTGAAACAAATTTAAGTAGATATGGTCACCCTCATGTGTCACCTTATAACCCAAAATTCGATGATTACATATTTTTATTCATATTTATTTACAATGAACATTAAAATTAATCATTAATCTAACTAGATATATTTAGGGACACCATTTTTTTCCTACTAATTTTTACTCACATCTTACCTAAGTTATCTTAGGTACCTAAAAAGACTTCATGGTTACATGAAGTGAAAATTAAAAACTCTATGTGACTCGTGGTTGATCACATTTTCTAGGATAGAGAATTAGTGATGTTACCATCCTAGTATTCAGAAAAAAAAATACAGTATCTCCCAGTTCAACATATTCTTATTTTTTTACCCTAATGTATAAAATCCTCCCGTGTGGGGTCTTGATATAGTATTTATTCCTTATATTAATTATAATCTTTTTAGTTTGATATATAATGAGTTGTGTATTATTTTTTCACTTATCATGATATATAGTTAATTATTTATCTATATGGATTTATGTTATAATTATTATTTATACTATTATTTATTACTCTAGTATTATGGAATAGTCTCTTCACATTATCATCATAGGCCTTCACTACTAGTCACAAGCCTTAGGTGCATGAGGATGTTTTCTAAAGGTTGTATAATTTTCCAGTCTAGTTAACTTGGATTGGTCTAGACGAGGGACATTACATAATAATATCCTTCAACATAACTAACTTTATTTCTCATACTTTCCCACTATTACTTATTCTATTTCATTATTTACATCTATCCAAGTGGAGTCTAACAAAAAAACAAGGCACAACTATTTATAATCAAGTGTATAAGATCATTTATCATAAAAATGAAACTCCCTTCTTAGTGAAACAACATCTTAATGGTGAGAATAATATTGCTTCTTTTTCTTGATACATAAAATTATTTAATGCTATTTGAATGATGAAAAAAAGTTTTAGTACAAACTAATTTATTTCTTGTGAATTAAGTTTAAATTTATTGATAATAATTCTTCCAAAAAACACCATTTTTAATTCTTTAAAAATTATTTATAAACTATCAATAATCAAAATTTTATACAAGTAAAAAATAATATTTATCCTCATAAATATATTACATAACACATAATATATATATATAATGACATATGAACCCTATCCCTGAGGGATTTTTTATTTTTCAGATCACTAAAAAATATCATACGTAATATCTCACAAATATATTATGTATCACATAATATATATATATATATAATCACTTTAGTATTACATATATAATTCTCACACATGATATACCTTTTTAAATTTCCAACGTCAAGTTTTTCATGAGTATATTACATATATAGGTAGATACACCCATGCATATATCAATTTTATTATCTAGGACAAAAACAAATAACACGTATAATAAAAAATGAACCTTATGTATATAGCATGAATCCTACCTTTTCCACATTTATGATCCTGAAAAATATATTATGAATTGAACATAAAAAATATTGTATTTAACAATTTGGTAACATTCAGTGGTACTCAGTAAAATAAATTACTTCATGATCAAGGATATTATGTATCACCCTTTGACATCATCATCTTCTATTTTTCTACTCACATAAAAGAAAAATATGCATATTATATAAAAATTTATGTATCAATGTTAGTTTTTTCTTTCTATAATTGTATAACACCTATCCATATAAAACCCATAAACAACAAAAAATGGTGGATATTTTTTAAAAAATTCATCTCAACAAAAAAATCCTCCAAAATTACACCAAAAAATTCCAAGTCTCTTCAAACCCCACCAAATACCTTTAATTCACATAATATACTTAAATTATGTGTATTTTAATTTTATTTCTGTATCAAAAAAAAATGAAAATTCACAAAAATATATTTTCAGAATCATCTCAAAGTATTATTCCCAGGAAACACTACCACAATACAACACGCAACATATTTTGTACAGGATCTCAAAAACGTATACGTAGGTCTCAACAATATCTCCAAGGCCTCAACATCTCTTAAAATAACTCTTGGGATCTATAAACATGTTTTCTAAGAATTATTATAACCTATAACCTAAGACACAACATTGTAAATCAAACTTTGAATGTTGTTATCCCATTCCAAAAAACACTCTGCTAAAAAACATTCACGCCAAATCCTAAATTTCTCAAAGGACATGAAAGCAGAGATGTTTCATGAACTCTGTCTTACTATAATAGAGGCTTATGACTTGTGTTAAGTTCTTAAAATAGTCATAAAAAATAATTACCTCAAGTTAAAATCCCTTGGGTCATGTATAAATATTCCAATTTTTTAGCTTGCCATGTCCATACAGTGGAAAAACATAAATATATCTATAGACATAAAAGGAAGCCAAGTGCCCCCCCATATTTTATAATAGAAAATAAAAAAAAAGTTAATATGATGAAACAATATATTAATGATGAATATAAATTCATAACATATAAAATTAATTATATATATATAAATAATGGAACATTTTCAAGTACAAGTGAGGAAATATAAATTAAAATAAACTATTATCTAACCAAACTCACGTAATTCAAACTATTAAATCCTCGATCTCTACAAACTGATATACCTTTACCACATGTATCAATAAAATAAGTACATATTCCCTAGATTAAAACAAGAAGAATAACCCATATAAATTGAAACCCGTATTGTGTACATGAGTAGTGTTGATTCTAACGACACAATAAAAATCTCTAATTCCTCAATAATATTTAGTGTTATTGTGATCAAGTGTACGTGCATGAAATACTTATAAGGAGAGAAATTTTTCAAATGAAACACACTCACCCTTAAACATAACACATGATTCCATAAAAATACATATTAGGCATCTACACACTAACAAGACTACAATGACATATGACCATACATGGTTCATAAATTACTTAAAAGGGAGACATTAATAAATACCCTATTCATCCCTAAACACTCATGAGATACTATACAATAAGTACTATGTTCATTCTCTATTACTCAAGGGATGAAACAAAATAATGACATTGGATATCCCCTAACACTCAACGGATGTCTGAAAATATGTTCCCAGTTCATCCCTTGTGACATAGGGAATATTGAATAATGAGCACCCAAGTCATCCCCCATCACTCAAGGGATGCCTAAAAAAGTAACACAGTTACCCCTATCACTCAGGGGATGTCATTTGATAAGTACCCCACCCAACCTCTTATCAATGTAGGGTTAACATAATCTTACTCTAGCCAACCACCTCCGAGAAGAATGCACATATAGGGCCCAAACCATCCCCTCTTCCACATGGAAGGTCAACCATTAACATCTAGCCACATCAACAAAAACATATTGACCACTACCTTCTCATTAATAGTAGGGACCATATATATTTTCTCATAATCTAACATCCACACAACTATGAAAATGTATTAAATATAAAACATGGCACACAACCCATCCCAAAAACTCACCAACTCATCAATAGGATGTTATCTATTCATAACTTATACCCACATCTCATAATTTATCTAACCAAACAATATAATATCCTTAGATTATTTTAAATCCACTATCACCACATTTAGAATATCTCTTAACTCTCATGTCACATATACAGACAATTTTTTGGGTCCCTCGTACCCATATATTCCCAATAATGGTTCAAATACATCTATTCAGACCAACCGGGAACTTTGGTACCAAAATAAAAATATCATAGCCCAAATCACACAACCATGAATCATCATGAAATATAAAATTAAACACAGAAACAATTTCCATGAAGGGAGTAAAAAATAACCATTTATTAATAAGTTATTTTCTACTAGAGGTCAAATAGACTAAACCAATCTCGACCAATTCTTGCCACCTTTCTATTAAAATCTAATTGACAATCCTCTTTAAAATTATTTATAAAATGAACAACATGTAAACAAACTCACAAAATTCCCATGAAAAAAAGTCTATCAAAAAATTGTTAATAACACAAAAAAAACATTTCAAAAACACATTAAGGAAATAATTCCATTTTAATCAAACTTGTTTATAAAATCACATTTAAAAAAAGAAAACTCCTTCCTAATTAAATTTTACATACACTATAAAAAAATCTAACAAATAGGGCCACCATCACTTGTTCAAACAATGTGACCCAAATGAAAAATTTATACCGTAATATTCTCCTTTTTTAATATAGGTAAATATGATCACATCATTGATTATGGGAACAATAATACAAGTAATTAAGAATGACAAAAATATTTATAAATATTGCACACAAAAAAATTACAAATTAAGTAAGAGACTTGATAATGTTAAGGCCACCTACCTCAATCGTTGATCCTCACTCCCAAGATCATACATGCCTTCTCTGGGTCAAATATCACATATCCATACTATAAACACCATAAAATATAAAATACAATCATTTAAAAATAAATTATGAAATTTTTATTACTGAAACCAAACCCAGTTTGTGAAATAGCAGTACCAAAACCATGAAGAATGGGGTACATTACACACTTTTAATGCCCCTAGAACTAATCCATGAAAAATTACAAATTTAAATCCATGAATCAGTGGTAAATTTAACCCAAATTTTCGAAAATCCTTAAATAAATCTAGGGGAAACATTCCATAATGAAAATAATGAATAGAGGCATGAAAATACCCTTATGGGACTTCCTCTATAATTTTAACCCCAATGTCACATAAAGAGGTATCATTCCTACATTTCCATATATAATTGGATCCCCAAAAGCTAAAATAGGATAAGAAATATTTGAGAAAATTACAGGGATGAGAAAAGGAGGAAGGGAGTGATCATGAAATGAAAATGTGTTATGAAACTCCCCAAAACCACATAGATAAGAGGGTCACATAAGGTGACGAAGGGGTGAACAATGATTAAATTCCCTTTTCTTTTACTAATCTTTAACAAAATGAGCTTTGGGGTTCCAAAATAATAACCCTAAAAATTACCTAAATGAACTTAAATAAAATATTCTAGAAAAAAATTCATCATATAACCATGATACTAACTCCATGATTCCTAGGTGTGGCATGGACCCTCTGGGTCAGGACATGGCTACACCCAAGGTATTAGGCTTGAAAACCCTTTCTATATTTTTCTGAGTATGACCCCTAAGGGTTTCGACCCGATGACCCACAAGATGAGGGATCAAACCCCAACCAAATGCAATTATTGAATAACCACTTTGGGTTACAGTCCAATACACCACTCTAAAGGAATACCCAATCCTTTATTGTGTAGCCTCACATATTTTACATGGTGTAGCTCTCCTCACTCCAATATTCTTTTCCTCACACATGTAATGTTATATCAACATGACATAAGTTGTCACGGGATGAACAAGATCACACTATAAAAATAAAAAAGGTATTTCTAAGGGTCCAATATTACATGTTTCTTATACGGGTTGACTGCCTCCATTGCTATAAGGCCATTTCCTATTTAACACCTATAATGGCCCGAATCATAGAACTTATGGTGTGACCCAACACCTATAACCAAATTCTATAATAGGTTCACCATTACCCTAATCCAATATTCATTTGATCACCTAAAACATCACTTAAGTTTCTGAACACATAAAATAACATATCCTTTAGATGTTTTAACACTCAAAATCTTATGAAAAGTAACAATTATCGAAAACATACTCCACTATATAACCATAAATTTAAATGTTCCTAGAAAAAAATGAGCTGTAAATTCAAAGGACATTACTGGGGGTGACATTTGAACTAATGATAATTGATTATATGAATTTCAAGATAATTTTATCATCATAGGGATTTACATGAATCATCCACTTTATGGAATCTTTTATTTTAGATTCATTTCAAAAAAATAATGGTGTATATCACATTACATTTTTGTTATAAATTATGATTAATTTGTTTTTTATTTTGAATTATTTTTTAAATCTATCAGGTTTGGGTGGATTTATGATTTATGACTAATTATTCACTTTTAAATATTATAAAATAAATGGATATCACATTCCAAGGATATTAGTTGGATTTTAATATGTGTTGTTGGATTTAGAGGGTGAAATAATTACCGGTGGGTATTTCTAAAACCCGTGGCACTTATCGCTATCCAATGTCGATCGAGATCAGTCTTTTGGAAATATAGAGGATCATATTGGGTGATTTGGTTAGTTTAACTATGCTATTTTATTAAAAACACTATGATATACCACATTTTATTTTGGTAGTAAAGGGATATAGAAGATAGGGCTGTTAGAATTCGATAAGTTGATACAAGTAAGTGTCTGTCCAACACTTTCTCATACTGAACCTCATGTTATGAATGGTGGTCAAAAAACCTTCATTGATGTTTTGCATATATTTTCAAATTATATCAAAATATTTTATTAAATATTACTACTATTATGTGTTTATAAATATTCTATGCATTATGTTGGTAATATCCATGTTTTGGGGTGAAATGAGAGGATGTACAAGGGTGACCGACTATTATGAAAGTTCTAAAAATTCTTGTATGAACCATGCTAAAAGTCATATAAAGCCACTAGTGGGATATGCATTGTTGGTTTATAGTTTGGTAAACTATGTGACCAAACCTCAATAGTGGTACATTTCTAAAAAAATAATATTTTTGTCCATTAATGGTTTTAAATTGATTTTTTTTATTTCATCGTTATGGTATATGGATTGGGTTTTTTATTCTTGAAATTATTTGGATTGAATTAATTAATGATTAGTTTACATATCTGGTTCTTTTTTGGTCAAAACTTCCAAGAAATATTCAAAAATATTCAAGAGAGTGTTTTATGGATAATTCTATTTATGGAAAACAATTTAAAGGAAAACATCATATGGACCCCACTATTATTGAATTTTTCATTTGAATGGCTAAACATATATCTTAGGAAGATAATAGAGATCATTCTTGGATATTTTATCATGCTCCATAATTCACCCAAAAATCCACATTTATTTCATTATAATCAAGTGTATTAGAAATCCTAGGATTGAGTGGTGAAAATTAATAATATCATTAGTTTTCTTTAAAAACCTAAGACGTATAACATCAGGTTTTGCGTGACCATTTTGGAAGGTCCCAACGATGAGTTTTTGGAATAAGTTGTACATGCCATTCTACTTTAGGGTCTCACTTGGGAGAAGTTCAAGGATATTTTTAGGCATAAATTTTACCCTAATACCCAAAATATGGCCCAATATTATGAGTTTCCTACTCTTGGGAAATGAAATAACTTTTCCAAAAAGTATCCCACTCAATGTGTCATATTGGTATTGTTTTATATAGAGGTTTCCTTTAATGATTACCTCAAGTATTAATTATTCAAGATGAACTATAAACATGAAATTATATCAAATATCATTCACATTTTCTCTCTGAAAATTTAGAGGTGGTCAATAAGGCAGTGATGGTTGAGACTAATATGGATAAGAGTATTAGTATGAGTAGTGATTCCATTAAAACAAGAGGAAGCCAAATTTACTCATTGAATATGAAAATAAAGTTAGAGTAATATCAAATGGGGTAATAGTAGGAGTATCAGACATCCCACTAATCATGCTTTATTGGATCCTAAAGGGGGAATTTAGCTTGTATGATTCCAATGTGGGAAGACAAACCATTATAGAGTATATTTCCAAGAAGAACCAAATATTATCTATATATGAAATTGATTAGTACAACTATAATTAATTTGTAAGCATACATCATTATAATGTAATAAAGTGAATTCCACCTTCACTAGAGGTTCCTATATAAAATTTTATGCCACTAATGGAGTGAAGTTTAACTTATATAGATGGGAGAAATATAATAATGTGAAAGGATATTCCCATATAAATAAAAAATCTCATGGTAGGTCGAAATATAGAAACTTATATTCTTGGAATAATTCTCCAATATAATCAGATGTTAGGGTGTCCATTGTTAGAGGATAGATATTCATTTCTTCTTCTATAGTTCTAGAATTGTCTTGTGCAGGTGCATCACATTCCATCCCCTCTTCTTAAGTGGTTTTTTATTGGGACTGTGATCTAAATTGATGCCTTATGTGATTAAACTAACAAATACATTGTGAAATTAAAAAGAATAACAATTAAAGTACCCTTTAAGTCACATTTTGGTAACTGATTGTGTGGGATTTTCTTATTCATGATATGGATATTTGGATCCCAATTTTGGCTTGTAATAGATGGTTAGTGCTAAGGACCAAAATGATTATTATCATAAACAAAATTATTTTTTTCTCCTAAAGAAAACAATAATGTATTATAATGTTATTAAGATCCTAGATTAGTTAAAAATGGACATGTCATTCTAGATATTAGGTCAATCGTGTTCCAAATATCTATTTTTATCTTTGATGATTTTTGAAGGAAATTTTGATGAATGACTTTCTATTTTGGAATTTAAGAATATATATATGTTTTCCCTAATGATTTATATATGTTTACACCAAATAAATATGTTTAATTATCTACTAATCTATTTCTATGAAAAATTATCATATATTTTTCTTCATATCGAAAAAAAAACCCCAGATAAAGAAACTAAAAGTATATTTAGAAGAGGTCAAGAGACAATTTTTCACATGTCCAAGAATGTAATTGAGGGAAGAAATAGTTTAATCAAATAAGGTGATGGGTGCCTCTTACATTTCAGTAAATATTAAAAGTTAGACTAGATTACTATTAAAATAACACTTATTTTCTCATATTTCTAATCTCATTTATTAACTTAAGGGAGCTATATGGTTTTATAAAATAATCCTCAAATAGATATATAATCAATTGAGGATAAAAAGAATCTGACATTTTTAAAAATACCTTTATAAACAATTGAGAACGTTATGATTACCTTGTAATATGCAACAAGATTAATAATTCTATTGTGGTATTCATGGAGTTGGTTAAATATATCTTCAATTGATACCTTGAAACTTTTTTTCATAGTGTTTTTAGATGATATATTGGATCAATCTGGTATGTAATATTAACATGATAATCATTTTGATATCTTCTTAGGGACATTTAAGATATGTCATTTGTATTTTGGTCTATATAAAGGCCGATTTTAGATTCATAAAGTGAAATTCATGGGTAATTTAAGTTTTTGAAGGGGTGTTTTTATTGATTTAGAGAATATTCAAGTAGTTATGTCCTAGTAAATACCAAATAATGTGTTTAAAATTATAATTTCTCAAGTTATGTTTGGATATTACAAAATATTTTCTTTGGAATTCTCTGATATCCCCATTTAAGGACTTCACATAAAAAGGGAAAAAATTAAATTGACAAATAAACATTAAAAATTACTTTAATGAGTTGAATTATTGGTTGATATATTCACCTAACTTGGATCTTCTCAATCTGTAGAATTCTATAAGATGTATTGTGATGCATCAAGTATATGGTTGGGGTGTGTTTTGACATATGATAACCATTTTGTGGCATATGGATCTCTCTACATATTACCTCATGAAATTAATTACCATAATCATGAATTAATATTGTATATGTGATGAATTCATTGATGAAATGGAACCACAACCAATTCAATTCAATGTTTACCATGTAAATGAATCATTGAATTCTTAAGTACATCTTCTTGTAGAAGGATTTGATCCTCCGATAGATATGCGGTTGGAGAATATATAGACATATTATTTTCATATAGATTATAATATATCAAAAGGGAATGTGGTTTTTGATGCGTTATGAATGAAATTACCAACTTAGGTGATGATATAATCTATGGAAGAATAAAATTTCATTATCTCTTTCGTTGAGTTTCATCTGAAAGTAAAGGAGGAGGATGATAAACTATTCGTGGATAGTTTTTAAGTAACACATTTTCATAACCAATTTGTCACTTTTAATAATTAATTCACTTATTTATTTATTTTTCATCATTATTTATTGTTTTTATGTCAAATATATTTAGATTTTGAAGATAGTGGGGTTATAGTGTCACCTACATGATCAACCCACCATTAGTATAAATAATGTCTCTTAATCATACATAGTGTGACTCCATGATATTGAGAAGAACAAGTTTGTTGTGTGGTTAGGAGTAATCAAGTGGATTAATTTTACATAGGAAGGGGAAAATGTGTTAACCTATGAATGGATTCTAAAATTGTTAAATGTGTTAGTGAATGGTTTAACAAACCATACTTCAAAACCATGTGAACTTCCCAAAAATTAAAATTTTCAAGTTACCCTTTTTCCTAGCTCAAATTTAACCACCTTTAATCTCCCTTATCCCCCTTTCAAACTATACAATTATCCTAGACATTGACACTTACTTATACCTCTCCTTGGTGTGGGGTTTTTTAGATTTATTCATCAAATCATTAAGTAATCCTTCATCATCATCTTTATTTATATCTTCCCAGGGGTTTCTTTTTTCCTTATATCCATGATGGCCTAAGGATTATATTTTTGAAATTATTTGAGTGGATCTTCAATGTTTCTGAATTATAATCTAATGGAAAGGGCCCTTACTCAGGATTTTTAGTGTTTTTACATTAATATCCATAAGTTTCACTAATTAAAGGAAAGTTTTTTGTGAGTTACCATTTTCTGAAAAACCATATATTATGGATTTTATTAAATTTATACTTTTAATTATTTTAATGTATGGTATTTTGTATTTAATGGTTTATATAGTCTATAATCCTATTATCAAATCTTTTACTATTGATTTGGATAATTAAAAGTTCTTTAATGATTTTATTCACATGGAATGTGAAAATACCAACTATATTTTTTCTAAAATGGATTATCTATTTACCTATAGAATGTTTTGAGATAAATTATTATTTTTTGAAAAAGATGGATTTTTGGAATTGTTTTGGAAAGAAATTATATTAAATTGAACACCACTTTATGTAAAAATGGAATTTTATTGAATTGGACTCTTTATAAATGGATCTAATTCATAGAGAACTTAGGTGATAAGGTGGGGAACCTAGAAATAGTACATTACTGGGTATTGATTCTACTCTACCTATTTATCTATATTTTACATCAATAGTGAATAATTTCACTCTTGATTGTGACTCTTACCACATGTTTATGATAACAATATATCTAGTGGTCTATACATAGTTTAATATACTTGAGTTAGATATGGAATAGTATGATGATATTAGATAATGTTATCCATAGTTACCAATGGATTATCCTGTGATGCTTGATTGAAATTAAATCTTTACCTAACTCTAATTTTATGCTTAATTTATATTAATTATTTTTCCCTTACTGAATGTTAGTCATTTAAAAAGTTAAAATGGAATCATCGTATCTTTATTTTCAAACATTCATTCAGGGATTATCTAATAATTTTTTCTCCTACAGAACATGGTTGGATCCACATAGACTAATTATGATCACACCCTATAGAAACCCTTTTGTTGTATATTGACATTTTTAGTGATATAAGTAATGGAGAGGAACCACTTAGAGGTAGGGATATTCATGTTATCAAAATTTGGGCATGGAGGAGTTGACATTTTGGGAGTTAGACCCCAAAACACATAGTGATTGGTATGAATTATTTTTTTAAACTTTTCAGTTTATTTTTATATTATAATTTTTCACTTCTATCACCTTATCAACTCCCATTTTGTTTCCCTTTTGAATTAATTTTTTAATTTTTTTATATATGTATTATTTAACCATGATTTTTTATTTATGTGGTCTATAAAAATATTTTTACATTTGTTTTCACTGTTTATTAATTGAATTAATTTATATTATGTTAAATTTGGGTACTTAACTTAAATAAGATTTTATTTACATTGGATAATGAATTTTTGATATAAGGTGAGGTCATGTTAGGTTCCCAAGTCAAACCAAATATTTCATTTATTTTTATATTGTGTATAAACCACTTTCAAGGTGTATTCTTAATGCTAATGAACTAGGTATCAACCTTTTAGGATTATGAATTCCCTTTATTCTGGGTCACGTGCTATCTTGGGTACTAATTATGAGGTATATTGGGTTTTTTCATTAAATAATTGTAGCATATCCTAGTTTTTATTTATATTATTTGGTAATGTTAAAGTATACAGGAGGTTTGATCATTATTATTTGAGTTGTAGGTTTGGGGTGAGTGTCAGGACAACAATAACTATAATTATCATTATGACACAATGGGTCAGTAATGAAAAAGTATTATATATTTTTTAAATTTTAAATTTGTATTTTGAACAAATTTATATACAGGAATATGGGTTTGGAGGTTATTTCTAGGTCACATGGTTAAGACACATGGGATGGAGACCCTACAGTAACCATATGAACTATTCTAGGAGGACTTACAGTTTTCACCACATGCATGGAATAGAGTTTTTAATTCCATGTGGTCAAACCATGTATCTAAATCCAATCCATCATGTTAGACCCATGCAGTTAGTGTATTTTCTAGTAAAACGTGTATTCTATGTTTGTGCAGTGGTAAATTTGACTATTTTTTATATTTTCCCCCTTTAAAATTTTTCCTAGATTTTTATAGTTTTTTATGAATATTTATTGTTTAAATTTGTAATATTTACTTGTTTTAAGGGATTATTTATTTATTTTATTTCATCTAGTACCATATCACCTCAAAGAGCTCTAGTGAATAACCTAGAAGTATTTTTGGATAAATTTATACAAGATAATCATATAACTAATCACAATATGATTGAAACCATGGTTTGAATCATTCGATCTATGGGAAAAGAGTGGGAATTTTCCTAACTCAAGCTAAGGAATTAGGCTCTAGTTCAGTTCAAGATACGTACTGAGATCAAAATTTTCTTCCCCATATGATTCTATATTTCTAAGGAAGCAATTATTATTAGAAGGTATAGGATTGGTTTGATACGTTTGAAAGAATCATTAAGCTACATTAGACCCCTGACACTATTAAAGTAAAATCTATCACATTTATTCTGGAAGGCCTTGACCAGAAATTATGGGAGATGGTTTTTAGGGAAATTTTCCTGAGAACCTAGAGTGACATAATTCAAAGTCACGTTTAACTAAATATTATATACATATTATATGGCCTTATTAATGTTTGAATAGTTTTTTACAACTGGTAAGGAAATAATAGTGTCATCTAATATATTATCTTATTTTTTTCATGTCTATTTTTTCACCTGGAATTGTTTTAAAAGAAAAATTGAAATCCAAAATGGTTTGAAAATAAATTGAGACCTATCATACAATCCCAAGTATTCTTATTGAAACACCTTATCTTTGAGAATGTGGTGAACTGATCTCTAATAGTGGAAATATATTAGATTATGAAACCATGGATGACTAATTTACCCATATATTTTTAGTGAATTTTTATATTTATTTCCTAAAGGGACTTGGAATTGAAATTAGTTTAAATGGAGTAATAGAAATGGATAAATATTCCATCAGGGTATAATCTATCCATCGTAGTGGTGTTAAAAAAATTATTATTCATTTAATATAGTGGTGTTAAGAATCTAGATCTATCTTGTTTAGACCCCCACGATTTTTAATACTTGTCGAAGTTTATCCCATCGTTAGATGTTTTGTAAAATAAACCCATTTTAAGAAGATGTGTTACATATTCATCCCCCAAGGAGTCTAAAGTGAAATAATATTCCTACAAAGAAACTGGATCCAAACAATATATGAGTGGGGGAGAAATGGTTCATCCAGTTGGAAAATCCAGCTTATTGTTGGACCATATTGTCGTGGGTGGATTTATCTTTCCAGAGAAGTGGGGTAGATTCAAGCTATGAAAAAATCCAACCTAGAGTCACATATAAGAAAGTAAACTATGTGATTTCCATCCTTGTATAATTATTTAAGTATATTGGATTAATTGATATGGGTTCCACTCATTCATTTAAATATTATCACACCATGGATATACTAAATATTTCATCTGATCCTCTTTTATGTATGGTAGATATAAAATCACTTCGTGGGAAGATAAAATAACACAGATTATAGTTTCTTCATGTATTATCTCTATATATGAATTGTATCTTGTACATAACTTTCTTATTCTAAAAAATCACCTCTTTAATATTATTCTCATGATAAATTAGATAATAAAATATAAATATAGAATTTATTGTAATTAGTAGAGGTTAACCTTAAATATTGTTGATGGAATCTATCATCTATTTAAAGAAGAATAGGACATAATATCTAGTTAGTGGGAACTCATATCCATGAGATTAGAAAGTGTATTTTCCACATATTATCACTTTTGGACATTGGTGAACGGGATTCTAGAGTGAATTTATCTTCTATTATTATATAAATTCATGATGTATTTGGAATAATATATCAGGGTTACCTCCTAAGTGTGAATTTGGGTTATATATTGATCTAGTTCTATATATTTGGAAAATTTAATTGATATAATTCTATTTTGTGCCCATTTAATTGAAAGAGATAAATATATTTCTAAATTATTTAGATGTCAACGAATTTATTTAGCCATGTGTATCTCCATGGTTCATTCCTTTAAATTTTTTATAAGAAGGTGTGGGAAATTTTTTACCATTGAATTGTTTATAAGATTTTGAAAATTGTGACCATCAAGAATAAATATTATTTCCCTTGGATTAATGGCCTCTTTCATAAAATGAAATTAGAATGTTTGTTCTTATAGATCAACATTCAGTCATTGTACCATCATCTTAGTGCAAGGGTGTATAATAATAAAAAATATTTGTAAGGAATATATGGTCACCAGGAATACCATGTGATTCAATTCCTCCAAAATAATGATATTATAGTGTTTATAGCACACATAAACTGAATATTTCATTGATACATGAACATCATCTTTGTGGTATTTATTGATAGAATTTTGGTTTTATTCCTAAAATAAAGAACAAGTTCTGCATCAATTTTGGATTTTCTAGGGACCTATCTCTAGTCATTTCATTTATGAATAACTATGTATGTGCAGCTTCAAGATATGGTAAATCAATTTCTTGGGAAAAGTGTTATCAGAGTTAGTCATTTAGTCAATCATGGGAATGTGAAGGTCGTTATTTCTTAAGAATAGAAAAAGAATGTATATATGATATGTAGCTTTGTGGGTTTTGGTGGGTTACTAAAATAATTTTTTAATGATTTATCTATAACAACAATGCCTTTGATACACCACATAGAGATAGGGTTGATGTTTTTTTTGAATCCTTAATGTCATTCATTTTTTTATGAGATGAAGCATAGATTGACATTTTCCCCTATTTTAATCCTACATGATCCTAGTGTGGGAAAGGTTGTATATTGTGATATATTGGACATGAAGTATGGTTATATTATTTTATATGTGATAATTTTCTAGTGTATGGTTCACTCTAACTTTAGTTGCATGATTGAAATCACCCAATCCCAAATCCTGATTATGTTTTATTCACAAAATATCTAAAGTGTGGAAAACACTATCTTTTTGTTGTGTAATTTATAGTGCATACAAGCCATAAATATAAATACACTAACACAAGTATCTTAGATCCAGTGGTTTCTTTATTACATTAGCATATATATAATGGATATAATACCAAAGGAGCAATCAATTTAGTAGTCTTTGAAAATAGATACATAGTTGAATATAGTATTAAATATTAAAACATAAAATAAAATTTAGGGAAAGTAAATATTCTTCCTCCTTGAACTCATTTATATATTCCTTCTTTATATCTGGGAGAAACAAAATTAATAAAGGGTGATATCTAATTCTTGGTATGGTTTCCAAACAGTAGATGTTATCATAGAATAAATAATCTGAAATAAATATAGAAAATTAAAATAACTGAAAACACATGATGTTAAAATAATTCTATATACATAGTAAAATGAGCATGAAACTTATCCATAGTTATCATTAACTATTCGAATAATTACATGGACCAAAATAATTTCTTTCATAATGATGGAATGCATAATGCTTGACTTATCAGACTTCCCATCATGGACTTATGCCAATAAATTTTAAACTATGTGTAGGTATAAATAAAAAACCTATTTAATAATGCAATCTAATTTGTTTGTCTCATTAGATCTATCGATGCATCATGGGGAAATATAATTCTAGTCCCCATCCATCACTATAAGTAAAATAAATTACTTATATATATATATTAAATGATTAATATAATTCATAATGATTATTCGCTATCATCAAATATCTATATGTAGTAAATAATAAGGAATATCAATATTTCCCTAGTTAATCAAATAACTTTCTTTGTAATCACCCATATCATTCATATATAGAAAATACATATTAATATATGAATATTCATTTAATAAAAGAATCAACTAGTCTCTAATTTTATAGGTCTTGTGACTCTGGAATCATGGACACAAAAAACTGGTTCATAAAATATCTACATAACCTCCCAATAAGATCTTCATACTTATAAATCTTCTTAGAGATATCATACTTAGAACCTTTCTCCATAACACGAGGAAAGAAAATATAATAAAGTGTGATATCAAATTCATTGTAAGGGTGAAAAAGGGATATTTTAATTATCACATGAGAATAATTATGAATATAATGGTATGGGAACATGAGAATAATATTTTAAAATACTTCCATATATATCATAGATCATAATACCGAGTCATGGAAAAAACGTGGCAGTTCATGAGAATTGATTCATTAAGGAATCATAGAACATGATCCAAAAGAAAAAAACATTGACATAAGAAAAAATTCTATGTCATATGCATAATCATATAAAATCCTTTCATTTCAAGACAAGTATCATTTCCAAGGATATCCTAGTGGAAGAGTTTATCACCTCAAACTATCATAGTTGACACAGTTCACTCTAAAGACTATCATAGGGGATAAATGTAACAGCCCATGATTTTATGAAAAATATTCTTTTTAATTTCATTAATGTCTTGTGTTGTATGCCACACCAAAAGGATCTTGCTCAACATGCATCCTTGAATTGCCTTTCATTACATGAAATCACGACCTTCCTCGATAGCGTGTGTAGTACGCAATAACGAGTTTTACTAAACAACAATATGCTATTAAAATATTATTAAAACTAGCCGTTATGAATAGTAATAACCACTTTTTGAAATTTAGAAAATTTTATTTTTCAAAATGGAATTCATTATTGGATTCGTAATATCGAAATTATCTTAGGGTGAAATTTTGGTACTTTTCGGATAACTTTCATTTTCTGATGAATAGTCAAAATTACTAAATTTTAATTAAAAACAAATTTTTTAATAGAAATAATTATTAGTGATAAATTGTTAATTTGAGTGGTTTTAAATTATATTTAGAATATATTTTTACAATTTAATACAATGTTGGTCATTGGATGTAATTCTAGATTTAAACTAGTTATAAACAAGTTTCAATCTTTTGATAGTTATTATCTCTTAAAAACACGCTATTTGTTTTGATGACGGGAAATAATTTTTAAATTAGTTAATGAAACTGATATGTTTTGAATTTGGTAAAATAGACATCATTTTTGAGTTCATAATATCAAATATTGCTTAGGCCAAATTTTTGGTATTTTTCTGAAAACTTTCAATTTTTGATAAATAGTGAAATCACTAAGCGGTAGTAAAAAAAACTGAATTGTTCATAAAACATAATTTTACCGCTTCTATGAGTGGAATTTCAAAAATCCAAGAGACACGGTTGATGTCAGTAAGTAAACTGTGGTTCAATGAGATGAAAATAATTTTTGGTGAATAGTAACTTTTTACTTTTATTTACGACGGTTAAAAGTAAATAGGGTGATTAAGGGTAAAAATGATATTATTATTACCCTAACACATGTCCTGTTTCTATTGGATAAGTGTAATTCGACCAAAAAAAACTTAGGAATAAAATATGACCATTTAGGCCCACTTGAATTAGATTAGGACATTTATTATTATTTAATTCAAAGAAGAGTTAAAAGAGTTAAAATCAAAGTTTATTTAATAAAACATTTTTAATATAGGGTTATACATAAGATAAATTAGACTATAAATATTCATTAGAAATCTAAAACTATTTCCAACATAATGGTATTTTATTTGTAATTTTTAGACTTTAAATAATTTAATTTATTTATGACACAACGATGATGAAATAATTATCTTATTAATGAAATATTGACATAATTGATGTTATAAATACCCAAATAAATATAATTTGAGACTTTTATGAATTAAACTAATTTTATAGGTTAATATGACATGTTAGTATTTATTTAATTAACTTTGTTAGAACTTATCATTCTTTTATGAGTTTCGCAAAAATCAATTACTAAATACTGTCAAACTTGACATAAAATAGTTTTTAAAACAAATATTATATTATTAATTGTTATTTAATTCATAAAAATATAAGGTTCTGCCAAATGACTTAGATAAGGATATATATATTAATAATAAACAACTTGGTGTTCGTTTGGCTTGATATAGTATGTTTATTAACCATATAGTGTAAGAAAACAAAAAGACACAGTAAAAGTTAAATTATTTAACTTAGAGTTAAATCTAATTGATAAGGTTAAAATAATAATCTAAACTTGTCTAAATCCTATTGTATGAGAGGATTTCGACCCATCCCCACTTTAGCTTCTAAATAAGACCATTTGGAACCATTATAAACCGAATTTGACCTAAATAAAAAATAATATTTTGAAATTTTCCTAAGATGCCCCTCTCCTCCCTTATAAAAGGGCACCTCCTCCCTCTCCTCATCACACCAATTTGAGCATTCAAGCTCGGCCAAACCATGCCAAAATCTCTTCTCCACTTCCCTAGTATCTTCCTATAGGTCCTGGTCTTCTTCAAAGACCATCCTTAGTTCTTTATGTGGAGGTTATGTGAAGGCGCGTCAAAAAGAGGTAATATCCATTACCGATCTTTTTCAATTTATTTCTTCTTCAACTTCTTCTTCATTAGTTGTTTCATGATAAATTAAAAACATCATTATTTCTTATATACTGATATGTTATTATAAATATGAAACAACTCTAATTAACCTTCTATCCATCCTACGAAAAAAGGAAATCACCGCGCATGCGTACGTACGGAATACTGTCTCCACAACGCGAAGAGATTCATTCTCAATGATTAACCATTCATGAATGATTATAAGGTATATATAATAATTACTAATGAAATATATGACATAATAATGATACTGTATTTATGTATATTTATATTTATGTCATCTACTTAATTCCATTCAATTCAATAAGGAAACGAAAACAGCGTTCATGCGTACGTACGGACTACCGTCTCCATGAACGGTGTATTTCTTTCCATTTACTGATTTATTATATATATATATTCTGAATATATATATATAAATCATGTTTTATATTATGGAATTAAGTAATCATGATCTAAGTAATCATATGAATAATTACAAGTTAAAACACAAACGACAAATGAGACGATTTTACCCAAAACGCTACTTTAAAATAAATTTACAAATGAATGGGTAATATAAAGTCATAAGTGAACCATATATGATATAATAACAATGAATATGATTCTGAAATAAGTCAATGACATTATTTAAATCATTATAAAAGAGGTTCGGACACTTACGAAGCAAATCGGACCTAAGGTAAGGGAAAATATCACAATCTCATTTTTATCCGAGATTGTTTTTACTTTAGAATTTACTGGGGTGTATTTTATCATCCACATCCATGTTCCCTCAATTTTTAATATTGTTTCCATCCACTTACAATACTTTAAATCCAATTTTACCCTTCGGTGAGTTTTTAGTAAAGAATATGGAAGGAATCTTTTGTCGTTTTTCGTACGAGGTACTTTTTGACTTTTTCGACAAAAGTACGAAGAATGTTTTTTTAACTTATACAGCATGAATAGATTTTTAAAAAATTATTTCCAAGAAGATTACTTTATAAGTTTTCAAGTTTTTTCTAATAAACTTCTTTTAGTTTAGAATTTTATGACATTTTAAGAAAGGAAAAGTGTTTTTGAAGTAGAAAGGATATTTTCCTCAAGAATAGAGTTCAAATGTTTTATATCAAAATTATTTTCCATCTAAGATAATAAAGGGTTCTGTTTTTATCCTTATTATTACATTGATTTGATTATGTTGTGATGAATTTTTTTTTATGAATTCCATTATCATATATGAATTGTTTTATGATGTCATGATGTTTAAGATTCCCATTTTTATTACATGGGTTATGCAATGATGTATGGTTTATGATTTTGTGGCACACATAAGAATGGTATCATTATGAGATGTGTGGGACCTATATCTCCCTCCAATTCATTGGGTAAAGATTTTATATCTCATGAGATAGACATGGCTGTAATGGTAGGTTATACCGGTTCAGTGAAACAGGACTGGAACGAGGGTGACTCGGTTCAGAAAGGGACTTTGTCCACTAAGATAGTCTTGGCAATGAGTCTTGACTAACAATAAATGATTCTATAGGATTATGTGTGTATGCCACAAAGTTTCATGTTTTATGTTATGATTATTGGGATTTCATTTCACTTCTATGATTTATCCCATGTTATGAAATTATGCTCTCTTTTGCAGGTTAAGATTTCCAAAATGTTATGTTCTTAAGAATATGATGTGATTGATATTTCTTTTGTTTACCCTTACTGAGCATTTGAGCTCACCCTTTTATGTTTTCTTTTCCCCAGGATATAAATAAAGGTTTTAGGTATGAAAAAAAAATGGAAGATCTTTATGGGAGATGTTGAAGATCTTTCACCATGATTAGAAGATTACATTCCGAGTTTCCAAAGACACTAAACTATTACGGTCCTTGTGTGTGTGTTTTTGTTATGTAATAAGTATTCTGCAAAAGTAATGTAATTTCCATGTACGTAAGGCTTCAGGTCTCTACAGTAGGTATCATAGGAAAGGTTTAGTCAACCTTTGGAAACTAGGATGCGAAAACGTTAGTGAGATGCCTAGAGATATTTCTAAGGTATGTCTAGGGATGTCCCTAAGGTTAAGTATAAGTATAGGTTATAGTACTAGAATTACGGTAACGATCATATAATTAAACTTAAGATGTTAGATATTGAAGGTACTTTCCCTTTATTTTTTTGTTTCCCCCTAGAATGATTTTTGCTTCTCACACTATTCTTTTTGGGTTTTAGAAAATGGCTGGAAACAAGATGATTCACGATAATGGAGGATATGATGGACAATGGAATGATATTCTTCATGAGAAACCAAATGAAATGGTATTTGGAAGTCCAAACATCATTATTATGCCGAATCAGCAATCTCATAATATGATCAACAAAGTAAAATTTGGTAAGTTTCCGGACTCGGCTAATAAGAGAAAGATAGAGTTTCATGATGATCATAGAGGAAAGAAAGTTCAATTTCTCCTATGTAAATCATGTGGGAAGAGGCATCAAGGAGAATGTTTCAAAGGAACTGGAAGATGCTTTGGGTGTGGAAAAGAAGGACACAAATCCAGTAAGTGCAAAGGAAAAGGTTCAGTTAACACCAGGGATGAGGATAATGGTATTTCTACGACATCAACAATGGTTAAATGTTTTAAATGTGGAATGTACAGGCATTATGAAAACCAATGCCCTAAGGGAAAGTCTCATGAAGAGAATCAGTACAACCATATGGGTAGTATTTATGTTGATGATGATGAAGAGACTACAAATGATATGTGAGATGAAATAATTGTTGATGCTTGGTCAATGGTTTAAGAAGGTAGTGGAATGATTACATGTTTATCAAGTGTAATGTTTTATAAAGAATCTCATGGTACTATGGAATAAAGACACATCTAAGGATTGTTACATTGTTGTCTTTCCTTGAGTTTTGAAAGTGTGTGATTAATGCTACCAGTATCCATGAAAGGTAATTCAGATATTTTTGGAATGAAGGTGATATACGCATAATGAAGTGATAAAGAGAAAATTAAATGTTTGATAGTATTCATGAGCTCATGACTGATATAAGGAGAAGTTTATATCATGGATTGAGTATATATAATTTTTGGATTTTGGTATGTGGTAAGAGTTAACTTTTGACAGCATTCATGTTTTCACTAAGGTTTAATAGGTATTCATTTTTCAAAAGAATACATGATTAAGGTATTCACATGATTGGAATGTGACCAACAAGATATATGGGGGATAAATGATGATATTCACATGCTTGGTTGAGGAAATTTCATGTAATCATTTTCTTTATACTATGAGCTTGGACCGAAGTATTTTAGATAATACTAAAGATTGGAATAGATTATGTTGGACATAAGTTAGGATATAACTTTTTTCGATATTATTGATTGGATGTTATAGTAGTATAGATTTATAAAAAGGACAACCTGCAGGATGGGCGATGACCCATCGCTTTGGACAAGGCTGTGGGAATCGAACCCACAACCGAAGTGTGACTGGCCTTTATCGCCTACCACTGGCCTACAGGAAGTCCCTGTTTAGTAGAAACTAGTTTTATTATATTAAGCAGTATGATATATGAAGTATAAAGTCTATTTTAGGAACCATATATGATTAATCTCACTAAAGATGGACTTATGTATTTTTTTGTTAACTTTTCTAACCTTTTGTTTGAGACAGATGGAATGACCCATCATTCTATCACATGATCTACTAACACATCAAGAATGACAAATTCAACTTCATTTCTTTAAGAGATGAAGTGGAAATTGTCCAAAGAACGAAAAACAGTGAGACTATACCAAAATCACGAAAGTATTTCTTCTAATTCCAATTTCATCAACTTTAGGGAAATGATCTTGAAAACCAAAAATGTTGTCCTAGTGCTCTTATATCTAATTAATCAGATGGTACCTTAGATCGTAAAAAATTTATGGATTTGTGATTGTTGGCTTTTCCATAGCCATGTTCTCTACCACTCTCCATCAGAACATGATGGTTAGATTTTTCTTCCATATCCATATTTTCACCTATGTGGAAACCCAGTGATTAGTTTATTTGGGTAACCGTTACGTTTCATACATTCGTTTTTAAAGATTAGTTTTGGTATTCCTTTTTACGATGTGGGTTTCTATTAATTAAACGTTTGAATAGTAAACCATTTATAACCCCGATGAATTTCGAGGGCGAAATTCATTTTAAGGGGGGTAGAATGTAACAGCCCAAGATTTTATGAAAAATATTCTTTTTAATTTCATTAATGTCTTGTGTTGTACACCACACCAAAAGGAACTTGCTCAACACACATCCTTGACTTGCCTTTCATTACACGCAATCGCGACCTTCCTCGATAGCGTGTGTAGTACGCAATAACGAGTATCACTAAACAACAATATGCTATTAAAATATTATTAAAACTAGTCGTTATGAATAGTAATAACCACTTTTTGAAATTTTGGAAATTTTATTTTTCAAAATGGAATTCATTTTTGGATTCGTAATATCGAAATTAGCTTAGGGTGAAATTTTGGTACTTTTCGGATAACTTTCATTTTCTGATGAATAGTGAAAATTACTAAATTTTAATTAAAAACAACTTTTTTAATCGAAATAATTAATAGTGATAAATTGTTAATTTCAGTGGTTTTAAAGTATATTTATAATATATTTTTACAATTTAATACAATGTTGGTCATTGGATGTAATTCTACATTTAAACCAGTTATAAACAAGTTTCAATCTTTTGATAGTTATTATCTCTTAAAAACACGCTATTTGTTTTGACGACGGGAATTAATTTTTAAATTAGTTAATGAAACTAATATGTTTTTAATATGGTATAATAGACATCATTTTTGAGTTCACAATATCAAATATATCTTAGGCCTAATTTTTGGTATTTTTCTGAAAACTTTCAATTTTTGATGAATAGTGAAACCACTAAGTGGTAGTTAAAAAAAACTAAACTGTTCATAAAACTTAATTTTACCGCTTCTGTGAGTGGAATTTCAAAAATCTGAGAGACACGGTTGATTTCAGTAAGTAAAATGTGGTTCAATGAGATGAAAATAATTTTTTGTGAATAGTAACTTTTTACTTTTATTTACCACGGTTAAAAGTAAATAGGGTAATTAAGGGTAAAAATGATATTATTATTACCCTAACACATGTCCTAATTCTATTGGATAAGTGTCATTCGACCAAAAACAAACTTAGGAATAAAATATTACCATTTAGGCCCACTTGAATTAGATTAGGACATTTATTATTATTTAATTCAAAGAAGAGTTAAAAGAGTTAAAATCAAAGTTTATTTAATAAAACATTTTTAATATAGGATTATACATAAGATAAATTCAAATATAAATATACATTATAAATCTAAAACGATTTCCTACATAATGGTATTTTATTTGTAATTTTTAGACATTAAATAATTTATTTTATTTATGACACAACGATGATGCAGTAATTATCTTATTAATGAAACATTGGCATAATTGATGTTATAAATACCCAATTAAATATAATTTGAGCCTTTTTATGAATTACACTAATTTTCTAGGTTAATATGACATGTTAGTATTGATTTAATTAACTTTTTTCTAACTTATCATTCTGTTATGATTTTCACAAAAATCAATTACTAAATAGTGTTAAAATTGACATAAAATAGTTTTTAAAACAAATATTATATTATTAATTGTTATTTAATTCCTAAAAATATAAGGTTCGGTAAAATGACTTAGATAAGGATAGATATATTAATAATAAACAACTTGGTGTTAGTTTGGCTTGATATAGTATGTTTATTAACCATATAGTGTAAGAAAACAAAAAGACACGGTAAAAGTTAAATTATTTAACTTAGAGTTAAATCTAATTGATAAGGTTAAAATAATAATCTAAACTTGTCTAAATCCTATTGGATGAGAGGATTGCGACCCATCCCCACTTTATCTTCTAAATAAGACCATTTGGAACCATTATAAACCGAATTTGACTTTAATATAAATAATATTTTGAGATTTTCCTAAGATACCCCTCTCCTCCCTTATAAATGGGCACCTCCTCCCTCTCCTCCTCACACCAATTTGAGCATTCAAGCTCGTCCAAACCCTTCCAAAATCTCTTCTCCTCTTCTCTAGTATCATCCTAGAGGTCCTGGTCTTCTTCAAAGACCATCCTTAGTTCTTTAAGTGGAGGTTAAGTGAAGGTGCGTCAAAAAGAGGTAATATCCATTACCGAGCTTTTTCAATTTCATTCTTCTTCAACTTCTTCTTCTTTAGTTGTTTCATGATAAAGTAATAACATAAGTATTTATTATATACTGATATGTTATTATAAATATGAAACAACTCTAAATAACCTTCTATCCATCCTACGGAAAAAGGAAATCACCGCGCGTGCGTACGTACGGAATACCGTCTCCACGACGCGATGAGATTCATTCTCAATGATTAACCATTCATGAATGATTATGAAGTATATATAATAAGTACTAATGAAATATATGACATAATAATGATACTGGATTCAGGTATATTTATATGTATGTCATCTACTTAATTCCATTCAATTTAATAAGGAAACAAAAACAGCGTTCATGCGTACGTACGGACTACCGTCTCCATGAACGGTGTATTTATTTCCATTTACTGATTTATTATATATATGTATATTATGAATATATATATATAAATCATGTTTTATATTCTGGAATTAAGTAATCATGATCTAATTAATCATATGAATAATTACAAGTTAAAACACGAACGACAAATGAGATTATTTTACCCAAAACGCTACTTTAACATGAATTTACAAAAGAACGGGTAATATAAAGTCATAAGTGAACTATATATGATATAATAACAATGAATATGATTATTTAATAAGTCAATGACATTATTTAAATCATTATACAGGAGGTTCGGACACTTACAAAGCAAATCGGACCTAAGGTAAGGGAAAATATCACAATCTCATTTTTATCCGAGATTGTTTTTACTTTGGCATTTACTGGGGTGTATTTTATCATCCACATACATGTTCCCTCAATATTTAATATTTTTTCCATCCACTTACAATATTTTAAATCCAATTTTACCCTTCTGTGAGTTTTTAGTAAAGAATATGAAAGGAATCTTTTGTCATTTTTCGTACGAGGTACTTTTTGAATTTTCCAAAAAAAGTACGAAGAATGTTTTTTTTAACTTATACGACATGAATGGATTTTTAAAACATTATTTCCAAGAAGATTCCTTTACAAGTTTTCAAGTTTATTTTTAATCAACTTCTTTTAGTTTAGAATTTTATGATATTTTATGAAAGGAAAAGTGTTTTTGAAGTAGAAAGGATATTTTCCCCAAGAATGGAGTTCAAATGTTTTATATCAAAATTATTTTCCATCTAAGATAATAAAGGGATCTGTTTTTATCCCTATTATTACATTGATTTGATTATGTTGTGATGGAATTATTTTTATGAATTCCTTTATCGTATATGAATTGTTTTATGATGTCCTGATGTTTAAGATTCCCATTTTTATTACATGGGTTATGCAATGATGTGTGGTTTATGATTTTGTGGCACACATAAGAATGGTATCATTATGAGATGGGTGGGACCTATATCTCCCTCCAATGCATTGGGTAAAGATTTTATATCCCATGAGATAGACATGGCTAGAACGGTAGGTTATACCGGTTCAGTGAAACAGGACTGGAATGAGGGTGACTCAGTTCAGAAAGGGACTTTGTCCACTAAGATAGTCTTGGCAATGAGTCTTGACTAACAAGAAATGATTCTCTATGATTATGTGTGTATGTCACAAAGTTTCATGTTTTAAGTTATGATTATTGGGATTTTATTTCACTACTATGATTTATCCCATGTTATGAAATTATGCTCTCTTTTGCAGGTTAATATTTCCAAAATGTTATGTTCTTATGAATATGATGTGATTGATATTTCTTTTGTTTACCCTTACTGAGCATTTGTGCTCACCCTTTTATGTTTTCTTTTCCCCAGGATATAAAGAAAGGTTTTAGGCAAGAAAAAAATGGAAGATCTTTATGGGAGATGTTGAAGACATTTCACCATGATTAGAAGATTACGTTCTGAGTTTCCAAAGACACTAAACTATTACGGTCCTTGTGTGTGTGTTTTTGTTATGTAATAAGTATTCCGCAAAAGTAATGTAATTTCCATGTACGTTAGGCTTCGGGTCTCTACAATAAAGTCCCCTGATATTCACTCCATATTAAAATCCTATTTATCTCATGAGATATAAATCATTACCTAATGAAATGGAGGGAGACATAAGTCCCGCCTTTCGATGGTTATAACATGACCATCATCTTTGGTTATAACATAACCAACATCCTTGGATATAACATAACTATCATCATTGGATATAACCTAACCACTATCCTTGGTTATATCATAACAAACATCCTTGGTTATAAAATAACCATCATTACATAATAAAAAACATACATATGTCTTTCATAAAATCACAAAACATCCATCATATCACCACATTATAACTTGTGAGAACAAAACAGGTTCCATAACCATTTCATCAATTCAATGTTACATAACCCATTAAAAATAATTGGGTTTTACAAACATTAATCATCACGAGAATGAGTAATAATGGTACCAATTGATTAGTAAATTTTAATTAAAATTCAAGGATGTTATAATAATTCCATTAAAATATTAATGAAATATTGCATTATAAAAATAATATTTACATTTTAAAAATGACATTTCAAATATAAATAAATCAAAAATGTTATATAAAAAATTTATTTGAAAAAAAACTTGGAAACTAGTAAAGGATGATTGAAAACATTAAGTGATCATGATGGAGGGAAATTTTGTTAATTCCATATACTCTAAAATAAAAAATTCCTCTCTTATTTTTGGAAAAATGTAAAAAATTACATTTTTTTATAAAAAATAGGAATATTCCATTTAAAACATTTTACATAAAGTCAAACATGGATAAAATGAATTTAAATAATCTTTGGATAATACTATAAAACTTATTTAAAACATTTTTATATAACATGTATAAGGAATAAAATGGTTTTTTTTACTAAATAGAAGAATATTATTAACATTCCTTAAAAATAATATTATAGTATCTGGAGTACTCAAGATGATGAAAATGAAATGAAAACATGTATAAAATCCACCATGGTCCACTAGACAAGTCACACAAGGTGGTCTGTGACATGGTGAGGAAAAACAATGATAATGGAAACTAGTATTGAATATAACCAAAACAATATATTCCAAAAGATTACAATTCTTAAGAAAGAGGTGCTACAAGGGCCATAAGACCCACGATGAACTAGATCAACATGAAATTTTAGACAATATAGGACCAACAAGCCTCCATGTGACCAAAAATCACCTCCAAACAATCCCACTATAAAAGAAAATAAATGAAAAAAACCTTGATTGATGCATGATTCCATTACCTTTTCTGAGTCCAAAAAAATAATGTCCATAGTCGCACAATGAAAAAAATTAGAGTGTGAGTACAAAACCTAGTAGGATACCACCAAATAATCTATAATAGTTCAAATAGATTGAATACACAATTTCAATCATTAAAAAAAATCAAATTTATAAATAATTTTCAAAAATAAAAACCCTACTAAAAATTCTCTTTGTTTTCTATAATTTTATACCATATTAACCAGATATAGAATTATATTATGTATAAAATAAAAAACAGGTATATTAAACAGGTGAAAAAATATCCATGAAATAATCCATCATGTTATAAATCAAATATAAATGACAAAGCACACCATTTTGTCCCTAGAATGTAGGAATATGAACTAAAAATAAATGATTCCTATACCATGAATTAGTTTTTTTAATGGATATCAAGTCTTACCAAAGTCTATCAATATCACAAAATTAACCTCGTTTTGTTCTAAAAACACTAGGGTCACCTAAGTTCATTTCTGGAGGCACCCTAGGTTCCCATTGAGCTATGTTTGTTAAAATACATTTCCAAAAACCACAGTCAAATTTAATTAAAACCCTTTTTCAACAAAGAAAATACAATTTTCTGAAAAACCCTAAGATATCAAAAATATCATAAAAAAATTCATGACTTAGAAACACTTGTATAGATACACCTAGATCATGAAATATTGAAACATATCTTCCTTCAACAACTGATACCATAAAACCAGGGATTAGACATAAAAATATGAGTAATGACAGAAAACATCAAGAATTGATATAAATCACCAATAAATAATGAATATGAAACACAAAAACATCCAAATCCACAACTACGACCTAAGGAAATATTGAATCAAAATGAAATCTTACTAGGGAGATGCAATGAAACTACCATAGGAATTAAATTCAAAATGGAAGGATCTGGGAGGATTTTGATCTCCCAAAATATCCAAAAAAAATAAATAGGGTTTGAGAGGAAATCCTAGTAATTGAATGATAAAATAATTAGGTGTGCAGTGCATTTGAAACCCCAGGCCCTAATAAATTCATGTCTCGAATCCATTTCACAGCATGAAATCACATGTATTAAAAAATGATTTCAAAAATATTTCTCATATGTTTAAATTAATTCTTAATTTATGTTTTGGCGATGTCTAAATATTTCACAACTTGTAAACATTCCACGCCCTATATGAGATTCACATATTTATTTCCTATAACAAATTCACATATTTTAGCACATTTATAATGTGAATGTGTCTACAATAAAGTACTCATCCCAACATTCTATATAAAACCTCCAAATCAAAAAATAAGGCTCTTTGGTCCTAAGGGGCACCCTCTAAATCCATTTATATATTTATACCTAGAATCCATTAATTCAAACAAACATACATCCCTAAACATTAAGTCATTTTTTCCAATAAAAATGCCTAAATTACGGAGAAGTACGCAATTAACCCAAACAAAAAAGGAACCTGTAAATAAAATAAAAAACATACTTAAAGGAAGGTAAAAGGGAATTAAAATCTTCACACTATAAACTATTTCAACCCTATGAAAGTCCTCAAGATCCTAGACTCACAAAGAGTGAACGACACTACTACCTCATCAACAATTTCTACTCCCATATCTCATGGTTATCACATCTACACTGCTATAGTATACAGACTAAATGAATCATTTTACCACATAGTGCCATCCCTTAGTGATCCTAAATCATAACTAGTTGATCAACCACAGAGATGTTAGGCTCAAATCAATATCATCACATTCAATCACATTGGAATCATCTAATCGATACCAAACCAACTGGGAAATATGAAACATTTCATGGACAAAATTCAAATGAGAAGGTAATTCCAAATGATAGGCCACCATTCCTAGTCAATAAACAATCTCAATGGGGCGCAAAAACCTTGGTCCCATCATACCTTCTTATCTCACCATTGATGTACCAAGTAAGGTGAAACACTGGCAAAGATCTGAGCACCAAGCTCAAACATTAGAGACTTGAGACAATAGTCCATATAATAATTTGTATTACTCAGTTCCATGATCAACCTCTTCCAGATCAATAACACCCTCTCCATCATCTCCTAAACATGACTTGGCCCAACCAAGGACTACTCTCTGAACTCTTCTCATTATGAGGAGTATCTACATGGATTTCCATAAAAATACTCATAGGGAACCATTTTTATCAAGGATTCATAACTATTGTTATAGGATAACTCAACGTAAGAAAAGTTATTTTTCCTAAGAACCACCAAAATCAAGTAAAAAATTCTAAAGCATATCCTTCCCAATAAACAAGGAATCTATAACCTCTAAAAAACTTTTCCAAAATCTAGTTGTCAGCCTTGAGTACCTATTTGAAACAACTGCAAGGGTGACCCTAGAAGTCTCACTATCTATCATATATACAAGATCCCATGATGTTCCCCCTTCATCATCTCCTTGGTACGTAGTAAATGAATCAATTTCATTAGTTGATCTACAAACACTCAAATTTAATCCTTCCCAATAATATTTTTTGGTGAGCCAATGGAAAACTATATAGAAATTTCATCCAATATTCATTTTATAATAGTTAATGGATAAAGAAAACCATCACGTATTTGGTGTTTTACTTTATTTCTATGAAAAATAAGACACCATGATACAAAATCCACAACCAACCATCTCATACCTGACCACTAAGTTAATTATCTTAAATCAAGATACATTTTGGTAGTACATAGTATATTGACGATAAATAATGGTTCCCATTTTCCATCAACTCCTTCATCAGGGAAAAATGAACAAAAAATCAGTTTTAGAAACCTGTAGTGTCCATGTGAGAATGAGACCACTAACCCATGGTCTCCCCACAAAACAAGATTTTATAAAAGAATTTTCACATGGGTTCATACATATTCTCAAGTATAACCCTCTCATAAAATGATGAATCAGCCATCATCGAAGCCAACTAAACGCATCCACCAGCCTATTCAATTACTAAGATCATCTCAGCAAATGGACTCATCAAATACCACTCTTACACTAATTTATACACTGGTTTTTTAGTAATTTCTAGCTCAATACATCAATGTCCAGATTCAATTGTCCATGAGTAAAATAAATAGAAAAATTGAAAGTCCTGATATACTTCAACCAGCATATCTTTTTCAAATTTAGGTTCATCAGAGTGAAAATATTCCTCTAGATGTTTTGATTAGAATATACCATAAACCACTCCCCAAAGTGTCAGTGATTCCATATTTTTAGTGAATTCATAACTGTTTCCAATAGAAGATAATGGTTAAGGTAGTTTTTATCCCAAGGGAGTAACTATTGATAGCCATAGGATACCACTATTCACCCCTATATCCAGGCACAACCTAAACTATTCCCAAAGAATCGTAGAAAGCATCATAGACCAAACCTGGGTTTGGATGAATAAAAACTAAATTTGCAGTCAATATCAACTTCAATTCCTCAAAATATCTATAAAACATTTAATTCCACTAAAACCTTATACCCTTATGGGTTAATACTATAATCAAAGATGTAATCTAGGAGAATCATTAAAAACACCATCAATAACAACCAACTAACCCCAGGGAGCTTCAAATCTAAAACTATTTCATGGATGCTCCCAGGACATAACTACCCATACATTCTTTGGATCCACTAAGATGTTGTTCTTAGATATAAAATTCCCTAGAAACATTACATATTAAATCAAAAACTCACATTTCGTTGGAATACCATATAGATGATGTTCTATGAAATTTCTAAGAATGATATCAAAATGCTTTGTGTGTGATCTTCTAACATAGAGTGAACTAGAATATCTCCAAAAAACTATAAAAATGGGACCAAGAACTCAATAATGATTTCATTCATCAATTCCATTGACATTTCATGAGAATTTTTTAGTCTGAATAGAATAAATAGAATATAAAAATTCTCATATGAACTCCCAAATGTTATCTCAGTTATATTCTCTTCTTAGACTCTCAACTGGCGGTACCTTATTCACATGTCAATCTTTGAAATCCAAAGGCAACCTCTATAATGATCCAAGATATCATCAATCATGGGAAAGATATATTTTTTTCTTGATGGTCACTATATTTAACATCTAAAGTTTAATAAAAATTCTGAGCCTAGGCCCCCATCACCTTCTTATAAAATAGGATAGGTTAATCCCATGGAAAATGGCTAGGATGAACAAATCCATTTTCCTCAAGAATGGAAATAATTTTATTAATGTATACCAATTAATAAAGATTCATATAGTAGAATATAATTGAAATTTTCCTCATTCCATGGAGTAGGTAAATGGTAACCTCAACATATATCTACAGCAGTAAATCAAACAAAATCATCTATAAAGGCTATGAGGTAAGAACACACCACCGTAGGTATCTAAATTCCCCAAAAGGTTAAAAAAATTAATAAACATCCCTAACATCTAGAAAGAGATTACCCCACCATAATAATGAACATGCCCCACCCTTATCGATCAATAGTCATGATCACCTTGAAAAACATGTGTGACCCCATCAGCAGAAATGAACTAAACACATTGGAGATAACAGTCTATCAAGAAATTAACATTTATCATCTTATCCATTCCAATGATCAAGTGGAATATTTCATGATAAAGTACTAAGAAATCCATATCCACATCATTGTTCTATAATTTCACATTACGTGTTCCGAACATGAAATCATGTTTGTATATCTTTCCCAAAATCATGGAAATATCCCACAAGGATAGAATAATAATCGAATTCGAGGCAAACAAATCAAATAAATTTAATAATATGAAATAATGAGTAGAACCTATTTAAAAAAAATATATAATCAAATAAGATAAAATTAACATTGTACCTATAACTTTGGTTGGACATACTTTAGATTCCTCCTGTGTATACTCCACTGCATAATGAAACCCAGAATCTTCTCCTACAATAGTATTTTATCCATATGAAAATTCACCTTGTCCAATATATAAAATCCACTACCCTTGGAAACATCAATATGAACAACGTGGGTCTAAACATACTACCTTGGTACATTTTATAATGGAAGTGTCTTAGAGAGCCATATTATCGACAATGATGAAAAGTATTGGGAGCCTCCATACAATTAGACATGGTATGACCATGCTACACCCACTGATAAAGAACAATCATATGTTGTCTAGATAAATCCCCTGAAACTGGTCCTGAAGAAAACAAACTACTGTTTCACAAAAATTTCTGGTTAGAAGATACACCCCATTTTACAATAGTACTTCTTGAATCTCCTCAACAACCAATTTTTCCATATATGTCATCCTCTTCCAGATCTACTTTATCAACAACCTCCAAAAATATTAGAAGTCGTAGGATAATCAGTATCAACCAAATATATCCCCTTATTCCCAAATAAAATCCATACTCATTCAAGTAATTATTTACAATCAACTTTGGTGGTATATGAACCTAGTCAAAAAAATTGGTGGAATACTCTCTAACAGTATGTTATCTATAATCTAAAGTCAAAACTACCATGTCTTTTACCAATGAATTGTCCCAAAAAAACTACTAGTTAAATATTTTATTGATAGAATCCCATGTAATATCCTCATGTAACTAATCATGCATAATATATTCCAACTATATCCTTCCCAATCCTTCAATAATATATATGAAAAACCACACATTAGATCCCCTAGGAGTCTTCAAATAAATAAATATCCTCTAAATCTGCTCAATAAATTATTCATATTCTAGAATTCCATTATCACCATATAAATAAGTTGATTCTATATTATAAATTTCATACTATGATACAATACTCATACTAAGTTACAAACACCATCTTAACCGAGAGTATGAATAATGAATATTTTAGCTTTTACCAAGGAAGGGTGCACTAGGGGATTTTACTATATAGCTTGTCTCATAGCTTCCTCAATCATATTTTGAATATCTATTTTTGGAGGAATTTTCTAACAATCATAAGTCAGAAATCAATCATCCTTGAGAAGATTCAAAAAAATGGGACCCATTTTAGGTATCAATATCAATGATTTAAAATGATAATAATTTAAAGAAATTATGAAATCTAACAATGAAAGAAAATGATTTATAAAAGTAACATGTATATTTAAAAAAAATTGATACATTTCATTCAATTGAATTCAAAAACTGTGTCTCAAACTAGGTAAAATGTTTTTGTCCACCCATGGAAAATCATGTTCAAACATTAAAGTGAGATGGATATGCCCCTTCTTGAACTTACATCCCAAATTTCAAATTTCATAAATCCTTTTTACCCAACACATATAAACATATTTAGGAATTGTTAACACGCATCTGTTATAGCATCCCCTCTGATACAAATTTATATGAAACCAACTGAGGTCAACTAGACCAGTCACCAAAGGGGGTTTTCTATATGGTAAGGTATAATAAATATAATCAAAAAAAGTAATAATTATAACCAAAACAAAACATCAAAAAGAGTAAAATTTAGAATAAAGAGATACAAAAATATCTATATAACCTAATCTGAATTGGATCAACCATTAAAGTATAACAATACAAGACCAACAAGTCTGAATCTGACCAGTCTTCACCTCCAAACCATCCCACTATAAAGGCTATTGATTACATGAAAAGTTATGATATTATATGATGTCATTACCATTCCTTGAATATATTAAAACATGGTTTATTACCACTAAAAGGAAAATATAGTGTGTGATCACAAATCCCAACAAGATACCATAAAAGAATCTATAAAAGTTCTAATATCAAGAATTCAAAAGTTTTTTCCTTAAAAAAAATCATTAAATAAATAATTTCCACAAATAAAACCCTTTTTTAACATTCCCATTAATTTAAATAAATTCATACCATAATAAAAAAATCCACGAGTATACTAGGTATAAATAAAGAATAGGGAAATTAAAAATGTGGCCAGATATCCCAGAAATAAACCATCATGTGATAAACCATGTATAAAAGACAAAGAATTCCATTTTGTCCCAAGAGTATTTTACTATTTATTAGACATAAAAAATACTAAACTATTTATATGTTGGTCCAAATTGATATTGAGTACTATTTTAGTATTTCTATATAAAAAAAGATACCCCTAGTGGTTCTACACACACTAGGGTAACCTGTGTCTATTTCCTTATTCCCCTAAGCTTCCAAATGTGATATGTTTATTGAAACCAATTTCCAAAACCATGATCACATTTAATTAAAACCATTGTTTCAAAAAATAAAACTACTGAAATGGAAAAAAATGGATAAATGATAACATATATCAATTCATGAATTAGGAACACTTTCATAGATACACCTACCTCGAGAATGATGGAAACATTTCTTCCTCCGACCATAGAAATTGAAAACCCCTGGATCAGCCTTTGATAGCCATGGAACAAAAATAAACAGAAATATTATATATATAAATCACCAATAGATCATGAATATGAAACTAAAATACAATTTACAATATCATCATGACCAAAGAAATATTAGAATAAGAAATTTCTTTTACCAATAATATGTTGTGACACCTCCATTGGAATCAAACACAGAACATAGTGACTCAGAAAGAGGGAGATCACCAAAAAACAACCAAATTTTCATTAGGGTTCAAGAGGAAATCATATTCAATTAATGAGAAAAGATTTAGGCATGTAGTATGTTTAAAATATATAGGCCTAATAAATTCATGCCATGAATCATTTTCATGGTGTGAAATATCACATATTAAAAATATTCCAAAAAACATGTCTCCTCGAATTAATTTAAATCATGATCAGTGTTTTCTTGATGTGTAAAGATTTCATGACCTATAAAATTTTTACACCCTACATGAGATTAATATATTATATCCTAGAACATTTTCATATCGTTTAACCCATTCATGATATGAAAGATTCCATTATGTGGTACTTATCCCATTTTTCACATAAAACATGCAAACCAAAACATAAGGTTTTTTGGTCCCAAGGATCACCCTATGAATCCACTAACTCATTATAAATAAACTCTATTAATTTATAAAATCACACAAACCCTAACATTAATCCATTTTTTCCTTGTAAATGATCTCTATTATTGAGAATCCCGTAATGAACCTGAACCAAAAGGTTATACCATAAACAAAAGGGAAAGAATACCACAAGGAAGGTAACATGGTGTTATAAAAAAAATATTCCCAAGAAATAACCATAGAAAAATAAAATTCCAGATTTTATTGAGATCTATATCATAATATTTTATCATTGGAAACATAATCGTAATCAATCATGATAAACAATGAGATTATAATATAAAACCCATAAAACTTTGGTAACTTTTGAATCATAAACCTCGTGAATAAATAAAAAATAAATGGATTTGTATATTCCATAATTTTAAAGATAATAATTGTAGAATATATTCATTGGAAGTATATATATCACACCATAGAACCTATTTATTCATAAATGAAGTGTCCTATATAAATAAAAGTGAGACGATAATCCCTTATGTTAGGTATGAATTCATTCGTACACATTGGGACCTCATGTATAATAAATATTTATTTCTAATTTATATATTTAATATCCTTTATATAATTTATCTTAGAATATATTATTTACATATAAAATTTTATCACCTATTTCTTTAACAATTCTTTATTAAAATCATTGTTCCATGTGATATTTTTTTCATGTATGTTTTGGTTTGGTGGTTTTCTTCCTTGTATGTTGATCATTGTTCCATCATCTCTAGAATGTTATTATTGATTTAAATATAATATATATTAATTATATTAATTTTTAGAGTCATTCAAAAAAATTGTATGGAAAAAATGAATTACATCCTTCATGTAGATGATAGGTCATACGTATGAACAAATATTGCATTAATTTTCTAAATAGATGTAATGAAATAAAGGTATATCATAAATAGAATTAAAATAATTAATAAGAAATCATATAATATATATATATATATATTTAATAACTCCATACCTATTATCATCCCAGTATAAAATAAATTAAAAATGAGTCAAATCACTTCGTGGAGGTGGTAGACCACATATATGCGCGGTCGACATTATCATTTTCCAATAGTTTGGAAGGTAAGAAGGTAGCTATGATATTATCATTAAAGAAGTATAATTATTTAATATTTATTAAATATGGACATTAAACTCATCAAAATTATCATCCATAAAATATGGTGATGATAAATGAATTGTATCACACTGTGGAGACGGTAGGTCGTACACACATACGAGTGATATTTTAACATTCATTTGATTAAAAGAGGGTGAATGAATGTTGTTTAATTATAATAATAACATTTTTGTACATTTTGGATACTCAAATGATTATTTTTTGAGTAATGAATTAGATTTTGACTAATTAAAATAATAATTAAAAATAATGTGATCAATTTATGTCATTACCTATTGTTTGAAATGACACTGTTAGTGTGGCATCCCTCCTTTTCATTACATAACTTTTAATTAAATATTATAAATAGAGGATCTTTAAAGTCTATTGTCATGGAAATCAGGAGCATAAAACCTGAAAACATAAAACATTATTCTAATACACTTGTATTGATTCATCATAAGTTCATTCTATGTACAATTATTGCATATCATAACCTAGAGACATACATCAAAGGAAAGGATGAGCTGAAGGCCCAGTAAGGAAAGCAAGGGAATTAATTTAGTTGTGAAATAAATAAGAACTTGATAAAAATGTAAATACATGAGCAATAAAATTAGAGGAATATCATAAAAAAAGAAATTTAATCACAACTTGAATATGTGGCTAAAAAAACTCATTTATACATTCATGAACATATCATCAATGTTCATTACCAAGGTTTCATAAAATCATTACCACAATTATTTTCCAAAGTATCATATAACTTGTCATCTCTAGAGATTAATTCTTTACCCAATGCATTAGAGAGATATCAGGGAACACCCTTAATATGTATTTATTTTCATATGATCTGCATAGGTCATAATCAAAAATTTCATAAATAACCCAAATAGAATCAAAGAAATGGGTTTCATGTCGTAATCGTGACGTTTAAAAAGTACTTAAAAATAAAATCATTATCTCATTTATAACCCATGGAAAGGTAGTGAGGGTTATATGTATATCAATTTCAGAATAAAATATATCAATTATATGTATTGATTTATACCCCTATAAATGAAAATATATTTGGTTATCTAAATAAAATAATACAAGATAATTTCTTGAGAAAAAGAGATATTTTGAGACGAAAATTCTCCAGCAAAACGACTACATAACATCATTTTAGAAAAAATTAAAAAGAGAGGGGACAAGGGTAAAACACTCATAAATAATTCATAATATAGTATGGGTACATAATAAGATCATGGTATGGATATTTTAATGACATACCACATGTAAATAAACATTAAAGAAAAGGGAAGATGTTATTTCTTTTATAAAAAATTCAGTTGCCTAATGCCGTCGCTAAAACATTCAGAAAATAAATTGATGACAGCGGATATGGTATCTCATCATTTGGAAATGAAATGGAAAATAATAAAAATATATAAGAACATACCCCCACATAATATTATGAAAACTAGAAGACATAACATAAAGGAAGTCACAACTAAAAAGAAAAGGGTTAAAGGTTCCCTTACCTTGAAGAGTAACTTTGAAATCATGATGGTTGGGACTTTGGGGGGCTTAAGGGCACCTTGGGATGAGTACTTGGGAGGTATAAAGACCAGTGAAATGTTGAGGAGGATTTTGGAATGAAATGAATGAGGCAATGACTTGGTATTTATAGGAATTTGAAGAAATATTTAATTAATTTTCAAGGGATACCTCATCAGTGGTATTTGGAAAACCATGGGCTTGCCTAAGGTATTTTCCCATGGTATTTTCCCCTTGGGACACCTTATAGAATATATTACTATTAAAAAGTATACCAGAATGATTACATCATCGTTACATCATCAATGATGTCATTATACACCTGATACTCAAAACAGTATTTTTACTATTCACCGAATATTCGACTATTTCAGAAAAATCCCAAAAATTTACTCGAACCAAATATTGATGCTCATAATTCAAAAATGATCTACATTTTATGAAATTAATTTCTTTACTATATTTTTAATTTAATTTTTAAATGAAATATTTATTTTTTCAAAAAAACAACTCTAAAACTATAACTTATTTTGTAACACCTTGAAAAAGTAATCAAGGTCCCAGAAAATTTTCGTATAACCATTAGAAAATAAAGTATCAATTTATGATTAAATTTTATGAAAATACATTATCATTTTAAATTATTAAATTAATTATAAAATTGTAAATAAAAAAAATTATGACCAACAAAAACAACAAAACTTATACTAGGATCGATTTTTCACTTTTAAGATGTCTAAATAGTATTTATAAATTCATGGGTGATGTTTCTATTTTTTGGCCGATTTACTATTCATTACTATTCATAAGGGTATGATACTATTCATACATTACTATTCACTAAAAATCAAGTTGATCTTATTAGACTCAAAATTTATTTCTGATCAAAACTTTAGAAGACCATATTTTTGAAATTAATTTCACTTTATTGATTATTTAAAGATTATATTAATATTTTAAAATACCATTTTTTTCAAAATACATTGGTAATATGGAACTATAAATTCATCATACATTTATCTGGATATTTAAAATTCATCAACTTTTCCACAATAGGAAATAAAAATTTTACTTATACAAAAGTTTTACACAAGTAACTAAGGACACGTTACATAGCCCTTTATAAATCCTGAATAGTACATAAGTGTAAGGTGTGCTATGGTGATAGAATCTTGGGGCGGCTCGGAAAAAATTGCCCGAGTGGTGATTTAAATCATCTTGAACTTCTCCCTTTGGTGATTCTGTTGAAGCTTAACATGTTGAAGCTCAACTTCAGCTTGGTCTAGGGAAAATACCAGAGATGCTTCCCCTTTCCCAATCTTTGATAGATGGGCTTCGTATGGCCCAATTCTAATGGATAAGGCCATCAACTCTTCTTTCTGTATTAATTAACCAATATAACTTGTATTTATAAACAATAATTGCACTGTTAAGAGTTTATTTTCCAACTATCACATTGACCAATGGTTATATAACAGTCAAAATGCAACTGTATAACTTCTTTAATTAAAGGATATAGTTCTTTGGAGTATTAATTGAAATAACACACAAATGTAGGAAATAAAATTTATTCAAAAGTTCAGGCCGTTACATTATTCCCCCCTTAGGAAATTTCATCAATGATATTTTAACTCGTTCCCTCAGAAGAAAAAATGTGTGCGTACTTCTACCTCATAGACTCCTCTGGTTCCCATATGGCTTCATCGGATTTTTGCTTCCTCCATAACACCTTAATAAGGTGGGAAGTCTCATTGTGTAGAACCTTGTATCTACGATCTAAGATCTCTATCGGATGTTGCTCATAAGAAAGGTCATGTTCTAGTTTGACCACCTCTATATTTAGTACATGTGAAAGGTCAGGTATGTACTTCTTCAAGAGGGATACATGGAATACATCATGAACTTGTGATAGATTTGGAGGAAGTTTAAGCCGATAGTCCACTCTTCCCATGCGATCAAGGATTTCATAATGGATAATGTACCTCAGGTTGAGCATCCCTTTCTTCCCAAACCTCATGACTCTGTTCCAAGGTGAAATTCGAGGAAAGGATTTGTCACCAACAATAAAATCTATTTCCCTTTGATGGTTGTCATCATTTCTATTTTTCCAACTTTGAGAAGCCTTAATGTGTTTCTGGATGACATGGACTTTTTCAATCATCTACTAAAAAATATTAGGCCCTAGAAGCCTTCACTCACTAGCTTCACTCTAAAAAGTATGAGTTCTACATCGTTTACCATATAGAGCTTCCTAGGGTGTCATCTCTATACTTGAGTGGAAGTTGTTTTTGTAAGAGAACTCAACTAAAGGGATATGTTGATCCCATCCACCCTTAAATTCCATTGAGCATGTTCTCAGTATGTCTTTGAGTGTCTGAATATACCTTTTAGATTGGCCATCAATTTGGTGGTGATAGGCCTTACTAAAATTCAATTCGGTACTCAGATCATGTTGAAGACTTCTCCAGAATATTGATATGAACCTTATATTACAATCATATATGATAGAACGTGGAACTCCATAAAGCCTTACCACTTCTATCACATAAATCCTGGAATGTTGATCAAGAGATAAATCTTCCCAAATAGAGATAAAATGGGCAGTCTTGGTGAGACGGTTCACAATAACCCATATCATATTGTTTCCTTTGGATGTTCTTGGGAGACTTGTGACGAAGTCAAAAGTAATATTGTCCCACTTTTGTTCTGGTATGGGTAGTGGTTGCAATACCACTTTAAGAAGTTTTTGCGCTTCATTCATTTGTTGACATACCGGGAACATTGAAGTGTAGTTAGTAATCTTACTTTTCAAACTCTCATTTCTTTCTTCTTCTTCACCAATAAACTCTGTAAAAAAGGATATAAGAGGTTCTTATAGACAAATATCAGGTTGAGATATCTCTCCTTGGAAGATAACTCAAGGTTTTCCATTCAATACTACAGAGATTTCCTTACTTCTACATTTGACCTTAGCATTATACTTTGAGAGCCAGTCCAACCCTAATATAATTCTGAATTACAACATGAGAATGACTACTATATTTGCAATAAGATTTTTCTCACTAAAGAAAAAACTAGAGTTTTTAAACACTGAAGATTCTTAGATAATCGCACCAAGAGTCTTGACTGATAACTCTATTTTTAGAAAATCGGGGGTTGATTCTAAATTCTTTGCAAACTTGGATGAAAAAAAGGAATGTGTAGAACCCAAATAAAACAAAGTACTTGCTTTCTTTAAGAGAAAAACAAGATTACCTAACACCACATCATTTAGTGATTCAACTTCCACCGTAGTGATTTAAAAAGTACAACCACATTCCCTTGGTTGTGGCAGAGGCTGATGGTGATTCCCCTCTACTGCCCTTAGATCTATATAGTGATTTGAAAAGTTCCCCAGTTGTCCACACTTATAGAATTGGACATCTGGTAATTCATAAACCGTCTTCCCCTTGTCGTTAGTGTTGGGATGTTCAGGCTTCACCTCACTTTAAGAATTACACGTGATATGGCCATCTCTTCCTCACATGTAGCACTTCCCTCTTTTGAGCAATCAGTTTCCCAAGTGCTTCTTCCCACATTTATTACATGTGGGATAGTGCACTTTCTTTCAACCTCTTCCCTGGTCAAATATCCTCCGTAATCATGGATCCATTGATCTTTTCTTTTCATTGGTTTTATGACACCATTGTGTCTCACCACACTCCAATTTGAAATTCATCGTACTTCTCATGATCTCCTCATTGCTATTATAATATCAGTTGGCTAGATTCTTCTGCAGATAAGGTCTCAGTCCACAAAAGAATCTATCAACCTTACCATTTTAATACATGAAAAAGCTATAGGTGTAATGTGAAATCCTTGTGAACTACTTCTTGTAGCTTTCCATAGGTTCATTCTCCTTCTTCTTCAGCTGGAGAAACTTTTTCTCCATTATTTTTCTCATCGATTGAGGGAAATACTTGTTGAAGAATATCCCACTAAACTCTTCCCAATCTATACCTTCAACTTCTACTCTTGGCCTTGTGTTTTTAATCAGTTCCCACCACTGATCAGCTTCTGCCTCCAAGCGATACACAACCAAGGTAACCTTTTCTTTTTTAGTACAGTGGAGCACAGAAAATATCTTCATGATAAAGCTGATCCACTATTTATCAATCAGTGGGTCGGTAGATCCATTTGAAGGATGGTGGTCTTTGATGCATAAAGGATGCAACATAAAGTTTTTCCCATCATAGTGAGATCGGTATCTCAACATGATTCAAGATATTTCCCATAACTTGAGTCTGTTGGTTCATCATTCACATGAATGTTTCCATTCCTGCTTCCATCGGAGGGTCGTCAGTTCATGGTCCATTGCGGCCACCTTTGGTATAGTTCCTACTATTTACCACCATTTTCTAAAAGAATAAATCTTTAGTGATAAAATTATTTGATTTATTAATATTTTAACTATAAATTATTTTATGTCTTAAAACATCATGCTTTAAACAATTACATTTCTCAATAAATCCTTCATAATGATTCATAAAAATCTTATGATTAACCAAAAATATCCCCTAAGAGTGTCATAACCATGATTTCCGTACGGCCCATTTTCATGTACCAGAAAAACCTTGGTCAATCCCCAAACTCCTTGTCAGAGTTTTCTCTCCTAGGTACATCTATTCCAAATATGCCTCTACCTACTCATATCCAGATAGGTATCTATTCTCTTCATAAACCACTTACTCAATACTCACCAAAATACCAAGATGTTTTCCTAAATTTAATAATTTCTATAGGGTTCTTACTAAATATTTCATATCCTAAGTTTCATAAATAACTAAACTATCCTTTGATATCAACTACGACATCCCACCTTTTTATTACATAACTTTTCACTACATTTTACAAATAGAGGATCTTTAAAGTCTAGTTCCTTTGAAATCAGAAACATAAAACATGAAAAAAAATAACAAAATCTTATAATCCACTTGTAGGGATTCATCATAAGTTCTTCTTAAGTAAACATATGGCATCTCATAACCTAGAGACATGCATCAAAGGAAATGGCAAGCACAAGGTGTAGTAATAAAATCAAGGTAATCAATTTACTTGTGAAATCAATAAGAACATGACAAAAACATAAAGACACGAGAAATGGAAGTAGAGGCATATCATAATTAAAATATCATGAATCACAACTTGAATATGTGGATACAAAATTTTATTTATAAATACATGAAAATATCACAAAGGTTCATTCCCAAGGTGTCATAAAAACATTACCAAGGTTATTTACCAAGGTATCATGTAACTTTCCATATCTAGAGATTATTTATTTACCCAATTCAGTGTAGAGCTATCTGGGTACACCCTTAATATTCCTTTATTTTCATGTTAGCCACATAGATCATAATAAAAAAATTATAAATAACACAAATAGAATCAAAGAAATGGGTTTCATGTCATAATCGTGACATTTAAAAAGTACTTCTAAATGAGATCATCATGCCATTTATAACCCATGGAAACAGAGTGAGGGTTATATGTATGTCAATTATAGAATCAAATAGATAAATTTTATGTATTGATTAATACCCTTTTAAATGAAAATATATTTGGGCATCAACATAAAATAATACAAGATAATTGCTTGAGAAAAATAGAGATTTTGTGATGAAAAATCTGTAGCATAACAGCTACAAAATCATTTTTAAAAATACTAAAAAGATAGAGGACAAGGTTAAACCACTCATAAATAATTCATAATACATTATGGGTGGATAATAAAATCATGGTATGGATATTTGAATGATATACCACATGAAAAGAATCCATGAAAGAAAAGAGAACACACTATTTATTTTAAGATAAATTCAGTAGCCTAATGGCATTGCTAAAAAAATTCAGAAAATAATTTGATGAGATTGGAATGGGTATCTCATAATTTGGAAATGAAATGGATAGTAATAAAAATATATAAGAACATAACCCCGCATAATAAGATGAAAACTAGAAAATAAAACATAAAGGAAATAATGAGTAAAAAGAAAAGGGTCAAAGGTTCCCTTACCTTGAAGAGTAACTTCTAAACATAAAGGTTGGGACTTTGGGGGGCTTGAGGGAACCTTGGGAGGACTCATTAGGTGGTAGAAATACCATATCCTTGTTGGGGATGATTTTGGAATTAAATGAATGAGGGAATGTCTTGTTATTTGTAAGAAAAATGAGGGAATATTTAATTAATTTCCAAGGGACACCTCATTAGTGGTTTTTGAACAACCCTGGGATTTATTATGGTATTTCCCCATGGTATTAGCCACTTGGGACACATAATATCATATCTTACAATCCACAAGTTGACCAGAATGATTACATCATCAATGATGTCATTAAACACCCGAAACTCAAAACTGTATTTTTACTATTCATCAACAATACAACAGTTTCAGAAATATACAAAAAATTTACCCTAACCTAATATAGATTCACTATATTCAAAATATTACCCCATTTTATGAAGACAATTTTTTAAATTATTTGTAATTTTGTTTTTTAAAAAAATCATTATTTATTAAAAAAACAACTCTAAAACTATAACTTATTTTGTAACACCTTGAAAAAGAAATCAAGGTCCTATAAAATTATCTTATAACCATAAGACAATAAAGTAACAATTTATGATTAAGTTTTATGAAAATAAATTTTTATTTTAAATTATTAAATTATTTATAAAATTATAAATAAAAACTTTTTGACCGAAAAAAACAAAAATTATACTATGATCGTTTTTTCACTTTTAACATGTCTAAATTTTATTTATACATTCATGGGTGATTTTTCTATTTTTTTGGCTAATTAACTATTCAGTACTATTTATAAGGGTATGTTACTATTCATACATTACTATTCTCTAAAAATCAAGTTGATCTTATTAGACTCTAAATTTATTACTAATCACTACTATAGAAGGCCATTTTTTTAAATCATTTAACATTATTAATTATATAAAGTTTACATTAATATTTTAAAATACCCTTTTTTCAAAAATTCATTAGTAATATGGAACTATAAATTCATCCTCCATTTGTTCGGATATTTGAAATTCACCAACATTCCAAAATAGGAAATAACAATTTTACTTATTCAAAAGGGTTACAAAAGTAATTAATGTTGTGTTACATATCCCCTTATAACACCTGCATAGGACCTGAGTGTAAGGTGTGCTATGGTGATAAAATCTTGGGGTGGCTCGGACAACATTGCCCGAGTGGTGATTTTAGTCAGCTTGAACTTCTTCCTTAGGCGATTCCCTTCAAGATTCACATGTTGAAGCTCAGTTTGGGTTTGGTCCAGAGCAAAGCCTAGAGATGATACCTCCTTACCGAGCACTAATAGATGTGCTTCTTATGGCCCGAGTCTTTTGGATGAGGCTATTGACTCTTCTTTCTGTATTAATTAACCAAGATCACATTTAATTATAAAAAAATAATTTAATTGTTATGATTTTAGTTTTCAATGGTCATATTGACCAACATTCATATTAAGAAATAGTCATATAACAGTCGAAACCCAATGGTCTCACTTCATTAATTAAAGGATATTGTTTTGTGGAGTATAAAATGGAATAACACACAAAAGCACGAAATAAAATTTATTCAAAAGTTTGGGTCATTAAAGTTAGATATTTTCATAAGGGTATAGGTTTGGTCATTTGAAAAAAAACACTATAATTTGTATAGGTAAGTTGATAATAGATTTATTTCAGGTTATGTTTGAGCTATAGATATCAAGGTTGTGTGATTAATAAAAAGTAGGGGTGCCCTTTTATAATTGAGAGGAGGGGAACTCTTAGAGTTTCTTAAAATATTAAATTATTATATATTAATTTTGATGTCAAAAAGGACCCAGATTTATATTATTTGAATATAAGATAATAATATGATAAAATAATATCCTCCAGTAAAATTTGTACAAGTATGGATCACATTTTTTCCCTTATCTTTTTTTTAAATACATCTTTATCCTTTATGACAATTATAGTGATATTAATGTTTTATACCATTTGAGGGTTAATAATTTTTCTATAAAATTAAAGAAATACCCATAAATATATCATGAATGATTTTTAAAACCATATCCAAAACATTTGATCGAATCTAATTTTTTGTGAATTGTATATTATTTAATAGAATTTTTTTATTATAAATTGTCATTAATTTCATTTCAAAACTATTTATTTAATTTGGATTTAAATGCATAAATAAAAAGGGTGAATTTGAATCTAATGATTCTACACCTCCATAGTGTATCATATAGATTTAAGAAAATCTGGGAAATATTAAATCATTTAAATTATAACAGATTTATTATTTTTAAAATCATTTATTTTATTTTTTCTGCCAAATGAAAAAATATTATAATATTTTTATAAAATAATTTATGATATGCACTCAGCCCAGTAGAAATTGAAATGGTTCTCCAAATATAGTCTCGATATCCCATTTCCCAACCCAACAATCCATGCATAAACCAAAACTAAATCATTGTCCTAAACCTGTAACAAAAACATGTAACTTTTGCTCGGGTACCCAAGTGCCATGGAGTCCTAAGCAGGGTGTGAGTAAAACTCAGTAGGACACCACCAATAGTATATAAAACAATAACTATTATATAGAATGGGTTTTTGAAGGAAACATGTTTAGTAAATAAACATGAAAATGTAAGGAACATGTTTCACATTTAACAATTTTAAATTAAAAAAAATTATTAATGAACTAATTTCACATTTAAGAAATTACTAATTATTTCTTTCTTTTATCAAGTTCTATAGGGTCAAAAAAACAAACTAAATTATATCTAGTTCCACTGGGTTTATAATCCATATAATAAGGGGTTACACACATTAAACCAAATGACAATTCACTAAACATAATTTATCTATATACCCTAAATCTTATGTCTAGTAATCAAGCAATGTTCATGTGTTTGGGAAGCATAAAGCCTCATTCTAACATCCCAGAAAATGCCATGTCCAAATATTGGGAAGCATAAATCCTTATCCTGACATCCAAACCATATATTACATAACACTTACCATGGATCATCAGTCAAGTTAGTCTCATCAAATGAAACAATTAGGGGCATTGATCTTTAGTCTGACACCCTATCCCATGAATTATTTGGGTGGGGTTTAGAGCCCCTGAACAACCTGACCCATGTGAATAGAAACTCATGTCAATACCCAATATACACATAATTTATGTGAACATACTTCATTAACTACAAAAAATTTAACATTTACATGCATATTATCATTGCAACACAAATACCATTTACTTTAAAAACTCAATAAACACACATATTATTATGCCAAACTTCCCCTTATTTCATATTAATAACTATAAAATAATTAATATCCTTTTCATCTCACAATAAATGATTACCCACTATTAAAATACCGATTTAAAATCATCTTGATGTTAACCCTTTAAAAGATAATTCTTTCTCTTTGAAAACTAAACCATACTCCAAGGCTTTCATTTTTACTTCCATTAATTTCAAACATTCTTTTAGGCATTTTCAAAAAAGTGGAAACATTCCCTAATTTTAAATCATCATTTAAAATATATATGGAAAACCACTTTATAAATCACCTTGAGGCTAATTCCTCCTTTTAAAACATTATTTTCTTTAAAACACCATATTATTTATTTAAAAACCCTAACCAGGTCAAAATCCAATTTCAAATTATTAAACCCTTCAAAAATCCCATTTGGAATATCACAAAATAAATCATATAATCAATTAAACTTATCCTTTAACTAAGAAAACATACCTAAATAAAATCTATAACCCATTCTCTATCATATTTCTATTAACTCATCATTCACTGATTTATTTCACCATTTTCAAGGGTTCAACATACCCCATGGGTAGCCCTTGGTTTGGTCCCATATCATCCATGAGCCCAATGGGGTCTGTGCGGGTCTCACACCTCAATCCAAGTCCCAAATAAATTTCTTTAACCCAAGACATCAAAACCTAGAAAGGTAAAGAATTAGCAAAACTACAGACACATTTAACACATTACGACTATGGGAAAAAAGATTTAAGACCACCTATCACATGTCCATTGATGAACTATTAATCAACCTCCACCCTGGATTAAACATCGAACACCACTTAAGGTACCTAGTTAAAATCTAATAGAAAAGTGAGGGATTTAGAGTTTTAGAATTATTATAATGACTCTACAAGCCCTAATCCGAAAAAAGGATGGGATCGGAGGGTTAAACACAGCTGGATATTTGATTTTCACCCAAATGCACTCTTAAAATCCAATAAGCATAGGAAAATCATACCTTGGAAGTATATAATGGTTTGGTTCGTCACCAAATAAGATGGAGGAGAAATTTAGATGAATTTTGGGTTAGTATTCTTAAATACCGAGTCGGAAAAACTATAATTTCACACTTTTTAAGGGCAGCACGGTTTGGCCGCACGGTTAGCCAAACCCCGCACCAACTGTGTAGCTCCCTCTGTCCAAGAGGGGCCAAGACACATTGTTTTATAGAATCCCTCACATGGTTAGGAAAATACTACTGTTACTCTATGCCAGACTCTTTTTAAAAGGAGGTTTGGCTGCACAGTTTCCCTATATGTGCACACAATTTGTACTAATTGCATGCCAATTGTGCGCTACACACTATTTGGCTACTTGTATCCTCCTCTTATGTCCTGCAGCCCAATAATACCCCCATAACATCCCATACACCCAATAACTACTTAATTAGCGATAAAATTTAATGTTAGGCAAAATTTTAAAAGGTAAATACCTCCATGTAAGTTCGGGATATTACCATCTATCCACCTTATAACAACTTGTCCCCATATAATGCTTCCAATCATCATTAAGCCCCCAAGGCCAAAGTTCATAATACGGTCCCACCTATCAACATCCATATTCCTAGATCCATTTTAAATAGGTCCATTTCATCATAAAACATTATCCAAAAAACCATTCATTCTCCAAATTAAATTTCTTGTTGCGATCCACGTGCACAGACCTAATGCTCCTATGAAGACACAACAATGTTAATTTATCATCACTAGTAGTGAACAAAAGGGAAAGGATCGGGTAAGACCACTGAACCACCATTCAAAAGGATACTAAAAAGGTACCACAATAACCTCAAAGTGTCATACATAACACCTTCATTCTAACTCTCCCCACAATGCATGCCCCAAATTTCTTGGCGCCATCTCACCTCATTCCCAAAATAATAATAGTGATCTAATATTGTTGTAACTAAAGAGACATGTAGATTATAACAAAATATAATAACTTACATCAGTATAAAACTCAAGGCATAGTGGCCTCACTCCATTTTGGAATATCTAAACCACAACCCAAGCATAACCTTTATCTCAAGGTACTCAACTAGTCTAAACCCAATCCAACACCCATCACCAAAAATGATTCACCAAGATGGTGACTACCTAAATCCATCCAAATCAAAACACCTTCCACACCATTAATCGATTACTTAACTGCTACGGTTCTCCCAACCATATAAATTACTTAAACACCACTATCTCCCAATGTTGATCAAATCCATCATCAAAATAGAGACCAAAACGACCTCAACTCTGCCTTCACAACATACCTGACATGTTTTTCCACTCACTACATGCAAACATCCATGGGAAATCTACCCAACTCTAGCATCTAGCCTTTACTCTATGAAAACCAAGACTGGTCACACTTTCATAGTTCATATCTTAACTATGGACAACATGTTTCATCATTATAGCCATTCCATTTTCCGAGATTCACTTCCCATCCCAACAATGACTGAATGTGTATTAGATCGCACAATATCCATCCCATTTTCCCAACTACGTCAGGACATCCTAGTCAACTCACTCCATTAGCTCACAACTTCCACTATTGGCATGTCACCCATCTACTTGGAAAAACACCCTTCTTCATCCATGCATACCTTCATCATATGTGCACACCTACCATAGTTTATTTCCACTCTCCAGGGAAACATCACTGTCACAACATCTGGGGCTTCACAACAAGTTTGTCAGCATCTCCAACACCCTCATAAAAAATATTTTTTTTTCATAACTAAGATTACCTATAAACTATCCCATTCTTAAAGGCATTGCTCAATTCGATCAACCACCACACCCAAGGCCCAACTTGACATCCCAAGGGAACCCAAATGTGAACTGTAGAAGTTTCTTATTGGATCCTGATTCCACCACATCGTCTCCATTTCCTACCCTATACATCCATGATTGACATACCACTCCCCACATTATAAGTATAATAGTCACTACTTTCCTCATGAAATTTCCTCCACATCAGCTCAGGCATCGACCATAAGCTGATCCTTAAAACATAGACACGGTCGTCCAATGTCCAACCAACAAACATCACTCACAAATCATTTAAGGATTCTTAGAACAATACTCAAGGGATTTATTGACATATAATCTTTCTTGAGGACCTCTATAGTAATAAGTGGGTGGTGAAATTCTTACCATCCAACTATACACACATTTCCCCCTGATCATATCCTTTAATATGTTACATTTTCATCTAAATCACATTTTGGTAGGTATGCATTAAGCTAGATTTCTCTCAGCATACCTGAGATGATGTTAATCGATTGGACATGATCATCACTATCTCAATGTATGCTAAGAATTAATTGATGAATGCCACCCCAAACTATCCATCACCACTATCACCTCCCCCATGGAGACACCTTAAGCATCTGAAAGTCTCATGATTACCTTCCCACCAACATATCCTTAACACCTGAGCACCACAACTGTAGTGGGATTACCAACCAAACTCACCACCACTTCTTGATCTGTTACCATGCTCCTGTAAACCAATTATTGATTTGGATCTACTATATCCACACCTCTTGAGTTCTTCTAAAATTACCATGGTGGATAATAATAGAAACCCAAAAATCCATAATACCGATCCAAAACTGATCAGTCCTTTACAAAACCAAAAATTCCCACTATGATCACATTCAATTTTGAGAGGTTCTTATCTGAAACCACTTTCTCACCCATCCCAAATGACATTCTGTATTTCCAAAAAAATCACATATATAAACATCCTAAAAACCCCCAAGTTCCCACACCTTCTTGTGAATACATGCTAAACCCAACTCTATATCACATGAGTCTTACATTACCAGAACCGATCCCAAATTCCCTCTCACACAATTAGCCATCCCACAAGATCTTTTAGCTTTATGAGACTCAGTGATTTCTCCCAGAAACTAATAAATTTGTATGAAGAAGTCCAACCACATTACCACCCTCACCTCTCTGTGTCCTCCATGTCAGAAGTATCCATCCATGCTTTCATTATCCTTGCCTTTTCCTCCCCAAATCAACATCAATTTCTATATGAAACACCATAAAAACCATATTTTTGGGTCTCTAAACCACCTTTACGACCAACTATAAGCACTCATGCGCCTCCCTGAAAAATAAACCAAGGAATAACCATTCCATTTTACCCAAAACTTTATGTAACATATCTTTCATTGTCTTAATTTATGTAGAAACTACACAAGATTCATATTTGAAGGAACCTGCAACACTAGGCTAACCTCCCTTGAGAATTCTGTTGATTCTACCAAGTCTGTGGAATCATAGACAGAACATGACTCACAAATCCAAAACAAATGACTTTTCCACCTGTACCTTTAGGCCAAAACCACACAATACATCACTCTATGTGTGCCATCTTTAAATACCAAAATGTCCATCAGTACATCACCCAAATAAAGGAACTCACATCCCATTAAATTCCCCTCATTGGGCTCCAAGATGGTCAAGTAATACCAAATCCTTTAACAAGGGTCACATCTGGAAAAGTCCATTGGATCTCCCTATAATCCAAATACATCAAACCCCAAACAACCAGTTGATCACATGCTGAAATCATACCCCTATCCCAAATACACTATGTCTAATGTACCAGGAAACCATTTACTCGATGTTTTTAAATAGAGATACTCGCACAAGTACATCAGCACCACGATCCAAATACCCACTATACGTTCCAAAACACAACATTCAAGGTCTCAAGCAAAAATAGTCACAATAACCACATTAACATGCATCATATCACAATTTCACGATCACAAATGAACCTAATATGAAACAAGAAACCTTCCATTAATTGGAACATCCAAACCCATCAAGGACTCATATCATGTAACTCGTGGTCTCATAACTAAGGCACTCTTACTACCCAACCCACTCATACACTGGGTCAATATTGAATACAAGGTATACCCACCACCCATGTCCCAAAATGTTTCATAATTTTCTCATTTAACCTCTTAACTAAACCTTATCATTTAAAACCCTAAGTTTCACATTTCAAAGCATTTTCATTTCAAAACCTAATCATTTACACTTTCAAAGTCCCTTTTTATAAACCTTTAAATTTAAAAATCCAAAATTTATTCAAGTTCATATATCAAAACATTTTAATTAGTGACCACTTCAAGAAGATAACAACAACATTTAATCAATAGCCGAAAGTATACTACTAACATCTGACTACCAAATATGTTTCAATCTTAGGAAACATGCAGATGGCCTTTCAATCCAATGGTCCAAGCATGATGCATAAACTTACACACCCTATCTTTTTATACTAGGCCAAGAGATAAGGCCTCATAAAACAATAACACCACAACCATGTGTTCCACTCGAGGTGGAAGTATCAATCAACCATAAAATCACAAACAAAAACATCAATTCCCATGCATTGAAACTTGGGTTTTCCCTCATACATGGGGTTGTAGGAACCCTAGACCAAGCTCATTACCAACCCCGAAAAGATCATAGTATCCTTTATAACATTCCCCAAGTTGCAAGACAAAAGACATCATATATGATACCACTTTTAACATCCCCATTCCCATAGCCAGTGAACTTGTTCCAGGAGTCGGGTCATCACATTACCTTAGTTTTTCCTCCCTATAAACCAAAGGATTCCAATTAGTAGCATGGGTATAGAGAGATAAGTTGGGGAGACTATACCCTCTTATCAGAGTAATATAACAATAAAAAAATATCAACTAATAAAAGAACCATTGTGAACCATAAATTGACAACATAATGGAAAACCCAATAATTAACCAAGTGGAACATTCTATAAAAATATGATGAATACACTACATGTCAGGAATTCATAAAAATAAAATTCCAAGTACCAAAACCATATAATATCCCAAAAACAGTCCTATGTTCTAACCCATTCCTGAGATCCCATGCTTCAACCCAACATCCCATGCATAAACCAACACCATGTCCCTATCCTAAACCTATAACAGATGAATGTAGATTTTTCTCGGGTACCCATGTGCCATGCAATCCAAATCAGGGTGTGAGTAAACCTCAGTAGGCCACCACCAATTGTGACTAATGAAATAACTAGTATGTACAGCAGTGTATGTAAGGAAACAAGTGCAATATATAAACATGAAAATGAAATGACCAATATTCCCATTTATCAATTATCTATTTAATAAACTTTTATCAAGGGACAAGTTTCACATTTAAACATTTACTAATTAACAAATTAGTCCTAAAAATTTCCTAGGGTCATCCAAATGACTAAAATAGCTCTAGTAACATAGGAAGACATAGCCATAACATAAGGGGTTACACAGTTTAAACAAAAAAATTCACTAATCATAATTTATCAACATGCCCTGGAGCCTTTGCCTATTAGTCAAGTCTTGTCCATGTGATTGGGAAATATAGATCCTCAGTCCAACATCCAAAACCACACCATGTTCATACATTGGGAAGCATATAGCCACATTTTGACATCCCAACCACAAGTTACATAATAGTGACCATGGATCCTCAGTACATGTAGTTTCATAAAATGAAACTTTAGGGGAATAGAGCCTTAGTCTAACAGGATAACCTATACATTATAAGGATGGGTATTAGACCCTCAGTGCATCCTGAAATATGGGTGTAGAACCTCAATTCAATACCCCACATACCCATTGCCCATGTTAACATGCTTCTTTAACCACTACCCATTAACCGCATACATACCTACTCCCATTTAAACACATATACCATTTACAACCAAAACTCATTAAACACACATAACATTATACAAAATTCCATTTATTTTATATTGACAACAATAAAACATTCAATATCCATTTCATTTCACAATCCATTATAACACATGATCAAATAACTCATTTAAAACCATCTTGAATCCAACCCTTTAAAACATGGGTCTTCCTATTTGAAAACTAAACCATGACTCAAGGATTTCATTACCATTTACAACCATTTCAGACAAAATTTAGGCATTTTAATATGAAGGGGAACCATTCCATAATTTTAAATCATCATTTTAAATCTATTGGGAAAACCTCTTTTTAAATGTCTCTGAGGCCAACACCTCCTTTTAAAACATTTTCCACTTTTAAAACATCATAATATTTATTTAAAAAACATAACTGATAACAAATCCAAAATGCCTTAATTAAACCCTTTCAAAATACCCATAAGAATTTCACAAAAATATAACATATAATCAATTTAATTTATACTTTTGCCAAGCCCGTACACCTGATTATAAATTCCAACATAGTTACTCTCATATTTCACTTAACACAAAATTCAACAATTTATTTCATCGTTTTCAAGTGTCCATCTTACCCCATGGGTAGCCCTTGGTTTGTTCTCACATCGTACATGAACCCAATGTGGTCTCTATGGTGTCTTCCACCTCAATATATGGCCAAAATCACTTTCTATAATCCATGACATCAATAATTAGAAAGGTAATGAATTAACTCAACTACATACACATATAACACATGAATACTATGTCCAAAAGACTTAAGACCACCTACCTCATCTTCATTGATGTCTAATTGGTCAACCTCTACCCTTGATTCAAACTCAAAATGACATTAAATTCCCAACATAAAACCTATCAGAAAGGTGAGGGTTTAAACATTTCATAATAAATAGAAATATTCAATAATCCCCAATACAGAAAAGGGATGGGAGAGGATGGTTAGGCTCATGTGGAATCCTTGATTTAAAACACAATTTCTCTAAAAATTTCCAACAATTGAAGTAGAAACATCTCTTGTTTGTCTATAATATTTTGGTTGGTCATGCAAGCTATTGAATGATAAATAGGGAAGTAATTTGGGTTAGAAACCTAATCCCCAAGAGGTGAAAACTAGAATTTCCCCCCTTTTAAGTGTCCCATTATATCCTAGAGATCCTACATGGTATAAAAACATGTGGAGTGATTGTGTTCCATCCTCGATATGAAAGGAGGTTTGGCCTCATAGTTTCCCTGGCCATACGCACAGTTTGTACTAACCGTTCACTACAAGTTGTTTGGTTTTTCCCCCCATCATGCGTCTCAAACCCTTAGAACACCCCCAAAATATCACATGCACCCAATAATAATTTCGTTATCCATAAACAGAAAATTTGACCATATTTTAAAAGGGATGTACCTCCATGAAAGTTGAAATATATGAAATTATGGTTTTTATATATTTCAAAAAATTAGAATGAAATTTATATCATGAAAATAATTTCATTAATTGAAAAATAGAAAGATATTTTTTATAACATAATTTTGTCCCCATGTGGACATATAATATATATTTAAAATTAAGGGAGTTACATTTTGTAGTTTTCTAGGATTTAAATGTTCTATTGGTCATTTTCAGGGAACAATGTAAATTAAACTACCAATTTTGTGCCTAATTTGATACCGGTAGACTTACAATCACCCAATAAAAATTACAATAAAAGATTATGCACTTATCACTTTGTTTTAACCTACATTAACCCAATTTACCCTTTACCAAGGTGATACATTTTATCATGGTTATCATTTATAAAGACCCAATATAAAAGTTTCATATTTACCCTAATTAAAATTATTCATTCAAATTAAGGAATCAATTACATAATATTCAATACCTATAAGTGGTAAAAATAAATTTTAAAAAAAGTGCTCAAAATTAAACGATAACTTATTTTATAAAAATACAGGTTTTAGGTATAAACCGAGATTTATTCTTATCTCAAGAACAGTAAAAAAATGAGATTAATTTTTAAATCCTTTGAATAAATATTTAATATATAAATTTCATTAAAATTATTCACCAATAGTGGTAAATTTTAATTATTAATATAAAAAACATTTGTCACATAATAATAGTTTTTTTTGGAAAATACCTTTTTACATAAATTTTTTTTCCTAAATTCAAACATAAAAATTATTCCAATATGTTATTTGTATTATTTAAAATATTATAGAACAAATTTTAATTTTAAAATTTTCATCAATTAACTTTTTATATTCCAAATAACACAATTTTCCATAAAAATTAGTATTTTCATTAATCACTAAAAATAAATCAATTCGAAAAATTATCAAAAATAATCCTATGATAATTTTCTTCTTCTGATTTAAAAAGTTATTATCATTTTAAAAATTAAAATTTCAAAAAATTTCTGAAATTAACTATAATAATTTCAACCAAAAATAAATAAAAATAATTTTTGATGAAAATATATTTTTGAAGAATAAAGTAACGTTAATAATAATTGAGTGATTATTTATAAAGAATTGAAAAATAAATTTATATTGATTAGGAAATTAATATATATATATATATATATATATCATCAATTAGTTATCCATATTCATAACTACCAACTTAATGGCTAAATTATAACTGACACAAATAATAATTCTTTAATAGTAAATCGTGGTTTATTTAAACATGATGTTGTGTGTAGTATAAGATATCAAATAAATGATATTTTTTAAATGAAAATATTTTATAAATTGCCACTGTTTCATATTCCCGCACCCCCACCCTTAACAAATTACATCCTCATAATTTAAAATTAGGCTTGATTATCCATGGTTTGATATTTGAAAAGTTTGTTGTTGAAAACCCACATCGTAAAAATGGCTTATCAAACTTCCCCTCAAAAAGAGGGAAAGGTATGTATAAAGGTCATAAAAAATCTTGGTTTATAAATACGTAAACATAAATGGGAATTGAAAATATGGGCATGGAATAGAAAACTAACACCCAAGGACTAATATAGATTTATAGATAATATTTTTAGGCGAATTTTGACAACCATAGAACCGTGAATTAGTTCGGGGTTAAATGACCATCAATTAATAAAAATTAAAGTTTTAGGAAAAAATATTTCCTCCAAATTCATGTTGGTGGATTTAAATAATTCATCTACAATGTATACTAATAATATAATGAAATAAAATTGATTTAAAATTATAATTTCATCCTTCAATCAATTTCTACCACAAGCTAATCTGTTGATCCAAGTGACGAGTATTCAAGATGAAATTTTTATTTTCGAAGCACTAAAATAAACTTATAATAGATGTAAAATTATATATGGATATTACATCGGTATTTAGGAGTTAATTAAAAACCGAAATGATTACCACAAGGTAACGTTTTCACCAAAATGAATATCTCTTGAAATAATATATTTAGCTCCAAAGTTATCCAAAATGACAATAAAGATTCTATTTAGATCATTTCAATAAATAACCCAATATCCCAAATTTACTTAATAACCTAAAAATTAAATAATGTTTTAACCTCATTGTTGATCACCTAATTTTCAGGTTACATATTCAAAAATTTAATTGCATTCATCCAAATTAATTTTCATTTTAAATCATATGTTAAACATAAAGGTTACATACACCACATCTCTTAAAAAACCCTCCCAAAATTTGATTAATCTCTTTAAATATATATATATATATAACATAGTAAGAATAACTAAAATAAAATTAATCTAATTTAGACATTATCCTGAAACGTAATAAATAACATGACCATAAATTACAATTAAAATATTTACTTGTCAATAAATCACTTTAACCAGTAAGATTATCTATATCCTCTATCCAATTTACAAAAATTAAATTAAAATTTAATTTTACACTATCCCAAAGTTCTATTTAAATCTCAATATATTATTCCTCCTAAAACATAGTAAAATAATAAAATTGACTAAAAATACTTTCACATAAAACATAAAAAATGGGTTTTAATACACTGATCTTATGGTCAACCGTACACCTATAAATCCCTAAAGTAATTCATAACTAATAAGTTACCCCCTAAACAAAACACATCCCTTATTATCTAAATAAAATCACAAAAACAAAATTCCATAAATCCAATAATGTAATAAAATTCATCAATGATTACCAAGTTAATTTTTTCATCAGAAAATGATCAAATTTTAATTTCACCAGTAGTATCCCATAAATTTCAATCATCTCATTACCCTAATAAAACATTACACTTTTCTTGATTATTGGTACAATTTAACATATGTTTTTACTTAATTCAAGAATAATAATGTAGAAAAATCTTTAGATATTTAATAATTCTTATATAAAAAATAAAATTTGTTTAATTATTGAAACCCAATACATTAACACTTTAATCCATTTCATATAAAATAACATCAATGCATGCATACTTACATGGTCTAGGAGTTTTCATTTAGAGGAAGTGATTGAAGTGGATAATGCCTTAGTTCACCACATAAAAGACATTGAATTCCTTGTTAATTTTTTTCTCTTTGACATTTATTTCCATATAGAAAACATATTCCCCTTCATTTGAGAGATTATTATAGTTTATTATTCGCACATCCTTGATAATAAGGAAATTGAAATTTTTTACCTACATGATCATTTACACCAGAACATCTATAAAGGTCATTTTTCCTCTTATATGAATTTATATAAAACTCACCTATTTTTATATTATTAATCATATATCATGATATCTAAATAATAACATTCACAAGATTTCATATTTTAATTACCCTCCCATTTGGCTTATAATGAGAAGAATCATTTTTTTCCATAACATTAATCATTATCATGATGTCCTTGAGTTTCAACTATTGAAAAAAATGAAAAAGTAATTTTTAACTGACAAACTATAATAATAAAATTAATATGTAAAATAATCATGGAATATCATTTGAATCCTATTTAAATCATGAAACCTTATTTCATAATGTCTTAGGTCTAACTCAGGTCATTTGTAAATGTTACCATTAACTCTATGAATTAATCCTACAGATAGACATATCCATAGTGGTCTCACTAATGTTTTATCGTCGTAGTTTAAAAAGGTTAACCAATCATTTCTTTGATATGGACTATAAGGACACATAATTTTCCTATGTAGATATCACACCTTAGTAGATGAATATTCATTTCATAATATAAAAATCCATTCTATAATCCTATAGGTCTAGTGCATTTGGAAACATGGACATAAAAACAACTGGTTCATAAAAAATATACATATTATCCCACTATGTTATTTATAACGATCACCTTTATTATAAATATAATATTTAGTACCTTTATTTATAAAATGGGGAATGTAAACATAAGAAAGGGTGTTCATAGATTCCCATTAATGTTAAACAATATAGAAAATAATGATCACATGATCATAATAAAGAACATTAGGGTATGAGAACATGATCATAGCATTTTAAAATCAAACCCTTTATATCATAGATCATAATCTTGATTCATGGAATACACCATGGGAGTTAAAAATTCATAATTCATAAATGAATCAAAGAACATGAGTGAGAGAGAATAACATTAACACAAAACGTATGTTTTTGGAATACACATAACAATATAAAATCATTTTCTTAATAGTCAGGGATAATTACCAAGCCTTGTGATAGTATAATTGGTTCACTACCCAAACCTTCAAAGTAGTAAAGGTTTTAACCTACGATTATAATAGTGGAAAAAAGTAAATTACTAAACTTGGTACAATAAAAATTTCTATATAGTTTATCACATGAAATATAAATAATTACCCAACTCATTAAAGGGGTATATAGGCCCCACTCATCTTTTCTTATAATGTTACCATATTATTTGGTTATAACATAACCCTCATCCTTGTTTATAACATAACTACAATACTAATTTGTAACATAACCACCATCCTTAGTTATAACATTACCATAATCCTTTGTTATAATTTAACCACCATCACATTCTAAATACAATACGTATTTGTGCCAAAATAATCAGAAAACATTCATCATATCATCACATCATAACCTGTTCAAATAAAATGGTTTTCATAAACATTTCACCAATTCACTATATAAAAACACATGGAAAATAAATGGGTTTTATAAACATTAATAATACAAAGTATGATTTACAATGGTATCCATGTATTAGTAAATCAAAATTTAAATCCAATTATATTATGAAAATACTTCAAATTGGTCACTGATATATTTCCTGAGAAAAAGGAACTTTCCATTTTGAAATTTTCTTTTAAAATAAAAATATTTCCTAAATATTATGGAAAAATTTTATTTGAAAAGAAACTTGGAAATTTTAAATTTAATCATCAAAACATTTAGTGATCAAGATATAGGTAAATTCAATTCATGATGTATATGTTAGAAGAAAACATTTCGTTCTCATTTTTGGTATAAAGTAAAGAACTCTTTTTGTTCGTAAAATTATAATAATATTAATTTTAATCCATATTTTAAAAATTAAAATATGTGTAAAATATACATTACAAAATTAATGATATCATTAAAAACCATCTTCGAAATAATTTTACCAAACATGGAAATAGAAAAAAAACATTTTTCTTTTGAGAGAGAGGAATAATTTTGATTTTACATAAAAAACATATCTGTTACCCTAAGAACATAAGATGAGGAAAATTAAAGGGAAATTTTTATTCTATATAAATAAACAGTTAGGTGTATAATTAAAGTGTTTCTAGATATTTATATCAGAATATTTTATCATTTAAAACATATTCTTAAACAATCCTATAAATAATGAGATTATAGCATAAAACCTTTAACACTTTGATAGATATTGTATTATAAGACCCATGAAAAAATATATTTATATGTATTTGTATATCCTATAATATTCATGAGAATGAAAAATATATATATTCATGGACTGTATATAAGTCACAAAAAATAAACAAGTGGTATATAAGGCATGTGTCCCAGAGAAATAGAAGTGAGATTATTATTCCTTACCTTGGGTCTGACTTCATTCATATGTGTCAAAAAATACTATATAATAAAGGTATATTTATTATAAAAATATTGAAAAACCTAGATAATATGTTTTATACCATTTATTATTTTTATAAAATATTTTATCACAAATTTGTAATCAATTCTTTATTGAAATCATTATTCTTGTTATATCTTTTTCATTTTTCATGTATGTTTTGGTTCTGTAGTTCTGGTCCCTGAAAATTCATCATGGTTAGAAACAAAGGTAATTATAAATAAACATCAAATAATAATTAATATATCATATATATCATATAAATATTCATTAAATACATCCTTGTTACCATTCAATTATAATATAAATGAAAAAAATCGCATCACTTTGTGGAGGTGGTAGCTCACAAATACACATGATCGACGACATCGTTTTCAAACAGTTTGTAAGGTAAGAAGGTAGATATGATATTATTTTTCAATAAGTATAATAATTTTCTAAGTATTATATATAAACATTAAACTAATTATAATATTCATCTATAAAATAATGTTATGACAAATGAATTGTATGGCCATGTGGCGACGATGAGGTGTACATGACCACAAACGATATTTTTTCTTCCCTTTTGAAACTAATAGTCTAAATAATGATGTATTAAAAATTATAATATCATATATGTATATTTAGAATCCACGGTTTATTTTTTTATGAATATTACAACATATTTAAAGTAGGTAAAATAATAATTATAAAGAAAGTGATCGATTAAGTCTGTTACCTCTTTTTGGAAATAACTCCATCAGATATCCGCTTCAGTGTCTAAAGGTAGTCTTTTAAGAATACCAAAAAAAATATAACGTTCTTAGTTAAGTTGATAATGGATTTTTGAAGGTTATTTTTTATCTATAAGTCTCAAGGTGGTGTCAATAATATAAAGGACTGGTTCTATTTATAATTCATGGGAGAGGCATCATTGGAATTTTGTAAAATAATAAATTCATATAAATTAATTTTGATTTTCAAATGGATCCAAATTCATATTATTATTATAATATGATATTATCATAATTTTAAATACTCCCATTAAATAAAATTTGTACATGTTTGGATAACATTTTATCCTTTATTCTTTTGTTTTAACCCTTCGTTAACCCTTTTGACAATTACTGTAGTATTAACATTTTCTACAATTTACGGGTTAGTAATGATGATATAAAATGAAAAAAGAACCTTAAATAGAACATCAATGATTTTTAATACCATATATAATTCATTTTATCAAATAAAATATTTTTATGTATTTTATATCATTTAATAAAATATTATTTATTATAAATTATAATTAATGTAATTTTTTACACAATTCAATTAAGATGAATTTAAATACATCATGAAAAATGGATAACTATACTATAATTCATAACAAAACTCCCCATTATGTAATATAGATATATAAAATTAATGGGATATATATAATTAGTAAAATTAAATTTCTTTTAATATATTTAATATCTTTCATTTTACTTTTCTTTTGATTGGATAAATATCATATTAGTGTTTCGCAAACATTTAAGGTCGTTATATAACTTATAAAAATTATATATAAATTATTATAAATAATATAATTTCATTAATATCATAATATACTCTTATATTAATTAATAACATGATTTTCTCCCTATGTTGATACATAATAGATATTTAAATCTAAGAGGGTAAGATTCTATAACTTTCTTTGATTTAAATATTGTATAGGTAATTTTTAGAGAAAATTGTCCATTAAAAAATTAAATTTCAATCTTAAGGTGATAACAGTATGATTAAATTCATCCCATAATAATTATTTTGAAAAATTATGGCATTGTCACCTAGTTTTAACCAATATTAACATGATTTAGCCTTTGTTGAGATAACAAATTTAACCATATTTACTATTCATATTGAACAAAAATAAGTGTTCAATTTAACAAATTTTAACCTCATAATTCCAAATATGGAATCCATTTTTTCAAATCCCATGCATATATTTTTCAAAAAAATAATTTTAAAAATAAGTTCGCAAAACATGATGCAAACTAGTTAAAATAGTTTTTAAGCTTAAAACTAATATATTATTATCTCATGCATAGTAAATATATTAAATGAATGTTCAAAAAAATATTAATTATATATTGTATAAATTTAATTAAAGTAATTCTAAAATAGTGATCAATTTAATTTATTATGTTAAAAATGATTTGCGCACATAAAAACATTTTTTTCAAGAAAATTCCTTTTTATATATAAAAAACACTTTTATACTAAATTAAAAGTGAAAATTTATTCATATGAACTAAATTAAATTATTTAAAATATTTTATAACTAATTTAACTTTTTTTTAATTTAATTCTTTAGATTCATTGATGAAAAATAAAATTTTTAATAAATAACAATACATTTCACTATTTAATAGAAAACCAACCTTTTAAGAAAATTATCAATAATTCAACCTATAATAATTTTATTAGTATTATTTCAAATATATTTTTTATTTTAAATAAAAAATTCAAAAATTTCTAGAAATTAATTACACTAATTTGTTATAAAAATTAATAAAATTATTTTTTAAAGAAAACATATCTTTGAAAAAAAAATTACCTTAAAAATTTGAGTTATTATTTAATAACCAATTATCAATACATATATATTTATTTGGAAATTTTTATATATATCATAAATTAATTAATACTATTAATTTATGAAAATATAACATCTAGTTTATAATTGTCACAAATAATAATATTTTAATAGTATATCATAGTTTATTTATTTTAGTGTTACGTGTTGTGGAAGTAATCGAATAAATAAAATTATTTAAGGATAATTATTTTTTAAATTACCAGGATGTTAAATTCATTTTGATACACATTATTTATAAATGATATATTTTTTAGGAAATAATAATATCCATGATATAAAGAATATATATATTTATGAAAAACAACATATCCAATAATTACATGAAATTAAATGTTTGATGTGAATGTTAATGAATAGGAAATTAAAAAAAGTTAATTTTAATACCTTACTAGTTAAAACTAATCACAAACCAACAAAAAAAATAATGAGTATGGTATTACTACAAATATACACCAAATGAAGAATAAAATGGTTATTGTGTTTGAGGAATAGAATTACAATAACAAGATCATTAAAAACATTCTTGAGGAAAATACCCTTTTCATTTTGAAATCTACTCTTAAAAAATAAAAAATTACAAATTATTAGAAAAATAATTTTATTTAAAAAATTTCATGGAAACTTTTAAATTATTCTTCAATGAAATTAGTGGTTATGTTAGAGGTGAAATTTTGTTCGTGCTGAGTACATTGAAACAAATATTTCTTTCACATTTTTAGTTAATGTAAAATGGTACCCTGTTCTAAAAATGACAAGAAGATTAATTTTATACAATTTCAAAAAACAAAAATTGATAAAAATTACTTTGATCAATGATTTCATAATATTAAAAATATTCTTTAATTTAATTTATGCAAAATATGGATATGGAAAAAATATGCTTGGTTTAGTATAAAAAAAAAGTTTATTTCCTTAAAACAAATATCAATATCTTGAGTACTAAAAGTGTATAAAATAAAAGAAAAAATAAAATTTCCTAAAATACCAAATTATGAAGAAAATAGTTTTGTATTAATATTGTAAGATCCAATAATTTCCCTATCAGATTCTTAAAAATAAATAATCACGTAGAATAATGATATTATGAAATAAACCCTTACAACTTTGGTATGTCTTCATTTAAAATCTCCATGAAATAAATAAATTCAAATGAGTTATTAAAAACCATGAATTTAAATATATCAATGATATAAAATTTCAAATAGGATGTATATAATCCTATTTAAATTAAATAGTTTTGTAATGGAAAATATTTCTCAAAAGACAAGAAATTGAGATGAAATCCCTTACAAATATCATATTTTTTATGTGAGAATTAATAAATGGAATGATTATGTGTATAAAATTTAAATCAATATAAAATATTAAAATTTTATTACACACATTATATAATGTGTAAAATTGTATTATATACAACATATAAAAAATATTAGTGCAATATATTAAAATATCCATCAATGAATCAAAATTAACATGAAATCCAAAACCTCATGTCTATCTCAACACCTATGTTATTTATCTCCATGAATAATAGAATTATTTTAATTGTTTTATTTATTAATAAAACTTTAATTTTTTATTGTTAAACTTATTTTTTAAATTACATTTTATATTAAATTTTTAAAAAATTAAGTTCGTGTCGAATGTTTTGAAGATATTTAGTTGATATGCCTAAAATGTCTTTGGTAGTTTGGATAAGATAAAAGTTATAATTGTTACATAATCTATATAAAATTAATCATGATTCAATTATAATTTTTATACATCAATTATACTTGTTAAACTAACCATCAAATATAGTTATGAAGAATGAACTATTTTACAATCATGGAGATTGTATGTTCTTCGTATTCATGAGCAGCATTTCCATTTTTCAAAAATCATTGTGTAATAAACATATATAATATGTTATATTTATAGAATGATAAATGTAAAATTAATATAATATTACAGACCTATATATATAATTCATTTTATATTCTATTGAAATATGAATTACATCGCTTCACAGAGGTCTTAATACACACATACGCACGACTGACATTATTGTTTTTAGAAGAATAGAAATGTAAGAAATTATATTATATATTATACTTTATGAATGAAAAATATTTCTGGAATAATATATATATAAATATAGTAAATCCATTATTAATAGCATTTGTGAGTGTTGGTTGTGGGAAAAAAATTGCATTGGTTTGTGAGGTGGTAGTTTGTCACACACATAAACAACTGTTTTGTTTCTCATTTTATGGAATATGAGATGAATATAAAATATGAAATTAAAAATCATATTATATTTTAGATAATAATTTTATTATATCATATTTTTAGAATAATATTTGAAAGACATGGAAGAAAAAAACAAAAATGCAAAGTTAATATTGATACCTCTTCTTTGGAAAACCTCTTTAGGTTTACACCGAAATACTTCATGGTAGGATTTAGTAATAAAAAATATGACTATAGTAAATCTCAATGAAGTTATGGAATATTTTTGGGTATTTATTTACTAAACCCAAAGGATTTTGAATTATGAAAGAAAGAGGTGAGAAGTTTTTATTTTATAAGTGAGGGGATGGACTCTTTTATAACATCATGAAATATTAAATTAATATTGATTTTAAAAAAGGCTCCAAACTAAATATAGGATGAGGATGAGTCTAAAAAATATAATAAATTAAAATTTGGAAAATTTTAGATTTTATTTTTTTTCCTTTTCATGTTTTAACATGTGTTAACCCTTTTTGACAATTATCAAGATAACAATGTTTTTACTGCTTAGGGGTAAAGATATTGACTATAAAAGAAAATGTTCACAATAAATGTATCATGGTTGATATTTTAAACCATATTTAAGTCAATTTTAAAATTATAGTATTTTAAATAATTGTAAATCATTTAACAAAATATTATTCTTTAAAAATATCATTAATGTCATTTTTGGAACATTTTTTTTATTTTGACTTCAAATACTTCAAGAAAATGGTTATTTAAAATATGGAATTTTAAAAAAATAAATAATATGGAATACTAATGAATAAAAAATAGCGTAACATAATTAATCACTCAAATTATATTACATTTAAAATTTTCACAATCATTTATCTTATTTTTCTATTAATTAATGAAATATTATGTCAATGTTGTGTAAGAATTTAAAGAAATTATGTAATCACTAAAAATTAGAAATAAATTGAAATTATGAAAATAATTTAATTATTATCAAAATAATAATCAATATATAGTAATAATTTTATTTATCACTATTCAGAAACATATGAGATATTTAAAAGTAAGAAAGTGACATTTTGTATTTTTTAGATATAATATTATAGAAGTCAATTACTAGGAAACATAGTCCATCAAATAAATAAATATTTACCCAAAGGTTATAATTTTTTAAATTCATTCATAAAATAATATTTATGATGGTAAATTATGACCTTATCACTTAATTTTTACCTACGTTAACCTGATTCATCGTTTTACCATGGGGATGAATTTTTATTATTCATTATGAAAAAAAATTAATTTATAATATTTGTGTATATTCAACATAAATAATCTATTTTACTAAAATAAATATTATATCTTTTATAAATTCATAATATAATTATCCTGTAGAGTGCGACGATAAACGGTTTTTCGAAAAAAAATTATTTTATCTATAAAAGTATTTGTATACCAAGATCACAATATTTTTTTATTTATAGTTTATTAATTATATTATTTATATATAAAAGAGTCATGTATTAATTTATGATAAAACTAAAAATATTATAGAGATTTATTATCGAAAAATTATAGTTTTACAAAAAATAAAATTTTCACTATTAATTGAAAAATCAATATTTTCAAAAAAAATATAAATATTTCATTATAAGATAGTTTATATATGATAATTTTAAAAATAATATCATTATTACCAAATAAAATTTCTATATTTTCAATAAATTAATTATAATTGTTTCTCATGAAAAGCAATAAAAGCCACTTTTGAAGAAATATTAATTTTCGGTGAATAAAATGAATTTAATAATAATCGAATGATTATTTAATATTAATTTATCAATATTTTTGTGATTAATTTTTCATTTATAAATGTAATTCATAATGTTTTTAATCCTATATATACCTTCCAATTTAACAGCTATGTTATAATGGTCATATTTAATTATATATTTCGTAGGTGATTTAAGATTTGTGTTTTGTTTCATATACACAATCACAAATAATTTTTTTTTATTTTAAAATATTGTGGTGTAATATTATCCCCAAATTAATTAAATTTAATCCTATTAATTTAAAATTTTTCTCAGAAATCAATGGTTTGACATTTTAAAATTCTTTTCTAGAAAATCCACACTGTAATAGGGTTAATAAAACATCCTCTTAAAAAGAGGGAAAGGGAAATATAAAATTCATATCGAAAAAATCAATTATATTTCAAATAGTGTAAAATTAATGATATGAGATAATATATACCTGTAGGAGAAAACTAACTCCCAATGACTAATATAGAGCTGTAGAAAACATGGTTAGTTGGATGTTAAGGAATGCAAAGCCATGTATCTGTGATGGGTGAAAAGAATGTTAATTCATTAAAAATGAAGTTAAATCTATAATATTTTAATTTAAATATCATTTTCATAAAGTTGATGGATTATTTTAATATCAAGATAAATAACACCATAAAATATATTTACTGGATATCTTGTTGTTTAATAATAACAATTTCATCTTATGGTTGTGGTTCTATGAATTTACAATTCATTTATTACTCAACGAAATTGAAATATAGGATAAATTCGTTTATTCCTAAAGAACTAGAATTAACTTTTAACAAATCATATGAAACATTAATGAGAAATAAGAAATTCCATGTGTCTCAAAATATTTACAAAAACCAAAAAATTTAGCATAATTTATCAAAAATAATAAATTAATCACTAAACCCTCACTAGTAAAATTGATAGATCAAATTAATCCATTCAATAATTATTTATCCTTCAAACCCTTCTAAAATACATCTAACCAAATTCAAAACAAAAAAATTTATAAATTAGGTCACTAAATTTAAAAATTTTACTTGCCATTAACCCCTCAAACATTATAAAGTTACTATAAATGTCACAAATCCAATATTTGAATACCATTATCACCATGAAACCTCTATTAAAAGATAACTACTTTCAAAACTAAATATTACCTTATTCATTAAATAAAATCACAAGTTATGAAATATATTACTTGAATCTAAGTGTTTATTAAATTATATCATATGTTATTTTTTCATAAAATGACAAATAAATTTCTAGGCTACCAATTCTATCTAATTTACGTCATCAATGTAAGTCACCTATTTATCCCAACTAAACATTATTACTTAAAACTAAGAAAATATTAAGGGTAATATTTTCCCCAATAATTTGATTTATAGAAAATATTATATTTCCATTAAATCTCATTTCTAGGTCATCAGTACAATTCAATATATTCTTTCAAATCCCTAAAGAAACCTGCTACAAAATAATCCATATATATTTCATGATTCATATATAAAAATATCATTTATATAACACTACTACAACATAATTATCAAATCCTCATATATAAACACTTTAATCTTTCCACTTCAGTGGTTTATATAGAATAAGTCCTTTGTTCATGGAGTTAACCCTTGTATTAGGGAATTGACTGGGATAATACCCATATTCCACACACATAATGCATTAAAATAAACAGGAATTCAATGCACTATATCCAGTATTTCCATATAGAAAAAATATTCCTCTTACATTGAGACAATCCCATGGGTGTCCCTTTCAACATTTCTAAAATGAAGGAAATTGAGTCTTCTTTCCTATGTGGTATCCACTGTTTCATATCTCACTAGAATCTATTATTCTATTATATAGTGAGTATAAGAGTTAGTTAAGATACATGTTAACCATATATCATGATAAATTATTTATCATAATCACAATATATTTCTCTCCTTTAATCATCCAATTTGGTTTCTCATAACCACCATACTGTCCATCACATTCACTGCTATCATGACACCATTTTTTTCTAGACATTAACTAAAAAACTATAGTATGAGGGACAATAATAATAGTGGAAAACCACACAATCATTTATAGTATGTTAAAATTGTGAAAAAAAAATTCAATCTATGATACCATAATTTTATCATATATAATTCATTAGTATCATATACCCATATCCTTTAGAATAGTTCATAAATAAATTTTAAATTAACACAGTAATATACCCCAATAGTTTAAAAAATGATTCAATGTATGGGAACACTCACCTTGAACTAGAATGATGGACAAGATATACTTAACAAACTGTTTTTAGGGTTATTACTCCAAGATTCATCTATGCCAATACCTTTTCAATTTATAGTTTTTATATAGGGATGTATTTCTAATAAAAGAACATAATATATACCTTAAAAAAATTTTATGATGTTATCCTATAATTAGACTTTCCCTCAAATTCAGCCCTAGTATTATGTTCCCTTAAAGATGATTTCCTTAATCTAGTTCCCAATGTTTATAGTAATATTTTTATGACAAAAACTATAAATACCATGACCCATTAGATCAAAGCTATTATATTATTTATTGAATTGGAATATAAACATGGGATCTAATCCTAAAGTATTGATCCGTTTATTTTTCTTGGAAAAATAGATGCATACTTGAGTCTCATATTAAATTAAAAAATAAATAAATTATAACATAGTGAAATTAAATATTTTGTATCCTTATACTCATTCCAAAATTCCATCTTCATTTACTTATGAAATGAAAATAAATAATGGGTGAGATCATATGAACAGTAAGGCTTACATAATGTATAATTTATCAAAGAATTAATAAGGAATAATGTATATAGAATTTTAAACTAATTAAAACACATTGCATTTCATCAATTACTTTTTTAACCGGAAAAATATGGAAGGAATAAATAATGATCAAATAATTCCATATAAGTAATCACATGATATTGAAACTTACCCATATATTTCATGACTATTCAAATAATTACATTGAAATCGATAATTGATTTTATAATGACAGAATACATAATTTCGAACATCTGAGAATTAATTATCGGGCCTTGGGACAAGACAGTTTAAACTAAAACTACTACAAAACATTCATTTAAAAGCGCTAGTATTTATTAGTGCTAGAAAAATGCACTAATAATGTACATATTTATCAGTACATTATTTTAGAATTGATAAATGTTACCCTTTATGAGTGCTTTATTTTAGAATTGATAATGGATTCCCCTTATCAGAACATTTTTTAGCACTGATTAAAGATCTATTATCAATGCTTTTTTAGCACTGATAAAGATCTAGAATAAATTGAAATAATTAAACAAATAAGAATATTTTTTCTAACAATTTCATTAGTTAAATAATTATTTTTAAAAATTAATAAATTGAATAAAAATAAACATAAATTTTTAAAATTAATAAATAGTATATATTAAATATCTAGATATTTAAAATGAGTATAATGAAATAATTGAACAAATAAAATACTAATATGAGTACATTAAGAAAAATATAATAATTTTATTAATTAAATGTTTATTGATAAATATAAATAAATTTAATATACATATATATAGATTATAAATATTAATAAATTGTATATTATATATATAATGAATAAGTTGTAATAATTAAACAAAAAACTAAAATGAATAAATTACAAAATTATTTAAAAAATTTATAAGGAAATAATTATTAATAAAAATTAATAAGTATAAATTATATGTATAAATATATTAATTATAAATAATAAAATATAATATATATTAAATATATATATATAATGAATAAAATTTTAATTAAATCATATTAATGTTTTGTTCATTTTTAATTTTGTTTGATTTTTCAATTTAACACATATCAAACATTGTGTGTTATATTGATTTCACATTAATGTATATATAATTAATTCATTTTTATATATAAACGCACACAAAAATATATAGAAGCACAAACACCTAATATTTATGTAATTATTCAAATTTTAGTATATTTTAGAATTTTACTAGAACATGATACATTTAATATGTTATGTTTTTAGTCATTCAGTTTTATTTATTTATATTTAATATTATTATAATTAGGGTATTTCTTTTAAATATTTTTTATATTTTTTATTTTATTTATGAATTTGATCATTTAATATTATTTTTTTATATTTATTTATTTACTTTTATTTAGTATTTCCAATATGTAATTATCTTTTAATCAATATATATATATATCCCTATTTTTTAATAATTTATATTTAATTAATAAAACTTATCTTTTTTTAATATTTTTAAAGTGTATTCATTTAAATTATTAATTTTCACGCATATTTTTAATGAATTTATTTAAGATAATATATCCACTAATAATGTTACACATATATTTTGAAATAATTATTTACAAATAAATACATGTATAAATTTATATTTACTATATTTGAAATTTTATATATTTATAATTATTATTAATAAATAATAATTATTTTTTTAAATAAGTATTTATATATTTATAAATATATATTTGTATAAATTTAAATAATTAAAATATTATAATAAACTTATTTAAAAAATTATAATTATAAATTTTTATCAGCACAAAAGTTTTAGCATGGATAAAATTAATATTTATCAACTTTTTTTAGCACTGATAAATATCCCTTTTTATTAGTTCTTATCAATTTAGTGCTGATAAAAGAGGTCTTATAAGAGCTTTTCTGAAACCATATGATTCTAGCCATGAATCATTTAAGGAAACATAGAGAAGTTGCACCAAAAGTAGAGGATATTTTCTAGAGCTTTAGAGTCTCGAGTGACTGAGTCATGGTTAGGTTCTTTTAAACATATCCTTGAAACTTTTAACAATGGTTTTAGAGAATTTATGATAAGATACCTTTTTCAGTACTAAATTGATGAGATCTAATAAATTTAGTGTGGATAATATGACTTTTTATTTTCACTTATCAATTTAGTACTGATGAACGTGATCTTATCCGTTATTTTTTGAAACTATTGTTAAAGGTGTCCATGATCTGTTTAGAAGACCCTAACCATTACTCAGTAACTTGAGATTCTCAAGCTCTCGTGGAACACCTCTACTACTGGTGTGACTCTTCTAAATCCCCTTAAATGAATCATGTCTATAAACCAATGTATGTTATTTTCTACTTTTCCTCTATTATTGTTAGATTTGTTGGGTTCTTCATTTTGTATTTTTGTATTGTTCTTAACTATGAAAATTCTTTCATGTCATCTCCTCACCACTAAAATGAAATTTGTTGTACTATTTCATCTTTTTTCTCCATAAATAGTGGTTTTGCAAAAAGTGAAGGATGTTTCCATCTGGTAAGGTCAGTCAACATATACGTATGAGCCATTACGGATAAATAAAATAGATTTTTCACCACATTATATTGCAAAGGTATTGCTCACTTTATAGCATGATCAAATTGATTTCAGTTATACATTGAAGAGGTTAGTCCATTTATAAAACATTTTATCTATATCCCTTAGCATTGACACAATACTTTAGTGACCTGGAAGATTGTATGAGGTGATGTGCTAACTTGTGTTGGGAACTATTTGGGTATAGTAAGTCAAAAATGTTACAAAATGAAATCAAAGTGAAGTTAGGGATATTGGTATTAACTATATCCAAAATTAAAAACCTTCTAGACATAAGTATAAATCCCTAAATATGTCTCTATGGCATAATTATGTTGGAAACCTGAGTTACCAAATGAATTCTTGTTTTTTTAGTTTGTTTTTTTCCATGGACTATCTTCTCAAGTCTCATGCCTCATATTTTAGAGTTAGTAGGTATGAATCATTAAAAATATATGAAATGTCATATTCTTATATGTGTGCTTAATTTTTTTCTAGACTCAATTATAAATTTATATTAATAGAAACATTAATAATAAATAAATATTGGATTTTTATCTACATATTATTGATGAGTTGGTTTATATAACTTATTAATTGATTGAGTTTATATAGTACCCCCATTATATATAATATTAGTTTTTCTTTTCATACTTATATTTAAAATAATTCTTTTAATTTATTTTAAATTATATTTAAAATATGAAAAGACTTATTAAAATGAAAATGAATGAGAGAGAGGGGAAAGGGGTTCACGTTTTATATAGATTATGTTATGCCTATTTATGATATATTGTTTTTTTAGGGGGAAATTATGTGAATATCTACATTAATATAGAATATGTCACCACTATTACCTGTATATATCTATAGGAAGGATCCAATAAACAACTTATGTGTGCCAGAACTTATATTGATACTCATTTCATTTAGGTGATTATAGATCTACTTCAAGCTATGTGGTATAATTTTCAATGATGGGAATATATTTTATCTGTGGTTCCTCTAAGATTGTTTTGTCATATATTATAATAATAAATGTAGGATTCAATTGAATAGATTAATTTCATTTATAAGAGTAAAAAAATTATATATCAATGCTTAGAATAAGTTAAAACATTCACCCTTTAAAGGGATATATGTTATTAGAGAGATCGTATGGTGGATTAAAAAAATATCCAAATTTGTAAGGTGAGGAATCCTTGGGTAGATAGAAGTGATGTTGAATATAGGCGGGGTGAGATTAATTTCTTCAATACCATTATAGTGGAGGAATTCTAATTCCCCTACAATTGAGGATACTTTTTTATTCCATCAGTGAAGGTTCCTAGGAAACATTAATCCTTATTGCCTCTTTTATGTGAAACATTTCAATCGGTGTGGTAAGTTTGGGAATCTCTACTGGTAATTTTGAGCTATTATTTCTAGGAAGGGTCATTATATTTGACTGGTAGATTATTTATGATTGAGAAATATATGGATGATGATAGACATGGTTATTCTATAGTGATACGTACAATCCTATTATATTAAACTCTTGTTGATGGTCTTAAGACACAGAAACATCCAATTATTTATTTATGAGTGTCTTATATTTTTTCTAATATTTGGATTAGAACTTTTTAGTAATGTTATTAACATAAATATTCTGTATAGGTAAACATATGAAAAAATAGTAATCAATTTCAATTTTATGCAATAGTGGTAGGAACAAGTGGGTATATATTCTTAAATTGAATGTGAAACTTTCCTCAAAGATGATGAGAATTGATACACCTAGATAAGATGGATGTAATATATGGTAGATTTATAAATTGATCTATTATAATGAGTATATATAGTCATTTAAAAATATTTTTATATCATTGTTATGAGGAATTTTGATTTTATTTTTCATATGGACATGTTATTCCAGCTTTAATCTCATTTGATTATCATAAAAATGAATGTTCCATTATCCTCTTAGAATGGTGATTATAATAAATTTATTGGATAATGGTAATTAAATGTAGTATATGTTGGATAAAATTAAAAATAAGTTGGGTTTATTACTATAGAAATGTCTATTATGATTCTTGTAGTGGTTAAATATCAAAAGACAAATGTTCTACCTTTAGTGATTGATCATTTTTCAGATGTGTTCCTTGGTGTTTTTTTCTATGATACCTCTCAAGAGAGATTTGGAAATATGTATCAATATATTGGATATAAGAGAGCTAATTTCTATTCAAACTTCTCAAATTTATCAAACTAAATTTTTACAGATAAAAATATAGTTGGAATAGATTGAGTAAAATTGCATCATTGAAACTATAATCTCACCTTGGGGAGAACTATTCCTATTTACTAGGAATAGTGATAAATGTATACATTTATTATAGATCATAAAATCATAAATAAATTAATTATTATGGAACACTTTTCTTTTCCATGAATCAATGATTTATTTAATTTGATGAAGGTCATAAATGGTTTTCAATGGTCAAATTATTTTATGGGAATAATCAACTCGGAGTCAGACCTGAGCATGTTTTGAAGTTGATATAGTCATATTAGTGAATAATCAAGCCTTTTGGGTTTGAAAATGATCCAAAAATGTTCATTGGGATGTTTAATTGAATATTTAATACTATTTATGTCATGTTGGAGCCATGTGCATAATCCCTTTGGGGATCCAAATAGAAACCACTATCTCTGAAAATCATCGGAACCATAATCTCTTTATCTCTCACTCACATACCTATACCTATAGAATGCCACCTCTACTTTGTAAACTCATTCTAGATTCAAACAAAAAAACATAGAACTAGATCTCCATCTGTTGTTGTGAAAGAATCATACAACACATAATAGTTGTAAGAAACATAAATTACTTTTCATGAAAAGGACCATGTGTGTCTCTTAAAAGGTTGAGTAAATAAGGATTCATTTTTATAAAAAAGATATACAATACAATACACTTCATGCATAAAAGTCCACAATATCATGCATCTTGCATGAAAAGTCTTACTATATTGAATAGAGATTTGTGACTTCAATACTATAGTAAAACTAACCCTGACTACCTTTAATTAAGTCATCATTATATTTTTTATTTCCTTCTATATCATGATGATGGATTAGACTCCATCTTTCAAATCAACCTTCCTGCCATCATCATGGTTCCAGAGTTCCTTGAGGACATACTTCCTAGTTGGATTGTATTCATTAATCTTAGTCAAAGTCCCTTCTATGGATTTGAATACTGCATCTCCCAAGTCATTCTTAAACTCTTTAAGGCATTCACCCTCCTTGTTTACTACTTCCCGAGAACACACAAAATGACATCAGAATATAAATCAAAACATAATAAACGAATTTTTTTCTTGATATGAATTATCTTATACAACTCACTTGGATACTTTTGAAAAACTTTCTTCAAAATTTACTTTTATTTTTATGTGTGGTCACATTGGATCTCATTATAACTTTTTAGTTAATCATAATTTGATGAGAAAACTACTACAATGAGTGAACCTCAGTTGAAACTTAACTTTCATCTCTCGAATAGTTATTTTTGAATTTGATTCTTGACACTCATCCACTATATATTTTATGTTTTTTTAGATACACTGAGAATTTTTCATCCAAAATGATCACCAGAACATAGTATGGAATGAATTTTGGTTCGAATAGTTCAAGAAACATAGGTGGATTCACAAAAAATCATGGAGATAAATATCAAACAAAAAATTTAATAGTAATTTTTCTAGGGGTATTTCATCATATATCTTTGGAACATAATGATTGAAGGAAGTATAGTTCGATAAAGGGAGTCTAATACATAATCAAGATAAAAAAGGAAATCAAAATCTTAGGATGGACTAAATAAATGTATTCAAGGTTAGTTGTACTGTAGTATTGATGTATTATATCTCTGTTAAAGATGGTAACAGTTTTCATGCAAGATGCATGCAATTGTGGACTTTTATGAATGGAGTGTATTTTATTGTTGTTATTCAAGTCAAATTGAATTTTTTAATACTCATGTCGTCAATGTATTCTGCATATGACTATTTTACAAATCCCAAGGAATAATATAATATTGATGATAAAACTGAGGAATTATTAGGATACTAATAATATTTTGGTAAATAAAAGAACTACACTATATCAAAGTGTTAAATGAAATTATCAAGGCAAGAAGTCATGGTAAAAAATATTCGGTTGGTTGAAATCAAAAAATACAACCTATTGATCCCAAAATGTTGATGTTTATTTTTTATATTGGGTTCACTATGAGGATGAATGTGCTGATTGATATTGACTCATGGAACCACATCTAACCTGTAATAAAGGAAATTATTTGGAATGAAATAACGATAATTTTGTAGTATATTTTCTCTATTTTAGTGAAAAATTATATATTGAGACATTGATTTAAATTTCAACATTCTTTGAAGACTTAACCTATTTTAGCATATTTTCATCAAAATCTTGTATTAATGGCCTCCAGAAAATCCAAAAGATGCTTCCACGCTCTTCTTATCAAGTAACATCTTTATAATGTTGAGGGGAAAATAATGGCCCACCCACCGTTTGGTTATTCACTCGTTATAGATCATAAAACATGGAGTTTGTTCATTAATAGCCTCAATGATAAATAATTTTAGGTTATTTTTAGTTGATAATGTATTGTTTGACCTTATTTTTTTATCTAACATTATTCAAGATTGTTAATTTATGAAACATCAAAAGGGTGTTGAAAATAAAGAACTTGCATCAAAACCGACATACCCCTATTTCAAAGAAATTATAATGTACACTTCATTTTAGAATAAATTTTTATATATTTTAAACCCACAATAAATTTTTAATTATGTAATATAAATCAACATATATTACTTTATTTATATAAATATTGGTGTATCAAAATCTGAAGTTACTCTCATCCCACATCATGTGATATAGAAGGAGGCTCCTGTAAATAAGGAGGGTAAATTATTTGATGAAAACAAAAAAACATAACAGGAAACATGTTTATGTATGAAATAATTTCCATTTTTTATTCTTTATAGTAATTTTTCATAAAAATATCTACTTGTGTTCATATTTTTATATAGTTTAGTCATTAGAATCAGAAACGATCATACTCGAATAATAGTAATTTTCATTATCTTAAAAGTGGCATAAAGAATGTGGTCATGTTTGAGGATTAGGTTTTGGAGTCTCTCCATGGACTTATTTCAAGAATTTAAAAGAACATTATGATATATATAATATGGTGAGAATATTGAATACACAAATAGACTCACTAAGAGATATTATTTTGTATTCTGGTTTGGAAGACTAGTTTATAAAAAAAGGATTAAAGAGAACTGGTGGTATTACAATGATCCACACATAAACCAAATGATCCAAATAGATTTCAGGATTGTAATTCACCAAACCATGTAACATACCTAGGATAATAAATTTTTTCATTTATATTTCTCCTAATTTTGAATCAAACAAATTCTGGTAACTCTATATTACTAAAATTCTATAGGATATAGTTCTATGTGATTTCTCTCTATCAATACCCTCATTACATTGTGTTGTGATGGATATAGTGAATAATATCTCGGGATACTGGATACATAATCAAGACCTCCCAAAATATCACAAGAGAGTGGGGATTAAGGGCACTTATGTTCCAGATTCTAATTTACATGTTCTACATGATTGTCTGAATATTTCAACAATTGAATCTAATATTGAATATTTCATGTCATGATATTCTAATATTATAAAGATACATGAGGTACATCTTTAACAAAACAATTAAAATGGAAAACATGCAAAAGTTTATGATAAAATGTTTTAAGTGAGGTATGATATTACAGATGGATAAAGAGGTAGAGAAATGAAAGGACTAATCAGGAAAATATAGGGAATTGACTAGGATAACAAAATGACCTTGTGAGAGTACCTTCTTCCCGCTAGTTGAAGAGAAACATTTATTATCATTACAACTACATGAAAAGACATAATTTAAAGAAAAAATTGTGTTATACATGAAATATGAAGAAGACATATGTGGATTATCCTTAACATATAATATTTTTAATGATACTCAAAATGTGATTCTTAAGCATTAATGGTTGGACATCTGAGTTGTGAATACCAACATCATGTACATTTTCATAACATTTATATACAAATAGTGATATAATATCTTTAATAATGTTAATAAATATTCATATTTTTTATATATTTTAATGTAATAGCTATTTTAATGGAATATTGTGTGAATCGTGATTTGGATTCATTAATACCTATATTATTCATATGCCAAAACAAACATTGAATGGGAAAGCGATTAAGAATAAAAAGATGAGTTACTCGAAATGTATTATAAAAATGATCCATACTATATACTATTTTTTATGCTTAAAATGCATAAGTAAAATCTACAATCTAATCACACAAAATATATTTTTAATTTTTTTCATTACTTAATTATTTTTTTTAGGGTACACCGGATGCTGATAGAAGTCAATCTGGTTACCATGAATATTTATTTTTTGGATACAAATGAATGGATATGAAACCAACCAATATCACATGATGTTTTTTGTGAATATATACCACATAAAAATAAAAAAATTATAGATAAAATTGGAATTATATGTTCAGATAATTTATTAACAAGATTTTGGGTATGATTGAGAGGTCTCTAAATACAAACTTGATCAAGGAATGAATTTTGTGTCTGAAGGTATAAAGACAATGGATTACTAAAAATAGAAACACATTATGGTAAATATAGAATGATTTAACTATCAAAACATTTCTAAACAAATTACCTATTTTTTCAATTTTTCTTCAGTTTTTGAAATAAGACAATGAAATCAATTATGCATATTTTGTTTGACAATTTTTTTAAGAAACCATAAATCATAAAAATACCAGCATCCCCTAATAGGTAATTTCTGTATGTAATTACAATTTAATTAAATATAATATAGAATAATTTTTCATCTATATTTTATCAGTTCTATCATGATTTTTGACAACCTAGTAACTCAAAATTATAAATTAATTTGTTTAGAGAAGACTGAGAAACTAACATTTTTCAGATTGTATGATGAAAAAAATTGTGTGATTACCTTAAATATTTTTGATCTAGTATCAGTTAGAAAATTTGAAATATATCTGATGTGTGAATAATTGGTTTCATAATTTTTATATATTATTTTTTTATATCATTCTCAAAGAGATATATAATGGAAGAAATAATGTCTTTTAAAAGCGATAACCTGCATACAATAAAATTATTGGGAAATAATAGAGGTGGAGGATGAAAAGGTAGAGTCAGAGGGAGAGGTGGTGGTATAGGCAGTGGTGTAGGTGGAGGATGAGGTAGATTTAGAGGTATAGTTGGAGGTTGAGGTAGAGTCGTAGATCGATGTGGAGGAGGAGGCATAGGCGAAGACCGAGGTGGAGAACGAGGCAAAGAATAAAATTTGTTGGCATAAAAATAATTATTTTTTTAGAAATTAAGTAGAATGAGTATAATACTATGATTTTTTCAGAACAAATGTTTAAAATTTCACACAAAACTTGTGACTTATGGTAAGATCCATTTTACAAGTTTTTCTATTCAAAAAGATATTTTTGTAAAAAAAAAGTGGCATACTCAAACCCATTGAAAATCATTTTGATTGTTTTGATACATTATTGAAATGATCTATAAGTAATTTAAAATGTTTAGTAATTAGCCACACCTCAATCTGAAGCACGATATGACTGGTATGACTCCATGTCCATCTTTTTATTCAAAGATGACATTAATTTTAGAAAAAAAAACTAATAGACTAAAAACTGATAAAAAACATTCATAATGTTTTATTACATTAGGATGAAAATACATAAGCCATTTAGGATGTGTGTAAATTATCCAAACCTTGATATGATGCACATTGTGAACGGTATGACTCCAAGTGTTTGTTTTCAATTTTTAATTGACATTTAAATACAATAAAGTTTCACTCAATGAAAACTAAGAAAACACACTTAGATTATTTTTATTATTTTGGATAACAATTCATAATTAATTTTCTGACATATGTGAATTCATCTCGTGTCAAACCCACACATGATTCCACAAGTATGGTTCTAACTGATTTTTTCCAGTTTAAATTGTTATCTTAGTAAAAAACATAAGTGGCATACTCAAAATCGAGGAAACACATTCTGATTATTTTGATACTTGAGGAAAACAATACATAAGTCATTTGGGACATTTATTAATCATACATTCCTCAATTTTATACATAGTGTGAATGTTATGACTCCATGTGTGTCTTTTTATTCAAAATTGACCTTAATTTTAGTGGAAAAAACAACTAACAAACTCAAAACGGAGAAAATTCATTCGGGAAATTTTCTTATGTTTGGGAAATGTTCCATAAGTCATTTTTGATGTGTCGGAATCCGTCACACCGAAATATGACACATGGTGTGAATAGTATGACCCTAATCTTATGTTATCAATTTAAACATAATATTTTAATAAAAAAGGGTCACTCGCTGAAAACCAGAAAAACATGCTCAGATTGTATTGATAATTTTTGGAAATAATTCATAATTCATTTTGGAGGTTTATTAATCAATATCATGTCAACCCACACATGATTCTACCTGTATCAAACAAATTGTGTGTTTCCAGTTTGAAATGGCATTTTAGTTAAAAAACACAAGTGGAATTTTCAAAACTAAGTAAAAACATTTTATTTATTTTGATATATTAGAAAAATGATCCATGTGTCCTTTGGGATGTGTAGAAATAATTTTCACGTCAATATGATGCCTGGAGTGACCATTATGTCTCCATGTACAACATTTTATTCAAAATTGACATATATTTTAGTGAAAAAACAAATAAAATTCTGAAAATTGAGAAAACACATTTGGACTATTTTGTTAATTTGGTAAATTAATTCCTAGGTAATTTTTAATTTGTATGAATTATCATCACCTCAATCCAACACATGGTGTGACTGGTATGACTCCATGATCATCTTTTTATTCTAACCTGACATTAATTTAAATAAAAAACAACCAGCATATTCCAAACTCTGAAAATGCTTTTAGGTTGTTTTGGTACTTTAGTAAAATGAACCATAAGTCATTTGTGCTATGTAATAATGTGTCACACCTCAATTAGACTCATGGTGTGATTGGTATGATTCCAAGTGCGCCTTTTTTATTGAATATTTACATTAAATTTTATAAAAGAACAAGTTGCATACTCTATAACTGTGTTTTTTTATTGTAATTGTGTAGGAAATTTTATTTCATTTAAATTAATAATGTTTATCTTATTTTGGTATTTTCTAATATTGATTGTATTGATTTAGTGTGTTTTTACATCAAACTTCATGCCCTATATCTAGTATTGTAGTGTGTTGTAGCATCACACTACATTTTATCACTTTATCAGTGATACTAAATGAGTTGATTAAGGATACCTTTATTGTCTATTATAATTGTACTAATAAATATATATTTAGTAGTGCTTTAAAAAGTTTTGATAAAGGGTCTCTTTATCATTGCTAAATAAAAGCACTGACAAATAGTGTCTTTTATTAGTGCATTTATTCGCACAAATAAATCTTCCATTTATCAATGCTTTTTTAGAACCGATAGAATCCTTTTACTTTTAACCACACTAAGGTATTCAGCATATTCTCCGACTTATAAAGGAATATTATAGTGATGTTAAAGGTGTGTTTTGTAGAAGTGTAAGGGCATGTATACACTAAAACCCATTAAATAATTCTATCCAATTAGTTTTTCTCATAAGACCTATCGATACATTGAGGGGATATATAATTTCATTATCCACCCATCACTGTATGTATAATTCATTCAAAATATATTTAATGATCAATTTCATTCATAAACAATATTAATTAATAATATATATATATAGTATATAATATGATATATCAATATTTCCCTGACTAATAAAACAACTTTTATAGAAAAACAACATATATAAAAATTATATATGGTTCAGTAAATATTCATATCCATGATTCCATTAATATTGATATTAAATAGAAATGTAATGTATAATGATAAAAATAAAGTGATTGTTGTAATAAAAAATTAATGACTTAAAAACTAGTCAAGAAAGTGATTGTCAATACTTTCCTTGGACAAATAGATCATAGAACATCCCCATAATGAATATGTATTATATCATTAAAAAATATACCTTCTATATAATAATAGGGTTGTTGTTGTTGATCCATATAAATTCCATAAAAAGTCCATTAAAAACATTATTGAGAAAAAAAATCCTTTTCATTTTATAATCCACTTTTAAAAATCAAATATTGTAAAAATAATAAGAAAACACTATCTTTGAAAATATTCATAAACAATTTTACATTATTTTTCCAATTGATTAATGTAAATGAGTATGGAAAAATTATTTTCACTATATGAATGCAAAAAATAAGATTCATTTATCAATTTTAGTAAAATTTAAAAAGTACATATTTGGAAAGAAACAAGATTTTTCATTTTAAACAATTTTATAAAAATTTAAACATGGGTAAATATTTCAATAAAAAATCATTGTAAAATATTAAAAATACTATTTAAAATATAATAAGAAAAATATGGATACATAATAAAAATATTCTCGATCGAGTATAAAAACTAGTAGATTTTAGTAAAAATTATATTTTGTTGTCATGATTAGATAAAGAGTGGAAAATGAAATGAAAATATATAATTTCATTACATACCCATAGGATAAAAATATTTTTTTGTTTAAGATAGAAAAATAAAACAATTCTCCCATAAGATATTTAAAAATAAATAATCCTGAATAACGATGAGATTATGTAATAATCCCATACCACATTGGTAACTTTTCTATCATGATCCCCATGAATGAAAATAATCTAAATGAAACATTTTATACCATTAAAATAAAATTATTCTTGATATAAAATTTCAAAGGGTTGGTATATACACCTCATTAAAAATAGGTGCATAATACCAAATATGTCTCATTGTAGTAAAAATTTAGATGAAATATATTTCAATGTTCATACTATTAAAGGGAGACTTAACTAATAAATTTTTAATTTTTACCAAAATAAAATCCAAACAAAAAATTGTAAATAAAAAATTAAATAATAAAAATTTATTACACAGATAATAATATAATACCAAAGGAAATGAAGAAGTAACAAAATCCAATGAAAAGAAATTGAGTTATAAAACCTCCAAAAACTTGGTAACATTCATGTTACATTTCATTGGATGAAATAATATGTATTGAAATTAAAATACCATGAACTATGAATGATTCACGATATAATTAGTAAAATGGTAGTACATACACTATATAAAACAAACTGGGTCATGGCATTAAAAAATGCCACAGCAGATGGAAATTGAGATGAAATCCCATACCTCGGGTCTATCTCATCACATATGTTCTTTAAATTAATGAATAATAAACTAATATTAATTATTTAATTTCATTAGAACCTTTTTAATTGTTATTAATCATATTTTTATTTAATATAATTTTATGTTTAATAAATTAATTAATTAAGTTAATGTCATGCGTTTTTTAAGAAATTCAGTTCATATGTGTAAAATGAATTTTGTAGTTTGAATATGGTAAAAGTGGTTATTGTTACATCATCTCTAGAATAATAATAATTAAATAATGATAACTTTTATAAGTAAAATATTTTTTTAAACCAACCATGAAATATGGTTATGAAAATGGACTATGTTACCATCATGGATAATGTAAGTCGTATGTACGCAAGAGTAACATTTACATTTTTAACAATAATTATGTAAAGAAAGTAATTATTATTTCAAATTTTAATTATTATTATTATAATATTAATATTATACTGTATATTCAAATATTTTATCCATGTAGTGTGGTAATGAAAAATGAATCACTTTGCTTCGTAGAGGTGGTTATCCACACATACATAAGAACAACATGATCATATTTAAATTATAGTAAATGATAGAAATTATATGTTATATTTTATTTTAAGAATGATAATTAAGTAAGAAATATTATATATATATATATATATATAATATATCATTAGAATCATCTGTGAGAGGTGGTGATGGAAAATGAATTTCATCAGTTCTCAAGGTGGTAGTTTGTCGTACACATGAACAATGGTTTCGTTTCCCATTTGATGGAAAAGGATATGGATATAGAGTTTGAAATTAATGTAAAAAATATAATAAATTGGAGATACATATGTAATAATATCATCATCGTGTAATAATATATTATGGATGTAGAAGTATAAATAAAACAAAAACCCTCAGTTAATAACAATACTGCTTTTTCAGATAACTCCTCTAGGTTTACACAACAATCCTTCTTATGGCTATTTTATAATCAAAAAATTATTCATAGGACATGGTAAGGGAATTATGTAAGGAGATTTTTTAGGTATTTTCAACAGAAAAATTATTCTTATGTGTGAATTAAATAGGACATGAGGTTCCTTTTTTTATGTTATGGAGGGTCACTTTTCAAATTTCATAAAATATAAAATTAATTTAAATTATTTTTCAATGTAAAAATCTATAAAAGAGGTAAAATTAAAATAAATTTTGATTATGTTTTTAAATAATATCATTAAATAAAATATTTACAGGTATATATTTTTTTAACCATATAATTTTATTTTTAATATGCATTAACCCTTTCTAAAAATTACTTGGATAAAAATATTTTTACTCTTTTGGGGTCAAGATAGTTTATTTAAAAGGAAAATTGGCCAACAAATAGACCATTTTGGATATTTTAAATAATATCCCAATAATTGGGTTAATGGTTGGAATTTTTAATTTTAAATCATTTAATAAAATAATATTTATTATAAAATATCATTACTATAATTTTTGGAACTATTCATTTAATTTGATATTAAACACGAAAAGACAAAGTGGAATTAAAATATTGGGTTTTAATATATCACTAATATGATATATTCATCTATAAAAATATATTTACATTATAAATCACAAAAATTATATTACTTATAATATTATAAAATCATTTAATTTATTTTTCTCAAAATTATAAATTAATTAAAATAATAAAATTAATTTTATTACTTTAAAAATAATAATTAATATTCATCCACAACATTCTTTTTATCCTATGTACAAAATAAAAGATATTTAAAAGTAAGAAAGTGATATATTTTATTTGTTTACATAAAATATTATATAGGTCACCTTCATTGAAAATTATCCCATAATAAATTAAATATTAATAATTGGGAGATAAGGGTATAAATACATTCATAAAATAATATTGAAGAAGAAAATAGTGGTGTTATCACTTAGTTTTAACCTAGGATATCCTGATTTACCCATTTACCATGGTGATGAATGTTTACTTTTTTTACGATTCATTATGACCAAAAATTAAATTGAATACATTAAATAATATTATGAGTGATGATTATAAATTTGGAATATATTTAACCAAATTCAAATATTAAAGTTGAAAAAATTCAATTTATATGTATCCCGAAAAGCGTGATGATAAACAGTTTTCCAGAAAAAATATGCCTTTTTGGTCTAAAATTATTTTTAAAACAAGATCAAATATAGTATTGAATAATATGTAACTAATTATATAACTTATAAAAAATAATACATACATTAATTTAGTATCAAATTCAAAAAAATTATGGGGATTTTTAAAAAATGGTATTTTTACAAAGAGTATTACTATCACAATTCCCTAAAAAATCAATTTTTTTAGAAAATTTAAAAAATTATTTAGAATATATTCATGATATGATGATTTAAAGAATGTTAATTTTTATAAAATATAATTTCTAGATGACCCAAAAATTAATTATAATATTTTCACTTGAAAAGAAATAAAATCTATTTTTGAAGAAAACGTTTTCTAGAAGATTAAAATGAATTTACAAAAAATTGAGGGTTTTTTTACTAAGTATTTTTTTAAATATTTAATTGAGTATGACCATTATATATATTTCATAATGTAGTTAATATTATTTATATATTTCTATAAATGTCTAAGATATAGCCTTCATAATTAAATAATATATTTTGCAGGTGATTTAAGCTCGGTGATGCATTTCATATACGCTATCGAACATAATGATATTATTTTAAAATATTGTGGTGTTACAATAAAATTTGGTATTTTATATTATCCTTTAATTATGTTAATAATTTTTTTAGGTTAAGGTTATAATATCTTTAAATATTTTATTTTTCTCTCACATATTATCTAGTGATGGTAAATTTTATTTTTTGATGTTATTAGTGGGAAGTAGTCAACGCAATCATCAAATGATTTTAGATTTGAGGGTAACATTGTGACACTATTTGTTAAAATTATCATATAGTTAGAGAAAAACTAGTAGAGGATAATTATACTTAATTTCTTATTGACATCATCCCTCCTTGATCTAATTTTCAAAGCATAAAAATTTTATATGTTTTCATTCAAAATAAATTTAAAGTAATTTAGAGATTGATTTAAAAAAACATAGAGTATAAATAAACAATGATATATTATGAAATTCACAACCATGTTTTTGTATTTTGGGGTAGGAATAATATTAGCCAAATTATGAAATATATATCTTTATCTTAACTCAAATTTAATTATTAATTATTAAAAAATAATTATTAAATTTTTAATAAAATCATATCATGAATAAGAGTCCAATATTTAGAAGAATTATACTTTTCTCTATATCATGTATTTTTATATTGAAAACTATTTAAAAATTTTAATTAAATTTATTTATAATTTATAAATAATAATTCATACTTTATTTTTAAAATTATTAAGAGTAATGTTGAAATTATTTAAAGGGGAAATATTTTATTTTTCATAAAACTGTTTTTTATGCACACTATGTTTTTATCTTATTAAATTAAATAAATAAAAATTTATTTAAAATTTAATTATATTTATTGAAAATATAATTTATCATCTATTATAACATTTATCAATTTTTTTACTTTGAAATGAATGACAATAAATTCAGTTTTATGAAAAATAATTCATTTTTTTAATATAAATATTTTTATGGAGTTTTTCACAATTATTTATAAATAAAATTTTTAAATATATAAAAATTAAATTTTAAAAAATATATTCAATATTTTTAAACATTAATTACAAATTTAGTAATTCATTCACTATATTTATAAAGAGAAAATTTATTAAAAACTTGATTCTATGATTCAGGTTAAAATGGTTTACCTGGGGTTAAACTAAGATAGAAGGTTTAAAATTCCATGTAAAATTATAAAAATGTTATTGGTTGATGATATTTCAACATTTTAATATCTCAAATTTTAATTTTTGGCTATTTCATACCTCTTTTACAAGAAAATGATTTTTTATTACTTTAATATTTTAGTAATTACTTGTGTGTCTAGGCCCTCATTTGTAAAAGGGAACCAATTTTCCTCCCTTATTAATATAATTTGATCCCTCTATCTCATACAATAACTAACCAAAAACCTTCCTAGATTTATTCTTCATGTTATTCATCTTTTTTTATTATTCTAATAACATCATAATAAGTACAAATGTGAAATAGAAAGGATCTCTCTTAATGAAGTGGTAATCATCTTACTAGAATCGTTCAATGTTTATTCCTTGTTATACCTACTATAAATTTATTTTATCAACTCTTAGATTATTAATCAGGTATCTTTAATATACATATATGTTCTTATGATTATGGTATATCAATTTTCCTCCTCTTTTCTATTAAATGGTAAATGAATGTATTGTTTGTGTGTACGTCGGGACTACTACTTCCATATAGCAATGTGATTCATTTTCCATCACCGCCTCTCATTAATAGTTATAATTACATATTTATTAAATATATAAGTTATTTATGGTATAAATAATTTTTTAATAATAAAATATTATATAATTTCATTCCATATTTATCATTATAAAATGAAAGTATCATTCATGGGTACATATTGACAATTGTCCCCATAAGTGATACATTTTATTTTTAATTTCTCCCATTTATGGATGGTTATAAAAATGTATATAATTAATTTACAAAAATGTTTTTACATGGATAGTCTTTATTTAATTTGATATTAATATTATGCTTGATCATGTTGTTACTCATTCATTCTTTATAACATATTCTTATTTATATTCGTTTTACCACCTATATGAGTGATGTCTTAATGTTTACAACATGAATGATTAGTGAGTGTTAAAAAATGGCGGTATTATATAATAATATTATATAAATTACATTTTTTGAAATTATTTAGGTTATAGAACCATAATCAAGATAGAAATGATTCTAACTGCTGAACCGAATCATATTTAAAAATTGATTCAATTAATACTCAAAATAATATAGATGATGGAAGATTGTTAATGGATAGGTGATAATGTGTCATTAGTAAATAATTTTTAGTATTAAAATAATTAATTTTTTTCTTTTATATGATTATAATAGTTTTAAATTTAATATCCACTATTTTATTATTCATACAAAGTAAGACATACTCGAGGTTAGGGTTTTAGGTTAGAATCTCACTATTTACCAGGATTGTTTATACTAAAATTCATAATGATAACATTATATTATATATCACTCTTAAATCTCATTTATTTTCTTATCCGCATGTTTTTTGGATTTTTTTCATTTAATTTTTAATTTTCTATGTTTTCAAAAGTTTGAAATAATATTCTTTAAGGGAAAAAATTATTCTTCTATTACATTTAGAATCATTTCCTTTCCATATACAAATATTCTAAAACATTTTCAATAATATTTTTACAACCCTATAATTATTGACTAAATTCATTCATTCCCATATCATAGTTTCTATTAAAATGAGTAAAATTAATTTTCTTGTCAGTTTCCAAATGAGATACTTTCTAAAAAAGGTTTAAATGGGATAATTTTTCTAATTAATACTACATGAATCTTCATTACCATAATTTTGAAAACTATTTTATTTGAGGCTCCATTTACATGTTTTAATGGTTATTTTAAAATTAAATTTCATCCCTAATATTCTGGAAATTTTTAGACATTAAATAAGTTTTTTTATTTTGAAAATTTTATTTTCTTAAAAAATGATCCTATGATATTTTAAAGGTATTTATTCTTGAAAATTTTTATTATTATAACTTATTCTCCCTTGGGTATAATATCTAAAGATACCATCTATGTTAATTATTTGGACAATTATTGATTATGATAATAAAATATTAATGAATAACATTTTGTTTCACATGGGTTGTGCTGTGAAGAGATGATAAATCTTGTTATGATATTTTGGAATTTAAATGAATGTATTATAATTATGTGATGGGTGAGTCCATTATATCCCTCCAATGAATATGATATTGGTTATTGTTTTATAAGATCAAAGGGTTCATTAGGGATAACCTAATACCAAAGAGAGTATATGTCTTGTTATCCCAATCCAAAATATAGTACATGTGTGTCTATCCAAAGTGTGAAACCAATCATATAACTCATATTTATATAATATAATTTTATGAGTTTCAGGTTTATTTTAATATTCCATTTTTTTTTCTTCATAAACATGGAAAAATTTGAGTTTTTATAACTATTAATGGTTAAAGAACACTGTTAGATAGAAACTATGAAATTCCTTGGAGGAACCTTACAGGTCCTTAGTGAGTTTGGCCATAGTGACAGGATTTTTAATAGTTATGTTAAATGTGATAACAGTCTGTGGACCAGAACTATAATATGGTCATTTAAATGTGTATAGTTGAAGAGCGGTTTGTCTAACCATTTGGCACCAATGATAGACCATGTTGGGAAGTTTTTGTCTATATAGTTCCTTATCCACAGTTGGAATGTGGTTAGGTGAAACATGTAGCCTAACTATACATCCAACTTGAGTTTTTAAAAATTTTAAATTAATTTTTATTTATAATTCTACAAATTAAAACCCCTTAAAACTAAAACACTTGGCTACCCTTTACCCTCACTCCATCATGTGACCCCCCAACCCCTATCGACCGCCATCCTCTCTTCGTGTGACACCCCAAGAAGAATCATCTCACACAAAACGCTCTGTCCTCCCTTGAAAATAGACCTTATCTCTTATAGATTTGGGGTTTGATCTCTAATAAGGGGTTTATCCCTTTTATTGATTTTCTTTCCTTCGATTTTCTTCCTCTTCTGTAGCGTCTTGGGTTTGTTGAACCCTATGTTTTTATTGGTGGACTTATTATTTTGTATATTATGTTCTTAGGATTATGTGGTTCTCTTAGTGCATGTTTGGAAATCATCCAATGAAAAGATGGGTTTTATACCATTTCTTCTCAGCCTCCATTAATTTTTGGTAGGTGTTTCTTTTTCATCACATTATATTACTTGTATAAAAATGATTATCTTTTGAATGTGGTTTCGTTTCCAAATATTCATTTATATATTTTTACACATGTAGGAGTAATTTGATAAAAAATATATTTTTAAACACTGGCATGGGATGTGATTCCATTCCCAGTGTTTTTGGAAATACTTATTTAGATTTTAAATAATGATTTTCTATTTTTATAAGTGGTAGAGAGCATCAGAATGTTTTTAAAAAGTATTCTTCATTTAAAGTGGGTTTTAAACCAATTTTTTTGAGTTTTGTATTTTAAAATTAATATGAGGATATTTTATTTTATATTTTTAAATATTATTATATTTCCAAATCTGTTGGTTTGGAAACCATAATAGTTAGTGTTAGTTTTACAAATTTTGGGTGGATTCAGTTCCCTACAAGTGTTTGATTAAATGGATGAAAATTATTAGTTGGTTTCAAGTAGAGTTATAATGATATTTGAGAAATAATTATACCATGAGGAGGGTGTTCAATCAAATGGATAATTTTTTATGAAAATGGTTAGGGAAATAGTTATTAAATGTGGAGAACTTGTGATGTGACTTTGTTTGTAATTGTGTTGCCCATGGTATGAGAATGGAGTGAGTATTGTTTTCCAGGGGACCATGGGGTCCAGTGGATGAAAGACCAATATATATTACATTGGTTTTCCAAAGAACTATGAGAGCCTTGGGGAGGAATACAACTAGAGAATCCACTTGTTTGACCCGGTGACCATGAGAGCTCAAGGATTTGGGCTCAGGGAAGACTATGAGAGCTTCCAATTTGTTTACCTTTCTAGAAAACTATTTTTATACTCACTCAAACTACACCATTTTGGTTTGATCACTAGGAACATATTACTTATGTTTTGTTGATTGATAATATTTTTACATTTTGTTAGTGTATTGATGGATGTCATATCTTGTTTTATAACCATGCCCATATATTTGGTTATATAATGATTAAGCTTATACTTATCATTTTAATGATTTGTGTAGGTATTAGTTATGTAGTGCCTAATTGTGTGAAATAATTTTTATTTGTGTGGTTATATTTTCAATATTATTTAAAAGAGTTTTAGAATGGTTTTTAAAAGAAGGAAAAATTAAATCATGATTTTGAAGTGTTTTAAAACTATTTTTTAAATGATCTTAAAAGGTTGTATTAGGTGAGAAAAGTGGGAAGTTGTTTTTTTGAATCTCTATGTGTTGGTGTATTTTGAAATGGTATTTTTTTTCATTTTTCTTGGTTTATAAATGGATGGTTTTCAAATGGGTTTTATAATCTTATGTGATAGATAGAAATCTATTTGAGTTTGATATGTGTATATCTAAAAGACTTGATTATGAAATGGATTTAAATTGTAACATAAAAAATAATTTTTTTCAAGAGGTTTTGGCTAGGGAAATATGTTTCCCATGAGATTGTTTTCATTTAAATAAAAATCATGGAAAAGAGTTTCTAGCACACTTTTGTGTTGTTTTTTCTTATTTTGTAATACTGTATAGAAATTTTTATTTTTCTATTATGTTTCAAAATAGCCTTTCTAGTGTGTAATATGAAATTGAAAGCCTAGATTTAATAGGTTGTGGTTTCATAAATATTGCTTATGTTCTCATGCCTGTATTATTTTCTTAATAACAAGGCCCTAGTTCAATTCTTGGTCTCTCTTATGTGTTTTCATTTATCTAAGGTCTCTTTTTATATTATTGCATTCGGCCAGAAATTCCTATTAACTAATTTTGTTAGAAACCTCATTCACATTCAAATAATTCCTGGCAAGTTTCCCTTTAAATGATTTACATTTTCCAAAAAAATATTTAATTTCTTTCAATGGTTTTAGGTGTAGTGATATTGTAATGGAAAGGGATATACATCTGGTGGGAATATTTTACTTTCAAGAGAGGGATACTGGGGTTGTGGGAGAGTACATTGGTGCTTGTGTTGTTTTATTATTTCCTTATATTCTACTTTATTTATTTATGACTATTTTTTGGCATAGATATATGATATATATATTGGATATACTAATATTTTTATTTTAATTATATTTTATTTAATCTAATTATTGGTTAAAACTATTCCAAATAATTTTCTTATGATTCTGAAGAACAAGTTTCTATGCTGTGGGGATTGGGAACACCATTTAGCCTAGTATTGGTCCGGTTTGGGAATTCATCTGATGGATAGCCCGGTCTGGTTCATTATAAAATGGTATCAATGTATTAGGTTCTTATATTCCATTAAAGGATAAGCCTTTGTAACACCCTATTATTATTTGGGGTGTTTGCAGTTTGTATATTAGGTTTTCAGGACTCAGGATGTAGGTGTGAGGAGAGTATTGAAACTTATCTCTCTCACCATGATACATGAGTTTATATGGGAAGTTAGGATTTTACCTTTGATTATAGTATCCAGTTTGATAGTTTTTTGGGTTTTGGATTGATGCCAATGGTGGTGGGGTTTTCCCTTCAATTGCATGTATTGATTTTCATAGGGGATCATGTTTTCTGTTAGGATAGAGATATAAATGGGGGGAATTGAAGTGTGACATTGGTTCATTAGTCATGAAGAAATACATAGAATTGAAACAATTTGTGTCTGATACATTTTATGTACCAATGAATTTTTTTATTTGGTTTTCAACTATATGGCCATGTTGGGCACAATTCTGTATCCTTGTTCTTCCTTGAGTATGTTTGGGAAACATGATAAGGGTCATGGTTGATCTTATGATATGTTTTCATATTTTGATCATTATTTTCATTGACGCTTGTGTTATTCCTTTGGTATATTGTTTTTTCATGCGCCTTCAATTATTTTTTTCATGAAAAATATATTTCATAAGAAAAAAATTGGTTTTAAAACAAGGATGTATGGATTATTTTTATAAATGCTTTTTTTATAAAATGTTTTCGAAATTTTGGTTCAATTTAAAACTATGGAAAATTAATTACATGGAGTTATTTTTATAATCAAGTGTATGTGGGGTTTTGAATTATGTGGTTTCATATTATGAGGGAAACTAGGGTCATTCCAAATTCATATTTTCACCCCTTTTGAGTGTATATAAAAGTATACATGATTATATAACTATTTCAAAAGTAAATTGGTTTATTTATAATGAAACCCATAATGGTTTTTGATTTTAAAACAAGTGGTGTTTTTTTAATCAGTTCTGTAGATATTTTAAAAATTCACCAAGTCAAGAGAGGGCTTGTGGATTGGATTTATGATGTGGTTTTGATTTGGTTTCGAATGTTATGTGGGCCAATTTTAATGTTTTCATGGTTTTAAATTGGGATTATGGTAAAACCATTCTTATTTTAATAAATTAGGTTCTTTTTTTATCATCTCTGTTTTCTGAAATCATTGTTTGGTTTTCGGGATATGACAATGTGAGGGTTTATTCCTTAGGTTAGTTGATGTGATCTCACCCCCTCTAAGAAATTTCATGAGTGAATGTTGATTGTTTATTTTTGGGTATTTATTGCCTTGAGTTTAACACTACCTATAATCTGAATAGAGTAGAAGTTGTCATTTCATACTCAGAGTTTCATGAATTGGATTGATCCAAGGTTTTCTTACATTAATATTTACTTTGGATATTTTTGGATCTATTATTTTATACATGTGACCCTTGTATTCATTTTTTGATCAATTATTAGTGACACTTCATGGAGACTCTTGTGAGATCTTGAGTTGATAATGTTTACTTAGTTATTTTTCAAATAATTTTAGGTTTGATCGATGAGTGTCCATCATTTAGATTAACCTTCATGTGTTGGTTACATTTATTTTGGATATAAATCCATATTTTTATTTATGATCAACGACCATAGATCAATTTTATCTTAATTAGGTTTTGTCTTAGTCTTTCTTAGGTTCTTATTCTATTTCCCATTATAGGTGGTGTTGCATTTGGGTTTTTTTCATTCCTTGTTTCTTGATGTTGTGTTTTCCCTTGAGTATTGTAGTCTATGGCTTGGATTTTTATTATTTTCATGGATATTGGTACAACATGTGTTGCATGCTTATGTAATTGGTATATAGTTTTGCTTTTGGTTGGGTTTTGGATGTTACTGGGATGTTTTTTTGCATCATAACTATCGTTGTGCAGTGTTCTAGGGAGTTGGAGTTAAAACCCTCTAATATTATGGTCAAGATCCTTAGGTTAAAGACGTATTGTTTTTTATTGATTCATGTTTTATTTTAGGGATCTCCCTTCATAGGATTTCACAGTTTTGGAATCTTCTTTGTTTTTCCTTTGGGATAATTTTTTGATTGGTGATCTCATTGTAGTTGTGAGCCAGTTTCTTATGGTCAGATTTGGCTGGTGGACTTTAGTAATTATATTCAGATATTTTGCGTATTTATTTACTTAGAGAATTTATTTAGTTCTCTGAATGGTGGATTTCATTTATTCCACCTTTTTAGTTCAGTTATAAATGATGGGGAAACGATTTCCCAATCTTTGTTTTTATAGATATTTTCATGGTTTCATTATTTTTTAGGTCTATCTAATGAAGAAAATTTTCTCCATAATTTCTCCCCTTGGGGTTTCATTATAAATTAATTCCATTTTTGCATTTACTATAACATGATACTTTAATGGGATTGAAATTGGTATAGTGGGGATTTTATGGCTCCTAGCATGTCACTATGGTCCATATTTTATATTATGTTACGAGTTGTAAACTATTTTTAAGTTTCAATGGAGTTTTTTTAATTGATATTTTTTAGGCTTTATTATTGTTCATGGTTTATGTACATAGATATTAGGAAACCATGTGAGTCTTAGGGGGAAAGTTGTGGGTCCTTAGTGAGTCTGGCATAAGGTGTACATCTTAGACATCGTTAGTTGAACCATGTGAAAAGAATGTAGATCAGGTATGTAATGTGGTATCACCATTTTTCATGTTTATATAATAGTTTTACAACTATATAGAACATAGGATATATTATTTAAGGATTTATTTATCTATGCAATTCCTTGTGCACAGTTGGTGTACCATTAGGTTAATAGTGCAGCTTAACCATGCAGTCTACCTGGGTTGGTGGTGTGCACCATATTGATTTTTTAAAAATTAATCTTTATTTAAATTGAGTTAGAAAACATTTTTTTTGAGTTTTCATGTTTTTAAAGGCATGTGATTACTTTTTATTTCATATGTTTAATGATTTTGAGATTTAAAAATAAATTGGTTTTTTGATTAAAATCTTTAAAGTGAGTTCTCCAAAATGAGGGTGTCTTGAGTTCCCCCATGGGTTGGATGAAATAGATAAAAATAATGTACTAGTTTCTAGTTGATTTCAAAATATGATTTAGAAATGGTTATCAAATTTTATTGTATTTTTTAAACGGCTTGTGAAATAGAACATTTTTTTGGAACTTATCATGTGATTATGTTTGGAATTGAGCAGCACATGTGATAATCAAGCTATAGTCATTTTTGTTAAAGGGGCCATGAAATCCTATGGTAGGAACAAAAATAGATATTCTATCTATTTTATAATTTGTATTGAGAGCCATTGGTAGAAAGAACATGATATCTTCCACTTGTTCTGAAAGGAGAAAGTGAGAGATCTTGGATTTGGTCCTAAGGAAAACCATGAGAGCTTCCACCTTACTTAAATATCTAGAAAAAAATGTAGACTCACATAGATTAGTCCAAAATAGTTAGATTCCAAGGTTCACATTATGGATTTTATTTTGATTCATATTATTTGTGTAACACCATGAGATTTTATGAGACAGATTGTTTTTAATTTCTATGATGTCTTTTGTTGTATGCTACACCATGATTAGCTTTCACTATACGCAACACCACGTTAGCCTACAATATATGCAACAATATTCATGTCTTATGTGACAAAAAATTTCACGTTCTTTTTATAGAATTCATTTTAGTGAACATCTAATATATATGATAACTAAATATTTTAACCTAGTCATTATAATGGCGGGTATGATTAGTATTAACATTTTTCAAAAAATAGTACTTAAATGGAAATAAGCAATTCAATAAAAAAATAAATTCACTATTTATATATTTTATTAGTGAAATATATATATAATATATTAAATGTGATGTTTTAACTTCATCTTGTTTATTTTATAGATATTATATAATAAGAAATTCAATTTTTCAGATAAAAGTACTATTTGTCAGAAAAAAATATAGTTTTACCAATTGTTGATATCGAACACTATTAAAATAATGTTTTTAAAAAATTTATAGGTTTTATTTGACATAATAATCTTTTTATTTGGATGTGGGAATCAAAATTTACCCTGGTTTAAATTTTGGTATTTCTCTAATTGAATTCATATTTTATTTAATAGTAAAAAAATACTGCATTTTAATTCAATTCTTATTTTTTGTATAATTTATATATTGAGTTAAATTGACTTATTATTTTTTTAAGATAAATTAGAATTTTTTATAATTTAATCCAATTTTTTCATTTGAATTAATTTCGCATTTAAATTGGATATAAACACATGTAAATCTTTTGAAAGTTTTTAATTCTTAAAACCCCACTATCTCTTTTCGACAACAAAACTTAATTTTAAATTAATTTCATTAAATTTTAGATTTTGAATTTGGAAAAATTGATTCCATGTTTAGAATCATAAGGTCCAAATTATATAAATTGGTACATTTTTTGTACATTATGAATAGTAACTTCAGTAATTATTTTATTTACAATGGTTAAAGGGTAAATTAGGTAAATAAGGGGAAAATATTATAATAATATAAAACTAACCTAACATATGTCCAAATACCATTTTATGAGATATTTCCGACCATGATCATCTTTGGGTCGATTTTAGGACCCCATGAAGCAACTTGGGTGTGATAATGACATTTTTAAATTTTTAATTTAAAGAAAAAGGAAATATAACACAAACATGTATCTTCTAACTAACACAATTTTATTTTGGTTGATATGAATGATATCTATGACTATAAATAGTAATTATTAATCTAAAAATATTTCATACATCATGGTATTTGTTTATAAATTTTAGACATTAAAAAAATTATTTGTGAAATTATGATGTTGCAATGATTACCTTATTAATGAAATATTCAAATAAATGATATTATAAATATTAAAATAAATATAATTTAAAAATTATGATTCAATACACGAATTCTATGGATGACTATGACAAATTATCTTTGATTTAATTATTTTGGTTCTAAGGAATATTGTTGTTATTACTTAAACAAAAATCAATTACTAAATAGTTTCAAATTGACATAAATGTATTTTTAAAACAAATAAAATTTTATTAATTGATATAATAGTACTAAAAATATAAATCCATCCAAATGAATTATATAATGTTAAAAATTTCATTAATGATTCACTTTTGGTTCTCTTTTCATTTTATAGTTACTATAGTAACCATATATTATGAAAATACAAGAAAACATTGTAAGAGTTACTCTTTTAAGTGTAAAATCTAAACGATAAGGTTAATTTTTGTGAACTAAACTAGTCTAAAAACTATTTTCCAAGAGGATTTAGACCCAACCTTATCTTATCCTAAAAATTTATCACATTTTATATATTATAATTCTAAAATAATTTAATAATAAATTAATATTTCAATACTTTCCTAAAGTTCCCCTCCTCCCTCTTATAAAAGGCCACCACATCTAGCTACTTACTCAAACCTATAAATCCCCTTGTCTCATCCAAAATACTCTTAAATAAACTCTCATAATCCCTCGCATCCTTATATATATCACATTTTGTGCATAAATCCATCATAAGGATATCTTTTGTAAAAATCAAAAGGATATACTCAAAAACGAGGTAATTGTTTTATCAACTCTTTTAAAATTATTGTCTTCTTCTACTTCTTATTAAGTTGTTTCTTTCATAAAGTAATAAATCCAGTATCTTATACATTTGGAGATGTTATTATAATTATTTTAACACTTTATACCCCCTTTTATTCATCCAATTAAAAAAATATCACCATGCGTATGTACGTACGACTTACCATCTCCTCCCCATTGTGTAATTTGTTATTCAATGATTAATTATTAGGTTGAGAATAATGAATAGTATAATGGATATAAATTATGAATATAAAATTATTTTTATTTTTATAATTAATATACCATCCAATTCCATAATTCTTAATCATTAATTGAATGATATCATTGCACGTGTGTACGTACGGATTATTGTCTCCATGATGCAATGTGATTCATTCTACATGATCTTCATTAAAACGTGATTATATACATTCATTGAATGAATAAATATGATATATATTATACTAATATCATTATGTAAATGATATAACTATAACCAAAGAAGTATAAATTGAACTTATCCGACAAAACATGCATAAGAATACAATGTAGTTAACATACGAATAACTAGTGACAATGAAATGATACTAACAAACAGATGGAAATTTGATCATTTATGATATCATAAAAATGATTATGATTTTGTAATAAGTCAATAACACTATTTAAATCAATATACAGGATGATTGGATACATACAAAGAAGATCGATCCTAAGGTAAGGGATAATTTTTTGATCTCTTTATAATCCGATATTCATTACTCGTGTGTATTTAATAGGGTATATTTATCAACCACGTCCGTGTTTCCAAAATATATAATATCATTTATATTCTTATAATTTTGTTTAAAATTAATTTTTCCTTTTGGTAAATTTTTATTAAATGGTATGGAAGGAATCGTTATTTTATTTTCCATATGAGGTACTTCTTAAATTTTTCAATAAGAGTACGATAAGAATGTTTTTAGCCTATATAGCATGAAAAATTATTTGTACATATTCATAACACCTTATTTCCAAGAATATTCCTCTACATGATTTCCAGTTTATTTTAAAATAAATTTGTTTATTTTAAAATTGTGAGGCATTTTGAGAAAAGATAACATTTTGAAGATGAAAGTATATTATCCTAAAAAATTATGTTCAGGTTTTTTTATCAAAATTATTTTTCATCTAAGAAGATGATCTTTAAATAGGGTTTGAATTTTTTAATGATGGAATTATATTTTATATGGATTATGTTATGATAGAATTATGTTTTATAAACCCATATTATTTCATGGGTTTGGGTATGATGAGTGGATTTTTTTTTGGAACATGTAAGAATGATTTCATTATGATATGGGTGGGACCTATATCTCCCTAAAATTTATTAGGTAAAGATTTATATCTCATGAGATAGAAATGACTGGAACAACAAGTAAATCTAGTTCAGTAATACATGGCATGAATGACAAGCTGACCCGATTTAGTAGTGGACTTTTTCCATGATGAGGGCCTTGACTACAATGCCTCGGATACTGGGGAAATCATATTATGATACTATTTGTTTTCCATAATTTCATGATTTATTAGAATTCTATTTTATCATGGTAAACTTTTCATTATTATTTATGCCTTACGTACTTCCAAGATTAATTTGATGACTCAATATTGTGATATTTAAATATTATGTTCATGTTTTTACATTCTTATTTTTATGGTTTGTTTTATTTTCTCAATTTTCACCCTTACTGGTAATATTATCTCACCATTTTTATTTTTTATTTTCCTCGAGATATAAAGAATTGTTTTAGGTAACAAAACAAAAATGGAATGATCTTAATGCGATATGTTCAAGATCCTTTACCAAGTTAGAGGTTTATGTTCTATGATTCAAAATACTCTAAACTAATACTGTATTTTTGAGTATATTTTGTAAATTATTATTTATTCTAAAAATGAAATTTAGTTTCTTTTTATGTCAAGATTGCTTTGTTAGATTTGGTATCAGAGAAAAGTTTTAGTAACCCTTGGAAATTAGGATGTGAAAACTATAAGGAGATCCCTAGAGATATTTTTAAGTTATGTCTAGGTATGTCTCTAAGGGTAAGTCTAAATATAGGTTATAGTCCACGAATTATGGAAATGATCAGGAATAACCTAGGATTAAACCTAAGACATTAGATATTTAAAGTAATCCCCCTTTATTATGTTGTTTTCCATGTATGATTTTTTCTTCTCGAACTATTAATTTTGGGTTTTAGACTATGAATAAAACCTGAATGAACCTCATTAATTATCAACACAATGGGAATTTCAATGATTGTTCTTCTGAAAAACCAATTGTTATGAAAGATATAATTAAAAATCTTATTGCTATAATTACAAAATCTATGAATCATTATGGACTTCCAACAGAGTAGAGAAGGGAACAACATTATGTTGAGTCTTTCATGAGCCAATGCCCACTTTTTTCAGTGGGAATTCTAATCAACTTATTTTTAAACAATGTATTAGTACCGTTGAAAAGATATTTTCCATACTTCATTGTTCAAAACAAGAAAAATTCATTTAGGTTTTTTATCATTTAGAATGAAAAGCATATTAATGGTGGAATTTAATAAAGAATACAAGGCAGGAAGATGAAATTGAATCCATAGAATGGGATGATTTCAATAACGTATTTTTTCAGTACATATTTTCCTAATATTATTTGATAAAGTATGGAAAATGAGTAATTTGAGCTTAATAAAAAGGATGATGAATCCATTGGTACATATGAGGCAAATTTTACCAGACATGCAAAGTATTCTTCTAGCATTATCTTTTAATCTAAAAGTAAAGTTGATTGATTCTTTAGTGGCATAAAACCAAGCCTTTGAAGGGAATTAGATATAATAAACATTAGTAACTATTAAGAGATTATGAATTATTCTATTATGGTTAAAATGGAATTTGGTGTTATATATCAATATCATGGTTTTGACTTGAAACGAAATATGGAGTTCAAGGGAAATTCAAAAAACAATGGTGAAAAAAAAGATGAATGTTTCCTTATTCTTAATGTGTGGAATAAAGAATTGTGGATATTGTCTTAAAGGGACTAGAAAATGTTTTAAGTGTGAAAAGGATGGTCATCAAGAAGTTGAGTGCTGAATTAATGTGAAAACAGTTATTAATTATGTGAATAAAGAAGAGACTACAGAGAACACACAACCCACACTTCAATGATATAAGCTCAATAAAATGGGAAATTATGGTATCCAATTACATAATCCAAGGGATATAGATGATTATCGATGTCAAAAACATTTTAAGGCAAAAGAAAAAGGCAAATAACATGTGTTCACTATTGGTGATGTTGAGTATAAAAATGAAGAGGGGGGTGATTAAGTGTTTATGTAATGGGATTGGAAAATAATGTTGTAGAATCTATTTTATAGTATTATGGAATATTGGACTATCTGTTTATTGGTCTGTTATGGGTTTCCATATGTATATGGTACCGGTAACCTTGAAAAGTAATTGAAATATTTTTGGAAAGCACATGATCTATGCATAATGATTGGATAATTAGATAATGAGATGTTTGACAATATTAATGACATCATGATGATATATGGAAAAAGTGATATCATGGTTTGAGTATATAGAATAGTTTCTATTTTTGGTTTGTGGAAAGAGTTAATTTTTTCAGAATTCATGTTTTCACTAAGGATCTTTGGTAATTCATGTTATTATAATATTTAATGAGAATTCATTATTAAGGTATTCATATTTTTGGAATGTGACAACCAATAACTTCCTTATGAGATATGGGAGAGAAATTTTAAGTCTATTTGGTTCAGATCTTTCTAATATTTTAATTTTTTAGTTTTTGGAAGGATTTTAATTTTATCAATTTATGGAGAGTATAAGTTATATTCCATTTGATGTTTTTTAGATTTATGTATTATGTCACCATAGATGGACATATGAATATTTGAGAACATGTTCTAAACATTTTTTTTGAGATAGATGGAATGACCAATCATTTTATCTCTTGATCTTATAACACTTCAATAATAAAAAATTAAACTTCATTTCCTTAAATAAGAGATGAAGTGGAAATTTTTCAAGGAAAGAACAACGGTGAGATTGTACCAAAATCAAGTAAGTATTTACTTTCATGAAAAATTATTCAAATTTAGGGTAATGATCTTGAAAAACAAAAAATGTTATCTCAGTACCTTCTTATCTGTTGAATCAGATAGTTTCTTAAATCATCACAAATTTATGGATTTTTGTTTGTTAACTTTCTCCAAAAATTGTTCTCTATCACCATCCATCAGTATATGACGGTTTTATTTTTATTCTATATCCACGCCTTCACTTCTCAACTATGATCTCCATTGTGGAAACATGGTGATGAGTTACTTTGGGTTACTGTTCAGTTTTTATCATTCCTTTTTAAAATGATGTTTTAGTATTCCTTTTTACAACGTGGGTTTCTATAAAAGAATCTTTAAAGTAGTAAACATTTTATAACCCTAACTAATTTCAAGGGTGAAATTAATTTTATGGGGGGTATAATGTAACACCCCAAGATTGTATGTGATATTTGTTTTTAATATTTCATTAATGTCTTGTGTTGTATGCTTCACTAAGATTAGCTTGCGCTATACGCAACACTCTATTAGCTTACAATATATGACACACTATTCTTTTCTTGTGTTACACATAATTTCGCATTCTTTTTATAGAATCCATTTCACTCAATATTTATTGTATGTTATAACTAAATATTATAACCTATTCATGATAATAGTGGGTATGATTATTATTAACACACTTCTAGAAAACTATTTAAATAAAAATAAGTTAGTCTATAAAATAATAAAATTACTATTTATGGATTTTATTAGTGAAATATATATATATATATATAATATTTAATTTAATGTTTTAAATACATTTATATCTGTTATAGATATGATATAAGAAAAAAATTATCTTTTTGGGTAAAAGTAGTAGTTTTTTTTAAAAAAAATAACGGCTTTCCACCTTTTGATGGAAAACACTTTTTAAATATAGTTTTTAATAATTTTATACATTCTATTTTGACATAATAAATTTATCATTTTGAAGGGGGACCTCAAAATTTACCTTGGTTGATTTTTTTTTATTTTTCTGATAAAATTCATATTTTAATGAATAGTGAAGAATACTACATTTTAATTCAAAACAACATTTTCACCTAATTTATTTATATATTTGTATTAACTTTTTAATTGGTTTTAAAGTTTAATTGGATTATATTTTTATAAATTAATCAAATTTTTGTAATTGGATGTAATTTAACATTTAAATTGGATATAAACACATGTCAATCTTTTGATAGTTTTCACATCTTAAAACCCCACATTCTGGTTTTGAAAATGAGAATTAATTTTAAATTAATTTATGTAAATTATGTGTTTTAAATTTGTAAAAATGTATTCCATATTTGGAGTCATAAGTTCCAAATTATGTAAATAAGTACCTTTTATTCTTGGTCGTTATGAATAGTAACATTAATAATTATTTTATTTACCATGGTTAAAGGGTAAATTAGGTAAATAATGGTAAAAATAATATTATAATAATATAAAACTACCCTAACGTGTGTCCTAAAACCATTTTATGAGATATGGATGATGATAAGAATCTTGGATTCTATCTAAGTACCCCATGGAGACACTTGGGTGTTATAGTGACCTTTTATAATTTTTTATTTAAAGAAAAGGTAAATATAACATAAACATGTATCTTCTAACTAAAAAAAATATTTTGGTTTATATAAATGATATATTCAACTATAAATATAAATTATAATGATAAAAAATTCCTATATCATGGTATTTTATTTATAATTTTTACGCATTAAATAAATTTATTTATTTATGGCATAATAATGATGTAATGATTACATAATTAATGAAATATTCAAATAAATGATAATATAAATATTAAAATAAATGTAATTTGAAAATTTTTATCCCTTAAACAAATTTTATGGATTCATATTACATATTCTCTTTGATTTAATTATTTTGGTTCGAATGAATCAAGTTGTTACAAATTTAACAAAAATCAATTACAAAATAGTGTAAAAATTGACATAAATTAGTTTTTTTAAAAATACCATTTTACTAAATGATATAATCATGATAAATGTATAATATTTTCTAAAATGACTTATATAATGCTAAAATTTTCATTAATTATTCACTTTTTTTCTATCATTTTTATAGTAACTATAGTAACCATATAGTATGAAAACACAAGAAGACATGGTATGATTTAATGTTTTTAAGGGTTAAAGCTAAAAAATAAGGTTACATTTTTGACCTAAATATGTCTAAAACCAATTGATTGAGAGTATTTTGGCTTATAATTTTATTATCCTCTAATGTAACACCCCAAGATTTTATTGTACATTATTTCTTTAAACTAATCCAATAACTATTACTACACGCAACACCGAGTTCTACCGCACCATGACTTACCAAACTAGCCGTTCAAAAGCGGTTATGAATATTATTAACTGAATTTTGAACATTATATAATCCTTATAATTTTAGAATCCATAATATGAGTTTCTTAGACATAATGTAAGAACAAATACATTTTTTCAGATAAAACAAGTATTTTTTAAAAAATGTAATTTTACCGCCTTTCAATGGAGAATCCTTTTTAAATCCAACATTTGAAACTTTTATATATTTAATTTGAAAAAATAAACATCTTCTTTATAATTGTGACATATAAATTTAGTTTCAATAATGTTTTGGTGTTTTTCTGATAACTTTCATATTTGGGTGAATAGTAAAGAAATACTATATTTTTACTAAAAACAACTTTTTAATCAAAATAATTTATGGTTTTAAATTACACATTTTAATGGTTTATAAGTGTAAATAGATTATATTTGTACCATTTAATCCAATGTTGTTCATTTTATGTAATTTTAATTTGAAATTGGACATAAACAAGTGTCAAACTTTTGATAGTTAGTATTTCTTAAAAATACGCCTTTTGGTTTTGACAGCGGGAATTAATTTTAAATTAATAAATGTAACTTCTATGTTTTGGATTCGGTAAAATAGACTTCATTATTGAATTTTTAATATCAAAATTATCTTAGGGTAAATTTTTGGTATTTTCTGATAACTTTTAATTTTTGATGAATAGTGAAAAACACGAAGTTATAGTTTAAACCAAATTTTTATTTAAATAGTTATTTATTTTATTTAAATTTATTTTAGGTCAAAATAGATACATAATACCTATATAAGTTAAATTTAATTTATTTAAGTCATTTTATAATAATTTTAGATATATAAAAATTTTATAGAACTTTTCACCGTCTTTTACCCACCTCCTAGGAAAATTTAAAAAATCACATAAAACATTATTTTACCACTTCTGTGAGTTGAATTTCGAAAATCCAAGAGAAAAGGTTAATATAAAGGAGTAATAGGTTGTTCAATAAGATAAAAATAATTTTTTGTGAATAGTAACTTTTTACTTTTATTTAACACAGTTAAAAGTAAATAGGGTAATTAATGGTAAAAATATATTATTATTACCCTAACACATGACCTAAGTCTATTGAATAAGTGTAATTCGACCAGAAAAAACCTTAAGAATTAAATATGACCCTTTAGGTCCACTTGGATTAGATTGAAACATTTATTATTATTTAATTTAAAAAAGAGTAAAAAGAGTTAAAAATAATGTTTATTAACTAAACCATTTTTAATATAAGGTTAAAAATAAGATAAAATCGAATGTAAATATTCATTAGAAAGATAGAACTATTTCCTACATAATGGTATTTTATTTATAATTTTTATATCTTAAATAATTAAATTTATTTATGACCCAATGATGATGACATATTTTCTTTATTAATTAAAGAATCAAATAAATGGTATTATAAATGTTAAAATAAAAAAAATTATTTTTTGATGACATACACGAAATTTCTATGTTACTATGGCATGTTATCATTGATTAAATAAATTTATTTTGAATTAATAAATTTTTTATGACTTTTAAAAAATAAATTATAAAATAGTGTCAAAATTGACATAAAAGAGTTTTTAAAACAAATATTATATTATTAATTGATATAGTATTCATAAAAATCTAAGGTTTGTCCAAATGACTTATAAGATTATATTTATATCATTAATTAACCACTTGGGGTTCACATTATAGTTTATAGTAAGTTTATTAACCAAATAATATAAAAATACAAAGAGACATGGTAAATGTCAAACTAATTAACTAAGAGTTATTTCTAAAATATGAGGTTAATATAGTGACCTAAACCTATCTCAAACATATTGGTAAAAACATTTCGACCCATCCCCACCTTAGACTTTAAATAATCCAGTTTGGAGCCCTTAGAAACTGAATATTAATTTATTATAAAATAATACTTTAAGTTTTTTCTAAAGTGCCCCTCCCCCCTTATAAAAGGACACCACTTATAACCAATTATTCATACCTTAAAAGCCTTTTGGTTCGGCCAAACCTGCCCAAATATTCTCTCAACTTCACTCACTTCAACCTAGAGGCCTTATTTTGATCAGAAAGCCAACCTATAAATCCCTTTTGATCAAATCAAAAGGAATAACCTGAAGAAGAGGTAATGATTTCACCAACCTCTTCCAAGTTCCTTTCTTCTTCCTCATCTTCTTTCTTTGCTATTTCCATTATTAAATAATTGATCCAGTATATTCTATATACTGTTATGTTATTATAAATATTTCTCAACTGTATTCATTATTCTATCCATCTTATGAATGATAATGTCACCATGTGTGCGTTTGTACGGCTTACGTTCTCCACGCCGTGGTGTGCTTTGTTATTCAACACTATGTTATTTCTATGGATATAATGATGAGTAATATGTATATAAATAATTAAAATAAAATGATATTGTCTCTTTAAAATTAATATACCATCCAATTCCACACCTTTAATGAAATGATATTGTCACTCGTGCGTACGTACGGATTACTGTCTCCACAACGCGATGAGATTCATTCCATATTCACCATTCCTCGAAGATTATAAAAATATATATTACTAATATGTTTGTAATATATGACATAATAATGATACTAGAGATATATGTATAATTATATATATATATATTTACTTACATGTATTTTATTCACTTAGTTCTGTTCAATACGTCATGAAAACAGAAACAATGTTTATGCGTACGTACGGACTACCGTCTCCATAAACGGTGTTTTCCATTTCATAAATATGTCTATTATACATATTTATATTCTAAATATATATGATATATAAATCATGTTTTATATTTTGTAAGTATTTAAATAATTATCTAAGTGATACAATCAAGAGTAACAAGTTAAAACATGTACGATAAAGAAAGTGATTATTACCTGAAATGTTAATTTAACATGAAAATTATTATTAAATGGGTAGTATAAAATCATAAATGAATAATGTATGACATCATAAAAATTAATATGGTTCATGTATAATTTAATAACATACTACGTTCTTCATATTGGAGGTTAAACGTACCATCGACTAAAGGAATGTGCAAGGTAAGGGGTTTTCTTCTCACTCCTTATTCCCATGATATTCGTGCCATATTGAAACTATTACCTTTTGTGTGGTGTATGTACTGCCCATAATGGTATTCCTTGTGTAATACACATCAATTTATGTTTATTTATATATTAATTGTACGATACCTCTTTAATGGGTTGTATGTTTCGTATGTTACCAAATTGGTAAGGGTTAATTCTACAATATTTTCATTATCCGATACTGTTTATACGTAATTATCTAATGGGACCTCTTTATCATCCACATCCATGTTTCTTAAAAATGTATTTCAAAACATTCTTACTATTTTATATACTATGGTTTAAAGTAATTTATACCCTTTTTTGAATTTTTATAAGATGTTTATAAAGGAATCTTTCCGTCATTTTCCAAACAAAGTTCTTTTTAACCTTTTCGAGAGGATTAAGGTAAGAGTGTCTTTTTTTTAACTTATACGGCGGATACGGCTATTTTCCACCATTATAAAATCATAGAATATTCCTTTAAAATATTATAAGAATATTTTCAATGTAAATTTTTTCATTTATAATTATGTGACTTTTAAATGATTTCAAAAAAAAGAGATATTTCTCTCAAATAGTTTTGATTTTATCTATGTAAACATGCTTTGATGGATTTTATGTTTATTTGAAGTTGATTTATTATGGTACAAAACTAATATATTGTATTGAATGTTTTGTGATATTTTTGAATGTGGATGTGTTATTTTTATACCATTCATGGTTTATGGAGAAATCATTCACATTTAGTATGCTAGTTTTAATATGAATGTTTATGTTATGTTTAAACCTATTCAAATGAGGAATGCATTGAACTTAGTAAGTGACGGATGGAGCCCTCTATAGCTCCTCGATTCTTCGGTAGGTATCATGAGACAAACTAGTGTCTTGGCACAAATCTTTGACAAAATATTATTTGTATTCTTTGCACAAGGCCTTCACTATGTTGTTATGATAGTCTGGAATTATGCATTCCATCATTATGAAAGTGTTTAGTGATATTGCATCTGATTATTTGACTAGTAGAATATCCATGTTGATAATAAAATGGAATTACTTCATTTTATTTTTTCCATATTATGCTGAATTTTATGTTTAAATGTATTTTGTTTTAGTTATACATTGCCTTAAATGTTTATTCTTATTTATGAAATTTTATGTTGTATTGTCATCCTTACTGAGCATCTGAGCTCACCCCTTTCTATGTTTTATTTTTCCTAGGATTTCAAGAAGTGTATTGTGATTGATATGAAGGGTTAAGCCAATGGAATAATGGCGTTCATAAAGGATTATTTATGTTGTTTTGTATGTTATAAAGTGTAATGTAACATTCATGTATGTAATCTATTTTCCAAGACTCCTAAACCGATCAATACTTCGAGACATTATTTCTTATAATCATGCCAATGTATTAAAATAATGCACCAACTCTGGGTAACTGGGGTTGGGGAATTACAGTTTGTATCAGAGGGAGGTTTATCAATAACCTTGGAAGCTAGATTTAGATAATCTACAATTAGATCACATAGACTTAAGATAGACTTTGAGGATTAGTATAAAATAAATTACTAGAATCTTGGTAATGTGTAGATTTTTTTATTTTTCTATGAATATACGTCCCTGTCTAGATACGATCCGGTAGAGGTGGATCTGGCACAGATGTACGTAGGGGTAAAACATGAAAACACCTCTTTGAACTAGACTCGAACGGGAATTGATGCACGACAACGGGCCTTGCTTCACTCTTAGTTACGACACTCCTGAGGGATATGCTTAGGATAATTATCATTTTCATTACAAATAATTATGAAGGGTTTATGAGTATATACTTCCTCAATGAAAAATTCTTTATGATTATGGATTATATCCATAAAACATTCTAATTATGTTAGGTATTTTACAAGTTTGGAATTATTCATTGCAATTCATAAACTGACCTAGTTTATGCTATTGTATAGAAATGGCGCCCAATAGAATGAATGTGAACTACAGCAATACGTATGATCCAAAGAGTAAGAATGATTATATGTTTCAGGGAATTAAGCCAACATTTAGAAGGGAAATAGTCTCCCATGTATTCTCAACATATGTATAAATAATATCATGTGTTATTAAGATATGTAATGAAATCTCTGAGTCCTATGGCTTTGAAGGGAAGAAATAGAAGAAAAGGATGGAAGAGAGAAAGATTGATAAAGGGAATAGTTAAAGAAATATTTTCCCATATGTGATAACTATGGGAAGAAACACCTTGGAATTTCTTGAATGGAATGAGAGTTTTTTATAGTTTTGGAGAAAAAGGACACCATGTACGTGACTCCATGTGTAAGAAAAAGGTTTCAAATGTACAATGCTTCATCTGAAAGGAGTTGGGACAATATGTGAACCAATGTCCAAATCATCATAGTATACCCCAAATGATGCTATTGGATAATAATCAAGTTATGATACTACCATAGATGAGGAGTAATTATTAGAGTTCTTATGTTGTTATTAGAGAATTATGTCATTTTAATGTTGTATCAACAATGTACTTGATATAATAATTATGGAGTATATAAGGATTTTACTGTAGTACTATTTCTATTAAGGACTTGAGATTGTGTGGAACCAAGAAAATTGAATCAATAGCAGGTTAAATTTATGGATAATATATGGTTGAGAGAAAGATAAACCATAATATGGTTCTGATACTGAGGTAGTGATTTTGGAATAATACATGATTGATTTGGATAAATTATATTGGATATTCTTGACTACCTTGAAAATGATTAACGATTTGTATATTCTATCATTGTTAGAGTTTACAACATTTGTGGATAGAAGGAGTATATCCAGTATTCTATAAGTAATAAGGGATCATGATTGTAATCAATAAGATTTTATGGTAATTCAGGATGTTTTAGTGTTTTAAAAGAATTTATGATGAAGTTGTTCACATGTCATTACGCGGAAAAAAGGATCTTCATTGTGTTTACCTTTCTTATAAATTTTGGTCTATGAGTTTGGACAGAAGTATTTTGGATAATTCTAGTTTGATATCATTTTTTGATTGCCATAAAAGGACAACCCAGAGGTCGGGCGGCAACTAGTCTCGTCCGTCAAGGCCGCGAGACTTGAACCCGCAACTGAAGGGTAAAAAGGGTGTATCACCTACCACTGACCCACGTGATATCCTGGATTAAATAATGTAGTCTTTTTTTAAAAAAAAATTGGTAGATTAATTATGAATTTATTTTTTTAACTCTATACGAATAGGATAAATAGAATATTATTTTTAAGTTATATTATTTTTTAGAGTGAAAGATGAGTTTGTGGTAGAAATTAGTTAAAGGATGGGACTCTACATTTCAAGTATATATTTGTATTCTTCTCTTATTCGATGAAGAAATTAATTCTTATACTTTAGTGAAGGGATCAGAAAACATAAAATATGTTATCCTAATACCATATGTTTTTTTGAACTGATGGTATTTTAAATCATCATAGATTGATGAATTCAAGGCCCTCAATTTTAGACTATTTAGTGACTGATGAACTCAATCACAACATATAAATATTTACATTTTCCCTCAAATTATATGTCTCTAATTTCCACCAATGTTCTCCTAATCAAGATCATAATTTGTTGGTGACCCTTTCATTTTCATTTTCCTCTGACTAAGACAAAATTTTATTATCCTAATTTTCAATGTGAGTTTTCCAAAAGGTATTTTTTATTTTCAACCTTCTATTTCAAAAAAATAATTTCAAATTTCTAGAATGCAATTTATTGAATGAGGGAAGAATGTAACACCCCAATATTTCATAGTACATTATTTCTTCAAAGTAATTCAATAACTTGTACTACACACAACACCAAGTTCTAGCGCATCATGACTTACCAAACTAGCCATTCAAAAGCGGTTATGAATAGTATTAACTGAATTTTAAACTTTATATAATCCTTATAATTTTAGAATCCATATAATGAGTTTCTTAGACATAATTTAAGAACAAATACATTTTTTCAGATAAAAGAAGTATTTTTTAAAAAATGCAATTTTACTGCCTTTAAATGGCGAAGCCTTTTTAAATCCAATATTTGAAACATTTATATATTCAATTTGACAAAATAAACTTCTTATTTAGAATTAAGACATAATAATTTAGTTTCAATAATGTTTTGGTGTTTTTCTGAAAACTTTTATATTTGGGTGAATAGTAAAATATTCTATATTCTAACTAAAAACAACTTTTTTAATCATGATAATTTATGATGTTAAATTATCCATTTTAATAATTTCGAATTATAAATAGATTATATTTTTACCATTTAATCCAATGATGGTCATTTTATGTAATTTCACATTAAAATTGGACATAATCAAGTGTCAAACTTTTGATAGTTATTATTTCTTAAAAATAAGCCTTTTGGTTTTGACAGTAGGAATTAATTTTAAATTAATAATTTCAACTTCTATATTTTGAATATGGTAAAATTGACTTAATTATTGAATTTGGAATATCAAGATTAACTTAGGGTGAATTTTTTTTATTTTTCTGAAAACATTTATTTTTTGTTAAATAGTGAAAAACACTGAGTTATAGTTTAAAACCAAATTTTTTTTAAATAATTATTTATTTTATTTAAATTTATTTTAGGTCAAAAAAGATACATAATACCTATATAATTTCAATTTAATTCATTGGGGTCAGTTTATAATACTTTTAGATATATAAAAATTTTATTGAACTTTTCACCGTCTTTTACCCACCTCCTATGAGAATTTGAAAAATCACATAAAACCTAATTTTATCACTTCTGTGAGTTGAATTTCAAAAATCCGGGAGACGCAGTTAATATCAAGGAGTAAAATGTGGTTCAATAAAATAAAAATATTTTTTCATGAATAGTTACTTTTTACTTTTATTTACCACGGTTAAAAGTAAATAGGGTAATTAATGGTAAAAATGATATTTTTATTACCCTAACACATGTACTAATTTTATTGGATAAGTGTAATTCGACCAAAAATACCTTATGAATAAAATATGACCCTTTAGGTCCACTTGTATTAGATTAATAGATTAATTATTATTTAATTTAAAGAAGAGTTAAAAGAGTTAAAATCAAAGTTTCATAACTAAACCATTTTTAATATAGGGTTATACATAACTTAAATTATACTATGAATATTCATTAGAAATAGAAAAAGATTTCATACATAATGGTATTTTATTTATAATTTTTAGAGATTAAATAATTAAATTTATTTATGACACAATGATGATGCAATATTGTCCTTATTAATGAAAGAATCAAATAAATGGTATTATAAATGTTAAAATAAATAAACATTGAATATTTTGATGCCATCCACGAATTTCTTGGGTTACTATGGCATTATAGGAATTATTAAATAAATTTATTTTGAATAAATAACGTTTTGATGACTATAGAAAAAATCAATTATTAAATGGTGTCAAAATTGACATAAAAGATTTTTTAGAAAAAATATTATATTATTAATTGATATAATATTCATAAAAATCTAAGGTTCGAAAAAAGGATTATATGATGATATATATGTCATTAATGAACCACTTTGGGTTCTCTTGGAAGTTTATAGTAAGTTTATTAACCAAATAATATAAAAATACAAAGAGACATGGTAAATGTCAAACTAATTAACTAAGAGTTAAATCTAAAATTTAAGGTTAATATAGTGACCCAAACCTATCACAAACCTATTGGTTGAGTTTTTTTCAACCCATACCCACCTTCTACTTTAAATAATCTAGTTTGGATCCATTAGAAACCGAATTTGAATTTATTATAAAATAATACTTAATGTTTTTTCTAAAGAGCCCCTCCTCCCCCTTATAAAAGGGCACCACTTCTAACCAATTATTCATACCTTCAAAGCCTTTTGTTTCAGCCAAACCCTTCACCAATATTATCTCAAATTCCCTCACTTCAACCTAGATGAATTCTTGTGATAAAAAATCCAACCTATGGAGCCATTTTGATCCAATAAAATGGAAGAACCCGAAGAAGAGGTAATGATTTCACCACCATCTTTCAGGTTCATTTCTTCTTCCACTTCTTATTTCTTTGTTATTTCCATTGTAAAATAATAAATCCAGTATCTTATATATACTCTACTGTTATAATAAATATTGCACAACTATGTTCATTATTCTATCCATCTTATCAATGATAATGTCACCATGCCTGCGTACGTACGGCTTACCGTCTCCACGCCGTGGTATAATTTGTTATTCAACACTATGTTACTTGGATGGATATAATGATGAGTAATATGTATATAAATAATGAAAATAACATGATAATGTCTCTTTAAAATTAATATACTATCCAATTCCACACCATTAAGGAAACGATATTGTCACTCGTGCGTACGTACGGATTACCGTCTCCACGACCCGATGAGACTCATTTCCATATTCACAATTCATCGACGATTATAAAAATATATATTACTAATATGTTGGTAATATAGGAAATAATAAATCTACTAGAGGTATATATATATATATATATATATTTTCTTACATATATTTTATTCACATAGTTTTGTTCAATACATTATGAAATCCAAAACAACATTTATGCGTACGTACGGACTACTGTCTCCATAAATGGTGTTTTCCATTTCATATATATTTTTATTATACATATTTACATTATAAATACTTATCATATATAAATCATGTTTTATATTCTGGAAGTATTTAAATTATTATCTAATTGATACAATCAAGAGTAACAAGTTAAAACATGTACGATAAAGAAAGCAATTATTACCCGAAATGTTAATTTAACATTGAAATTATAATTAAATGGTTAATATAAATTCATAAATGAATAATGTATGACATCATAAATATTAATATGGTTCTTTTATAATTTAATAATATACTACGGTCTTTTTAAATAGTTTAAATGTACCAACTAATAAATGAAAGTGCAAGGTAAGGGGTTTTCTTCTCACTCCTTATTATCGTGAGATTTGTGCCATATTGCCACTATTACCTTTTGTGTGGTGTATGTACTACCAATAATTGTATTATTTGTGTAATAAACTTTAATTTATGTGTATTTACATATTCATTATATGATACTTCTTTCATGGGGTGTATGTTTTGTAAGGTACCAAATTGGTAAGGGTTAATTTTAAAATCTCTTCATTTTCTGAGGTTGTTTATACGTAATTTTCTACAGGGACCTCTCAATCATCCACAACCATTTTTCTTACAAATGTATTTCAAAACATTCTTACTATTTTATAGACTATGGTTTAAATTCATTTATACCTCTGTTTGAATTTTTATAAGATGTTTATAGAGGAATATTTCCGTTGTTTTCCAAACAAGGTCCTTTTTAACCTTTTTACCAGGATTAAGGTAAGAATGTATTTTTTTAACTTATACAGCGGGTGCGGCTATTTTCCACCATTATAAAATCATCGAATCTTCCCTTACAAGATTATAAGAATATTTTGAAAGTAAATTTTTTCTTTTATAATTATGTGACTTTTAAATGATTTCAAAAAATATATCTTTTTCTCTCAAATAATTTTGATTTGATCTATATCAACATCCTTTGATAGATTTTAATCATATATGAAGTTGATTTATTAAGATACAAAAATTCCATGTTGTATTGAAGATTTTTTGATATGTTTTACCGTGGATTAGTTATTTTTATACCATTCAAGTTTTATGGAGAAAGTATTCACATTTCTTATGCTAGTTTTAATATGAATGTTTACGTTATGTTTAAACAAGTTCATATGAGGAATGCATTGGACTTACTATGTGATGGGTGGAGCCCGCTATAGTTCCTCGATGCATCGGTGAGTCTCATGAGACAAACTAGTGCCTTGGAACAAGGCCTTGACAAAATCTTATTTGTAGTCTTGGCACAAGGCCTTGACTATGTGGTAATGATAGTCTCTCATTATGCATTCCATCATTATGAAAGTGGTTAGTGATATTACATGTGATTATTCGACTAGTATAATATCCATGTGAATATGTAAATGACATTATTTAATTTTATTTTTTCCATATTATGCTGAATTTCAAGTTTAAAAGGCATTTATTTTAGTTATAAATTGCCTTAAATGTTTATGCTTATTTATAAAAGTTTCTACTGTATTGTCATCCTTACTGAGCATCTGAGATCACCCATTTCTATGTTTTATTTTTCATAGGATTTAGAGAAGTGTATTGTTATTGATATTTAGGGTTAATACAAGGTAATAATTGTGTTAATAAAGGATTATTTATGTTGTTTTGTATGTTATAAAGTGTAATGTATCATTCATGTATGTAATATATTTTCCAAGACTGCTAAACTGATCGTTCCTTCGGGACTTTATTCCTTATAATCAAGCCAATGTATTAAAATAATGCACCAAATCTGGGTAACTGGGGTTAGGGCGTTACATCTAAAGTTTTCATTTTTGAACTATTATAATTCAAAAATAATTTTATAATAATATTATATTTCAAGACTTTCCTAAAGTGCCACTCCTCGCTCTTATAAAAGGAAACCACCTCTACCAACTTACTTGCACCACTAAAGCCCATTGGATATTCAATATTCTACTAAACTAATATCCATACATCCCTCTCTTCCTGTTATAGGTCACACATTGGTTAGAAATCAATACTAAGGTGACCTTTTGGGAAAATCAAAAGAAGATACTTGAAAAGGTGGTAATTGTTTAATCACCTCTTTCAAAAATTATTTTCTACTTATACTTCCTATTATTATGTTTTATCCATAATAAAGTAATAAATAATGTGTCTTATACATTACGAGATTTTATTATAATTATATAAGAACAATATACCTCCTTTTATCAATACTACGAATTTCAATATCGGCATGCCTGTGTGAGTACGACTTATCATCTCTATGATGTGGTATAATTGTTTATTAAACAATAATTAATTTGGATGTGATTAATGATGATTATAATTTCTATATATAATTAATATAAAATTATCATTATTTTTTATAATTAATATACCATCCAATTCCATTCCATTAAACCATTAAGTGAATGATATCATCGCATGTGCGTACGTATGACCTACTGTCTCCATGATGTGATACGATTCATTATATATGATATTAATTAAAAATTGATTATATACATTAATGGAATGGATAAATATGATATATAATATACTAATATAATTATTTAAATGATATAACTATAACCAAATAATTGTAAAATTAACTTATCTGACAAAACATGCATAAGAACATAAATTAGTTAATATCTGAATAATAGTTGACAATAAAATGTTTCTAACAAATGGATGATAAGTTGATCATATATGATATCATAAAAATTAATATAATTCTTTAATAAGTCAATAACATTATTTAAATCATTGTACAAGAGTTTCAGAATCATACGAATCATATCAAACCTAAGGTAATGGATAATTTTGTGATCTCACTATTATCTGAGATTGTTTATTTGTGAGTATTTATTAGGGTATATTTATCATTCACGTTGATGTTTTCAAAATATATAATATTATTTATATTCTTATACTATTTTTTGAAATAAATTTTAACTCATTGGTAAATTTTTATTAAGTGTTATGGAAGGAATTATTCTTTTATTTTTTTCATATGAGGTAATTTTTGACGTTTTCAGCAAGATTCTGACAAGAATGTTTTTATAATTATACGGCATGAACGATTCTTTTTTTTTTTGTATTTATAACTCCATAGTTACATGACGCATCATCTATATTATTTCTATTTTGTTTTCAAATAAATTCTTTTCTTTTAAAATTGTGTGGCATTTTGAGAAATGAAAACAATTTTGAAGAAGAAATGATGTTATCCTCAATAATTAAGTTCAAGTATTTTATCAAAAATATTTTTCATCTAAGAAGAATCTATTGAAATATGTTTAGTCTTATATCCCTATTATTACTATTATTTTATATTTTTAATTTTGTAATAGTATTTTATATGCATTATGATATATTGAATTGATTTTTATGAAACCCATATTATTTCACGGGTTATGATATGATGAATGATTTATGTTTTTGTGGAACATGTAAGAAATATTTCATTATGAGATGGGTGGGTCCTCTATCTCCCACCAATTCATTGGGTAATGATTTATATATCATGGGATAGACATGAATGGAACAAGAAGTAAATCTATTTCAGTAATACAAGGTTAGAATGACAAGTAAATATGGTTCAGTAATACATGGGTAGAACGACAAGTAAACAAGATTCAGTAATCAACTTTGTCGACTGTGATGGTCTTGGTAGTAATTCCTTGGAAACAATAGAAATAATTTAATGTGATTATTTGTTTTAAAAAATTACATGTTTTATTACAATTCTATTTTATCAATGTTAATTTTCCTTTATGATCTATTCCATACATACTACTAAGATTTATTTCATAGATCCTGATTTTGATATTTAAACATTATGTTCATTTTTTTACATTGTCATGTTTATGGTTTGTTTTATGTTCTTCATTTTTACCAATACTGAGAATTTTATCCCACCCTTTTTAAGTTTTATTCTCTCTTGGATGTGAAGAATGGTTTTTGGTAGGAAAACAAATGGGGGAAGATCTTTAAGGGAGATTGTGAAGATCTTTCACCATGTAATGGGATTGTGTTCAAAGCATCCAAAGAAACTAAGATAATATGGTATTTGGGTTTATATTTTTGTAATGTATTATGTATTCCAAAAAATAAATGTAATTTTCATGTATTTAAAGCATGGTTCGTTAGAGTTTTTATCAGAGAAAAGGTTTAGTAAAACTTTGGAAACTATGATGCGAAAATTTTAGTTTGATCACTAGAGATATGTCTAAGTTTTGCCTAGGGATATCCATAAGGGTAAGTATACCTATAGGTTATAGTCCTAGAATTATGGAAAAAATATTGAATAACCCAGTATTAAACCTAAGATTTTATATATAGAATGTGCTCCCCATGATTATATTATTTTCTTAGTATGATTTTTTCCTATCACACTATTCTTTTTGGGTTTTAGACAATGGTTAGAACCTGATGGAACCATGTTAATGATTAATATAATGGGAAATGTAATGATTTTCCTCCTGAAAAACCCCAATTTTATGGGATATGAAATGAAAAATCATATTTCTATACTTATATAAACTTTGAATTTTTATGGACTTTCAAATGAGTATAGAAAAGAACAACATTATTTTGAGTCCTTCATGAGGCAAAAACCATCTTATTTCAGTGGGTCTTCTGATCCACTTGTTTCTGAACAATGGATCAGGATCATTGAAAATATATTTTTTATCCTTCTTTGTTCAGAACACGAATAATTCATTTTGGTTGTTTATCATTTATAAGGTAAAGCATACCAATGGTGGAATCTAATCCAGAAAACAAGGCAGTGAGATGAAATTTAATCCATAGAATGGGACGAGTTCAAGGATATATTTTTTAATAAGTATTTTTCTCATATTATTTGAATAAAGATAGAAAAAGAGTTTCTTCAGTGTATAAAAATAGATGATGAATCTGTTGGTGCATATGAGGAAAACTCACATGAATTGTAAGGTATTATTTGGGCTTTGTCGTCTATTCTGAAAGTAAAGTTTATCAATTATTTAATGGCATAAAACCATTTTTTTAAGGTAATAAGATAAAATATACATTAGTATCTATGAAGAGATTATGAATTAGTCTTTGATGATAGAAGTGAAAGTCGGTGTTACATATCAATTTCATGGTATTGACAAGAAACAGAAAATAGAGTTCATTGGAAAATCTCAAAACAATGGTGAAAAAAGATGAATTTTTCCTTATTCTCAAATTGTTGATAGAAGAGTAGGGGTACATTATCTTAAATAGAATATCAAATGTTTTAAGAGTATAAAAGATGTTCATCGAGCAGTTTAGTGCCAAAGTAATGGAAAAAAGTTTTCTAATGATGTAAATAGAGATAAGACTACAAAGAATACACCACCCACACTTCAATGCTACAAGTGAAAGGAAATGGAGAACTGTGATAACCAATTCCCAAATCCAAGGGTTACAGATAATTATTGAAGTCAAAAACCTCTTAAGTCCAAAGACAAAGGAAAATTATATGTGATCACTATTGACGATGTGGAGTACGACAAAGAAGTAGTTCGACGATTAAGTGTTTATGTAATGGGATTCCAAAATACAGTAGTAGAATCTCTTTTATAATATTATAGTATATTGTAATATCTATATATTGGTCCATTGTGGTTTCCCATAAGTATGTGTTACCAGTAACCATGAAACGTAACTAAAATATTTTTGAAAAGAACTTGATATGGGAATAATGAATGGATAATGCGATAATGAGGTGTTTGATAGTATTAATGACCTCATGATTGATATGTGGAAAAAATGATATCTTGGTTTGTGTATATTGATTTTTTGGTACTTTTGGAATGTGGAAAGCGGTAATTTTTTCAGAATTAATTTTTCACTAAGGTTATAAAATAATTCAGGGTATTATCATGTTTCAATAAAATACATGAGTAAGGTATTCACGTGTTTGGAAAGGGACAACCAAGAACTACCTTATAGGATAACAGAGATAAATGTTAAGTAAATTTATTCCACCTCTTTCAAGAGTTTTATATTTTTATTTTTTAGAAGGATTGTAATGTTATCCATTTATAGATTGTATAAGTTATATTCTAGTTGAAGTTTCTTAGATTAATGTATTATGTCACTATTGGTGGACTTATGCATATTTTATGACCTGTGATAACCTTTTTGTTGAGACATATGGAATGACATATCATTTTATCAAATTATCTTCTAACACTTCAAGAATGAAAAATTGAACTTCATTTCTTTAAATAAGAGTTGAAGTGGAAATTATTCAAGATAAGAACAATAGTGAGACTGTACTAAAATCAAGTAATTACTTATTTTCCTGAAAAAATATTCAACATTAGGGAAAGGATCTTGAAAACCAAAAATGTTATCTTAGTACCGTCTTATCTGATGAATCAGATGGTTCCTTATATCATTACAGATTTATGACTTTCTGGTTGTTAAATTTTCCAAAACCTTATTCTCTATCATTATCCATCAGAAAATTATGGTAATATTTTTCTTCCATATCCATGTTTTCACTATCCACATTTGTTATTTTATGTAGAATCCCACTGATTAGTTTCTTTGGGTAACCATTATGTATTTAATTTTCCTTTTTAAAATGATGTTTATGTATTCCTTTTTACAATGTGGGTTTCTATGAAAGAAACATTCAAGTAGTAAACATTTATAACCCCAATGAATTTCAAGGGTGAAATTCATTTTAAGTCGGGTAGAATGTAACACCCTGAGATTTTATGAGATATATATTTTTTAATTACTTTGATGTCTTGTGTTGTACGATACATAAATATTAGCTTGCACATACGCAACACCATATTATCTTCCAGTATATGCAATACTATTCTTGGCTTGTATCACACAAAATTTCAATTTATTTTGATATAAATCTTTTCATGAAAGACTGAGTTCAAGTGATAAGTAAACATTATAACCTACTCATTATAATGGCATGTAGGATTAGTATTTACTTTTATCTAATTAAATTATTTAAATTAAAATAAGTGAGTCTAAAAAATAATAAAATCACTATTTATAGATTTAACTAGTAAAATATATATTTAATATTTTTAATATAATGTTTTAAATTCATCATATATCTTTTCTAGATATTAAATTAGAACAAATTCAGTTTTTTCAGATAGAAAAAATATTTTTCAAAAAAATACAGTTTTACCACCTTTTGATGGTGAAATTCTTTTGAATCTAGTTTTTATCAACTATATAAGTTATATTTGATATAATAAACTTATTATTTGGAATTGGGACATAAAAATTTACCTTGTTTGATGTTTTGGTATTTTTCTGATGAAATTCAAATTATAATTAATAGTGAAAAATATTGTATTTTAATTCAAAACTATTTTTTCATCTAATTTATTTATATAGTTAAATTATATTTTTAATTGGTTTTAAATTTTAATTAGATTATTTTTTAATAATTTAATCCAATTTTGGTCATTGGAAGTAATTTTATCTTTAAATTTTACATAAACACATGTCAATCTTTTGATAGTATTTAATTCTTAAAACCCCACTATTTGGTTTTGACAACGGCAATTAATTTTAAATTAATTTATACCAATTATATTTTTTGAATTTTAAAAAATTTATTCCAGATTTTGAATCATGTGTTCCAAATTATCACAATAGGTACCTTTTATTTTTTTGCATTATGAATAGTAACTTCAATAATTATTTTATTTACCATAGTTAAAGGGTTAATTTGGTAAATAAGGGTAAAAATAATATTATAATAATATAAAACAACCTTAAAACATGTCCTAATACCATTTTATGATCTAATTACAACCCTAAGAATCCTTGGGTAGATTATAGGACCCCATGAAGCCACTTGGATATGATAATGACCTTTTATAGTTTTTAATTTAATGAAAAATAAAATATAACATAAACATGTATCTCCTAACTAAAAAAATTATTCTGGTTTATATAAATTATTTCTTAGTCAGTAAATAGTCATTAAAAAGATAAAAATATTTCCTATATCATGTTATTTTATTTATACTTTTTATACATTAAAAATATAAATTTATTTATCACACAATGATGACGCAATGATTACATTATTAATGAAATATTCAAATAAATGATAATATAAATATTAAAATAAATGTAATTTTAAACTTGTGTTTCCATAATTGAATTTAATGGATTAATATGACATATTATAATTTATTTAATGCTTTTTTCTTATTAATCAAGTATTTATGACTTTTATAATAATAAATTACTAAATAGTGTCAAAATTGACATAAATTAGCTTTTAAAAAATATTATTTTATTAAATGATATAATTGTCCCAAAAATACAATACCCCCAAAAATTAGTTATATAATGTTAAAAATTCAATTAATGATCCACTTGTGGTTATTTTAAAATTTTATAATAACTATAGTAATCATATATTATGAAAATACAAGAAAACATAGTAATATTTAATATTTTTAATGGTTAAATCTAAAATATAAGGTTACTTTTGTGACATAAAAATGCCTCAAACCTATTGTTTGGGAGTATTTAGAGCCCTCCTAATATTATACTTGAAATTTATTAATTTTTAATGATGCTAATTTGAAAATAATTTTATAATAAAATAATATTTCAAGACTTTCCTAAATTTCCCATCCTACCTCTTATTAAAGGCCACCAACTCTCCCCAAATAATCGTGCCTCTCAAGCCCCTTGGATCATCCGAATTCTGCTCAAATAATCTCTAAATATTCTTCTATTCCTCTTATATTCCATATATTTTTCCTGAATCCATCATAATGATACCTTTTGTGAAAATCAAAAGGAGATACTCGAAAAAGTGGTAATTGTTTTATCACCTCTTTCAAAATTATTTTATTCTTCTACTTCCACTTATTATATTGTGTACATAATAAACTAATTTATCGATTATTTTATACATTCTTATATTTTATTATAATTATGGTACAACCATATACCTCTTTTTATCGATCCTACAAATAACAATATCACCAATCATGTGTACGTACTGCTTACTGTCTCCACACCGTGGTGTAATTTGTTATTCAAAAATACATAATTGATATGGTTATAATGGTGAGTATAATGGATTTAAATAATAAATATAACATGATAATTATTCCCTATAATTAATATACCATCAAATTCCATATCATTTAACCATTAAGTGAATGATATTGTCACATGTGCGTACGTATGACCTGCAGTCTCCACGATGCGATGTGATTCATTCTATATGATCTTCATTAAACCATGATTATATATGTGAATGTAATGAATAAATACTATATATATTATACTAATATAATTATGTAAATGACATAAAGATATCCAAATAATCATAACATGAACTTATCCAGCAAAACATGCATAAGAACATAAAGCAGAAAATATCTGAATAATGGGTGATAATGAAATGTTACTAACAAACAGATGATAATATTATCATATATGATATCATAAAAATGACTATGATTCTATAATAAGTAAATATAATTATTTAAATAACTATAAATTATGTTCAAATACATAAAAATCATATCAAACCTAATGTAAGGGATACTATTCCAATCTCATTATTATCTGAGATTGTTTATTCGTAAGTATTTATTGATGTATATTTATCATGTATTTTCATGTTTACTAAATATATAATTTTATTTATATAATTATAATATTTTAAAAATAAAATTTACCCTTAGTAAATTTGTATTAAATGGTATAGAAGGAATCTTTCTTTCATTTCTCATATGATGTACTTTTTTGATCTTTTCAGCAAGAGTACGAGAAAAATGTTTTTTAACTTACATAGAATAAGCAGTTCCTTTTACATCTTTATAACATTTTAGTTACATGAAGCATCATCTTCATGATTTCATGTTTATTTCAAATAAATTGTTTTATTGTAAAAAAAATCATCATCTAGATAAAAGAAATCATTTTTTAAAAATAGAGGATATGATCTTTAAGAATTAAGTTGAAGAGTTTTATCAAAATTATTTTCAACATAATATGAGGCTCTTTAAATATGGTTATGTTTATGTCCCTATTATTAATATTATTCAATTATCTTAATGATGGAATGATATTTTATATGGATTATGTTATGATGGAATGTTGTTTAAGAAACTCATGTTATTTCTTGGGTTATACAATGATTAATTATTTATATTTTTGTAGAACATGTAAGAATGGTTTCACAATGAGATGGGTAGGACCTGTATCTCCCTCCAATTAATTGGGTAAATATTTATATCTCATGTGATAAAAATTTTGGGAACAAAAATTAAATTTGGTTAAGGAATTCAGGGATGGAATGGAAAGTAAATATGTTCCAATAATACATGGCAAGAACAAAAAGTAAACCTAGTTTAGTAATGGACTTTTCTACTATTATGGTCTTGGAAGTAATTCCTTTCAAACTATGGAAATGGTAGTAAGTGCTAAATTATTTCCCACAATTAAATGTATTATTCCAATGCTATTTTAACATGGTTTATTTTTTTATGATCTATGCCTTACGCACTGCTAAGATTTATTTCATGAATAAATATTTTGATATTTAAACATTTTTTTCATGTATATAAATTATATGTTTATGGTTTGTTTTATATTCTCAGTGTTTATGCTTAATGAGAATTTTAGATCATCCTTTTTATGTTTTCCATTCCCTAGGATATCAAGAATGGTTTTATTTAGGAAAACAAAATGGGTAAGTTCTTTATGGGAGATGTTGAAGATCATTCACCAAGTTATAAGATTATGTACCAAGTTTACAAAGAATATAAACTAATATGGTATTTGGGTGTATATTTGTGTAATGTATTAAGTATTCAACAAGAGAAATTCAATGTCCATGTATGTCAATCTTGGGTCGTTAGACATTCTTCATTTTATCAGTATTATTTTTGGTGTGATATTATGTTTTATTACCATTTCTAATTATTATTGTATATGATGATGATATTTATTGTTACCTATATTATTATTTGTTTGGGTGTTGAGAATTTAGTGTCTGATTGTGTGATTTCTTCCTTTTCTGTGTGTTTATCTTTTTAATTTCTTTGAAAAGTGTTTGTGAATTATTTTTAAAATAAGGTAAAAGGAAATAATTATTTTAAATTTTTTAATTTTTTTTAAAATGAGTTTGAAAGGTATTATCATGTGAGAAAAGTGGTAAATAGTTTGTTTTGGAACTCCATGGGTGGGTCAGTTATGATATGGGTTTTTAGTATGTTGTGTCTGGTTTTATAAATGGTTTATTTTCAAGCAGGTTTTAGAAAGAAATGTGATAGATCTAAACCACTATAAGTTTAAAATGGGTATTTAAAAAGGAGGTGTCAGTAAAATGGTTTTGAAGTGGAAATTTAAAACATGATTTTGGTCGATAAGTTCTAGTAGGAAAAAATATATTCTATAAGAAATTATATTCAATTAAATAAAGAAACTTGGAAAATATTTCTTTTTACACTTGTGATGTTTGGTTTTTTTTTTAAAATTGTATATAAAATTTTTATTTTTTATCTAATTTAATTTTAGAAATTATATGATGTGATATGAAAGTAGATACCTATATTTGGTAATTTTTTGTGGCCTAATAAGTGTTTATGTTCTAACATCTATATTGTTACCACAGTTTTAGGACACTGGATTAGTTTTAGTCCACTATTGAGAGTGTTAATTTACCTATCTTTGGTTTTTATTTTATTTTATTTGGCTAGTTTTAAATATTACTCGATTTTTTTAAGACCTATAACTAAATTCATTTAATTCCTAGCATTTTTAGCTTTAATTGATTTACTAGGGATAATTTGGATTCTATTTATTTATACAGCTTTAGGTGTAGTGAAATTATACTGGATGAGGATAGGAATAAAGTGGGTGTCTTTTCATACAGTATAGGAAGTATAAAGTGGTGAGGGGGGGTAGTGCTCTTTTTATATACTTATTTACTCATATTTAATTTTTCTATTTCATCCTATTTTTCATCATGGAAATAAAATATATGGATGAATCATGATGAATTGTTTTATATTTCTATTTCTGCATTTACTTTATTTAATGGGTGAACCCATTCCAAAATATGTTCTTCTAATTCCCACACACTAGTTTCCAACACGTGGGGATCAGTAATTACATTTGGGGTAGTATTTTGTCAATTCAAGAATCCCTAAAATCGACCACCTATACCGATTTGTTGCACCAATCAGATTATGTGATGAATTTCTTGGTAGGTATCCTTAACATATGATTTATATGATTATGCCACACTTTTTAATAATCGCCCTATGGAATTCTCTTATGCTTATGATATGATCTCATAAATCATACCCTTTTATTCATATATAATTCATTTATTATGAACTTCCAAATCTTTATCACATGACTCAAGATTATGATATATAAATTTTGGGGTATTATGTCTTATTGATATGCTCATGTTTTCATACCCTTATGGCTATCTTATGCTCACAAATGTTTATCAACTAATATCTCTATTTTTTACAATTACATATAATTTAAGCTCATATTTTTTATTGCATCCTTCTCCCCATGATACAAATAAACATATTAAGTATGGGTTTTCTATGTAGAATTCATTCTATTAAAAAATTAATGGGGGATGTTAAATATTGGTCATCAATAAGTTGATTATGAATATATTCTCCAAATAACATAAAACATTATGAATCTCAAAAGATTATTATTATGATATATATTAAATATTAATATTAATATAAAATAATGTAATATTTATGTATGTAATAATTGGGTCACATCAGTTGGTAACAAAGCATGGTTTAGTTAGTTTTTGAGATTTGGATTAGAAATTGTTTTTGATAACCATGGGAATAAATCTATGTATATGATATAATCCTAAATTTTAATATTTTAGAGAGTATGGGTTTCCTTGAAAATAAATCCCAATATGGATACTAGAGAGTGGATGTGATTGTTGAATACATTCACCTAGGGGTAATTAGACTAAAAAATATTGGTTGAGTATATGCTCAATATTAAATTTGTACATGGAGAGTGGGCCTAATGTTGCATGAATTTATAGAAACTTTAGGGGGATATTCTTAGGTCAATTCACATTCTCTTTATGATCCATTATTATGAATGAATAGTATGAAACCTAAAAATCCTATGATTGTTTTAAGGTGATGTAGAGTGGACTTAAATGTGTCAAATATTGATAAGAATTTATCATAATTTAGAACATATTAGGAAATATTTTCATGATTATATGATTTCTCACTCTGAATATTGTTGCTTGATTCTCACAAAAATATCTTTTTGCTTTAGTAAATGGATAGAACCAGTAGGAATCATGGGAATAACGAATGTGACAATCAATAAAATGATTGTACTAATGGGTAACCAAATGATGTAGGAGATATAATGTAAAATACTGTGATTATGCCTAATCATTTATATCAATTTATGATTAACAACCTGAACATAGGTGAGTTTCCTAAATAACTAAATAAGAGAAAAATAATGCGTCATAATATATCATATGATAAAGACCATAGAGGTAAGAAGAATCAAGCTCTTTGATGTCAAGAATGTTGGAAGAAGCACCCTAGGAAATGTGTCAATGGACAAAAAAGTTGATTTATATTTAGAAAAAAAGTATATAGGGAAAATAATTACTGAGTAAAAATAAAAAGTACAATATAGAAAAATAAAGTACATACTATGGTACTATTTATAGTTCAATGTCTTATGAGTGGGTAACTTTGGAATTATCTAAGTTAATGTTCTAATTCAATAGATAACTCCAAGAACAAGGAGGGACCTACACATTTTCAAACACTGAATTAGATCTTGATGTATATTTAACACTTATCTTTCAATCTAGATTTTGGAATTTCATGTTGATGTTTGTAAAAATATTACCTTTTCCAGAATTATTGTTCATCGTTTAGTATAATTTTAGATAATTTTGACCATTAATTATCCATATCTATATAGATTATAACAATATTTAAAGAATAAATAAATCAAATAAGATATTCTCAATAAACCAATGATTTTCTATCAGTTCGAGGATTAATATAAAATCTCATTTGAAATTTTGTGGGTATTGATTCATATTCATGAGGGTTTCTTATCTTTAATGGTTGGAGATAAACTCAAAATTAATAATATTACTATTTTCAAAAATATGATAAAGTATTTATTAAAGACATTCCAAGTATTCTCTTGAATAACGAAGTTTAGTTGTCAATTGAATTCATACATGGTGATTCATCTATTTCAAATACACCATATAGAATGGATCAAATTGGGTTTTAGAAATTGAAGAATAAATTCTACGAGAATCATAATAAAGGATTCATTTAGACTAGTGTATCACCATGGGGTTCAAATGTTCTTTTTGATAAGATTAAATATGGGTCAAAAAATATTATAATTTATTATATGGAACTAAAGAAAGTAATTTTTATGGGAAATTATCCTCTACATCATATTTAGGATTTTATTTATCAATTATGTAGAGCCTGATATTTTCCCAATATTAATCTTTGATTTGGATATCATCAGGTGATGGTAAAAAAGAAGTATTTTTCGAATACAAACTTTTTTAATGTAGTTCACTATGAATTTATATTTATTTTATTTTTCCTTACTAATTCCCTAGCCATCTTCATGGATCTCATGAATATAGTCAGTAGAGATTTCAATGATCATTTTGTGGTAGTCCTTATAGATTATAATATTTTATATTTCAATAGAATGGAAGATCATGAATATCACATTGGTATTGAACTATATGCCCTAAAGAATGATAAACTACAAGAAATATCATCTACATGTGAATTTTTGATACAGAAGTCCCATTTTTTCATATTATGTCAAACAAGAGTATATAAAGTCATTAAACATTAGCCTAGACCAACTACTATGAATGAGAATTGATGTTTTTTTAGATTGGATGGAAATTATCAATTATTTGGGTATAATATAACATTGATATATAACCCAATAACCAATTTTACTTATAATGGATTCAAGTTCCTTTGAACTAATGTATGTGAATTAAATTTCATTAAACTGAAGAGAAGGTCAGTTAGTGAATCGGTGCTCACACTACCCTACAATAGATAAGGGTTTGTGATTTATAGTGACTCATCAAAGAGTGGTAAGGTATGTATTATTATGTAGAATGATATATTGATAACCTATTCCTCACACTAATTAAAGGTTCATAAGAAAAATTACCTGACTCGTAATTTTGAGTGTGTTGTGGTAATGTTTAAAATAAATTATTAAGACATTATGTATATGGGGAAATGTGTGATTTATATACTAACCATAAAAGCATAAAGTATATAACCACACTAAAAGAGTTTAATATTTGATAAATGAGATAGTTGGAATTGATAAAATATTATGACTTTACAATACATTACAACCTTTTTAAGTAAAAAAACATGGATTGTAACATCCAAACCTAAATCAAAACGTCCATTTGGATTGTCTAATAACCTTGAAAATACCTCCACATACATAATAGGTTTTTGAATAGTGTTGAGTGCCATGAGGGGAATCATGGGGATAATATGACTTTGGTATTAGGTAATCAATAGAGTATACAATTTAATTAGTAAAAATAAGAACCTTCAAGTAAAAAAGTAAATAAATAAATCATCAGAGAAAAATAAAACATAAAGTGTGAACTCATGCAGTACTAGTATGACATGTGAGCCACACAATCTAAAATAAAGAAAAAGTATCCCCATAAGAAGTGGATCAATTTATGAGATAAAAGTAACTAACCAAATTTTTTTAAAGACATCCAAGCCCAAATTTCACCCATCAATTCCTACACCCTCCAACTAAACCTACTCAATAGCCCACCTTAGGGGCCTTTCCATTCACTAGATCCCTGGTTGTGAAATATGCATGTGCATTGATATTACCTTTTAGAGTGTGAGTAAAAAACTCAGTATTATAGAACTAACAGGTTTTTAACATTTTATCATAATATATACTGGTCCATACCATAAAAACAAACAAAACATTGATAAGAAAAATTATTGAACACATGCTTAACATATATGATGATTCCTTAGAGATCGGCTCTACCGTTTTAGCTCTATTTCCAAAGAGAAGTTAACCATTCACCAGTCACATCGCCCTCAAATGGATAGTCCAAAAAGTGGTCAAACACATCCCCCTTGAGTGGATATCCCAAGTGCATATGGACCAAACATTTGATGCATTCCCCTCATGGGTAGTATAAATGGATCAACCCACATGATCAACTACATATGTTAGAGGATAAGAACACAAAATATATATGAACATGATGAATGAACAACATCATGTCATGATATGAAAGATTAATATCATCACAAATTAACAATTAATAAAAATAAATCATATGTATCAAGAGATACACAAACCACATGTGATCAAACATCAAGAATAGGACTCATGATCTACACAAACACCTCATGTGATCAAACATTAAACATAGTTATCAAGAAAAACAGACACATTACAATCAATCATGTTATGTACCTATATAAACATTCCCAGATGATAAAGACCACCTACTATATGTAAAATGGTGTTTTGGTGAAAGGGTGTAACTATAAAAGTCACATTTAAAAAATTTGAATCATAGATACATCCCCAATAGACCTTAATTAGAATTAAAATTTCATGTCTTAAGATAATCCACACCAAAAAGGTAGGGCAAGATCACATGTACCCGAGATGATCCATTATCATCCCTGGTCTTAGTACTAAGAATGATCAAATTCCAAATAAATGAAATTTGGAATCCAACTCAATAAACAACCAAAAATTAATGTCTTATAATATTAAAAATCCATTATATTTGATCAATACATGACGAATATAATTTTATTTGAGGATGTAAAAGATGATATAATTGATCTAGCTCAAGATATAACTAACAAAGTTCCGAAAAGTGGGATCACACTTATTTAAGAGCGTGTAAGGAAGGAGACAGAAGGGTATGGGAGAGCCAAAAATAACCAGAAGATATCTTAAATAGTGTTGATGATTAAAGGATGATTTATATACAAAAAAATTAGAGAGTGGTTTGGTTTTAAAAAACTAGATATATCCCACTAAACATACTTGACCCGAAATTAAATCATTAGTGATTAGGTGACCTCCATTAGATGACTAGTGGATTCAAGGTTAAATATTCTCTTCCCAAAAACCCCATAGGATAGCTAGTAGCTTCCCACCAACTAGATGGTTTAATATATAGTTGTTTTAGGTTTTTTAGACTCCATTTATTGGTCGATGGTGACCCACCAATTAGCTTATAGGGCTTCTATATACTTTTATGTTTTAATATCATCCATCATCCCATTCCATTATAATTGTGGAATTTTAAAGACCTATAAAATAACAAAAAAACACTTCAATATATATATATATATATATATGAACAAGATGAAATGTGACATACCTTAAAAAGACATTTTCACAATCCCCCCACCACAATTATCTCTAATCCACCAGATGTGTCTCGATAGGTTTTCTAAAATAACATAGGCTACTATGACCAAATTTATATATATTGTTCATATGTATCTTCCTACGCATGAATGTGATTCTATTGAACCAAAACAATCCTCGTAGAACCTTGTCAGTTCGACAAACAATCTAAACATGAGACATCACAAAAGATTCATCCATTTATAACTAAACATTATTGTAGTTAATCAAATTCATTAGACTGGGATTGTATCTATGATTATTAGAAGAATTTAATATATTATGAATACCTTGATTCTTTAATGTAATATTAAACAAAATGTCCATTGTCTGGATTCATTCAATTATCTCAAATGGCCCTATGTTCTAAGGTTCTAATCTCTATTACTCCTTTAAATTCCTATACTCCTACTGAGGGGACACCCATGAGAAAGCTCTATCACCCACAGAAAACTAAAAGGGTCATATCATATAGTGAGAATAATATTTTATTCTATATTAATCCATAATTAATCAACTTTGAATCAACTACACTCAATCTGAGGTATCTTTCACTATACAAGTCCCAACAACTAAAGATTCACTTGCATCATACCAGCATAGTGATGAATGAAGGACATCCTTCATGATCCTAAACCATATCAATATCAATCTAATACTATATTTTTTTTGTTGGAAAACACTATAAAATCAAATTGATTATCCTAAGATTTTATAAAATCTTGAACACATACATAGAGTATATCCTATAAAGTATGGATTGTTCTCTCTAACTAATTATCTTCCTAAGGATAAAAAAATATACTGAAACTTAACTGAGTACTCATAATAGTTTTTATTCCATTATAAAATTGTGATGTGAACCAAATATCTTCATTGGATTCCACTCTAATACACATCATGTAGCCACATAATCTCTTGAACATATTGTTTCCCAAGCTCATCCACTGACTTATTACCCCAAATCATTAAAAAATGAGAAAATTGGTCATTTGACCCATTATAAACCACATGGTATCTCAACCTATCATGTTCCTAGGAAACCCTATCACAAAGTCGTTTTTAACCTTACATCACTTCCTCATGGTTACTATAATTGGTTGTAGAAACCCTCCATGTTGTTGATACTCAAGCATGATCTTAAAAAAATCAGAAAATGGGGGAAAATAATATTATCTCTATTAATGTTGGGGCACCCAAATTGTTATCTGACATCGTGATACATTTTGGTTGATAATAGGTTCCTAAACCACTATAAAATAGGATATGATTCCATCAGATCATCGATCATAGAAGAAGAAACCATCATATTATCATGAACTATATGTATACCATGTTAGTATAAATTCCACCATGGAACAGAACATTTTAGAACTAACCTCTCATGTAATATGATATAATCTGGAATAAAATATTTAATATACATCACTCAATTCACCAATTAAAATGTAATAAATATGGGTGAATAACTCACTACCCATTGATCATTAGTTACGCCCACCAGTGAGTCCAACAAGAAATCCATTCACTTTCATACTACTTACAATGTATGAACCCTAAAATCTTGTATATTCCTGATAAAATAATCTATAGTTACATTCCCTTATTTAGGAATACACACCATCTAAAATTTGAATGTATGTATGTATTTTACCCAACACCTCTAATAAAGATTCAGGTCTCCTGGGGATAAAATATACTAAAGACTCTTATATTCCATGTGTATGATTAATCTATAACCAAATGGACATTTTAACCAATTTTTAAATTCAAGATCCATAAATATAAGGAAAGAGATGTCATGGATAAACCTCTTATAGTACTAAAGAAAACCAAGGAAACTATGAATCTTGAAAAGGTTCATACTTATTTCCCAAGATAAATTTTTTTAACATCTCTAGATCAAAAAATATTCCTGATTAGGAAACCATGTACCTAATAAAATGAAACTATTGGATCCAAAAGTGATACTTTAATAATTGTTTTGTAAATTTAATGTGCTCTAGGTCAACTGAATATAATATCAAGGTGTCTAGCATGCAATTCCAATTTCATAGAATATATCAGGATGTAATCAATGAACACATTGAAAAAAGATTTTGATTATGTGTGAATTAAATGTTCATGAAAGCTATGAACACTAATATAAAATTCAAGAGTCCAAAAGAGATTACAAGATGCTATAAAACACATATCTACTCTTAATCATAGTCTTAGGTATGTATTCCTCTCTGGCCTAAAGTTGATGGTATCTTGAACATATATCAATCATTGTAAACTATGAAGATCCACTAAATTTTTTGAACAATACCTCAATCTAGGATAATGAGTATACTTTTTTCATAGTGGTATATTTCAACTTCTAGTATTCCCCAAAAACAGAATGATTACTATAAGGCCCCATCCTTAAACCTTACTTAATCTTGAGTTATTACAAGATTACACATTGAGGATCTTTTCAGGTTTAGAGTTTTAGAGAATTAGATCATGAAACTTGCATTACATTCCACATTTAAACAAAGTGGTTACATAAAAGACAATATTCATTCTTCCCATCAATGGAAACCTATTTAGAATAAAACACGGATTCTTTCTTGACACATCCTTGACACTATCGTCACATCATGTACCTTTCCCTTGACCTGTGAAAAGAATTTCAAAAACTTGGGATGAGCATAAAAAGCTCAGTAAGGGTTATAGAAATATGGAAAGGAAACATGAGTTCCTATATACATAAGAATGAATTCATACTTTACCCATAAAACATAGGCATATCAAATCATGAATAAATCATAGAAATCATAAGTCATAAACGTAACTTGAGGCATTCATAACATTCTTACATAGGGAGTAACCCTCTTGGTTACGTTTGGAATACCCATCACAGTATATTCCCTAAATCTCTTCGGAGAAACCTTAACGTTTCACTCCTTCGCGTTACCCAATGCATTGGAGAGCTATATCGGGCTCACCCGCCCTTAGTTTATCACGGAACCACCCGTTTTCATAACAATGCCCAAGAACCATAACATAATGGTATCACATAAAACATGCATAAAGTAAACATAACATTTCCACATTTCAATCACAATATAACATCTTAGTATATTTAAATAATGAATCCATTAAAAAAGAAACCACTTCCAAAACCATTTAAAACATTTAATAAAGAGATTTTTGAATCAAAGTGTCCCATACCACCTTGAAGCTTTTAACATTTTAAACCATTAATATCCATATAAATAAATCCTTAAAACCATTTTTAAAACATGGATATTAATAAGAACAAATCATTAAAACATTTAAAGCGATATTTTGGTTAAAGGGGTTTTACCAAAATTAGAGACACTTGAATACAATAATTGCGGAATAACATTTAGTCAAAACTTTATAATATCATGAGAATAAATGGATTCATGATATAATACTCCAAAGGACAGTTTATACACCATATAAGAGTGAATTGGTGCATAACAACAATGAACCCTCAATAGAAATGTCAAATGTGATGAAATCCCTTATAAAGAAGGTATCCTTAAATTAAGGACAAATAAATATCAAAAATATGTGTGACAAATATATATACACCCAATATAAGTGGATATTAAGTGTAAAACAATAAAAGGTCATTCACACATATTCAATGGATGACATATTCAATGACTACAAGTTGAACCCAAAGAAATCGAAATTGGGTTAAAAAGTTCCCTTGACAGCCTAACGGCATCACATCAAAATGAGTTGATGAGAGATAAAAAGTGTATCTCATCACTTGGACATAAAATTTACATCAATAAGGATGTATGAGAACATATCCCAACATAAAAATATGTAAATTAAAAGACCCAATAAAAGAAGTCTTTTAAAAAAAAGGAGGGTGAAAGGTTCCCTTACCGACTTGGGTATCTTTCAAAACATACACCCCATGAATGAAAGACAATAGGTCATTGATGTAAATACTCATAAACGAAATTATATTACACAAAGAGTAGAATAATGGGCAGTACATACACCACTCAATGGAATTTGTGGCAAATGTAGCATAAATCTCACGGGAATAAAAGTGAGATGAAAAATCCCTTACGAAAACTCGGCAGCCTAACGACGCCACTCAAAACATCCAAAATGGATTGATGAGAGAGAATAGGGTCTCTAATCACATGAAAATAAAAATTACAGTAAATGTAATATAAAATAACATCCCAATCATAAGAAAGATGAGCTTAAAATAAATGACATAAAAGAGTGTACTTAAAAAGAAAGAGAGTTGTAGGATCCCTTACCTCGGGTCCGACTTGACTCGATCATTCTTTAATATCCTGAATAATAAACTTGAGTTAATTTCTACTTCATTATGAACCTTTTTCAAGTTCATTATTCCTTTTATATCACTTATTACCATGTCATAAACATTATGTAATCATTTAAGTTAATAATATTTGTTTTGTCGATATTTGGTTCTTAAGTCGAAAGTGGACTTCTTACAATTACATGTTGTTCATGTGGCCAAATGTTTATTATATCCAGAATTGTATTCATGATGTAGATATAATATATGTCATATATATCCAATACATTCATGCATTTATAACATTACATAATCATTTAGAGGTAATAAATGAAATGCACCGTTCATGGAGACGGTAAGCCGTACGTACGCATGAACGCTACTTTCATTTATATTTCGTATTTTATAGAATGGAATAATAATTATATAAAGGTATATTATAATTCCAGTATAATATCATATATAATATCATATTTCCATCCTTTATACGTCCCACATATGGTATTTAACGAATCAAATCACTTTGAGGGGGCGGTAGTCCGCACTTCCTAAAATGAAGATATCGCGTATACCCATAATGGATGCCATAAAGGTAAGACACAAATGAAAAATACATAAAGATAAGTAAAACATAAACATATTATATATCATATATAAAAATAGTGACATCCCAATGGCCACCTTTGAAGGTGTTAAATGAGTATTGAACAATCATCATTTCGGGAGGCAGAATTTCGCCATCCACGGAAACCGTATGTTCTTTAACCATTTGATGTAGTTGTGTGAGAGTTTTGCTCAAATAAATCTTATAACAACATCCTAGTATATTTAAGATACTTGTTTTGTTACAAAAGAAGTAAATAAAAAGAGTTTAGGGGGTTGGAGAAGCAAAATAAAACAAATGAACATGAGAGAATGAATTACCTTTAAAAGTGTAACTCCTTTTGATTTGAGCCTAAAGGCTTCCCTTGAAAGGATTCTGCCCAAAGTGAATCCTCTAGGATGAGGAGAGGGATGTGGAGAGAGTAAATGGGAAGGGTTTGTCCGAGGCAAAGGCTTGATGAGTGTGTGAAAAGAGGTAGAGGTGGGGGCCTTTTATAAGAGGAGAGGAAGGGCACTTTTGGAAAGTAAGGAAATATTACTTTATTTGAAAATGTGTTTCGGTTTTAAAAGGACCCACATTGATATAATTCGTGTATAAGGTTATAAGGGTTTGAAATCCACACATCCAATAAGTTTTGGACATGTGTAGTTCATAGATATTACATTATATTTCCATTTTATTTTAATCATTAAATAATGATGTCATCACTCCATCATAATGATTCCATAAATAATTTAATTTATTTAATGTCTAAAAATTATAAAACAAATACTATGATGTAGGAAATCCTTTTATCTTTCCAATGACTATTTATAATCAAAATTTGGACCTATTTAACCCTACTTGAAAATTGTTTTAGTAAAACAACTCATGTCTGTCTCAATTTAATTTTAACATTAAATAAAAAGTTATTTATGTCATTTCCCAACCAAAGTGTCCCCATGGGGTCCCCAAGTTGGCCCATGGCTTTTCTTGGTCGTCCATGACTCTCCCAATAGGTGTAGGACAAGTGTCATGGTGTTTTCACATTCTTATAATATCATTTTTACCTTAAACTACACTAATTACCACTAATCACGATTAAAAACTTAATAAGTTACTATTCACCAAAAATATTATTTTTATCTCATTGAACCACATTTTACTTATTAATGACAACCATGTATGTCGGATTTTTAAAATTCAATACACATTAGTGGTAAACTTTCATTTAACTGAAAAATCAGTTTGCTTGATTACCACTTAGTGGTTTCACTATTCATCAAAAATTGAAGTTTTTCAGAAAATTACCAAAAATTCACCCTAAGCTATATTTGATATTACGAATTCAAAAATGAAGTCCGTTTTACAAAATTCAATACATATTAGTCACATTAATTAATTTAATAATTAATTCCCGCTATCAGAGAAAATAGCGTGTTTTTATAAAACAATAAGTATCAAAAGATCTACACTAGTTTAAGTCTGATTTCAAAGTGAAATTAATTCCAACGAACACTATTGGATTTAATGGTAAAAATATTTTCTAATTTCACATTAAAACCAATTAAAAAGATAATCTAATCATATAAATAAATTAGATTAAAAGGAGCTTTTGAATTAAAATACAACATTTTAAACTATTCATTAAAAAAATGAACTTTATCAGAAAGATACCAAAAATTTACATAAAGTAAATTTTGATGTCCCGATTCTTAGTAAGAGTTTTATTTGGTCCAAAATAATGTTTAAGAGTGAACAAAACTATATTTAATGACGGTTCGCCATCAAAAGGTGATAAGTGAAACTTTAGTGGGAATTAGGGTATAAAAGCCTAAAATTGAATTCTTTCCGTATTTTAAGCCTTTATCTTTTATTGGATAAATTTAAAAACATTAAAAAACATATATAATCATATTTTAGCTATTTCTATCCATTCCTGCCAATACAACGGCTACATGTTAACTACCATTTGAAATAATATTATTTTATTATTAGAGTGCAACGTAATATTCCCAAGAAACTCAATGTTGCGTGTTGGGTACGCCATCGAGCATAGCGTCCCCTTTAAAGTCATATCAATATTTTATTCACAAATATGGATAAAAAATAAAAATGGCATATTCTTTATTTACCTGGGGTGTTACATCCTTCCCCCCTTTTGGGAATTGCGTCCTCGCAATTTTAAAATTGCGCTTGGAAACATCCTTGAAAGTCCCACATCGGAACAAGAGTCGGTAAAACAATCACTTTAAAATAAAGAAAGATAAGCACAGAGGTCACCCGAGTTAACCCATACTAGGATTCGAAGTATGAAAATATGGACATGGAGGAGAAAACATAGGGTCATGTTCTGATGGAGAGTGATAGAAAACATGTTTAGGAGAAAGTTAACCATGAGAAAATCACAAACTTGTGAGGGGTTAGACGGTGTTGGGTTCCCCAGTAGGAAAAGTTAATAGAAAACATTTTTGTTTTATGTTACTTTTTATTGAGGAATTTATTCATAAGGAAACATAATAACTTATCATGTTGACTTCCTACTTTTACTAGATTCCATAATCAAACTCATATTTTTTCCAAAAGACGAGTATTTAGGGAGACTTGTTCACATTAAGAGTATAATAATCAACTTCTAGAGAATCACCTATTCCACAAAAGAGAACTATATACTTCCCATATCTTTAGACCTTAACCATAACCAAAACCAAAAAGGTTAGTACAAGGTCAGATAATCCAGAAAAGGATAACCCTTTATAAAAAGAAAATCTATTCTTAATCTCCAAAATTTGTCCAACAAAACCCAAAGTTCGACGAGGACCATTTGTCCATAAAATTCTTCAAAGTAAACCAATATAAGATTGAAACCCAAATATTTGAAGGATTTAGTCACATAGTCTTCCAAGTTAAATTGTAACATTTATCTCCAAACAACATTAGTTGCTCCTAAAGTCTCATATTGAAAAGTAATTAACCTAATCACATATCCTCTATGATAGGTTAATCATTTTCATAAATAACCCAAAATCAACTTACTCTTAATTCATAAAATCATATAACTAAAAAGAATCAGTCAAAATAACCAGGGACATCATGTAGTCCAGTGGTAGGCGATTAATAACAGTCGCACTTTGGTTGTGGGTTTCGATTCCCGCAGCTTTATCCGACACGACGGGATGTCACACGGTCTACGTGTTGTCCTTTTTCCAAAACTATATAATTCTTAAAACATTCCCCAAAATGAGAAAAAATCTTCAAGAATAATCATAACATATTTTAACCTCAGGTTATCTCATTCCTTTCATTTTCCATCATATCATAGAGTAACCCATAATTACCTAAAAATTAAGGATCATATAAACCCTAATGGTTACCTTAATAATTATTTCCTGAACTTCCACATCGATTGGTCATCTCGTACATGATGCATTAGAAAACTCACCAAGGTTGAAGTGGTTGATCATGACTCCTTGATAGTTGGTTTAGAACAACCATGAGATTCCTCATTGAATCCCCCATCTCATCCAGTCTCTACAACAGTTTCCTTCAAACCCATTGTCACTTTGGTGCCTGCTAGATCCAGTCATTTACTAGAACCAAAAAAGGTCAGTGTGAGTATATCAACAAAACCATCATGTACTAATGAGTAAGATAAACACTAAGATATACTTACTCATTCACTTTATCTAAAACTAGGACTCTTTCTGAAATCCTAACCATTATGGTAATGTCACTTATGCTTAAAGAATACCCTAACCTCTAAAGTTATCTAAACCGTCCTTTGATACCAACTATAAGGCCCCAGCCTTAAACCTTACTTAATCTTGGGTTATTACAAGATTACACATTGATGATCTGTGCAGGTTTAGAGTTTTAGATAATTAGATCATGAAACTTGCATTACATTCCACATTTAAACAAAGTGGTTACATAAAAGACAATATTCTTTCTTCCCATCAATGGAAACCTATTTAAAATAAAACACGGATTCTTTCTTGACACATCCTTGACACTATCGTCACATCATGTACCTTTCCCTTGACCTGTGCAAAGAATTTCAAAAACTTGGGATGAGCATAAAAAGCTCAGTAAGGGTTATAAAAATATGGAAAGGAAACATGAGTTCCTATATACATAAGAATGAATTCATACTTTACCCATAAAACATACGCATATCAAATCATGAATAAATTATAGAAATCATAAGACATAAAGGTAACTTGAGGCATTCATAACATTCTTACGTAGGGAGTAACCCTCTTGGTTACGTTTGGAATACCCATCACAGTATATTCCCTAAATCTCTTCGGAGAAACCTTAACGTTTCACTCCTTCGCGTTACCCAATGCATTGGAGAGCTATATCGGGCTCACCCGCCCTTAGTTTATCACGGAACCACTCCTTTTCATAACAATGACCAAGAACCATAACATAAATGTATCACATAAAACATGCATAAAGGAAACATAACATTTCCACATTTCAATCACAATATAACATCTTAGTATATTTAAATAATGAATCCATTCAAAAATAAACCACTTCCAAAACCATTTAAAACATTTAATAAAGAGATTTTTGAATCAAAGTGTCCCATACCACCTTGAAGCTTTTAACATTTTAAACCATTAATATCCATATAAATAAATCCTTAAAACCATCTTTAAAACATGGATATTAATAAGAACAAATCATTAAAACATTTAAAGCGATATTTTGGTTAAAGGGGTTTTACCAAAATTAGAGACACTTGAATACAATAATTGCGGAATAACATTTAGTAAAAACTTTATAATATCATGAGAATAAATGGATTCATGATATAATACTCCAAAGGACAGTTTATACACCATATAGAATGTTAATTGGTGCATAACAATAATGAACCCTCAATAGAAATGTCAAATGTGATGAAATCCCTTATAAAGAAGGTATCCTTAAATTAAGGAAAAATAAATCTCAAAAATATGTGTGACAAATATATATACACCCAATATAAGTGGATATTAAGTGTAAAACAATAAAAGGTCATTCACACATATTCAATGGATGACATATTCAATGACTACAAGTTGAACCCAAAGAAATCAAAATTGGGTTAAAAAGTTCCCTTGACAGCCTAACGGCATCACATCAAAATGAGTTGATGAGAGATAAAAAGTGTATCTCATCACTTGGACATAAAATTTACATCAATAAGGATGTATGAGAACATATCCCAACATAAAAATATGTAAATTAAAAGACCCAATAAAAGAAGTCTTTTAAAAAAAGGAGGGTGAAAGGTTCCCTTACCGACTTGGGTATCTTTCAAAACATACACCCCATGAAAGAAAGACAATAGGTCATTGATGTAAATAATCATAAACGAAATTATATTACACAAAGAGTAGAATAATGGGCAGTACATACACCACTCAATGGAATTTGTGGAAAATGTAGCATAAATCTCACGGGAATAAAAGTGAGATGAAAAATCCCTTACGAAAACTCGACAGCCTAACGGCGCCACTCAAAAAATCCAAAATGGATTGATGAGAGAGAATAGGGTCTCTCATCACATGAACATAAAAATTACAGAAAATTTAATATAAAATAACATCACAATCATAAGAAAGATGAGCTTAAAATAAATGACATAAAAGAGTGTACTTAAAAAGAAAGAGAGTTGTAGGATCCCTTACCTCGGGTCCGACTTGACTCGATCGTTCTTTAATCTCCTGAATAATAAACTTCAGTTGATTTATAATTCATTATGAACCTTTTTCAAGTTCATTATTCCTTTTATATCACTTATTACCATGTCATAAACATTATGTAATCATTTAAGTTAATAATATTTGTTTTGTCGATATTTGGTTCTTAAGTCGAAAGTGGACTTCTTACAATTACATGTTGTTCATGTGGCCAAATGTTTATTATATCCAGAATTGTATTCATGATGTAGATATAATATATGTCATATATATCCAGTACATTCATGCATTTATAACATTACATAATCATTTAGAGGTAATAAATGAAATTCACCGTTCATAGAGACGGTAAGCCGTACGTACGCATGAACGCTACTTTCATTTATATTTCATATTTTATAGAATGGAATAATAATGATATAAATGTATATTATAATTCCAGTATAATATCAAATATAATATCATAGTTCCATCCTTTATACGTCCCACATATGGTATTTAATGAATCAAATCACTTTGAGGGGGCGGTAGTCCGCACTTCCTAAAATGAAGATATCGTGTATACCCATAATGGATGCCATAAAGGTAAGACACAAATGAAAAATACAGAAGGATAAGTAAAACATAAACATATTATATATCATATATAAAAATAGTGACATCACAATGGCCACCTTTGAAGGTGTTAAATGAGTATTGAACAATCATCGTTTCGGGAGGCAGAATTTCGCCATCCATGGAAACCGTATGTTATTTAACCATTTGATGTAGTTGTGTGAGAGTTTAGCTCAAATAAATTTTATAACAACATCCTAGTATATTGAAGATACTGGTGTTGTTACAAAAGAAGTAAATAAAAAGAGTTTAGGGGGTTGGAGAAGCAAAATAAAACAAATGAACATGAGAGAATGAATTACCTTTAAAAGTGTAACTCCTTTTGATTTGAGCCTAAAGGCTTCCCTTGAAAGTATTCTGCCCAAAGTGAATCATCTAAAATGAAGAGAGGGATGTGGAGAGAGTAAATGGGCAGGGGTTGGCCGATCCAAAGGCTTGATGAGTGTGTGAAAAGAGGTAGAGGTGGGGGCCTTTTATAAGAGGAGAGGAAGGGCACTTTTGGAAAGTAAGGAAATATTACTTTATTTGAAAATGTTTTTCGGTTTTAAAAGGTCCCACATTGATATAATTCGTGGATAAGGTTATAATGGTTCGAAATACACACATCCAATAAGTTTTGGACATGTGTAGTTCATAGATATTACATTATATTTCCATTTTATTTTAATCGTTAAATAATGATGTCATCACTGCATCATAATGATTCCATAAATAATTTAATTTATTTAATGTCTAAAAATTATAAGAAAAATACAATGATGTAGGAAATCGTTTTATCTTTCCAATGAATATTTATAATCAAAATTTGGACCTGTTTAACTCTACTTAAAAATTGTTTTAGTAAAACAACTCATGTTTGTCTCAATTTAATTTTAACATTAAATAAAAAGTTATTTATGTCATTTCCCAACCAATGTGTCCCCATGGGGTCCCCAAGTTGGCCCATGGCTTGTCGTGGTCGGCCATGACTCACCCAATAGGTGTAGGACAATTGTCATGGTGTTTTCACAATCTTATAATATCATTTTTATCTTAAACTACACTAATTACCACTAATCGCGATTAAAAACTTAATAAGCTACTATTCACCAAAAAAATTATTTTTATCCCATTGAACCACATTTTACTTCTTAATGACAACCATGTATGTCGTATTTTCAAAATTCAATACACATTAGTGGTAAACTTTCATTTAACTGAAAAATCAGTTTGCTTGATTACCACTTAGTGGTTTCACTATTCATCAAAAATTGAAGTTTTTCAGAAAATTACCAAAAATTCACCCTAAGCTATATTTGATATTACGAATTCAAAAATGAAGTCTGTTTTACAAAATTCAAAACATATTAGTCACATTAATTAATTTAATAATTAATTCCCGCTGTCAGAGCAAATAGCGTGTTTTTATAAAACAATAAGTATCAAAAGATTGACACTAGTTTAAGTCTGATTTCAAAGTGAAATTAATTCCAATGACCACTATTGGATTTAATGGTAAAAATATTTTCTAATTTCACTTTAAAACCAATTCAAAAGATAATCTAATCATATAAATAAATTAGATTAAAAGGAGCTTTTGAATTAAAATACAACATTTTATACTATTCATTAAAAAATGAACTTTATCGGAAAGATACCAAAAATTTACACAAAGTAAATTTTGATGTCCCGATTCTTAGTAAGAGTTTTATTTGGTCCAAAATAATGTTTAAGAGTGAACAAAACTATATTTAATGACGGTTCGCCATCAAAAGGTGATAAGTGAACCTTTAGTGAGAATTAGGGTATAAAAGCCTAAAATTGAATTCTTTCCGTATTTTAAGCCTTTATCTTTTATTGGATAAATGTAAAAACATTAAAAAACATATATAATCATATTTTAGTTATTTCTATCCATTCCCACCAATACAACGGCTACATGTTAACTACCATTTGAAATAATATTATTTTATTATTAGAGTGCAACGTAAGATTCCCAAGAAACTCAATGTTGCGTGTTGGGTACGCCATCGAGCATAGCGTCCCCTTTAAAGTCATATCAATATTTTATTCACAAATATGGATAAAAAATAAAAATGTCATATTCTTTATTTACCTGGGGTGTTACAATTATTATCGTGCTTCTTAGAAAAAACAATTGAGGACCATAAGGATATTTGATTGATCTGATAAAGCCTTTAGATTTAATATCCTTAAATTGTACCTTGATATCTTTCAAATAAATTGGTTATATATGATATGGAGGGACCATCATTGGTCTTTAACTAGGTAAAAACCTAATTCCATGGTCAACTCTCCTCTCTAGAAGTAAACCAGAGAAATCTTCTAAAAAGGTATCTCAAAGATGACCCACCATATGAGGAAAATATGAGAGTATTATTGATTGATACACTACAAGGATCATTCCTACCACCTATGCTAATAATTATTCTCTCTATTTAGAATATAGTCCAACTCTACCTTAATTTATATATCTTTAAATGATCGACACAAATGATTCATCATTGGGTGATGAAAAAGTCACTCATCTCTAATATAAATCGATGTGTCCATAGAAGTTTCTCAACTAGTCCATGACAAGAAAAACAACAAAACCTAAAATATTTAGAATAGTGATTCCCCAAAAAAAATTAAATAAGAAAACAATAATTATACATTATATATGTACATGATGATGATCCACTTTATTCTACAAGGGTGTATCAATAGATAAAAAAATAAGAGAACATAGCTGGTAAGCTTACTGAAATAACATCTTCAGGACATATTAAGGGATGGGATGTGCCCATCTCAAAAAATTAAATAGAGAGTGTAGAATAAAATAGAAATTTACCTTTTACTATTGAATGTCTCTCCCCACTATCATCCAAATCATAATCATTCACATATACCCTACTAACAACCACTTCATGATTCCACATAGGCTCATTAGTAACCTAATTCACTAACCATTTTGGGGTATATACCTATTTTTGAGTTATTCCACATGCATTATTTCCTAATATTTTTATGTGAATTCATGAAACCATAGCACTGAACTAATTTAGATGACCATTTTTTGACACTGTTGAATAGTATTGGGATAAATAGGGAAATATTTGAGATAATTTCCTTTCATCCAATAGTTATTGATCATAGTGGAGTCATCCCACATAGGGGGAGTTGGAGAAACCATTCTTTAATCTGACCATCAACCAATTCCATGATTTCGATCCTCTAACTTTATTTTCATATTTCTAAAATTAAATACTATTATTGTTCTGAAGAAAACACCCATCGATCCACCATTAGAAGGTAGAATACATGTGGATATATCTTTCTCACTTACATTCAATATAATCATATCCTTATGAAGAATTGAAACATTAGTTATCAAATCGATATTCTAAAAATAGAGTTATAACTCTAGATAATGGACAATACTGAACTATTTGATCTTATGCGCCTTTGTCAAAAAAAATATGATCAAATAAAGTAATTTTGGTGATTCTAGTTAAATAGTAAAACATTGATATAATCCCCATATGACATTTCATAAACTCATGGTATGTTCCAACTTCAATGATCTAGTCAAAAATCCTCAATGAATAGGCTCTTGAAGGTCACACAAGTCACCCCTCATATCTACCATCATGAATCATAATGTCCTATAATTATCGAATAGTTTTCTGACTCATAAATGATATAGGGTTTATCTTTTCATCCCATATGTTTTATACTATGTAAAATATCCACATGATTATTCATAACAATAAATTTATATACAAGGGGCCACTAGTTCCCCAGAAGGTTGGTGGATACTAGAGTAATAATTCATGAGCATAGTCAACCATCATTATCCTAGCCCTTTGGACACCTCCTCCCAAGATAAGTACTAGTTTAAATAGTCATGGTTGGATTGGTTCTAAATATTGAGCTACTAAAAACACCCCAGGAGGATGTTTACTTTAATTCTCTTACACAATAGATGGTGAAATAAAGACTTACTCCCATGTGAGAGAATTCAGATCATCTTCTCTAACTAGTTGTAAAATATGTCTATGAGGATTGATTTCTTTAAATGAAAGAATAATCCTTAGGGAAATACAAATAATACACCAGGAAGACTGATAATTTTTCATAGGCATACACAAGGGGTTACAAAACAGCTCATCCTAAGAGGCTACCACTGAAACAAGGCATAATGCCATAATCACTACCTATAACCCTAGTCCATATGTCTTGTTCTTGTACGTTTGTCACAACCATTTAGATATATACTCAATAAAATAATAATAGGGATAAATAAAATAATAGATGAAATAATACACCAAATATATATATCTTAAATTTCAATAGGCATTTCAATTATTTCAACTCTATCTTATATAAGAAACAGGCATATGGGATGTGATTCAACATGCCCAAACATGATGAATGAACTCACATGCTATATCACAAATCAATATACCAAAATCATGTTCATCACCCATGGAGAATTAAATCAAATGTAATATTAAACAATAAAAGTAGTATTTCCCACTTTAATAGAAACTCAAACGTCTATTATTAATTACTAGCCAAGAACTGACTTAATACCCCTACCAGAGTACCAACCATACAATATATTTTATTCCATATACTAAATCAAGGAAAATAAAATAAACAAGTTAGTGAACCTAATTATCTAATACTTTTTATAACACCCTAACCCAAATCATCCAGTCATGTCAGAGTGCCACACAACCACATGGGTGCCTTGCTCTTTACAATAGTTTATTGACTAGAAATGAAGTATAAGAGGGGAATCATGTGGATACTAGTACATCGCTATTAGGTAATCATAAAATTATTAAATTGAAGTGAAAATAATAAGAACAATTAATTAACGAATAGAAAAATAAATCATTAACTTAGTATAATACACAATATATCTCCCCATAAAGTAGAAATATATCATGTGATTCACACAATACAAAAGGAAGAAAAAGGATACCCAGAGGCTATGGAATAATGTATGTGATAAATGTAACTAAGAATAAAACATTAACATACATCCAATCCTTAATTTCTTCTATCATTGCCCACACCCTCCGACTAAACCTACACAACATCCCATCAATGGTCCCTTTCCCTTCACTAAATCTCTAGTAATGAAATATACACATGTTCTAAAATGACTATGAATGGTGTGAGTAAAAAAACTCTTTAGAAAACCACCAGTGTGTCCTTAACGAATGTTCATAAGATATAATAGTGTATTCCATGAAAATAATCAATGTGAAGATAACAAACAAGAATAACAGACATGTATAACATATATGTTAGTATCTTAGAGATTGGCTCTACCTATTTTAGATCTATTACAAAAGGAAATTCAACTAGATACCTAACACATCCTATTCTATGGGATATTCCAAAAACATGTATGACACAAACCCCTTAATTGGATATCGCATGTACATGATGACCAAACATATGACACATTCCCCTTAGGGGATAGTCCTTATGGATGAAACTACCCACTAGACTAAAGAAAACATAGTATTACCATATGAAATTAATAGGTAAATAATTAAAGATATATATAACATATTTTCAAGCCAGATTCATAACCACAAAAATCCACATGTGAGAAAAATCAAGCATAGGTCTCATAGGCTACACACACACTACATGTGATAAAACATCAATCATATGTATCATGGGACACACACAAAACATGTGTGACGAAACATCAAACATATGTCCCATGGATACACACACATGTCAATCAATCATGACAAGAACTTATATAAACAATCACAAATAATAAGGACCACACACCTTAGGTATAATTGTGTTTTCATGACATTGGGTTGTTTTCTAAGTCTTATTGTAATATTATGAATGCTATGAAATTATCATACCATTTTTTATTAGATTTATATTATCAAGGTTTAAGATAATCAACATTTAAAAGGTAGGAAGAGATCACGGATATGCAATAACATCTACAGCTGAAAACCGTCAAGGTTATAATGATACACCAATGCCAAATATGTGAATCTTGGAGATAATTCTATTACAGACCAATAATTCCTTAAATAAAACATTAAAAAATCCATAGATTATATAATGAAATAAATAATATGATATTTCTTACAATGAAAAATATGATATAATTGATCTTATCAATATAGAACTCACTGGATTTGGAGATGTGGGATTACACCATTTTTCAAGCATAAAATGGGGGAGATGGAATGGAATAAGAGAGCCTAAATTCACTATAAGAGAGATCATATGGTGATAGGTTTCAAGGGAGGATTGATAGAGATAGAAAGCAATATTGGTTTGGTTTAAAAAAACTCAATATACCACACTAAACTTATTGTACACTAAATAGTGTCATTGAACTGCTGATGGCCTCTACTGTTTGGCTAGGGGATTCTAGGAAGAACCTATTACACACAAAACCCCCCACTAACTAGATTGTGGGATAAAAATATTTGTTACATATTTTTAATACTCCACTTATATGCTTGTGGAGTCCCACTGACCCATAACTTTCTAATTCTAGCCACTCGAACATATTTAACCCACTTAAAAATACTTCCAGGCATATACCAAAATATATGCATAAGATGAAACAAATGATCCTTTAATAGATATTGAAACATGGATGATACTATGATTCATAAGAATAATTCCATTTTATCATGAAATGTATTGAAAATTATCTAATATTTATGGATTTTCATTATATAAACCTTAAAATCGTGAAAGAATGTGACATATCATATCTTTCTGAGATGAATTTTCAACCATTCATCGATGTGCAGATGAAAGTGGCATAATTAATGACGTGAAAAAATAAAATATGGTGAGTAATATTCCTAATTTAAATCATGATTATGATGGAATGATAAGTTTCAAGAACTGAGTATATGTCTCGTCAATAGAATACATGAAGAAAGATTTATTAGAACAAGATTACAGTTCATCATTCTCTATTCATCATGGAAGTATGATCTTTTATAGATATATAAAAGAGTATTTATTTCTTCACAACATTAAGATACATATTTTAAAGTTGGAATATTTATTATTGGTATGTCAAAAAGTTAAATCTGAGAGGTAGAAGTCAAAAATGATGTTATAACAATTATCCATACCTGAACAGAAACGAGAAAATATCACCTTGGATTTCATCATCACACCCTCAAAATCATCTAAAGTATATAATTTATATTTTTATCTATAAAATATCAATATAAAATAAATAAATCCATTTTAGAATATTTATATCTTCTTAATCCTTCAAAAATATACATTAAAAACATGGTAATATTTTATGGAGTCCCACTTTCTGTTGTATATGATTGAGAAATATGGTTTACCTTGACGTTTTAGAGAAGTATTCAAAAATTTTAGACACAGAGTTGAATTTCAATATTGTATTTCATCATCATAGATATGGTCATTATGAAAGGATCATTCAAAACCTATAGGATATTTTGATATTATTTTTTATGGATTTCAGATTTTTTGGCACCAATACCTTCCTCCTATTTAATTTTATTATGGAAATAGCATTCACATGATCATTCATATAGATCCTTATGAAGAAATGTATGGAAATAAGTAATAACTCCAACAAATTAGGCTGATGTTTGAGAATGAAATCTTTTGGTACATGGGATAATTGTGGATATATCAATGAAATTAATATCCATTTAGGAGCACATCAAGAGAAATCAAATTTGATGGGAGAGCTTTTCTAAAAATCATTGGTGATAAATGTAATGTAAAGTTGCTAAGAATATATACCTTTGAATTTATCCATGAAATAGTGTTATGAGATTAATAAAAAATTTAAAGTTAATCCATATGTATATTATACCTTTCGATATTCTTGATCGATTTGGGATGGATTCTTATCTCTTGGCTCTTCTAATGAATTGATATAATGTTCATGACGTGTTCCATGTACATCCTTTGATGTAGTTCATACATAATTATTGAAATGAATTGAACTCAAAGGTTATACCATTGTATCATGATATTTATTATGAAGAAAAACTAATACAAATAATGGATCATATAGATAAAGTGTTAAGGAACAAGACTACTCACCTATTTAATTTTCTATGGATGATTCGGAAATTCTAAAATGCTATATTAGAACCTAAGAATTTTATGATTAATTATCCTCATAAAAGTAATTTTATTTTTTTCTTCAAATTTATTTTATTGTGGTTATATGTTACACACTGATATTTTATATGTATTCCTTTGAAAAAAAAAATAAAGTATTCAATAGCATTATTTACATGCTATCTCATGTCTAAATAAACCAAATTATAATATAACTCTTATAACCTATAAATTATATTGGTTGGTATGAATAGTATTAAACAAGTTATGAAATATATATATTTTTTTATCCCTTAATGAAAATTTATTTATTAATTCATAATAAAAAACCATTAATTTTTTAATAAAAATAATTTCACAGTTAAAAGAATTATTTTACAAAGAATTATATTTCTTTATATATCATGTATTTTTATATTTATCACTATTTAAAAACTATTTTAATAAAATTTATTAATAATTTATTAATAATCATTGATAAATTAGTAGTATAATGGTTAATAATGAAGATAAAATCATTTTTAGGTAAAATAAGTTATTTTTTAGAGAACTAATTTTGTGTATGAATTTTTTTTTATCTTATTAAATTAAATAAATCACTAATAATTAATCATTTTAATGAAATTTATAGAACATATATTCAATAAAATATTTTAAAATTATTTTAATATTTTTTACTTGGAAAATGTTTTCTATGATTAAAATCATTTTTCAAAAAAATGGGTTTTCATTATTTTTTTAATGATTTTTTTAAAATTAATTTTGAAAACATATATAAAATGAATTTGATAAAGTTGGTTTTGTAATCCCATATATGTTGTTGGCCCCTATCTCTAACTTTAATGGTTTTAATTATCACAAATCATGTCATATATTAATATATATCTTTCCTTATGTTAACGATTCTAAGTTATCTCAAAGCATTATCTTGAATACGATATCTTTTCATTTGTATAACTATTTATTTGGGTTTAAGTCCAAACCAGATTAAAAATAATTATCTTTCTGTAATTATGAGGATTAATATTCTCTAACATTGTTGAATTGTAAGACAGACAAATAAATCACCGACAGACATATGACTTACTGACAAACAGTTAAAATAGGCATATATTCTAAATATGTGATGCTGACACCATTGGACATGACACTGACATACAGACGACTCACCATTGTACATGACACAGATAGACATCAACTCATTGTTGGACATGACGCTGATAGATAGAAAACTCACCATTGGACATGACTCACTAACGTAGACAACCTACCGTCAGTCCAAGTGACATACCGTTGCAAGGTGCTACTGACACATTGTCTCACTGATAGTTCAAATTGTCTCACTGATAGTTCAAATGTCTCACCGACAGAAGGAAGGAATCACTGTTGAAACAAGTCACCGATAGAATGAGACACCGATAGAATGAGACATGATAGAAGAAGGCACTGATAGACAAGTCAATGATATATTGTTTAAATATTGATTTATTTATATAATTTCTAAAGGTTTGTATTTGAAAAATTAATGTTTCTAACATTATTTAATTTTGATTGTAGAACATTTGGAAGACAATACAAGGTATGATGAGCCAATACACGTGGAATGTACATGCTATCTGTCAGACCTTGAAAATAAGAAGTATTTTAAAAATAAAGAAGATTGAAAGAATATATAGAGATGAGTGTATTCGTGCATGTTGTGTGCAAGAGAGGCATACTGAAGAACATCAACTCTCATGCAACCACTATGATCTCAAGGACAGAACAACACACAAGGAAATCCCAATCAAGATGAGCATTGAATTGACAACTCACTTTAGCTTCTCAAAGAAGAAGAATAACATACCTTTACATCCATACCTATAGCTGGATGCTAGAAAATGACACTATTTTTTGTGTCAACATCCATAAGAGGACACTAACATCAATATCACTACATCAAACGAGTCCAAAGATTGACTTCATATCACAATGATCATTCTAAACCTAACTCTATATCTTTAAGTATGTTGTGTTAATTTATTTAAATTTTATGAGAAGTGTGTGTATCTGTCGTTTACACACACACTGAATCTTGTGAATAAATATAGGACACATGATATACTCAATCTCAAACTCTTATTAACCCTTTCTATCCCATATAGGAGTATGGAAGAGGTTATTTGTGACTTGTTTGTTGTTTTTCCAAAAAAAATGATATAGAGGTCAAGTGTGACCTGGGAAACCCTATGTGCTATTATGAACCCCAATCCAGGGTGTGGATAAACATGTTTAATAATTTAAACTTATTAGTGGCAGGTGATCACTAAGTAGAGAGGATTAATTCTCTTCTTGAGATAGAACCTCTTGGTTATTTCCTCAATGTTTACATTTTTGTTTTACTATGTTTTATCACATATTTTTTAAAACTAAATTGAACTCTGATAGTTAGTCTCACCAACTGTTTATAATATTATTGGATTATTAGATTAGTTTCAAAAGATATATTAATTATTAAATTGATAAAAATGATAACTAATAAATCTCTTGAGAAAAGAATTGAACAGTCAAGCTCTTATAAATTCACTACAGGCTAACATGGCAATTAAATATTAAATATTGGGTTAATTTAAAAGAATAAATTTTATAGAAATATTTATAGATACTCAATTCACCCCCCTCTTGTTTAATCTACTCTGACCAACATTTGGTATGAAGGGTAGTTTCGTTTTTGAAGTTTCAATTTTCAAATCATTTTAAAATCTATTCAACTGTCATTTTAGTTAGATTTCAAAGATCACAAACATTATGTTATTTCTAAATTTTTATCTCTTTAAAATATTTTCCAAATTTTATAATCGATAATAGACTGGAAGGTGTTGCTACAAACATACCTCCATTCATTAATGGAACATATTATACAAAATGGAAAATTAATATTAAAATGTACTTAGAAAGTATGGGTTTGGTAATTTGTTCTTCAATTGTAGATGAGTATAAGATTCCTAAAACTACTAGAACTAATTAAGATGACCCTACTAAGAATTATTATAATAATAAATATAAATACATTAATGTTTTATACTATTCTTTAAGAGATGAGGAATTTAACAGAATTTCTATATATAAAACAACCCATGAAATTTCGGATACTTTCTTCATTTTGGATGAAGGAACTTCTAGTGTTAATGAAATGAGACTTTACACATATACTATTAAATATGATAACTTTTATATGAATCCTGATGATCTTATTTATGACATGTATCTCAGGTTTAATGAATAATGAATGAGATAATCTCTCTAGGAAGAGATGTTTCTGCCAAAGAAAAAATTATAAGGATTCTCAGATTCTTACTTGATAGATGGAGAGGAACCTCTATCCATATTAGAGAATCATGTGACAATATAAAATTACATGTCAAATAAATATTTGTAAAATTTATGATGTTTTTTGGGAGAGAGTAATTTCAAAAAAAGAGGAGGATGAAACTAATAGAAAGTCGATAGCTTTCAAGACTACTACCTCAAAGAATAAGGAAAAAAGAGAAGGTTCTAGTCTCTATTGAAAGATTCATTACTGATGAATCAACATCATATTGTGATGGAGAGATGGATCATCTAGCCAAAATATTTAAGAAATTATATTGAAAGAAATTTTTTTTTAGGAATCCCAATTAGATATGAATATATGATAACAAGGTCCGCTGGAAAAAGGAATGGAAAAGAAATGAAAAATTAGATGAGATTGTCTTCTATTATTATAAGAGGATAGTACATGTCAAATATGACTATCTAAAGCTAAAATAAAAAAGGAAGTATGAAAAAAAAAGTATAAGAAATCTATGAAGGCCACTTGGAGTGCTTATAATGATAGCTCTAGTGAATCAACACCATCTCATGATGAGAAATATGACATGGAAAATATTCATTTTATAACAGACACATCTGAGGTAACTTTAGATTCACCTATACACAATTATTATTATTCTAAAAATGAATTTGATTCTGAGAATATGAAAAGTGATGAACTGTTTGAATACTTTAACATGCTGGAAGAGACATATAATGAAAAAAAAGATAAATATAAATCTTTAAAGAACCCATATGATCTTATTGTTACTATTAAATCTGTACTTACAGCTGAAAAAAAAGAATGCTCAAATTCTCAAAAAATGAATGAAAAATGTATCTTGAGAATTTCAAAAAATGATTTAAAAAATGTTTACTCATAGAAAATATACACTTTATCAAATTCATGGTAAATAGATAGCTCCAATGTACACTTCTGGTATTGGATATCATCCTGGACAGAGAAACTTATCTATAACACATTTTGTAACTAAATCTGTAAAATCTGTTCTTTTACCTAAAAATCAAAGCTCTGCTACTAGTACCTGTTCTCGAAAGTCTTTTTATACCTACATATTTTCTAGACCAAATAGAGTATATTTTTTAAGTATGTTACATAATTCTTATAGTAAACCCATAAGGAAAATGTGGGTACCTAAATCACTGATTTCTAATGTCACTGGACCCAAGAAAATCTGTGTACCAAAATCTATTTTTGTTTTATTATCATATAGGAAAGTTGTTTGAAGATCTCCTGCAAGAGTCAATGGCACATGGACAATGGATTTACAAGACACATGACATGATACAACTCAAGTTTCAAGAACCTAATCAAGATTTTTGGTGGATATGTCACTGTTGGTGAAAATTCTGAAGGAAAAATAATTTGCTTAGGCCAGATTGGTAACTCTATCTCAGTTTCAACTTCTAAAGTACTTTTTATTGATGGATTAAAAAATAATATACCTATTATTTAACAATTTTTTTATGATGTATTTCATTTTATGCTTGAAAATGATGCTTACAATGTTCTTAACTCTAAAAATGAATTAGCATTTTCTTCTTTTAGAAATGAAAATGTATATTCTTTTATCATAGATACTCTATACTCTCAAAATGTTTCTTGTTTAAGTGTCTTTAATAAAGAGTCTTGACTTTGTCATATGAGATTAGTGCACTATAATGTACACTCTCTTATAAAGGTTACTATAAAAGGCATAGTCAAGTATGTACCCTAACGTGAGTTTCCAAATGATAAAGTCTATAATCCTTGTCAAATGGTCCAACAACACAAGATATCTTTCAAATCAAATAAAAAAGATCTGAATTCTCAACCTTTAGAGTTGGTTCACATTTATTTGTTTTGACCATCTCGAGTTTCTTGTTTAAATGGGAAGCACAATGTCTATGTTCTTGTGGATGACTATTCTAGGTATACTTGTACATATTTCTTAGCTCATAATAATAAATAGTGTAACTACATCACCAAGTATTCTAAAATAGTGGAAAATCTAAGTGGACTTAGAATAAAATCCTTAAGAATTGATCATGTTTGTGAGTTTTAAAATCAATACTTTGAATCATTTTGGTCACACAATGGCTATAGTCATAACTTCTCTACCCCTTGGAAACCTCCACAAAATGGAGTTGTGGAAAGGACAAATAGAACCTTATAAGAGATAGCTCGAAGAATGCTTAATGAATATGATCAACCAATTTATTTTTGGGATAAAGCTATGAGTACAGATTGTTGTATAATAAATAGAGTCTTAATTAGACCTATCATTATGAAAACTCATTATGATCTTTAGAATAACATAAAACGCAAAGTTATTTATTTCAATATTTTTGGTTGTAAAGTCTATATTCCTAACATAAATTAAAATCTTGAAAAATTCACATCTATGAGTGATGAAGGAATATTACTAGGTTACTCAACTCCTAGTAAATCCAATAGTGTCTTTAATAAAAGAACAAAGTGTGCGAAAAAATATGTGCATATCGAATTTGATGAAACATATCCATATAAACCTAAGATCTCTCTAGAAAACCATGAAGATGATATGTCAATTCTAAACAAAAATGCAAAATCATCTAAACCTTATGTCAAGAAATCTATCAAATCAAACCATTCTGGAAATTCTTTATAATCTGATCATGATGAACCTGAACCTATAGATGAACCTGAAGTTACTAGTCTCTTCTTTTATAGACCATCTAGAACACTCAAGAACCATCTGTTAGATGGTATTGTTGGATACTTGGATAAAGGAACATAAAATAGAGCTTCTCTGGGAAATCAGGTTCAATATAAATCTTTACTCTCACATATTGAACCTATAAAAATCAATGATGAAATTAAATATGAATTTTGGGTGATGACTATGCAAGAATAAATTAATCAATTTGAAAAAAATGAAGTCAGGAAACTTGTGGATATACACAAGAACACCTTGACCAGACTAACTAAGTGGGTGTTTTTGAATAAATTATATGAATCTAGTAATATTACTAGAAACAATTTATGATTAGTTGCACAATTTTATAGTCAAGAAGAAGGCACTAACTATGATTTTTTTTCACTTGTTGCTGGACTTGAAGAAATCAAAATTCTTCTTGCTTATGCATCCCATCTTAATTTCAAACATTATCAAATGGATGTCAAGAGTTCATTCCTAAATGGATATATAGTTGATTATGTTTTTTTAATAACCCACTAGTTTTAAAAACCATCATTTTCAAAATAATGATTTCAAATTAACAAAATATTTATATGGTTTAAAACAATATCCAAGAACTTGGAATGATATATTAAGTAGTTTTCTTATTTCTAAATGTATTACAAAATTTATTGCTAATCCTAATCTCTTTTTCAGATTAATTTATATATATGTTTTGTAGTTCAAATCTATGTTGAAGATATTATATTTGGATCTTTAAGAAATTATTTATGTATTGAGTTTTCAAAGATGAGTCAAAATGAATTTGAAATGAATTTAATGGGTGAACTTAAATTATTTCTTGGATTTCAGATTTTTCAATATAAATAAGGTATCATTTTAAATAAAATTAAATATACAAAAGAACATTTAAAAATTTTGTCTTTGATATCATTAAAAGTAGTGACACTCTAAAGATTACTACTTGTAATTTGGATCTTGATGAAGACGGTAAATCTATTAGTCAAACCACTTATAGAGGATTGATTGAAAGTTTTCTCTACTTAATTGGTATTAGGTGAGATATAATGTTTAGTGTGTCTTTGTGTTCCAATTTCCCAGCAAATACCATATAATATCACTTAAAATATGTTAAAAGAATAATCAAAAACCTCAAACATACAATCAATTTAGGTTTGTTTTACCCCAAATGACAATCATTTGATATAGTGAGTTATTCTGATGCTGACTTTCGTAGATGTAAGTTATATTGGAAGAGAAACTCTAGGATGTTTCACTTTTTTGTAAGGTCTATGGTCTCATGGTGTAGTAAGAAACATAATTCTTTTGCATTATCTACTGCCAAAGATGAATATATAGTTTCTCGTAACTATTTTGCACAAATATTGTTGATGAAAAATACTCTTCTAGACTATGGATATTAATTTAGACATGTACCAAAAAATGTGACAATACAAGTGCTATTAACATTTATAAGAACCCAGTTTCCCACTCTAGAAGAAAACATATTGATGTAAGATATCACTTTTTGAGAGATCATTATCAAAAGGGTGATATCACTTTAGAATATATTGGCATTGAATATCAGGTTGTTGACATTTTCACTAATTCATTAAACTCTAGAAGAATAAATTACATTAGACATGAGTTATGAATGATCAATCAGTAAGAACATGTGTTTTACATTCCATTACTTTTTTCAGTGGGGTCGTCATGCTGACACCATTGTCATGCCGACACCATTGTCATGTCGGCACTGTTGTCATGATAACACCATTGTCATGCCAACATTATCGTCATGCTGACACTGTTGTCATACTGATATGGTTGTCATGCTGACACCATTAGTATTTTATAGATTCTGTCGTGCGGGCAATGATGACTCATTGCTTCTATGTGTTTTATTTTTTATCAAAATGAAACTTTTTTGGTTCATCCAGTGAACCTAGTTTATGATTTTGTGATTGTGAAATTTAAAAAGGCATAAATAATATAATTTTAAAATGATCCACTCTACTCCCTTTACCTTTTTTCTCTCTCTCTCTCAGCCACAACCCTTTTTATCTACACCTGACCTTTCACCTTCTGACCTCCAGACTAAACTGATCAAAATGGTGTGAGTGAAGAGAGCTCTTGAATAGGGTGATTATCATGCATCCTAGAAATAAAATGGGGATTCGAGGAAATCTTCAGGTCCTATAGATCCTAGATTGGTAAACTGTTTTGTAACCTCAGTGAAAGAAGTTCTGGTGGAATGGATCTTGTAGAAAAAATCTTTGTTGTTAAATGTACTACAAGATCATGGATGGCTTGAATGGTTCTCAAATAATGACAAAGTATTCTACCCAAAGCTAGTATATGAATTTAATGTGAATATGGATCTTCTGTCAGAATGTAGTGATGTTTCTTGCGTGATTTCAATTGTGAATGGGAAGATAATGTCATTATCTTCAAGACATTTTTCTAAATGTCTTAAGGTACCTCATAATATAAGGTTTGATGATTACCAAGGTACTTCTCCTCCTGAAGGTGAATTATTTTTCTATGAGATATCTCTAAAATAGATAACTGGAAATGAATATCACATGAGACCCATTGCCTTAGAATTGAAAGGTGATTACTGAATTCTATTCAAGTTTATTCAGCACCAGTTTTTTTCCAGGAAAGGAGACTTTTCTTCTCTCAAGTATTAGGATGTATATAGTGGTTTTTTATTCATAAAAAAGTTAAATGTAATATATATAGATATATGATGGTGAACATTAATGAGATGATAAAACCTGGTCGTAAGTAAAATTCTCTTTTCTATTCCAGAATGATTTCAACTACGTTGAAAGATAAAGGTTGTGTAAATGAAGCTGAGGATGTTGTAGCTAGTGAATGCAGTGGAATATGATTGATATCTAACATCTATAAAGGAATGAAAATTAATTGGAATCCATGGACTAATTATTGGGTTGGATATGAAGATAGATTGTATGATAAGTTTAATCCCACAGATCATCGAGTTATACCAAGGGATCTAGTGGATACTAGCCTCAGTCGATATGAACAAGTAACCTATTCTTTAGATGAGAAAGAGCAGCATGATACTCCTGTTAGAGATGTGGAATCTCCAATTTATGATCGAAGTGACCCAGACACTACTAGACCAACAAAAAGAGTCTCTATTGGTCCTGTAAGTCCACCTCTGGGAATACCCTCTCATGAAACTATTGCCAAATATATTGGTAGTGAAGAAACATAAGATGAATTTAGTACATAATATTTTAGTGAATCCAATGAAGAAGAGGATGAAGAAAAATAATATGGTGGTGCTGAGAGTGGATCCGAATCAGGAAGGGTAGAAGAATATGAGCATGTTGATGATGAAGTTAGAGAGAAGAAAAATGCAGGTGATGATAATAAAGATATTAGTGAAAGTGGAAGTGACAGTGAATCTGATCATCCTGATGAGAATCCAGATGTTGTGAGTATATAAGTCGCTGTAGCTAATACCATTTTAAATTTTGAGGGTGTTTTTCAAGAATAAAATGTTACTCTAGATGAACTTATCACTCAAGTTTTTTATACTAGGAATATAACTCTTTATAATGAAAATAAACCCAGGTAGGAAGCCTTGATTGAGGGGGATAGATATGTACTAAGAGATAACACTGAGGGGGGCCTCAAGGACCAGTGTATTTGTTGAGGGTGTTTTTCAAGAAGAAAATGTTAATCCAGAAGAACTTATCACTCAAGTTTTTTATACTAGGAAAATAACTCTTCATAAGGAAAAGAAACCTAGGTAGGAATCCTTGATTGAGGGGAGGGGGAATCTGTCCTAAGAGCTGACACTAAAGGGGGCCTCAATGACTATTTGATCAAGAAAATGAAGAGATTTAAATTGGAAGATTAAGGTTTGATACTCCTACTCCATTGCATTCAGATATTTCAGATGAATGGTTGAAAATCATAGGTATGTGACCCTAGGATTGGATTATTAAGATTATGATGATGAAGTTGTTTCCCTTGCTGCAAAGTAATCAGTGGATGAGACCACTTCTAAAATATGTCACTAATTCCAATTTTGAACAACTCAAGAAAGATATATATGCCTCTATAAGACACTCAGTGCAATCTCAAATGAGGAATGATATTGATGAATCCATGATAGAAAATATTTTGCTGACAGATAATTTGAAAGTAATTCAATCAATGGTTGGTGGTGTAAACCAAGATGGTGCTTCTAGTTCTACTTCTGCCTCAACTAGTTTGTCTCAAGATGATGTTGTTTTGTTTTCAAAGATGTTGATTAAATATATTCAGCCTAATTTATTCACAACTGCATAGAAAATTATAAAAAGAAATATAAATCTCAAGAATGATATGAAAAATTTGAAAACTGGGATCAATTCCTTAACCACTGAGTATAAGAATTCAATGGAAACTGTCATGAAAGGGATTAATAATCATGTTTATAATTTCAATTCTCTTGATTTTTTCACGCTAAGAATAGAATTTCAGGATCTTACCTCCTTTAATATTTCATTATCCTCTTCTCAACCTACTCAATCTTAAAAATCTATAGATCGTTCTACTATTAGTTGAGTGTTGAAATAGGAGCTGAAAGCTTTGATTGAAAGAATATGAAAAGTTGAAGATACTTCAAATAAGTTTCATGATCGTGTTAAGTATTATACAAGGAGTGCTTCACACACTCAGGAATATCTAAGCAAAAGGATCAATGATTTTTTCTCCAAACTCATCACAAAGCATCAAATGAACAGTCTGTTTAATTATTTGGCCACAAATTTTACTCTCCCTCCAGTGAAAAAGGTCCTTATGGATCAGATTCAGAAACTCAAATAATTCACTTCTTTGTTGGATAAGTTTATTGAAAACAAAGATGATTTGAAAAGGCTTTGAAATATGGTTCATAGATCATTTAAGAGTTAATTAAGCTGTTAAAACCATATCTACATGTCCAAAGTTAAGCCATTATGGTGCCTCCTACTACCCCACTTGGCCCTTCTTTTTCTATGCCTGCTCAACCTCCAATGTTAGTTTCTCATGATTTATCACAAATCAGACCTATCACTATAGAAACTATTCTGCTGTAACATCCCAAGTAAGTAATGAATAATAGATATTTTTATCTATGTCTATTAATGATTAAGATAGTGTTATAGAGGCTTAAATTAAAAATAAATGCAATCTTATGCATGGAATACACTAATATTCTTAAAAGATTGTTTTACTGCCTTTTGATGGCAAACCATTTTTGAATCTATATTTTGACAATTTTATAAACTATGTTTGTCAAAATAAACTTATTATTTATGATTGGAACATAAAAATTTACCTTGTGTGAATTTTTGGTATTTTTCGGACAATGTTCATTTTTAAGGAATAGTGAAAAATACTGCATTTTACATCAAAACTACTTTTTAATATAATTTATTTATATGATTAGATTATGTTTTGAATTGGTTTTGAAGTGAAATTAGAATATTTTTTTACAATTTTATCCAATGGTGGTCATTGGAATCAATTTCACTTTGAAATTAGACTTAAACTGGTGTCAATCTTTTGATACTTATTGTTTTGTAAAAACACGCTATTTGCTCTGGCAACGGGAATTAATTATTGAATTAATTAATGTGACTTATATGATTTGAATTTTGTAAAATGGAATTCATTTTTGAATTCGGAATATCAAATATAGCTTAGGGTGAATTTTTGGTAATTTTCTGAAAAACTTCAATTTTTGATGAATAGTGAAACCACTAAGTGGTAATCAAGCAAACTGATTTTTCAGTTAAATGAAAGTTTACCACTAATGTGTATTGAATTTTGAAAATCTGACATACATGGTTGTCATTAAGAAGTAAAATTTGGTTCAATGAGATTAAAATAATTTTTTGGTGAATAGTAACTTATTAAGTTTTTAATCGCGATTAGTGGTAATTAGTGTAGTTTAAGGTATAAATAATGCTTTAATAATATGAAATGACCTAGACACATGTCCCAACCTCATTGGTTGTGTCATGGCCGACCATGAAATGCCATGGGTCAACTTGGGGACCCCATGGATACACTTTTGTTGGGAAATGACATAAATTACTTTTTATTTAATGTTAAAGTGAAAATGACACAAACATGATATGTTTTGCGAAAACAATTTTTAAGTGGGGTTATACAAGTCCAAATTTTGATTATAAATAGTAATTGGAAAGATAAAAAGATTTCCTATATCATAGTATTTTTTTTATAATTTTTAGACATTAAATAAATTTAATTATTTATGACATACTAATGATGCAGCGATGACATCATTATTTGACGATTTAAATAAAATAGAAAGATAATGTAAAATCTATGAACTACACATGTCAAAAACCAATTGGATGAATGGATTTCGAACCCTTATCACCTTATCCACGAATTCTATCAATGTGGGACCTTTTAAAACCGAAACACATTTTCAAATAATGTAATATTTCTTTACTTTCCAAAAGTGCCCCTCCTCTCCCCTTATAAAAGGCCCCCACCTCTACCTCATTTCACACACTCTTCATGCCTTTGGCTCGGCCAAAACCTTCCCATTTAATCTCTCCACATCCCTCTCCTCATCCTAGAGGATTCCCTTTGGGCAGAATCTTTTCAAAGGAAGCCTTTAGGCTCAAATCAAAAGGAGTTACACTTTTAAAGGTAATTCATTCTCTCATGTTCATTCGTTTTATTTTGCTTCTCCAACCCCCTAAAATCTTTTTATTTACTTCTTTTGTAACAACACCAGTATATTAAATATACTAGGATGTTGTTATAAGATATATTTGAGCTACACTCTCACACAACTACATCAAATGGTTAAACAACATACGGTTTCTGTGGATGGCGAAATTCTGCCTCCCGAAACGATGATTGTTCAACACTCATTAAACACCTTCAAAGGTGGCCATTATGATGTCACTATTTTTATATATGATATATAATATGTTTATGTTTTCCTTAAGATTCTGTTTTTTCATTTTGGGCATACCTTTATGGTTTCCATTATGGGTAAAACACGATATCTTCATTTTAGGAAGTGCGGACTACCGCCCCCTAAAAGTGATTTGATTCGTTAATACCATATGTGGGATGTGTAAAGGATAAAGTTAATGATATTATATATGTTATTTTACTGGAATTATAATATACCTTTATATCATTATGATTCCATTCTATAAAATATGAAATATAAATGGAAGTAGCGTTCATGCGTACGTACGGCTTACCGTCTCCATGAACGGTGCATTTCATTTCTTACCTCTAAATGATTATGTAATATTATAAATGCATGAATGTACTGGATATATATTACATATATGATATCTAAATCATGAATACCATTCTGGATATAATGAACCTTTGACCAAATTAACAACATGTAAGTGTAAGAAGTCTATTTTTGACTTAAGAACCAAATACCGACAAAATGAACATTATTAACTTAATTGATTACATGATGTTCATAACATGGTATAAGAGGAATAATTAACTTGAAAAAGATTCATAAGCAAGTAGATATTAACTCAAGTTTATTATTCAGGAGATTAAAGAACGGTCGGGTCAAATCAAATACGAGGTATGGGACTTCGTCTCAATCTCCTTTCATTGAGGCATATTTTATTTTATACACAACTTTCTTTTATACGGTGTATAAACCCCTTTGACTTTTACGTTTATTAAAAAGGAATCTTTTTTATACGAAGCGTTTACTAAACGACAAAATGGAATGTTTTTGTCGTACGTATGCGGCGACAATGACTTCTCCGCCGTCGTGACCGTTATTTGAGTTTCGGCTTCCTCTACAAGCCATACCTTCTTTTTAAAAGAAAAATAAATACCATGTTTTACTTTTCTTTTACTTTGGTATTGAAAATGGTTTTCATAATGTTTTTATTATATCAATGTGTTGTATTGATATCTCGTGATTGAAATGTGGAAATGTTATGTTTCCTTTATGCATGTTTTATGTGATATGATTATGTTATGGTACTTGGGAATTATTATGAAGATGGGTGGTTCTGTGATAAACTAAGGGCGGGTGAGCCCGTTATAGCTCTCCAATGCATTGGGTAACGCGAAGGAGTGAAACGTTAAGGTTTCTCTGAAGAGATTTTAGGGAATATACTGTGATGGGTATTCCAAACGTAACCAAGAGGGTTACTCCCTACGTAAGAATGTTATGAATGCCTCAAGTTACCTTTATGTCTTATGATTTATATGATTTATTCATGATTTTATGAGGTATGTTAAAGTGCCTATGTTTTATGGGTAAAGTATGATTTCATTCTTATGTATCTATGAACTCATGTTTCCTTTCCATGTTTTTTTTATAACCCATACTGAGTTTTTATGCTCATCCCAAGTTTTTGAAATGTTTTTCACAGGTCAAGGGAAAGGTACATGATAAGATGATAGAGTCAAGGATGTGTCAAGAAATAATCCATGTTTTATTTTAAATGTGTTTCCATTGATGGTAATGAAGAATACTATCTTTATGTAACCACTTTGTTTATATGTGGAATGTAATGCATGTTTTATGATCTAATTCTCTAAAACTCTAAACCCGAAAAGATCCTCAATGTGTAATCTTGTAATAACTCAAGATTAAGTATGGTTTAAGGCTGGGGCCTTATAGTTGGTATCATAGGTCGGTTTAGATAACTTTAGGAGTTAGAATTCTATTAAATGATTATCCAAAAATATTTTTTTTTGAAATGATATAGCATTTAAAGATTACCATGTTGCTTAATCTAAGACATGTTTGTTCAGAATGGTTTTCCGCAGAGGAAACAGGGAAGCAGTGCTAGGAAGGCATACAGAAGGAAATAACCTTCCGAATCAGCATCCAGAAATGGTCGGAATTGGAACTGAACAGTTTGTTGTAGTAATGGCGCAGTTGACTCAAGCGATAAATGGTGGTGGTATCCATGCACGAGATCAGCCAGATCAACCGCCGAGGAACATGTCAGTGGTGGAACATTTTATGAGGCAACATCCACCATCATTCAGAGGATCATCTGACCCTGTGCTAGCTGAAGGGTGGATTAAAGCACTGGAGAAGATTTTTGATGTCATGGGGTGTTCAGACAATCAAAAGGTTAGTCTTGCTATTTACCGTTTGGAGGGTGAAGCAGATCAGTGGTGGTCTATGGTTAAAAATATCAGGGATGCCGATGAGATTGATGCTCTTGACTGGGATGAATTCAAAGGTATGTTTCTTGAGAAGTATTTTCCTAAGGCTGTTCGACTTAGGATGGAAAAGCAATTCTTGGAATTGAGGCAAGAGGAAGACTCAGTGGCTGCCTATGAAGAAAGGTTCACTCGATTGGAAAGGTATGCTCCAAATTTTATCCGGGACCTTGATAGTAAAATCAATCGTTTTTACTCAGGATTAAAGCCAAAGTATCGAAGGGCATTAGCTTCTCGTGAGTTTAAAAGTTATGAAAAGCTTATTCGATGTGCTGAGAAGGTGGAAATGGAGTTTGCCGATGACCAAGTTTTCTATAACAACCAGCAAAAGAAGAGACCGAGGTGGAAGGAGAAAGGTAAGAACTCTTCAAAAAAGTCTGATGGTAAGAAAACTAAGTTTCCAGTTTGTGATAAATGTGGAAAAAGGCATGCTGGGGAATGTCTTCTGAATTCTGGGAAGTGCTACCGATGTGGTAAGATGGGACATAAGACTCGTGATTGCACTGAAAATGATCAAGGTGAAGGTAAGAACAAATTTGATTTACAGTTAGTGAAATGTTATAAGTTCAATGAGATGGGTCACTATACAAACAAGTGTCTGACAAGGAGCTTGAGTGATGGGAAGCAGTTAGACTACAAGCAGAAAGTGGTGGTGAAATCCTTTGCAACTACTTCAGCAGATGTCAGGCCATCAAATGAAGTTGTATCAGGTACTTTGTTTGTTTTTTCAGATTATGCCAGTGTGTTGTTTGATTCGGGGTCTACACATTCTTTCATCTCTGAAACCTTTTCTAGTAAAATGGGAATACCATCTCAAGAAATGACTCCTGAACTTTTGGTAAAAACACCTGGGGGAAGTGTTGAGCCAAAAAGAATTTATAAGAATCTTCCTATCCTTATCTGTGGAAAGAACCTACTTGCAAACCTTATTGTTCTACCTCTAGTAGAGTTTGATGTTATCTTGGGTATGGATTGGCTCTCTATTTACCATGCTAAGATTGACTATAGAGCTAAAGAAGTTTCTTTTCAGAAAGACTTTCAGTTTGTTTACAAGAATGAACCCTTACTTTTGATAACATATCAAGAGGCCGAGAAACTTGTAAAAGATGGAAATGAATGTTACCTTGCACACGTCGTTGAAAATAAAGGAACTGTTCAGATTAATGATGTGCCAGTGGTAAATGAGTATCCTGATGTTTTTCCTGATGAGTTTCCTGGAATAATACCAGATCGGGAAGTTGAGTTTACTTTTGACTTAGTTCCTGATGCTAATCCAATTTCAAAACCCCCTTATCGAATGGCACAAATTGAATTTTTAGAGTTGAAGGAGAAATTGCAAGATTTATTAGAGAAAGGTTTCATTAGACCTAGCACATCACCATGGGGTGCTCCTGTTTTATTTGTTAAAATGAAAGATGGTTCTATGAGACTTTGCATTGATTATAGAGCCTTGAATAATATCACTGTTAAGAACAAATATCCTTTGCCTCATATCGATGATTTGTTTGATCAGCTCCAGGGAGCTCAGTTTTTTTCAAAGATTGACTTGAGATCGGGGTACCATCAGCTGAAGGTTAAGGAGGCAGATATTCCGAAGACCGCGTTCCGTACGAGATATGGCCATTATGAATTTGTAGTAATGCCTTTTGGGCTAACCAATGCACCAGCTGTATTCATGGACTTAATGAATAGAATTTTCCATGAGTTCTTGGATAAGTTTGTGGTGGTTTTCATTGATGATATTTTGGTGTTTTCTAAAAGTAAAGAGGAGCATGAAAGACATTTAAGGGTTATCTTGAAAACCTTAAAAGAAAAGAAACTGTATGGGAAATTCAGCAAGTGTGAGTTTTGGTTGCAACAAATTTCTTTCCTTGGTCACATTGTTTCTAAAGATGGAATAACTGTTGATCCTGAAAAAACAAAAGTTGTGGAAGAATGGCCAAGACCCACAAATGTAACCGAGATTCGTAGCTTCCTTGGTTTGGCGGGCTATTACCGAAGGTTTGTTAGAAATTTTTCACGTTTATCTAGTCCAATGACTAAGCTAACTCGGAAGGGTGTTAAGTTTATCTGGACAAAAGAATGTGATGATTGTTTTCAGGAATTGAAAATAAGATTGGTGAATGCTCCAGTTTTGGCACTACCTTCCAGGAATGGTGAGTTTGTTATATACAGTGATGCTTCATTGAAAGGACTTGGTTGCGTCCTAATGCAGAATGATCAGGTAATTGCGTATGCTTCACGACAGTTGAAAACTCATGAGGTAAATTACCCTACACATGATTTGAAATTAGCTGCTGTTGGTTTTGCTTTAAAAATTTGGAGGCATCATTTGTATGGAGTAAAGTGTGAAATATATACCGATCACAAAAGTTTAAAGTATATATTCACTCAGAAAGAGTTAAACATGAGACAAAGGAGATGGCTAGAATTAATCAAGGATTATGATTGTACAATTCATTACCATCCGGGAAAAGAAAATAAAGTGGCTGATGCTTTGAGTCGAAAAAGTAATGCTTCATTAACAATGCTGCGTTTGGAACGTGATCCTTTGGTTAAGGATTTGATGAACTTTGGCATAGAAGTTATTGGTGTAGGAAGTCCTTCTGTTTTGTTTCAGGTATCAGTGAGATCTTCTCTATCAGATAGAATCAAGCAAGCACAGAAGCAAGACAGTGAGTTGTAGAAAAGGGTAGAGCTGGTTCAGAAAGGTAAGTTTCCTGAATTCAACATTGATAATGATTGCGTTTTGAGATTTGGGAAGAGATTGTGTGTGCCTTATGATTCACAGTTGAAGAGAGAGTTGTTATGTGAATCTCATAGTTCTCCGTTTTCAGTTCATCCGGGCAGTACTAAGATGTATAGAGATCTGCGGGAGTATTACTGGTGGGAAGGAATGAAAAGAGATATTGCTGATTTTACTGTGAAGTGTTTGACTTGTCAGCAGGTTAAAGCAGAGCGGCAGTTTCCGAAAGGGATGCTTCAGCCTTTACCAGTTCCAGAGTGTAAATGGGAGAATATATCCATGGACTTTGTTGTTGGATTACCAAAGACATCTCGAGGTAATAATGCAATCTGGGTTATTGTTGATCGCTTGACCAAATCTGCTCATTTCCTTGCTATACGAGATACTTTATCTCTTGATCAACTTTCCCGTTTGTATCTTAAAGAGATAGTCAGGTTACATGGAGTTCCTCTCTCCATTGTATCGGATCGTGATCACAGTTTTACTTCTAACTTTTGGAAAGGCCTTCAGAAGTCGTTGGGTACTGAATTAAATTTTAGTACAGCCTTTCATCCTCAATCAGATGGGCAGTCAGAATGAACAATTCAGACATTGGAGGATATGCTACGAGCTTGTTCTATGGATTATCAGGGAAGTTGGGACCAACATCTTTCTTTGGTTGAGTTTTCATATAATAACAGTTTTCATTCTAGTATACAGATGGCACCATTTCAGGCATTATATGGGAAGCGGTGTCGAACTCCAGCTTTCTGGGATGAAGTGGGTGAAAGAAAGTTGATGGGACCAGAATTGGTAGAAGAGATGGCAGAAAAAGTTCAGCTGATTCAGAAACACATGAGAACAGCTCAGAGCAGGCAGAAGAGTTATGCAGATAACCGGAGGAAGGATCTATTTTTCGAGGTAGGTGATCATGTTTTTCTCAAGGTTTCTCCTTGGAAAAGTGTGAAGAGATTTGGTAAGAAAAGAAAGTTGAGTCCAAGGATCATTGGACCATACGAAATTCTGGAGAGAGTTGGATCAGTTGCATACCGAGTGGCTTTACCTCCGAGTTTATCTCAGGTACACAATGTTTTTCACGTTTCGATGTTGAGAAAGTATATGCCAGATCCATCTCATGTTTTGAGTCCAGAGGTAGTTCAGCAGGAAGAGAACCTATCTTATGAGGAACAACCGGTCCAGATTCTTGACCACAGGAATCAAGTGCTACGGAATAAAGTGATTCATCAGGTAAAGGTTTTGTGGAAAAACCACATGATTGAAGAGGCAACATGGGAATCTGAAAATGCAATGAGGGATAAGTACCCCCATTTATTCGATAAGTAAATAAATTGCGGGGACGCAATTTTCTAAAGGGGGGAAGGATGTAACATCCCAAGTAAGTAATGAATAATAGATATTTTTATCTATGTCTATTAATGATTAAGATAGTGTTATAGAGGCTTAAAATAAAAATAAATACAATCTTATGCATGGAATACACTAATATTCTTAAAAGATTGTTTTACTGCCTTTTGATGGCAAACCATTTTTGAATCTATATTTTGAAAATTTTATAATCTATGTTTGTCAAAATAAACTTATTCTTTATGATTGGAACATCAAAATTTACCTTGTGTGAATTTTTGGTATTTTTCTGACAATGTTCATTTTTTAAGGAATAGTAAAAAATACTGCATTTTACATCAAAACTACTTTTTAATATAATTTATTTATATGATTAGATTATGTTTTGAATTGGTTTTGAAGTGAAATTAGAATATATTTTTACAATTTTATCCAATGGTGGTCATTGGAATCAATTTCACTTTGAAATTAGACTTAAACTGGTGTCAATCTTTTGATACTTATTGTTTTGTAAAAACACGCTATTTGCTCTGGCAGCGGGAATTAATTATTGAATTAATTAATGTGACTTATATGATTTGAATTTTTTAAAATGGACTTCATTTTTGAATTCGGAATATCAAATATAGCTTAGGGTGAATTTTTGGTAATTTTCTGAAAAACTTCAATTTTTGATGAATAGTGAAACCACTAAGTGGTAATCAAGCAAACTGATTTTTCAGTTAAATGAAAGTTTACCACTAATGTGTATTGAATTTTGAAAATCCGACATACATGGTTGTCATTAAGAAGTAAAATGTGGTTCAATGAGATTAAAATAATTTTTTGGTGAATAGTAACTTATTAAGTTTTTAATCGCGATTAGTGGTAATTAGTGTAGTTTAAGGTATAAATAATGCTTTAATAATATGAAATGACCTAGACACATGTCCCAACCTCATTGGTTGTGTCATGGCCGACCATGACATGCCATGGGTCAACTTGGGGACCCCATGGATCCACTTTTGTTGGGAAATGACATAAATTACTTTTTATTTAATGTTAAAGTGAAAATGACACAAACATGATATGTTTTGCGAAAACAATTTTTAAGTGGGGTTATACAAGTCCAAATTTTGATTATAAATAGTCATTGGAAATCTAAAACGATTTCCTATATCATAGTATTTTTTTTTATAATTTTTAGACATTAAATAAATTTAATTATTTATGACATACTAATGATGCAGCGATGACATCATTATTTGACGATTTAAATAAAATAGAAAGATAATGTAAAATCTATGAACTACACATGTCCAAAACCAATTGGATGAATGGATTTCGAACCCTTATCACCTTATCCACGAATTATATCAATGTGGGACCTTTTAAAACCGAAACACATTTTCAAATAATGTAATATTTCTTTACTTTCCAAAAGTGCCCCTCCTCTCCCCTTATAAAAGGCCCCCACCTCTACCTCATTTCACACACTCTTAAAGCCTTTGGCTCGGCCAACCCCTACCCATTTACTCTCTCCACATCCCTCTCCTCATCCTAGAGGATTCCCTTTGGGCAGAATCCTTTCAAAGGAAGCCTTTAGGCTCAAATCAAAATGAGTTACACTTTTAAAGGTAATTCATTCTCTCATGTTCATTCGTTTTATTTTGCTTCTCCAACCCCCTAAAATCTTTTTATTTACTTATTTTGTAACAAAACCAGTATCTTCAATATACTAGGATGTTGTTATAAGATATATTTGAGCTACACTCTCACACAACTACATCAAATGGTTAAAGAACATACGGTTTCCGTGGATGGCGAAATTCTGCCTCCCGAAACGATGATTGTTCAACACTCATTAAACACCTTCAAAGGTGGCCATTATGATGTCACTATTTTTATATATGATATATAATATGTTTATGTTTTCCTTAAGCTTCTGTTTTTTCATTTTGGGCATACCTTTATGGTTTCCATTATGGGTAAAACACGATATCTTCGTTTTAGGAAGTGCGGACTACCGCCCCCTAAAAGTGATTTGATTCGTTAATACCATATGTGGGATGTGTAAAGGATAAAGTTAATGATATTATATATGTTATTATACTGGAATTATAATATACCTTTATATCATTATGATTCCATTCTATAAAAAATGAAATAGAAATGGAAGTAGCGTTCATGCGTACGTACGGCTTACCGTCTCCAGGAACGGTGCATTTCCTTTCTTACCTCTAAATGATTATGTAATATTATAAATGCATGAATGTACAGGATATATATTACATATATGATATCAAAATCATGAATACCATTCTGGATATAATGAACCTTTGACCAAATTAACAACATGTAAGTGTAAGAAGTCTATTTTTGACTTAAGAACCAAATACCGACAAAATGAACATTATTAACTTAATTGATTACATGATGTTCATAACATGGTATAAGAGGAATAATGAACTTGAAAAAGATTCATAAGCAAGTAGAGATTAACTCAAGTTTATTATTCAGGAGATTAATGAACGGTCGGGTCAAGTCGGATACGAGGTATGGGACTTCGTCTCAATCTCCTTTCATTGAGGCATATTTTATTTTATACACAACTTTCTTTTATACGGTGTATAAACCCCTTTGACTTTTACGTTTATTCGAAAGGAATCTTTTTTATACGAAGCGTTTACTAAACGACAAAAGGGAATGTTTTTGTCGTACGTATGCGGCGACAATGACTTCTCCGCCGTCGTGACCGTTATTTGAGTTTCGGCTTCCTCTACAAGCCATACCTTCTTTTTAAAAGAAAAATAAATACCATGTTTTACTTTTCTTTTACTTTGGTATTGAAAATGGTTTTCATAATGTTTTTATTATATCAATGTGTTGTATTGATATCTCGTGATTGAAATGTGGAAATGTTATGTTTCCTTTATGCATGTTTTATGTGATATGATTATGTTATGGTACTTGGGCATTATTATGAAGACGGGTGGTTTCGTGATAAACTAAGGGCGGGTGAGCCTGTTATAGCTCTCCAATGCATTGGGTAACGCGAAGGAGTGAAACGTTAAGGTTTCTCCGAAGATATTTTAGGGAATATACTGTGATGGGTATTCCAAACGTAACCAAGAGGGTTACTCCCTACGTAAGAATGTTATGAATGCCTCAAGTTACCTTTATGTCTTATGATTTATATGATTTATTCATGATTTTATGAGGTATGTTAAAGTGCCTATGTTTTATGGGTAAAGTATGATTTCATTCTTATGTATCTATGAACTCATGTTTCCTTTCCATGTTTTTTTTATAACCCATACTGAGTTTTTATGCTCATCCCAAGTTTTTGAAATGTTTTTCACAGGTCAAGGGAAAGGTACATGATAAGATGATAGAGTCAAGGATGTGTCAAGAAATAATCCATGTTTTATTTTAAATGTGTTTCCATTGATGGGAATGAAGAATACTATCTTTATGTAACCACTTTGTTTATATGTGGAATGTAATGCAAGTTTTATGATCTAATTCTCTAAAACTCTAAACCCGAAAAGATCCTCAATGTGTAATCTTGTAATAACTCAAGATTAAGTAAGGTTTAAGGCTGGGGCCTTATATCTGCCTTGGATTCTTTCTCTCACATACCTACTCTTGGTTATACCATTTCTGAAGGAGTGCCTTTACCTCCTCTCAAATCCATTCAGACTCTTCTACTTCTTATCCTAACCCTTCTAATAAACCTTCTATCAATCCCTCTGATAAGGGGAAGGATCCCCTTGATCTACCCTATAGTGTGGAATCGTCTTTATTTGATAGGGATGAATCATTTTACGTTTCTGATTTCAGTGTACTCTGTTTCTGAAAGCTATTTCATTGTTTCTACTTGACTGTTTTTATTGTTCATTCCTCCTACCACTTTTTTGAAATCCCAAAAGAGGGAATATATTATTAAGAATTAATAATATTGGAATACCATTCTTCCACCTGACTATGTGTTTATGATTCTTTGATACATTATGTTAATCTTCTATCTGATACATTATTAATTATTTAGTGTAATCATTCTCCAATGGTACTCGATATCATTCTCCAATAGTAGTCAATAGTTTCATGATTTGTGATTTTCAAAAAGGGGGAGTTTGTTGGCCCATATATGTTATTGGCTACTATAACTAACTATAATGGTTTTAATTATCACAAATCATGTCATATATTAACATACATCTTACCTAATGTTAATGATTCTAAGTTATGTTAAAGAATTATTTTGAATAGAAAATCATTTCATTTATATTACTATTTATGTGTGTTTTAGTATAAAAAAGATTATAACTAATTATCTATGTATACTTATAAGGATTACTATTCTATGAATTTATTGAATTGTAAGATAGAAATTTTATTCACAAACAGACATATGACTTACTAAAAGATAGTTCAAACTAGAATATATTCTAATAATGTGATACTGACACCATTGGACATGACACCGTCAGAAAAATGACTCAGTGTTGGACATGACACCGACAAATAGATGACTCACTGTTGGACATGACACTGAAATAAAAACGACTCACCATTGGACATGACTCACTGACACAGACAACCTTCCATTAGTCCAAGTGTCCTACCATTTCATGGTGATACCAACGTAAGGTCTCACCATTATTTCAACTTTCTCAGCAATAGTTCAACTATCTCACCAACAAAAGGAAGGACTCGTTGTTGAAAAAATCACTGATAGAATGAGACAATGATGGAATGAGATACCGATAGACGAAGACACTGATAGATGAGTCATTGAAAGACTATTTAAATTTTTATTTATTTATTATTATTTCTAATGGACATATTTATAAAAATTATTGTTTTTGACATTATTTAATGTTGTCTGTTGGGTGTTTGGCAGAAAGTACAAGGTACGATGAGCCGATGCATGTGGAAAGTACAAGCTATCTATCGGACCAAGAAAATAAGAAGTATTTTAAAAAGAATGAAGACTGACTGAACACAAAGATCCGTGTGTGGTCATGCATGTTGTGCGCAAGAGAGACATACGGATGAACAACAACTCTCATGCAACCACTGTGATCTCAAGGACATGAGAACACACGAGGAAATCTAAATAAAGATTAAAACCAAATTGAACACTCACTTTAGTATCTCAAAGAGGAGAAGAGCATACCTTCACATACATACCTGTAGCTGGAATCTAGATTATGACACTTTTTTTGTCAACTTCATGAAGAGGACTCAAATTTCAATATCACTACATCAAATGAGTCCAAATCGTCACTACATATCACACATGGCCTTCTAAACCTAACTCTACAACATTAACTCTATTGTGTTCATTTTTTTACACTTCATGAGAAGTGTGTGTATATTTCTGTTACACACACTGACTCATGTGCATAAATTGAGTATACTTGATACCCTAAATATCACAATATTTTATTCCATTTATATCCCACGTAAAACCATAGAAGAGGTCGTTTATGACCTGTTTGTCATTTTTTCCCTGAAGAACTGTGGTAGAGGTCAAGTGTGACCGAGACATTTATGTCTATTATTGTGAAACTAGATCCAAGGTGTGAATAAAACTACTTAATAATTTAAACTGCTTGGTGGTAGGTGATAACCAAGCATAGAGGATTAACTCTCCTCTTGTGACTGAACCAATTTTTTATTTTCATTTTGTTGACCTTTTAGTTTTACTCTATTTTATTATGTATTTCTTCAAACTCAAATGAACATTGATTGTTTTATTAGAAAGTGTTTATTATAGTATTAGATTATTATATTAGTTTCAAAAGATGTATTAATTATCAAATTGGTACAACTGAGAACTAATCAATCTCTTGAGAAATTAATTGAACAATCAAGCTCTTGTAAATTCACTACAAGATAAATTGGTAATCAAATTTTAAATATTGGGGGAATATAAAAAAACCAATTTTTATAGAAATTTTTATAGATACTCAATCAACCCCACCCCCCATCTTGAGAACTCTACTCCAACCAATATTTGGTATCAAAGGATGATTTGTTTTTGATGTTTCGGTTTTCAATTATTTTTCAAATATTTTCAACTATGATTATAGTTGGATTTCAAATATCATAAATTTTTTTTTATTTAAATATTTGTCTCTTTAAAATATTTTCCAAAATTTATTATGAATAGTAGACTAGATGGTGATACTACCAAAAAACCTCCATTCATTAATGGAAAAAATTATGCACTATGAAAAATTAAGAATAAAATGCATTTCGAAAGTATGGATTTTGAAATTTGGCTTGCTACTGTTAGAACTACTTGGGATGACCCTACTGAGACTACTTATGTCAATAACTGTAATGTCATGAATTCCATATACTGTTCTTTAAGAGATGAAAATTTTAATAGAATTTCTACCTGTAAAACAACCCAGGAAATTTGGGATACTTTGTCTGTTTCACATAATGGAACTTATTGTGTAAAGGTAATGGGACATAAAAAATATTTTGTTAAATATTATAAAATTAAGATGAATCCTGATGAGCCTATTTTCGACAAGTATCTCAGGTTTAATGAAATTGTGAACAAAATGATCTCTCTACAAAGATATGTTACAAGAAAAGAAAAAATTATGACGATTCTCATATGATTACCCAATAGATGGAGAGGAACCTATATCTCTATTATTGAATCATGTGATATCAGAAGATTACATATCAAATAACTCAATGGAAAATTGATGATGTCTGAGGAAGATATGAAAATTAAAAAATAAGAGGACGATGAACCTAAGAAAAAGTCTATAGCTTTTAAGACTATTACCTCAAAGAATATGGAAAAAAAGAGATGGTTCTAGCCTCTGTTGAAAGATCCAGTACTGATGAATAAACCTCATATAGTGATAGAGAGCTGGCTCAGCTATATAGAAGAATCAAGAAATTCTATAGAAAGATGAAAATTTTTCAGAATCCCAATTACAAACGAATATATGATAACAAAGGAAGCTGGAAAAAGGAATGGAAAATAAATGAAAAATCAGATGAGACTGTCTTCTATGAATGTCAGAGGAGAGGAAATGTAAAAATTGAATATCCAAATATAAAATAAAAAAATGATGTATGAAGACCAAGACAATATGTATAAGAAAGATATGAAGGCCACGTGGTGTTCTTCTGAGGATATCTTTAGTAACTCAGCTTCATCTAATGATTAAAAATATGATATAGAAAATATGTGTTTCCTGACATATACATCTGAGGTAACTTTAGATTCTCCTTCACACATTTCGTATTATTATGAAAATGAAAGTCAATCTAAGAATAGGAAAAGTGGTGAAATCTTGGAATATTTTAACATGTTGAAAGAGGCATGAAATGAATTAAAAGATAAATATAAATCTTTAAAGAATCAACATTCTATTACTATAACTAATAAATCTGAACTTACTTCCAAAAAAGAAAAGAATGCTCAACTTCTCAAGGAAAAAAATGAATTAAAAATTTCTAATAAGAAATTGAAAAAAGATTTATAAAATTTTTCCAATGGTAATGATAGTCTTACTCAAATTCTTGGTAAAACAATAGCTCAAAAGTACACTTCTGGTATTATATATCATCCTAGATCAAGAAACTTATCTAAAACACATTTTGTAACTAAATCAGGAAAATATTTTCTTTTACCTAAAAATCAAAGCACTGCTACTCGTACCAGTTTTGAAAAATCCTTTGCAACCTCTAGCTTTTCTAGACCAAGTAGAGTAAAAATTTCCAATATGTTAAATAAGACTTATAAGAAACTTATAATGAAAATGTGAGTACCTAAATCATTAATTACTAGTGTCACAGGACCAAATCATGTTTGGGTACCAAAATCTTTTTTTGTTTAATTATCATATAGGAAATATTTTTGAAGAGGTCCTACGAGTGTAAATTGTACTTGGATAGTGGATGTTCAAGAAACATGATATGAGATTACTCAAACTTGAAGAACCTAATCAATATTGATGTTGGATATGTCACCTTTGGTGAAAATGCTAAAGGAAAAATAATTGTCTTAGGCTAGATTGGAAACTCAAACTTAGTTTTAATTTGAATGTACTTTTTTATGGATTAATGTATAATCTACTTAGTATTTTCCAATTATGTGATGATGGATTTCATGTTAAGTTTAAAAATGATCCTTCAAATGATTTTAACTATAAAATGAATTTTTATTTTCTTTTTTTAGAAATGAAAAAGTATATTCTATCAACCTAGATTATTTGTCCTCTCAAAATGTTTCATTTTTATCTTCCACTCATAAAGAGTCTTGGATTTGGAATAAGGGATTAGGAAATTGTAAAATACACTCTCTTAGAAATCATATTAGAAAAGGCCTAGTCAAGGATCTACCCAAACTTGAGTTTCCAAATGATAAAGTATGTAATCCTTGTCAAATGGGAAAACAACACAAGATATATTTCAAATAAAAGAAATAATTTTCAACTTCTGAACCTTTAGAGTTTGTTCACATGGGTTATTTTGGACCATCTCAAGTTGCAAGTTTGAATGGTAATTACTATCTCTATATTCTAGTGGATGACTATTCCAGTCATAATTTGTCTTATTTATTTGCTCACAAGTGTGAAGCATGTACCTAATTTACCAAGTATGCTAAAATAGTGGAAAATCTAAGTAGACATAAAATAAAAAAATTAATAAGTGATCGTGGTTGTGAAATTGAAAATCATGAAATTGAATCATTTTGATCACACAATGGCTATAGTCATAACCTCTCCTCCCCAAGGACACATTAGCAAATTGGAGTTGTGGAAAGAATAAATAGAACCTTACAAGAGATAGCTCAAACCATGATTAATGAATATAATCTAACTATTTATTTTTGGGCTGAGGCTATGAATACGTATTGTTATATAATAAATAGATTCTTAATTAGACCTTTCCATAAGAAAACTCTTTATGATCAGTGGAACAATAGAAAACCCAGAGTTAGTTATTTCAACATTTTTGGTTTCAAAGTTTATATTCTTAATACAAAGGATTATCTTGAAAAATTTGTATCCAAGAGTGATTAATGAATCTTTCTAGGTTACTCAACCTCCAGTAAATCCTATAGAGTCTTTAATAAAATAACTAAGTGTGTGGGCGAATATATGAATATCAAATTTGATGAAACAGATCCACATGAGCCTAAGATCTCTCTTGAAAACCTTGAAGATGATATGTCAAATATGGACATAAATGAAAAATAATCAAATCCTTCTTTCAAGAAATATGTTAAATCAAATAGTTTTGGAAATTATTCAAAATCGGAACATGATGAACCAGAAACTGTAGATGAACATGAAGTTACCATTAACTCCTTTTCTAGACCAACTAGAACTCTCAAGAACCATCTTCTAGATGTTTTTGTTGGAGACTTAGATTAAGTAACACAGACTATATCTTTTATTAGAAATTAGGTTGAACATGAAGCCTTTTTTAAAATCTTGAACCTAAAAACATCAATGAATCAATTAAAGAAGAATTTTTGGTGCTATCTATGTAAGAATAACATATTCAATTTTAATGAAAAAAATTCTGGAAACTTGTGGATAGACACAAGGTCACCTTTACCAAAGGAACTCACTGGGTGTTTAGGAATAAAGTAGATGAATATGGTAATATTGTAAGAAAAAAATCTAGATTAGTTGCACAAGGATATAGTCAAAAAGAAGGCAGTGGCTATGAATAAACTTTTTATCCTCTTTCTGGACATGAAGCCATCATAATCCTTATATCTATTTTTGTCATATTAATTTAAATCTTTATCAAATGGATGTAAAGAGTGAATTACTAACTAGATATTTAGTTCAGGATGTTTTTGTTTAATAACCCCCAAGTTTTACAAACCCTCATCTTCAAAATCATGTTTGAAAATTAAGAATAGATTTATATGGTTTAAAACAATCTCCAAGATCTTGGAATGATAGATTAATTAGTTTTGTTATTTAAAAAGGTATTAAAAAGAAAATTTTGATTCGACTCTCTATATAAAATGAATTTATAGAGATGTTTTAGTAGTTCAAATCTATGATGATGATATTTTTTTTGATGTTCAAGAAATTATTTAGGTATTGAGTTTTAATAGATGATGAAAAATAAATTTGAAATATTTTTAATGGGTGTACATAATTATTTCTTGGATAAATGATTTTTCAAAATAAAGAAGGTATCATTTTTTATCAATGTAAATATAAAAAATATTTCTTAAAAAGATTTGGATTTGATAGCTTTAAAAGTATTCACACTACCATGAGTACTACTTGTAAGTTAGATCTTCATTAAGATGGTAAATCTATTGATCAAACCATGTATAGATGAATTATTGGAAGTTTTCTCTACTTAACTATTAGTAGGTCAGATATAATGTTTTGTTTGTGTATGTGTGCCCTTTTTCAAGCTAATCTCAAAGATTCTCACCTAATACTATTAGAAGAATATTCAAATACCTCAAACATACTATCAATTTAGTTTTGTATTACCCCGAAGGAAAATCATTTGATATAGTGAGTTATTCTGATGTTGAATTTGGAAGATACATGTTAGATTGAAAGATCACCCCTGTGACATGCCACGTTTTTGGAAATTATTTGGTTTAATGGTGTAGTAGAAAACAAAATTATGTTACATTATCGACTGCCAAAGCTAAATACAGAGCTACTGGTAGCTATTTTCACAATTTTTTTGATTAAACACACTCTTCTAGACTATGGATATCAATTTAGACATGTACCTATAAAATGATGAAATAAATGTTCTATTAACATTTCTAAGAAACCAGTTTATCACTATAAGACAAAATATATTGATGTAATATATCACTTTTTGAGAGATCATTATCAAAAGGGTGATATCACATTAGAATTTATTGTTACTGAATATCATCATGCTAATATATTCACTAAGCCATTAAACTCTGAACGAATAAATTATATCATACATGATTTAGGAATGATCAATCAGTAAGATCTTGTGTTTTAATTTATTTTAATCTTTTTCAGTGAAGTTATAATGTTGACAATGCTGTCATGCCAAAACAGTTGGCATGCCGACACCATTATCATACAACACCGTTGACATATCGACACCGTTAGTATTTTACAGTGTCTTTCGTGCTGACACTAATGACTCATTACTTTTTTATGTTTTCTTTTTTTATAAAAATGACACTATTTCACTAATTACTGTGAACCCATTTTATGATTTCATGATTGTGAAATTTAAAAATCCCTAAATGAGATAAATTTGAATCGACACACTTTATGACCTTTTTCCCTACTCTCTCTCTCTCTATCTCTCTCTCTCTCTCTCTCTTGGTCATGGCTCTCTTTCTCTACCCCCGAACATTCATGTTCTGACCTACGGACTGAAATATTTAAAATGTCATAAGTGAAGTGGGATCTTGAAGAGGGTGAGTCTCGTATATCCAATAAACAAAAAGGGGAATTGACCAAATCTTTAGGTCATGCGAATCCTAGTCTGGTAAACTGTGTTTTACCCTCAGAGAAAGAAGTTCTTGTGGAATGGATCTTGGATTGAAAATTTTTGTTGTTGAAAGTACTTCAAAATCAAGGATGGAATGAATGGTTCGCAAACAATGAAAGATTATTCTACCCGAAACTAGTATATGAATTTTATATTAATATGGAACTTTTACTGGAAGTTAGTGATGTTTCTTGGGTGAAGTAGATTACGAACGGAGGAGAATATCGTTCTCTTTAATAAACTCGGATGAATGTCTTTTGGTACCTCATGAGGGATGGTTTGATGATTACCGTGGTAATTCTACTCCTGAAAGTGAATTATTTTTCTATGATATATCTCTAAAAGATCTAACTATAAATGAAGAGCACATGAGACCCATTTCCTCATAATTGAATGGTGAGTATGGAATTCTATTCAAGTTTATTCAGCACTAGATTTGTCCAAGGAAAGGGGAATTTTATTATCTCAAGTATCGGAATATATATGTGGTGTATTTGCTTCAGTAAGAAGTTAAATAGAATTTGTGTAAATATCTTATGGTACACATCAATGAGATGATAAAACCTAGTTGTAATTAAAATTACCTTTTCAAATCCATATTTATTTTAGCTATAATGAAAGAGAAAGGTTTTTTTAAATGAAGCTGAGGATGTTGTAGTTAGTGAATTCAGTGGAATCTGCTTAAGCTTTGACATCTATAAAATAATGATAATTAATTATAATCCATGGAGAAAGTAATGTGTTGGTGATGAAGATAGATTGTATGATAAGTTCAATCCCATAGATAATCCATTTAGACCAAGGGATCTAGTGGATCCTAGCCTCAGTCCAGATGAACAAGTAACCTATTCTTCAGATGAGGAAGATGATCCTACTACTAATGTTAGAGAAGTGGGATCCCCAGTTGATGATCGATGTGACCCATACACTACTTGACCAACAAAAATTGTCTCTATTGGGAATTCAAGTCCACTTCTCATCTTTTCCTCTCATGAACCAATTCCTAAATCTACTGGTAGTGAAGAAACCAAAGTTGAAGGTAGTATAGAATATGTTAGTGAATCCAATGAGGAAGAGAATGATGAATAAGAATATGGTAGTGGTGAAAGTTGCTCAGAACCAGGAAGGGAAGAAGAATATGAGAATGTTTATGATGAATTTAGAGACAATAAGAACGAATATGGTGATAATGAAAATATTAGTGAAAGTGGAAGTGATAGTGAATCTGATCATCCTGATAATAATCCAGATTTTGTGAGTATGGAATTTGATGTAGCTAATACTAGTGTATCTTTTGAGGGTTCTGTTCAAGAAAAAATGTTGCTCTAGATGAACCTATTTCTAAAGTTGTTTATACTAGGAAAAGAACACTTCATAACTATATGCAACCTAGATAGAAAGCCTTGAATGAGGGGGAGAAATATGCCGTAAGATCTGACACTGAGGGGGATCTTCAAAGACTAGTTTCTCAAGAAGATGAAGAGCATAAAACATGAAGAGTATGTTTTGATACTCTTACACCTTTGAATTTTGATATTTTGGCTAAATGAGTGAGAAATCCTGGGTATGTAACCCTAGTGTTGGAAATGAAAATATCACTCAGGTGTATGTGTGGACTACCACCTCCATCTAGCAATGTGATTCAATTTCCATCATCTCATATAATAGTCATTCATAAATATGGATTGAATAAAAATATTTGATTTTCATGTTATAAAAATTATACTATAATTATAAAATATTATCTAATTTTTTTTCATCTATCTCATTATAAAATTCAATTATCATCCAGGCTTATGTATAGGCCACCGTCTCCATGATAGACATATTTCATTTATAATATCCACTTTTTATGGATAGATATAAAATTGTATATAATGAATTTATATAAAAATTATGAAATGAATTATATTTTTTAAATTTGATTTTAAAATTATACCTTAGAATGTTTTTACTCATTACACCTTTATAACACACTCTTGTTTTGGTCGGTTTTACCACCTATAAGATTGATTTCAAAAATGTTATGACATCAATGATTAAATAATTCAAAATGTTGGTGATATTATGAAATAATATAGTATACATGCCATGTTTAACATTATAGAGGCCATTCAATCATGATCATTGTGATTTCCCAGACCCTGTTCACTCAATAGTAACCAAACTTGATTAGCCACATGGCCTCAAGTGTGCCTACCCATACACAAGAGGCTTCCGACAAGTAGTGAGTTTCCATAATAGAATTGTGGTGAGAATATACCATGATGATTAGAGTATATAGTATTATTATAATCATATAAACCAATATAAGAAGCATAATAAATAACTAAGTAGTGGATTAATAAATATCCATCATATAAATAACCAATTATCTCATCAAACATGTTCATATACAATGATGATCATTGCATGCTATTAAAAAGAAAATAATGCATGGTAATGGGAATAGAATAAATATATATATCAAATTTAAAAACAAACACATCCCTAGATAGCATCAAGAGTCTAAATCCTCGTCATGTACACCCCTAATCATATTCACAAATCAATCAAACATCTATAAGAATTCACATTCCCATATCCCTATCTATATCCATGAATTCTATCATGGTACCCAATAGTGTCCTAAATAAGGTTTGAGAAACCACTCTGTATTCCCTCAACAATGGTTTCCATAACCAATACAATTCATGCATATAACCTAAATCAGTTTACAAAATATAATAGGAATACAAGTAAAATTGTATAAGTGATTATATCCAATATATCAAATATTACCATAAGCATACAACAAATCATAAATCCGTCACTAAAGAATATAAATCATCAACAGTAATAGCATAAACCATGTAAATATATTTCAGGCGTACGTTTTCTCATGTCCCAATAGTATTAATGTCAATGGAAACCATATAAGGTAAGTAAAACAAGTACACATGATCCAAGGGGTAAAAAGGACAATGAAATCCTATAATTTTAATTAAATCGTATAAACAGAATTCAAGGATTAGAAATATCTAAGTCATCATAATGAGTGTGACCTATTATTATAATTTTCAAAGGAATCCAAGCATGTCTTGTAGACTATTTAAAATAAATCCTTTTTGTAGAAATGTCCAAGGCATCCATGAAATCCATGTAAATTAGATCCAAGGAGTAGAAGTGTGTGAGGCATCCAAGAAAGTCTAGTAAATCTGATCCAGGAATTAAAAAATTCCAAGGAATCACATCATGTAAATTCAATAGGATCCAAGGATTATAAATTTTAAATGCATCTACGTAATCAGGATCTATGGATTTAGAATGTCCATGTCATCCAAATATGGTAATTTAATCCATGGAGTAGTAATTTCCAAGGCATATAACTAATTCATTTCCCAAATCATTAACCATTCATTTAATTGTTTTACTAATACCTTCATGATTATTTACAAAAAAGGAAAAACCCATTTCATACCTTTAAATGACAATTGACATGGTGTTATAAGGTGTTAACAACCTTTCTCAATTCACTTTTCTTCCCCAATCAATTCTCAATTATATAACTCTACCTAATCACACCCCGAGGGTGTAACAAATGAAATATAAATGTATCTTCCACCCTAGGGGTGGATCAGGTTGAATTAAACAACCTTCAACCTATAAAAAAGATGACAAGGGCATGTATCAACATTTTTATATCAAATAACCTTTGGTTCAATTAATTTAGAATACATTTCCTTGAATTTATAGTGTAATTACACAAAATAAAATATTTAGGCTTGAGGGATCTCTCCAACATGGGGGATAAATGCAACTGGTAGTTGAAAAATCGAAAATGAGGATGAGGGTGAAGGATTTAATGTAATAAGAGGAAAATAATAATTTTCCCTAAAAAATATGGGTCACATGGTTTGGTCAAACGGTTGGTAAACATTGCTCTAACTATACACACCTCTCTATCTAAGACACCCCCAATCATGGTCACAGTTCTTGTTTAGACAAACCATGTGTCAGCCATGAAATTAGCCTCTCTCAAAAATTGCAGCAACCACACATGGGGATACACCACTAGTTTCAAGATTTCCTCAAACCGTTCAGCCTTGGATTGTGGGATGGACCGCCCCGCATGATTTACTCCAACCAAGTGGATTGGGTTTCACAATTTCTTCTAATCATGCAACCCAAATTCCTTTTCCAAAAACTCAGGCACCAGGATTCTAATGTCCTTGGACACCCCCTTTTTCTCCATATCCTCACTAGGTATTCCCATTAGGTCAAAAATAATAAATTAATCCCAAAATAAAAGGTTTCATAAATCATAGAAATACTGGGATCTTAATATATTATCCTTAATGAAATTATTCCCCAAATTTCCCCGCTAATGGTGGTCCATCATCATTTGAGAATAACCCAGCCACTACGCACATACATCGAACTCCCAATCCAAAGTCTCATCATGTACGTGGTCATGCTACCATATCACCCATACCAAAGGGACAAACTAACCACATATATCCTTCTTACCATGATCAAAATTATGAATATGATTTTCCTTTAAAGATGCATCTACATCCAACTCAACCCCCTTCAGCTAAAGAATATGTGAAGGTTCAGAATAATATCAGTGAAGTAGAGATACATGGAAGACATCATCAATATCCCAATATATCCTAGGTAACTACAAAAAATATTATATCATTCTAACTCTCTCCATAATCAGAAAAGTCCCAACAAAAAAGGCCATATCTTCCCTTATTTCTAAATCTATTTATACCCCATTCAAGAAACAAAATCACAAGAAAACTAAACTCCCCACCTCAAACACAAAAGGATGATGGTTAGGGTCATCTGATTATTTCCATCTAGACTAAGGTACATACATCCACTTCTAAATAATCTTAACCTACTCCAAAGTCTCATTCATGAGACAAGTACCTGGTAGCGCTGCCTTTCCTTCCTCTAACAAGCACTGGGGTGAGATTCATGGCCTATCATATACAGACTCAAAAGGTACTATATGTATGGTCACCTAGAAGCTATTATTATAAGAGAACATGGTGAGTGGTATGTTTTTATACTAAGAATAAATGAAATCAAGGATTTATTCTCAAATAATTTCCTCAAAAACCTATATCGTATGCTCGGACTGACCATCAGTCTATGAGTGATATGTTATACTCATCTATACCTGTGATGCTAGTTCCCTCCAAAACCCTATTAAAACTGTGATATGAATTGAGAATCACTATCCAATATAATTTAATGTATAACCCCATGGATGTCTAGGATCTCAAAAATTCATATCCTCTCAATCTCATCCACTAAATGTGTCTTCTTAATATTCTGAAAATTGGAAACCTTGGTCAAACTGTCTAAGATCACCCATACAGTGTCACTACCCTAAGGTGTTCTAGGAAGTACTATCATAAAATCCATGATAACCTTGCCCAATTTCAATTCATAAATTGGTAATGGTAATAAAATCACATGTCATCACTGGTTCTCCACCTTTACCTACTAATCAGTGGAACACCATGTAACGAACCTGGTTATCTCACATTGCATCCTCAACCACTAGTATTGACAGATTAAGTTGTGATTCATCATGGCTCTACTAGAATTTTAAACCCATATAGAGGAATGGGACTCACGTATAAACTCCTCTCATATGCCTTTAGGAACCCATACATTATTATGGATGTTCAAGATATCATCCTCATCAACATCTAAACCAGGAGGCATGTCATTGCCTCTAATTCTCTCCCATTAGACAAATATCTCAAAATCTGATAACTATATCATCCTCAATCTATACATAAGAGTGTAATTCCCTATTAAATATGTGATAGAATTATTATTGTGAGTACTATGCACATTTAAGTACCTCTTTAAAAAAATTCCACAAGTTTCCACTCGTTATTGGCCTTTTAATCATTCTATATTTGATTCCTTCTACTCATTGCATCAGTAACATCATTACCATTGTTAAAAATATAGAAAATTTCAATTTGAAAGGACTAAAAGTACTCAACCCACCATTATTTCCTTAGATTGAAGTCACAATTTTAAAACATATACTTGAGGTTTTTGTGGTCCGTGTACACCACAAACACTCTCCTTATAAATAAGTCCCCCAAAAGTGCAACGCATTAACCATAATGGTTGACTTGAGATTGTGTGTTGGGTAGTTCCTATCATATGGCCTCAATAGATGAGACCAGTATGCCACAAATCACTTATACTAAATCAGTAATGCTCTTTTCCCAATACATGATGCCTCATAAGAAACAATATAACTTCTTCCTAGCTCTGGTAGAATCAGGATCGACACTGTAGTAGTTTCCCTTTCTTCCCTAGAAATGAAGTCTCTCCAGTATCTAACCAAATAAACATCACCCCATTCTTAGTAAAACCTTTAATATGTGTTGTTAAGAATGACAATTCTTGTATAAAACCCCTATAATAACCATATATCCCCAAGAGACTCTTTATATCAAATATGTTCTTCAATTTCTCCCAAAAAACTATAACTCTCTCATTCCTTAGGTCAACTGATACTCTTGTCTCTGAGATGATATGACATAATTAGTGAATTTAAACAATCTAAAAATGGATGTTTGTGATATTAGCATTTAACTGATTCTCTCTTAGTGTATCCAATAAAATATCAATATGGCTGGCATGGTCATGTTGAGTTTGAGAATACAATATGATATCATCCACAAATACCACAAAAAATGAATCTAGAAAAGGATGGAAAACCCAATTCATCAGTTCCATAAAAACTTATGGGGTGTTCATGAGACTAAATGGCAAGACCAAATACTCATATAGACCACTCCTAACATGAGAATATGTAATATTTATGTCCCAAAGTTTAACAAGTAGATGGTGATTATCTGATATAATATCAATCTTCAAGAACACCTGACCTCCTCTGATATGGTCAAAGATATCATCTATCCAAGGAAAATGATATCATCTATTAACCTTCAACTGGTTCATCTTTCGGTAATCTGCACATAACTGAAGGGTTTCATCTTTATTCTTAGAAAAAAGGATTTTTGATCCAATTTATGATTGATGAATTTCATAAAACCCTTTTTTTCAAGTCCCTTAGCTACCTCTTAAGCTCTAGTAACTCAGTATTAGTCATCCTATAAAGAGGAATAGATTATGGTGTAGCTCCTCACACTTTATCGATTTAAAACTCATCCTCTCTCTCATGAGGTAGTCCTTAAAAAATTTCTATGAAAATATCCCTAAAAATATCAACCACTGGAGGGAAGATTTCAAGACGTGGACAATGATCATCTACACATAAACTAGAAATTTAGGCTATCAACCAGCCCATCCCACAATACTGGGCTCCATCTAGACTCTCCTTGACATCCCATTTACCCTTGGTACTAATAAGCCTCGCCTACGGTTATGTGAAGGTCATCCTTCAGTGATAGTAATCAAAAAACACATGGTAGAGAACCAACTAATCCATATTGAGAATGGAATAAAACACTTTTATCTTGAGGACAAAGGGATACCATTTGAAGTGACACCCACCATTCTCTATGGGGGACTCCCTACATTAGCACACACTCTCCAATAATATTCCCAATGAAGTATCAAGTGTCATAACACTATTATAAATCTAAACATAGAGCCCAAGGATATACAAAATAGGTATTGATATGAATGAATTAGAAACACATGTATTGAAAAGATCATATTTAATGGAGAGGCTACTAGGATAGTACCTCTTGTGGTAGACGTTTCATCACTCTAATACTCAAGTATAAGTTTAAATATATACATCTAGCCTAAACAGTGGCCTGGATATATAGTCTGACTACCTTGAGAAAGTATTTCCTACTGTCACTAAGAATATGGTGTATAGATACCTTAGCCATGACCACCACCTTATCAAGAACGGTCGGTCACACTCTAGTTCCCTGAATATTGATAAAATATTGACCCTGGTCCAGAATGTGGAGCTTTATATACCATATAACATTAGATATTGAAAGATACGTCTTAAAAAAACATTACTGATTTCCCATCCTACCCCTATCTCATCACTTGACTGGGACTTTATCTCACTGGCTCCTCATATGTCCCTACCTCCCATAGAAATGATAGAGAACATGACTACCAAAAATCATGACCTAGCTAGTATTCCCCTCATGAGAATATACAAAGAATATCTATGTACTACCTAACACGGAACCACTAGGTCAAGAATATTCTCTAACATAATTTACACCTCCAACTTCCATCGGGATACATTTAGTAATCATAACCTAGTATACTATTTTTGAAACAGTGCAAAGAAAAAACAATTTACCTACGATCATATTCTATATATGATACTATCCTAAAATTGTCTGGATTTCAATCACTCATCACCTTATAGAATAAGTGTGAAACACTGGTACTTTTTAAAATAGGTCGAATGGTCAATGACTGATAAGACTTCCTACTCTAGATGTATAAACACTCAAAATCTATTGACCCGTAGTGTATTAGGATATAAATAGCCATAAATGTTTTCTAGATGTCCCTCCAAGCCATATCTCTATGAATATACAACTAATCAATCACATCCCACCATCTCCTAGATTAATCCTGAAGCATTTAAATCATGATCTTTAATCACCTCTTAGGTTGTGTCTCAAGATGACTTTAAATCAACAACATAGATTCTCTCTATGATTATACATATTGTGGTCTATCATCCCCCAAAAATGTGGATATATGTTGCTACTGTAAATCACATGTCAACTCTACCCTAGTCAGGGTAGGTCACAGTTCTCCCTAAACTGTATTCATGAAACATAGAAATCCCTCTCAAAACAGGGCCTCATCACCTATATTATATATAATAAGTTATGCCTCTATATGAACTACTAGGGGTTATACTTGTGGATCATGTTCCACCACCTCTAAGGCACAGTCATGACCACCCTCCTAGCACACAAATGGAGGACTTCATGGTGGAACATCTCAAAACAATCCATGATAAATCCTTATTAAAAATTGTATTAAAATATGATATAATAAGTGGAAATGAACAATACTTCATAACATGAGTTACAACCCTTTACCAGCTCCTAAATCTAGATATGGTTGACATAAAATTCATAATAATTCATGAGAAACTACCTACTACCCAATACAATGGTTGGGTTAGGGTCAATTATCTACTATTAATTTGGGGTTTCTATTATACAAAGTTTCAATTGAAATTAATTGAGAAAAAATCCATTTCAATTAATATTAGATTAGAAATTTAATGATAAGAACTCATTTATGTATTCAATTTCATTTAAATTAGTTCTCATTTATTTATCAATTCTCATAAAAGTTTGAACTATATTAGTCACCACATAAAATTTCTAAGGGATTGTACACCTTATAATTTGAACTGTGGTGTTCATTTAATCTCAACCTGTCATTTACCAAGTCCCAACATAAAATTTCAACACAATTCCATGGTTATATAAATAAAGAACAAAAACATAATGAATGAAATTCACAAATTATTATAATTGTGTCAGGGAATAATGATCAAAATAAAATCCTTAATTTCCTATCATGATAAATGATGCAATATTTCCTTATCATATCAGGTCAAGGGTATAAAACAATAATCATTAGGAACATAAAACATCAAGTGCATCACCCAATGGATAAACCAAGGAAAATTTAATAGTCCTAAACAAAAATATCATATCCCATCCCAAGAAATTTGGATTTTATCTTCATGTGGGTTATATACTCTAGGTTAAAACACATTAAAAAATTATTCTTCATTACTAATCTCCATTCAAATATTCCCAAATGATAAGACAAAAGAAAATAAAATCCTCTTATACCACTTTGTGACATCCTGGACCTTGTCCACTCAATAGTAACCAAACTCGATTGTCCTCATGGCTTCAAGAGAACCACCCCATAATCTAGAGCCTAAAAATTAGCCTCGAGGATCCATGGGGGAATAGTTGGGAGACTATACCCTCATGATTATAGTGTAGCATAGTGGTATAATCATGTCAACCAATAGTGTAATCATAAGAAATAAATGAGAAGGAAAATAATAAATAGAAAACATATAAATAATGAAGTATCTCATCCAAATTGGTCATATACAATGATGATCAGGACATGATTTACAAAATATAGAAATACTTGTTAATAGTAATCCAATAAAATAAATATATCAAATTTCCAAAAAAAACTTAAATAGAACTATCTCGAGAGAGCATCATGATCCAAAATCCTGGTCTAGTTCTCCTATTATCATATTTATAAATGAATCAAGAATATTAATGTGGGGGCTTGAACCTATACCTATCTATATTCATTATGTCTTTCTAGGTACACAACAGCGGCCCAAACATGGTGTGAGGTAACACTAAGTAAGACACCACCAAAAATGTCTATAAAAATCATGTTCGTTAATTAAGGATTAATAAATGTACAAATATAACATATATACGAGTAAAACATTATAAGTGATGATATATAGTCTTTAAATTCTCACTTTGATTAGTAAACTAATCCTAAATCATTCTATAAACCATAGAAAGCATAAAACCATGTGACCTACACTATGTATACATTTTTAGGCCTACCTGGGCCAAGTTCCAAGGAGTAGTAATGTCTAATGAAACCATAAAATCTATGTTAAACATGTATACATGAACCAAGGAGTATAAATTTCTAATGTATCCTATAATTCTAATCCCATTAAGTAAGCACAATACTAGTAGAAATGTCCAAGTCATCTTAATGGTTGATACCCGAAGATTTGAATTGTACAAGGAATTATATCGTGTCTAGTAAACAAAATAAACTGGATCCTTGGAGTATTAATTTACATGGAATCCAAGTAATTCATGTAAATCGTATCCAAGGAGTAGAAATTTATAATTCATCCTAATATGATCATCAATGGGTTCCAATGAGCAGAATTTTCTAAGGCATCTTAGAAATTCAGTTAAATAATATCCAAAGAGTAGAAATTTACAAGGAAACCTAACTTGTAAATTATATAACATAAAATGGGTATAATTATCCAATAAATCTTGTTATATTGGATCCATAGTGTTGAAATATCCATGGAATCCAAATATTGTCATTATATTGAAGGAGTTGTAATGACCAAGGCATTCTAACCAATACATTTCCAAAATCAATAAACATTTATTTAATCATTTCAATAATCCATTCATGATTATGTAAAATCAATGTAAATCCATTTAATACCATTCAATTAAAATTATAAATGTATTATATGGTGTTCAAAACCTTTTTCAATTCACTTTGTTACCCCAATCAATTCGAAATTATATAAGGCAAGGATATCACACCTCGAGGGTGGCACAAACATGAGGTAAAGGTAGACCTGACCCATGTGTGGTTCACATTGAGTTTGACTACCCAAAACCTATGAAAAACATTTCAATGCAATGTATCCACATGTTTATATCAAATAGAGCTTTGTTTAATTAATTTAGAGGGCATCACCCAGAATGTATGGAATACATCACAATAAAAACAAGCTAAAAACAATAATAAATTATGGGAAAAGTTATAGAACACATACCAAAGATTAGTATAGGTTTAATCATCTAGTATTATCCTTTGATTTGATCAATATTAGATGAAATCATAATAAAAGTTGAATTCCCTGAAAATATGGCCGAAGAGCCTCCACCAAATTAACATCGCTGAAAAAAACAAAAAATAGAATGTTATAAGATGAATAGAGACGTTGTCATCAAAAATCCAATGAGATGAATGGGTCATGAATCAAGAATCATATGGGGTTATTATAACATATCCTAGATTTAGTCTTGAGTAATATCTCTAATGGGAGGGAGAAAGGAAGACACTTGACGAAAACTAGAATGGGGGGAGTTGAAGGTTTGAATGAAATAAGGAAAAATTTTCATTTTCAAATAAAAATATAGTTCGAATACTTTGGATACATAGTTTTCATGACTATGAACCAACCATGTTCTCTTCTCTATCCAAGAACCCCTCTTGCATGGTCATGGTTCAAGGTTAGACAAATAATGTGTCGATCTCCCATTTATCCTCTGTAAAACACTACAACAACCATGTATGGGCATACACCCATGGAGGTGTGGATTCCTCAAATAATGAATCCTGGGATAGTAGCTTGTACCACCTTACATGGTTTACTAAAACTTTATGGATTGGGTGGAATAGTATCTAATAACTATATAGACCAACTACCTTTTCCAAAAACATGGGCTCTGGGCTTTGAACAAGAACTGGATACCCTCATTTTCTTCATATCGCCACATGAAATTCCAATTAATTAAAAACCAAGTAATTGAACTAGAAATGATTTTTTACCGCATATAAAATTTATAATCTTAAAATATTGATGCAAGAACCATAATGGTTGAACAAAAACATATAAAAAATTAAGTAGTTAGAAACTGAAATGACAATGATAATGAAAAACTATTAATGAATGGGTGATATAATGTTATAAGAAAACCATGTATGGTATTATATGTATGAATTTTATTCTTTTATTGGAGTATAATACATTTTAAATTTATTATCTAGGAGTCAATATGGATTATGATGAAAGTTGTACATGTGGTTAGTGTTTTATATTACAATCTCACTTTTATTAGGATTGTTTGTGATAAAATTTCCAATTATTAATTTTTTTATCCATCCTCCATAAATATAGTTTATTTTATTCTACTCTAGTTATTTCATGTGATTACATGCTTCCCTTCAATTTTTCTATCTCTCTATAGTCATAGGTCTGAAAGTATTCTTTTTAAAGAAAACCAAATTTATTTCTCTCTTTAATGAGGAATATTTTCTCTTTCATATCCACATTTTATAAAATGTTTTAAAGAGTGTTTTTATTATTCTCAAATTATTGATTAAAATCATTTTTATCTTTATTTATAAAAATGTATAAAAATAATATTCTTGTCATTTTCCAAGCGAGGTACTTTTAACCAAAGGTTTTAATATATATTTATTTTAATGCATACCAAACAAATTAATTTTACCATCAACGTGACTACACTATACATTGAATATTACATTACAAGTTTCCATGGTTCCTTTAAAAGAAATTTCTTCCAAATATTTTGTAAATTTCTATATTTTAAATAAGTGTTTTCAAAAAGAAATGGGTAATTTCCTCAATAAATTTTCAATGAATATATTAAAGTTGTTTTCATATATGAAAACATCCATTGATGTTACTTATGAATCCTTGGGGATATCTTCAAATGATACCATCCTTATTCTTTTTATGATGGTTATTGATTATGATTATGAAATATTAATGAGACCAATTTTCTTTTCCATGGGTTAAGATATGAATTAATGGTTAATTTTTTTATTATATTGTGGAAAATATGTGAATATATTATGACAATGTTATGGTTGGTTCTATAATATAACTTCAATATATTGGGTTATAGTTAATGTTTTGGAGCATAAATGGTACACTGGTGATTAGAATAATCTGAAATAGGGAACATAGGTGGAAAAAACAATTAGAAACAGGTATAGAGGTGGTTATCCCAATATAATTATGTGATTAATTTTTTGGTGGGTACCATTAACATGTGATTTATTTGATTATTCCAAAAAATTTATGTCACAATCTATGATATGTTCTTATGCCTAGGAAATGATCTCATGGATCGTGACCTTTTATTATTTTATGATTCAGGTCTTATGAACAAACTAAGATTTATACCATGACTTATGATTATTATTAATTAATTATTGGGTGTTATTTTCTATTATTAGAATCTTGTTTTCATACCCTTATGATTATATTGTTCTTACGCATGTTTATCAACTGATATATTTCATGTTTACCTTTATTAAGCATTTGAGATCACACTTTTTATTTTTTCCTTTTCCAATGGATATGAAGAAAGGTATTAAATATGACATGCTCAAGAAGAGTAATATGTGTGAAAATAATTATTGGGAGATGTTTATTATTGTACATAAATAATTTGACTATTTATGTCATCTCCATAGACACTAAACCTTTGTAGTTATAGAGTGTGTATTATTATAATATGTATTAAAATTCATCTTAAATTATGTACTAATTATGTATAAAAGGCATGGGTGACCTCATATTTTCATTATAAGAATCCAGAGAATGAAGAGATCTAGGGTATTTGTAGAATTATATATGACTGGGAGACCACAAATGGTTGGTCTCTATCTCCTACGGTCATTTTTTGTTTTGTGAATAGTTTTGTGAATCCTCAATACATAAGGAAAAAATGTTGAAATATACTCTCAATGGGAAGTTCATCCATGAACCACCATGATTTTTGATTACATGAGACTATAATATTTTTTTCTCAGTATGATATATGATTGATAATATTGTACATCTTGATTCTATACATATTAGCATGTTCAGGAAGAGGATCCAAATACCTCAATGTTTCCTCGATATTTTTTTGTTCCCACTTAAAAATTGAATGAGATATCCATGGATTTTATAATTGGAATCCCTTATATCCCTTAGGGGAAAATTGTTTAGTTATTGATTAATTTCTTGACTATGTCTTCTCATTTTAACTAATTCATGGATAACACCATGGTAGAGTATCTCGATAATTTATAAATAAATGATATTATAAAACTAAAAAAGGTTTTGTATCCCACTATTTCTTATAAAGATGCCAAATTCAAATAATGATTTGAGAGAGGAATTCATAATGTAATGGATCATAAGGTAAAATAAATCATGTCATACCACACATAAACATATGGATACATAGAGTGGAAATCCAAACTCAATAATAAATTATTTACGCATATTTCTGAAACTTCAAAATATCATGGGAAAAAATTTGGTGTTTTTTGAATTTTATTATAATAAAATTTTTCAATCATGTATTAGAAAGGATCATCTTTATGCTTTTTATATTCATTCATGCCAGTATCTCCTTTATTTTACTAAGGTGGGTAAAACTTCTATAGTGGGCCAATCACTATTTAGAGGATGTTTAAAAGCACCCTCTTCTACAGAAATGACTAGAGATAGATTAGAGCCACTATAAATCTTATGTAGATCAACATCTCTTACCACTTGATTTTTTTGATTGGTGAATATATATTTTTAAACCTATCACCTTTTTTGGCTCACAAATGACTCAGTATATAAGGGAAGCTAAGTACAAGGCCTATGGGTCCCATTGAAAACTCAAAAATGATTTTTATGTCTTCATAATGGTTTAAATTTTCATCCTTTAATTAAATTCATTCAAAATTTATTCTCAATTTCTCTAATATAAAAATATAATTTTGATCCCTCAAATGTGTTGATTTGGAAATAGATGGTATTATATTTTTTATATTTTAATAATTGAAAAAATAATCATTATTTTCAACTCTCATATTAGATTTCTAATTGGAATATACATTACATTATTTTTTTTATTATGGTGGTGTGGGAGTCACTTTCAGGAGACATGGGATTGAGAATATATCATGATGGAGTAATGGTGTAACAACCCGATATTTTATGATAAGTATTCTCTTTAATTTATTTGATGTCATGTGTTTTATGCTACAACAATATTACCTTGTTCTATACGCCACACTGTATTAGCTTGAAGTATACACAACACTATTCTTAGATTGTGTTACACATAATTTCAAGTTCATTTTATAATAGTCATTCTACGCAACATTGAGGGTATATATATATATATATATTCAATGTATAAATGAAATATGGTTGCATTCTGTTATACGAAATAATAAAGGAGTCTTGCACAACACGCAACCCTGACTTGTCATGCATTACACACAATCGCAACCTTCCCCGATAGCGTGTGTTGTACGTAATACCGGGTTTTACTAAACAATGATATATTATTATAATATTATTATGAACTAGCCGTTATAAATAGTATTAACTAAATTTTGAATTTTATAACATTATTATTCATCTTAAACATTTTCTAGAACATTGTATAAGAACAAAATAAATTTTTCGGGTAAAATGTGTATTTTTAAAAAAATGCAGTTTTGTCGCCTTTTAATGGCCCACCAACTTTAAATGTAGTTGTTGACATGTTTATAATTTCAATTTTACAAAATAAAATTCTTATTTTGAATCAGGATATAAAAATTTACATTGGATAAAGTTTTGATATTTTTCTGATAACTTTCATATTTTAATGAATAGTAAAAACACGCTATATTTTAATTAAAAACAACTTTTTTCATCGTAATAATTTGTATGGTTAAATTATAATATTGAGTGGTTTAAAAGTATAAATAGAATATATTTTTACCATTTAATATAATGTATGTCATTATCATTGATTTTACATTGAATTCGTAGGTTAAATCAATTCAATCTTTTGCAATGTTTTAAACAAAAACCCGTTTTCATTCGACAACGGGATTAATTTTAATTTAATTTATGCAACTTCTGTGTATTGAATTTAAAAAAATGGATTCCATATTTGGAATCAGTGGGTCCAAATTATGTTAATAGGCTACTTTTTATTTTTAGTAATTATGAATAGTAACTACGGTAAATTTTATTTACCATAGTTAAAGGTAAATCAGGTAATTAAGGGTAAATATAATATTATAAAATTACCCTAACACATGTCAAAATTCTATTGGATGGATAAAAGTATACCCATATCACATAAGGGTTGGATTAGAATCATTTTATGGACTTTTTACCATGAAAATAATTTAATTATTATTAAAACCAAAGAAAGTGACAGCATGTCACTCTCTTAAATCTTATACATATAATAATTTTAATTTAGTGATAAACATAATAAAACCTCGAACATTAATAGTATGCAGAAAGATAATAAAATTATCTACATCATGATATTTTATTTATAATTTTTTGGGATTAAATAATTGTCATTAATAGTGATACATTAATGATGCAGAAATTATTTATTCAGTGAAAAATCAAAAATATAGTTTTTATTGAAATAGTAATACATATCCAAAGGCTAAAAAATCTACACAAAACTTATTATTAGTGTATATATAATACCTAATCATCCACGGGCCGAATGGTTGACCATTTGGATCCTTATTAAGGCAATTATGAAACTTATATTATTTTATTTTAAATGATCCCAAAGTTGTCACCTACATAATTTAATAAATATAACAATTTAAATATTGTGATTTTAAGATGATAAATTCTTGTAAAAGTTTTATTGTGAAAGGTAATATATTTATATTCATCATAGGATTTTATTTTTAATTTTTATGCAACAAATAAGTATATTAAATAATTATACACAAATGTTGTAGTAATTATTTTATTAAGAGATAAACCAAATAAATAGTTTTTAAAAATAATAAAATAACTATTATATGAACTATTTAATGTGATCCACTAGTTTTATAGATACTTATGACCTCTTATAAATCTATTAATGATTTTATTTTGAACATATCTTCTGTGTATATTTTATTTAAATTAAAATAAATGAATAGTGTCAAAATTGACATTATTGTCAATTTATAAAAATAACATATTATAAAATTGTTTAAAAATCACAAAAATATTTAAAAATTATAAATTTAAATTTATATAGTATAACCTGTTGTAAAGTATCCAATTATGGACAATTCACAACAAATAAGTAAATTTTTGTCATAATTGAAAATTTAGAATGTTATTACCATAAATAAAATTAAATTGATTAAATAAGGATAAATCAAGTTGATAATGTTTAAAATAAATTCCTAACATGTATAAATTTTATTGGTTGATGAGATTACAACCTTATCCCATCTAAAATTCGGATATTAGTCATTTTTGGAGGTTTTTAAGTGGGGTTAGATTTATTATAAATTAATATTTTTAAGAATTCCAAAGGTGCCCCTCCCCTCCCTTATAAAAGGGAACCTCCTCCCTCTCCTCCTCACACCAATTTGAGCCTTAAATCTCGGCCCACCCCTGACCATTTCACTTCCCCACTTCCCTATAAACATCATATATGTCCTAGTCTTCTTCAAAGACCAATTTTAGTGCCCTAAGAGGAGGTCTCAAAGAGGCGCTTCAGAGAAGAGGTCATGTCCATTACCGATTCTTTCAACTTTATTTATTCTTCCACTTCTGATTCTTAGTTTGTTTCATTATGAAGTAATACCATTAGTATCACTCATATACGGATATGTTATTATATATATGAAACAACCCTATTTCACCATCTATCCATCCTATGGAAAAAGAAATCAACGCGCGTGCGTACATACGGAATACCGTCTCCATGCCGTGGTGTAATCTATTTTCCACTGCCACCTTACTTGGATGGGTATAATGGTGTAAATAATAACTATATATGATTATTATAAAGTTATATTGATACTATAATAGTATACATACACTCCAATAAAATTTCACGATCATGGGACCGATATCATCGCTCGTGCGTACGTGCCGAATACCGTCTCCACGACGCGATGAGATTCATTCTCAATGATTAACCATTCATAAATGATTATAAAGTATATATAATAAGTAATCATGAAATATATGACATAATAATGATTCTGTATTTATGTATATATATATATATATATATGTATGTCATCCAATTAATTCCATTCAATTCAATGAGGAAACAAAAACAACGTTCATGCGTACGTACGACCTACCGTTTCCATGAACGGTGTATTTATTTCCATTTTTAGATCTATTATATATATGTATATTCTGAATATATATTATATATAAATCATGTTTTACATTCTGGATGTAAGTAATCATGATCTAAGTAATCATATGAATAATTACAAGTCAAAACATGGACGACAAATGATATGATTTTACCCAAAACGCTCTTTAACATGGAATTTACAAAAGAACGGGTAATATAAAGTCATATGTGAACCATATATGATATCATAACAATTAATATGATTCTTTAGTAAGTCAATAACATTATTTAAATCATTATACAAGAGGTTCGGACACTTACGAATCAAATCGGACCTAAGGTAAGGGATAATTTTGAAAATCTCATTTTTATCTGAGATTGCTTATTCGTAAGTATTTACTGGGGTTAGTTCTATCATCCATGTCCATGTTTTATAAATTTTTTTCCATTATTTTTACCCATTATTGACTTTTACTACATGGTCTGTAAGGAATATTTCTTTTGTTTACGTTACGAAGTACTTTTTGACTTTTCCGACAAAAGTACGAGAATAATGTTTTTTTAACGTATACGGCATGAAAAGATTTTTCCAGTTTTATAAAGCCTTATTTTTATGAAGCTTACTCTAAAATATTTCATGACTATTTTAAACAAAATTCTATTCCTTTAAAATTTCATGGAATTTTGTGAAAAGAAAATGATTTTGAAGAAGAAAGGATATTTTCCTCAAAAATTCATTTCAAGTGTTTTATCAAAACCATTTTTCATCTAAGAAAACATTATTTCATATGTGTATGTTTCAAGTATAATGTCTCTATTATTTACATGGTTTCACTTTTTTTATTATGAAATAATATCAATTTCTTTTATATGGATTATGTGATGATGGGATGATGTTTATGAAACCCATTTTATTTATTGGGTTTTTATGAATGATGTATGTTTATTTTTTGGCACAATTAAGAATGATTTAATTATGAGATGGGTGGGACATATATCTCCCTCCAATGCATTGGGTAAAGATTTTATATCTCATGAGATATACATGGCTGGAATGGAAGGTTATACCGGTTTAGTGAAACAGGACTGAAACGAGGAGTGAACTCGGTTTAGAAATGGACTTTGTCCACTAAGATAGTCTTGGCAATGGTTCTTGACTAATAAGAAATGATTCTCAACGATTATGTGTGTATGAAACAAAGTTTCATGTTTTAAGTTATGATTATTGGGATTACATTTCACTACTATGATTTATCCAATGTTATGAAATTATGATCTCTTTTGCAGGTTAAGATTTCCAAAAGTTATGTTCTTATGTATATGATGTGATTGATATTTCTTTTGTTTACCCTTACTGAGCATTTGAGCTCACCCTTTTTATGTTTTCTTTTCCCCCAGGATTAAAGGAATGATTTTAGGTAAGGAAAAAAATGGGAAGATCTTTATGGGAGATATTGAAGATCTTTCACCACGATTAGAAGATTACGTTCCAAGATTCCAAAGACACTAAACTATTATGGTCTTGTGTGTCTGTTTTTGTTATGTACTAGGTATTCCGCAAAATTAATGTAAGGTCTATGTACGTCAAGATTCGGGTCTCTGCATATGGTATCCGAGGAAAGGTTTAGTCAACCATTGGAAACTAGGATGCGAAAACGTTAGTGAGATCCCTAGAGATATTTCTAAGGTATGTCTAGGCATGTTCTTAAAGATAAGTATATGTATAGGATATAGTCCTAGAACTATGGTAAGGATCTTTGAATTTAACCTAAGATGTTAGATATTTAGGGTGCTTCCCCTTTACTATGTTATTTTACCTAGCATGATTTTTTCCTCTCACACTATTCTTTTTCTGTTTTAGAAAATGGCTGGAAACATGAAGATTCATGATAATGGAGGATATGACGAACAATGGAATGATATTATTCATGAGAAACCAAATGAAACGGGATTTGGAAGTCCAAACATCATTATTATGCCTAATCAGCTATAGTATCCCGCCTTTTTATCACATAAACTTTCATTTCATTTTACAAAACCGAGGATATTTAAGGTTTAGTGTCTTGGAAACCAGGAACTTAATACATGAAACAACAAAAAAACATTCTTCTTAAACACTTGAAAGGCTTCTCCTTATGTTCATCCTAGGTTCATTACTGCATATCATAACCTAGGGACATACATCAAAGGAAAGGGTGAGAAGAAGGCCCAGTAAGGGAAACAAGAGAAACATATTACATGTGATCTTGAGATTCTTCAATAAGGACATGAAAAGAACATTAAGGCATGAGAAAGAAATCAGGAGGCATATCATAATAAAAATAACATTTTTCATAACTTGAAGATGTGGCTACAACATTTAATATAGAAAATCATGAACATATCACCAAGGTCCATCCCCAAGGTGTCATTTGAAAATTACCAAGGTTATTCACCAAGATATTGTGAACATTGTAATCTCTATTGGTTACATCATTACCCAATGCAATGGAGCGCTATTACGGTGCGCCCTTAAATTGTAATCTCTAGTGGTTACATCATTACCCAATGCATTGGAGCGCTATTAGGGAACACCCTTAAATTTTCCTTTATTATAATGTGATCCACATATATCATCATCAATAATTTCATAAACAACCCATATATCATAAAATAAATGGGTTTCATTTCATAATCATAATGTTTTAAAAACTGCTTTAAAGACATGATCTTTATGTCACTTTAAAACCACGAAAAGGGAAAGCGGGTTTCATGTATGTAAATCCCAGAATTTAAAATAGAACATTTTGATATATATGTGAATACCCCTATATAAAAAAGATCTTTTAGTATTCACTTAATAGCATAAAATAATTTTGAGAAAAGAGAGAGGCATTTTGAGATGAAAATCCTGCAGCATAACGGCTACGTTTCGGGGTTTTAGATAACATTGAAAGAGAGGGGACATGGGTCAAACATTCATAAATGACCCATAAAACAGTAGAGGGACAGAATATGAAGGATATATGAACATGGTAATGAAATTTAAATTATGTACCATATAAAATGAAGAACATGAAAGGAAGACAAAAATAATATTTCTCTTATGAAAATTCGGCAGCCTAACGATGTTACATAAACTTCAACCAAAAATGAATTGATGAGATAAAATAGGGTATCTCATCATATGAACATAAAAGATCAGTATGATAGACAGAGAGATAATACCTCAATATATTAAAAAGGAACTTTCAAGACTTGACATGGAATTAGAACTTTGAAAAGGGAGAAAGGCGCAAGGACCACTTAAAAATTCAGCAGCCTAACGACACCACTTAAACTTCAACATACTGAATTGAAGAGATCAAATGGGGTCTCTAATAATATGGTCATAAAAGATCAGAATGATAGATATAGAGATCATACCCCAACATAACAAAAAGTAACTTGAAAGAATTTACATGAAATTAGAACTTCAAAATGAGAAGGGTGAAGAACCACTTAAAAATTCGGCAGCCTAACGGCACCACTTAAAACATCAAAATACTGAATTGAAGAGATCAATTGGGGTATCTCATCATATTACCATGAAAGATCAGTATGATAAATTTAGATATCATACCCCAACATAATAAAAAGGAACTTGAAATACTTTACATGAAAATAGATCTTGAAAAATGAGAAGGGAGAAAGAATCCGTTAAAAATTTCAGCAGCCTAACGACGCCACTTAAAACCTCATAGAACGAAATAATGAGAGTAAGAGGGGATCTCTCATTATGTTAACATGAAAAGGACAGTAAGAGGAGTATAAAAGATCACCCTTTAACATAAGAACATGGATCATAAAAGAAATTACATAAAAGATATTTCTTGAAAAGGAAGAGAGAGATCGGATCCCTTACCTTAAAATGTAACTCTTAAACATCGAAGGTTGGGACCTCTAGGGCTTGGGGGCACCTTTGGAGGACTCCTTGGGAGGTAATGAGACCATACCATCGTTGGGGAAGAGTGGGGAGTCGAATGGATGAGAGGAGGGCTTGGTATTTATAGGGAAAGTGAGGGGGCAAGGCATTAATGGCCAAGGGACACCTCACATGTGCTTTTCTCAAACCCATGTGCTCTCCCTTGGCATTTACCATGGAGTTAGGACACATGGGGACCCCAAAACAGTAATTCATCACCCTTGGCCGGACAACCCTTAAAATATCTCATGACATCATCATCACACAGTTATGATGTCATTAAACATACGGAAACCCTAAAACTGTATTTTTACTATTCCCTGAAAATTCAACTTTCTCAGAAAGATCCCAAAATTTCACCTTAATCAAATATCAATGCTCTGATTTCAAAAATGAACTCCATTTTATAAAAATAATTTTCTAAATAATTTTAATTTATTTTTTAAATAAATAAACTATTCACCGAAAATTCATTTTTTCAGAAAAAACGCCAAAAATTACCATAACATAATATCGGTGCTCTGAGTTCAAAAATGAAATCCCTTTTATAAAAATAATTTTCTAAATATTTTTAATTTAATTTTTTAATTAAAAAATATTATTCACTCAAAAAGATTAGTACTTGAATAATAATTTATGAAACCGTTTTTTAACCATTTTATTGAATCACATTACTTAATCAAGGTGCCTAGATTGTTTTAAAACTTTCTTTAAGTGAAATTACTAATCCATTTGGTCACATTACTAATCCTAAGCGTAAAATTACTATTCACAATTTATTATTCATCAAAAATCAAGTTGATCTTATTAGACTCTAAATTTCGTACTTGACATAATTGTAGAAGACCATTTTTTGAAAATCATTACACATTTTAAATTATTTAAGGTTTACATAAACATTTTTTTAAGATATCCTTTTGAAAATTCATCAAAAATATGCATACTATTTTTATCCGGTCATTTGAACATTCATAAACTTCATCATAAGAAGAAATCCCAATTTTTATTTAAAACAAGGATTACACATGGCAGTTACGGTCTCGTTACATAGCCCCTTATAATACCAGCATAGGACCTAAGAGTAAGGTGTGCTAGGGTGATAGAATCTTGGGGCGGCTCAATCAATATTTCCCGAGTAGTAATTTCTATCAGTTTGAACTTCTCGCGAAGGCGATTCCATTATAGCTTCACATAATGAATTTCGGCTTGGATTTGGTCCAGAGCAAAGCCCAATGGTGCTACCTCCTTCCCAAGCTCTGTTAGATGGGCTTAGATCGGTCCATGACTACTAGGTGAGGCCATTGAATATTATTTCTATAATAATTAACCAAGATTACTTATATTTAGAGACAATAATCAAAACATTTTGTTCACAGCGGTCATATTGACCGATGGTCATATAACAGTCAAAACCCACTGCTCTCATTTTAATTATAATCATGTTTATCAAATAAAACATTTTTGTTGAGTATAAAAATAAAATAAAATAACACATGAATTTAGGAAACAAGATTTATTCAAAATTTCGGGCCGTTACAATCTTCCCCCTTAAGAAATTGCGTCCTCGCAATTTTAAAAATTGGGTTTTGAAATTTCATTGAAAGTACCACATTGGAAAAAGAGTCAGTAACACCATTACTTTAAAACAAAGAAAAGGAAGTACAAAGGCCACCCAAGTTTACTCATATTAGGATTCCATGTAGGAAACATGGACATGGAGGAGAAAACAAATGGTAACTTTCTAAAGGAGAGTGATAGAAAACATGATTAGGAGGAAGTTAACCACCAGAAAATCCCAAAACTATGATGTGTGTAAGCAGTCGTTGATTACCTAGTAGGAAATGTAAACCAACAATGTTTTTGTTTTGTGTTCCTTTTCATAAATTTGAGGAATTCATTTACAGCATAGAACAAAAACATAAGAAAATATATCTACCTTCATGTAGAGTTTCATACTTTAATAAGTTTCTACCAAAACTAATCTTTTCTCCAAACGATGAGCACTCAAAACTACTTGGTCTCATAAAAATACAAGAATCATTTTCTAGAGAATCACATAATCCACAAAAGATCAACTATCTATTTCTTCTATCTTTAAACATTATCCCAAAAATAGAAAGGTTAAGGTAAAACAACTCTTCAAAAAGAATCCCATAGGAATGGAAACTACTTTTAAATCTTCAAAGTTCCATGGTACTACCCAAAGTTCATCATAGACCATTCCGTAAATAAATGTCCTTAAGATTCTCCAAAATAAACCAAACTAAGATTGAAACCCAAATACAAGAAAGATTTGATAACATAGTCTTCCAAAATAAACTTCATTGTTCATCTCCAAACAACATCAACCACTCCTAACATCTTATAAAAAAAGTAGCTAACCTAAACATATTTTACCCAAGATAGGTTAATCATTCCCGTAAGTAACCTAAATTACTCTAAGTCCACCTTAAATTCATCGATTCTTAAAAATATAAGTCAACCTTACTCCTCAATGAAAATACCGTAGTAATATATTTACCTCGATCAAATATGGTTCCCTAAAATAATGAATGTCTTCCAAAATAATAATCAGCTTTTAATCCCCTAATCATCTCTTTCATATTAATATGGAAATCATTGCATTTCCTATCACATTGGTTATTGGGGAATGTTCTTCCATCTCCCCCCATTAACTAAGAAGATAAATTATAATTAGAGGCTTAAATACTTAACCAATAATCATGAAAAGGAGCTTAAAGCATTTAAGGATAACTTGTAGAAGAAAAGTATACCCTAACTTGTGATCCCCTAGGTTCCAATATAGGTTATCCCTGATAATATATTCTTATGTGAATCTTTGTTCCTTTAACAATGGTTCGTACTATGCTTATGAATTTAACAAAGCATATCCCCCGGGAGTGTCGTAACCAAGAGTGCAGCAAGGCCCATTGTCGTGTACCAGTTCTCGTTCGAGTCTAGCTCAAAGTGGTGTTTTCAGATTTTACCCCTATGTACATCTATGTCAGAGCCACCTCTACCTGCTCGTACCCAGACAGGGATGTATTTTCTTGGAAACCCCTTACTCAATACTCACCAAAATACCAGGAAGATTTCCTATATTTAAAGTTTTCTATAGGGTTCTTCCTAAAGTTTTCATATCCTAATTTCCACAAATAACTAAACCATCCTTTGATACCAACTATAGCATCCCACCTTTTTATCACATAAACATTCATTTAATTTTACAAAACCGAGGATCTTTAAGGTTTAGTGTCTTGGAAACCAGGAACTTAATACATGAAACAACAAAAAAACATTCTTCTTAAATACTTGAAAGGCTTCTCCTTGTGTTCATCCTAGGTTCATTACTGCATCTCATAACCTGGCGACATACATCAAAGGAAAGGGTGAGCAGAAGGCCCAGTAAGGGAAACAAGAGAAAAATATTACATTTGATCTTGAGATACTTCAATAAGGACATGAAAAGAACCTTAAGGCATGAGAAAGAAATCAGGAGGCATATCATAATAAAAATAACATTTTTCATAACTTGAAGACGTGGCTGCAACATTTAATATAGACAATCATGAACATATCACCAAGGTCCATCCCCAAGGTGTCATTTAAGAATTACCAAGGTTATTCACCAAGATATCGTGAAACTTGTAATCTCTAGTGGTTACATCATTACCCAATGCAATGGGGCGCTATCAGGGCTCACCCTTAAATTGTAATCTCTAGTGGTTACATCATTACCCAATGCATTGGAGCGCTATCAGGGCACACCCTTAAATTTTCCTTTATTATAATGTGAGCCACATATATCATCATAAATCATTTCATAAACAACCCATATAGCATAAAAGAAATGGGTTTCATTTCATAATCATAACGTTTTAAAATCTGGTTTAAAGACATGATCATTATGTCACTTTAAACCCACGAAAAGGGAAAGTGGGTTTCATGTATGTGAATCACAGAATTTAAAATAGAACATTTTGATATATATGTGAATACCCCTGTAGAAAGAAGATCTTTGAGCATTCACTTAATAGCATAAAATAATTTTGAGAAAAGAGAGAGGCATTTGAGACGAAAATCCTGCAGCATAACGGCTACGTTTCGTGGTTTTAGATAACATTGAAAGAGAGGGGACATGGGTAAAAAATTCATAAATGACCCATAAAACAGTAGAGGGACATAATATGAAGGATATATGAACATGGAAATGAAATTTGAATGATGTACCATATAAAATGAATAACATGAAAGGAAGACAAAAATAACGTTTCTCTTATGAAAATTCGGCAGCCTAACGGCGTTACATAAACTTCAACAAAAAATGAATTGATGAGATCAAATAGGGTATCTCATCATATGAACATAGAAGATAAGTATGATAGATATAGAGATCATACCCCAATATAATAAAAAAGGAACTTTCAATACTTGACATGGAATTATAACTTTGAAAAGGGAGAAAGGTGCAAGGACCACTTAAAAATTCAGCAGCCTAACGACGCCACTTAAACTTCAAAATACTGAACTGAAGAGATCAAATGGGGTCTCTCATCATATGGTCATAAAATATCAGTATGATAGATATAGAGATCATACCCCAACATAAAAAAAGTAACTTGAAAGAATTTACATGAAAGTAAAATTTCAAAATGAGAAGGGTGAAGAACCACTTAAAAATTCGACTGCCTAACGGCGTCACTTAAAACTTCAAAAAACTGAATTGAAGAGATCAAATGGGGTATCTCATCATATGATCACGAAAGATCAGTATGATAAATTTAGAGATCATACCCCAACATAATAAAAAGGAACTTGAAATACTTTACATGAAAATAGATCTTGAAAAATGAGAAGGGAGAAAGAATCCGTTAAAAATTTCGGCAGCCTAACAGCGCCACTTAAAACATCATAAAACGAAATAATGAGAGTAAGAGGGGATCTCTAATTATGTGAACATTAAATGGAAAGTAAGAGGAGTATAAAAGAAAACCTTTTAACATAAGAACAAGGAGAATAAAAGAAATTACATAAAAGAGATTTCTTGAAAAGAAAGAGAGAGATCAGATCCCTTACCTTAAAATGTAACTCTTAAACCTCAATGGTTGGGACCTTGAGGGATTGGGGGTACCTTGGGAGGACTCCTTGGGAGGTAATGAGACCAGAACATCGTTGGGGAAGAGTGGGGAGTCGAATGGATGAGAGGAGGTCTTGATATTTATAGGGAAAGTGAGGGGACAAGGAATTAATGGCCAAGGGACACCTCACATGTGCTTTTCTCAAACCCATGTGCTATCCCTTGGCATTTACCATGGAGTTAGGACACATGGGGCTCCAAAAACAATAATTCATCACCCTTGGCCGGAAAACCCTTAAAATTTCTCATGACATCATCATGACACAGTTATGATGTCATTAAACATACCGAAACCCTAAAACTGTATTTTACTATTCACTGAAAATTCAACTTTCTCAGAAAGATCCCAAAATTTCACCTTAATCAAATATCAATGCTATGATTTCAAAAATGAACTCCATTTTATAAAAATAATTTTCTAAAAATTTTTAATTTATTTTTTAAATAAATACACTATTCACTAAAAATTCTTTTTTTCAGAAAAAACCCCAAAAATTAGCATAACATAATATCGGTGCTCTGAGTTCAAAAATGAAATCCATTTTATAAAAATAATTTTCTAAATATTTTTAATTTAATTTTTAATTACAAAACACTATTCACCCGAAAAGATTAATACTTGAATAATAATTTATGAAACCGTTTTTAACCATTTTATTGAATCACATTACTTAATCAAGGTGCCTAGATTATTTTAAAACTTTCTTTAAGTGAAATTACTAATCCATTTGGTCACATTACTAATCCAAAGCGTAAAATTACTATTCACAATTTACTATTCATCAAAAATCAAGTTGATCTTATTAGACTCTAAATTTCGTACTGGACATAATTGTAGAAGACCATTTTTTGAAAATCATTACACATTTTAAATTATTTAAGGTTTACATAAACATTTTTTTAAAATATCCTTTTGAAAATTCATCAAAAATATGCATACTATTTTTATCCGGTCATTTGAAAATTCATAAACTTCATCATAAGAAGAAATCCCAATTTTTATTTAAAACAAGGATTACACAAGGCAGTTACGGTCTTGTTACATATCCCCTTATAATACCAGCATATGACCTAAGAGTAAGGTGTGCTAGGGTGATAGAATCTTGGGGTGGCTCAGTCAACATTGCCCGAGTAGTAATTTCTATCAGTTTGAACTTCTCGCAAAGGCGATTTCGTTCTAGCATCACATGATGAAGTTCGGCATGGATTTGGTCCAGAGAAAAGCCCAATGGTGCTACCTCCTTCCCAAGCTCTGTTATATGGGCTTTGATCGGTCCATGACTACTAGGTGAGGCCATCTAATCTTCTTTATATAATAATTAACCAAGATTACTTATATTTAGAGACAATAATCAAAACATTTTGTTCACAGCGGTCATATTGACCGATGGTCATATAACAGTCAAAACCCACTGGTCTCATTTTAATTATAATCATGTTTATCAAATAAAACATTTTTGTTGAGTAAAAAAATTAAATAAAATAACACATGAATTTAGGAAACAAGATTTATTCAAAATTTCGGGCCATTACATCATGAATCTCATAATATGATCAATAATATCAACTTTTTTATATTTCCTGACTCAGATAATAAGAGAAAGATGGAGTTTCATGATGATCATAGAGGAAAGAATGTTCAATTTCCCCTATGTAAATCATGTTGGAAGAGGCATCAAGGAGAAGGTTTCAAGGGAACTGGAAGATGCTTTGGGTGTGGAGAAGAAGGACACAAAGCCAGTAAGTTCAAAAGAAAAGGTTCAGTTAACACCATGGATGAGGATAATGGTATTTCTACGACATCAACAATGGTTAAATGTTTTAAATGTGGAATGTATGGGAATTATGCAAAACAATGCCCTAAGGGAAATCCACATGAAGAGAATCAGTATGGTCATATGGGTAGTATTTATGTTGATGATGATGAAGAGACTACAAATGATATGTAAGATGAAAGAATTGTTGAAGTTTAGTCAATGGTTTAAGAAGGTAGTAGAATGATTACATGTTTATCAAGTGTAATGGTGTATAAGTAATCTCATGGAACTATGGAATAAAGAGACATCTAAGGATTGTTACACTGTTGTCTTTCCTTAAGTTTTGAATGTATATGATGAATGGTACCAGTGACCGTGAAAGGTTATTCAGATATTTTTGGAATGTATATGATATGAGCATAATGAAGGGATAAAGAGGAAATTAAATATTTGATTGTATTCATGATCTCATGACTGATATAAGGAGAAGGTCATATCATGGTTTGAGTGTATATATTTTTTGGGATTTCGGAATGTCGAAAGAGTTAACTTTTGACAACATTTATGTTTTCACTAAGGTTTAATGGGTATTCATTTTTCAAGAGAATACATGATTAAGGTATTCGCATGATTGGAATGTGACCAACAAGATATATGGGGGATAAATGATGGTATTCACATGCTTGGTTGAGGATATTTTAAGTAATTGTTTTCTATATCCTATGAGCTTCTACCTAAGTATTGTAGATAAGCCTAAAGATTGGAATGGATTATGTTGGACATAATTTAGTATTGTTTAAGGATAGAACTTTTTTCGATATTATTGATCAGATGTTATAGTAATGTAGTTTTAGAAAAAGGATAACCTGCAGGATGGGCAACAGCCCATCACGTTGGACAAGGCTGTGGGAATCAAACCCACAACCGAAGTGTGACTGGCCTTTATCGCCTATCACTAGCCTACAGGAAGTCCCTGTTTAGTAGAAACTAGTTTTATTATATTATGCAGTATGACATATGAAGTATAAGTCCATTTTACGAACCATATATGATTAATCTCACTATAGATGGACTTATGTATTTTTGATAACTTTTATAACCTTTTTTTTGAGACAGATGGAATGACCCATCATTCTATCACATGATCTGCTAACACTTCATGAATGAAAAATTCAACTTCATTTCTTTAAAAGATGAAGTGTAAATTGTCCAAAGAACGACCAACGGTGAGACTGTACCAAAATCACGAAAGTATTTCTTCTAATTATAACTTCATCAACTTTAGGGAAATGATCTTGAAAACCAAAAATGTTTTCCTAGTGCCCTTATATCCGATAAATCAGATGGTACCTTAGATCATCACAAATCTATGGCTTTGTGATCAATGGAGTTTTCATAGCCATGTTCTCTACCACTCTACATTGTAACATGATGGTTATATTTTTCTTCCATATCCATATTTTCACCTATATTCTCCTACGTAGAAACCCAGTGACGAGTTACATTGGGTAATCGTTACATTTCATACTTTAGTTTTTAAAATTAAGTTTCAGTATTCCTTTTTATGATGTGGGTTTCTATGAAGAGTAAACGATTTATAACCTCGACGAATTTCGAGTGCGAAATTCATTTTAAGGGGGGTAGAATGTAACAACCCGGTATTTTATGATAAGTATTCTCTTTAATTTATTTGATGTCATGTGTTTTATGCTACAACAAGATTACCTTGTGCTATACGCCACACTGTATTAGCTTGAAGTATACACAACACTATTCTTATATTGTGTTACACATAATTTCATGTTCGTTTTATAATAGTAATTCTACGCAACATTGAGGGTATATATATATCTATATATATTCAATCTATAACTGAAATATCGTTGGATTATATTATATGAAATAATAAAGGAGTCTTGCACAACACGCAACCCTGACTTGCCTTGCATTACACGCAATCACGACCATCCTCGATAGCGTGTGTTGTACGCAATACCGGGTTTTACTAAACAACGATATATTATTATAATATTATTATGAACTAGCTGTTATGAATAGTATTAACTAAATTATCAATTTTATAACATTATTATTCATCTTAAACAATTTCTAGAACATGGTATAAGAACAAAATAATTTTTTGGGTAAAATATGTATTTTTCAAAAAATGCAGTTTTGCCGCCTTTTCATGGAGCACCCACATTAAATCTAGTTGTTGACATGTTTATAAGTTAAATTTGACAAAATAAAATTCTTATTTTGAATCAGGATATAAAAATTTACATTGGATAAAGTTTTGATATTTTTCTGATAACTTTCATATTTTAATGAATAGTAAAAACACTCTATATTTTAATTAAAAACAACTTTTTTCATCATAATAAATTATATTGTTAAATTATAATATTGAGTGGGTTTAATGTTTAAATAGAATATATTTTTACCATTTAATATAATTTATGTCATTAGCATTGATTTTACATTGAATTCGTAGGTTAAATCAATTCAATCTTTTGCAGTGTTTTAAACAAAAACCTGTTTTCATTCGACAACGGGATTAATTTTAATTTAATTTCTTCAAATTCTGTGTATTGAGTTTAAAAAAATGGATTCCATATTTGGAATCAGTGGGTCCAAAATATGTTAGTAGGATACTTTTTATTTTTGGGAATTATGAATAGTAACTACGGTAAATTTTATTTACCATAGTTAAAGGTAAATCGGGTAATTAAGGGTAAATATAATATTATAAAATTACCCTAACACATGTCAAAATTATATTGTATGCATAAAAGTATAGTTATATTACCTAAGGGTCGGATTATATTCATTTTATGGACTTTTGACCATGAGAATAATTTAATTATTATTAAAACCAAAGAAAGTGACAACATGTCACTCTCTTAAATATTATAAGTATAATAATTTCAATTTAGTGATAAACATAATAAAACTTCAAACATGAATTGTATCCAAAAATATAATAAAATTATCTACATCATGATAATTTATTTAGAATTTTTTGGGATTAAATAATTGTCATTAATAGTGATACATTAATGATGCAGAAATTATTTATTTAGTGAAAACTCAATAATATAGTTTTTATTGAAATAGTAATACATATCAAAAGGCCCAAAAATCTGAACAATACTTATTATTAGTGTATATATAAACCCTAATCATCCACTGGCCTAATTTTTGACCATTGGGATCCTTATTAAGGAAATTATTACACTTATATTATTTTATTTTAAATGATGCCAAAATTGTCACTTTCATAATTTAATAAATATAAAAATTAAAATATTGTGATTTTAAGATGATAAATTCAATTAAAAGTATTATTGTGAAATTTAATAGATTTATCTTCATCATAGGATTTTATTTGTAATTTTTATGCAACAAATAAGTATATTAAATAATTATACAAAACTTTTATAGTAATTATTTTATTTAGAGATAAACCAAATAAATGGTTTTTAAAAATAATAAAATAACTATTATATGAACTATTTAATGTTCTCCACTAATTTTATAGATACTTATGACCTTTTATGAATCTATTAATGATTTTATTTCGAAAATATCTTTTGTATATGTTTTATTTAAATTCAAATAAATGAATAGTGTTAAAATTGACACTATTGTTATTTAATAAAAATAACATATTATAAAATTGTTTAAAAATCACAAAAATATTTAAAATTATAAATTTAAATTTATATGTTAGAAAATGTTGTAAATTATTCAATTATAGACAATTCACAACAAATAATAAATTTTTTTATAATTTAAAATTTAGAATGTTATTACCATAAATAAACTAAAATTGATTAAATAAGGATAAATCAAGTTGATAATGTTTAAAATAAATTCCTAACATGTCTAAATTTTATTGTTTGATGAGGTTACAAACCGATCCCATCTAATCTTCTGATGTGAGTCATTTTTGGAGGTTTTTAAGTGGGTTTAGATTTATTATAAATTAATATTTTTAAAAATTCCAAAGGTGCCCCTCTCCTCCCTTATAAAAGGGCACCTCCTCACTCTCCTCCTCACACCAATTTGAGACTTATATCTCGGCTAACCCCTACCAAATTCAGTTCCCCACTTCCCTATAAACATCCTAGAGTTTGTGGTCTTCTTCAAAGACCAATTTTAGTGCCCTAAGAGGAGGTCTCAAAGAGGTGCTTCAAAGAAGAGGTAATATCCGTTACCGATTCTTTCAACTTTATCTCTTCTTAAAATTCTTCTTATTAGGATGTTTAATTATGAAGTAATAACATCAGTATCACTCATATACTGATATGTTATTATATGTATGAAACAACCCTATTTCACCATCTATCCATCCTACGGAAAAAGAAATCACCGCGCGTGCGTATGTACGGAATACCGTCTCCACGCCGTGGTGTAATCTATTTTCCACCACAACCTTACTTGGGTGGGTATAATGGTGTAAATAATAACTATATATGATTTTTATAAAGTGATATTTATTATGTAATATTATACATACACTCCAATAAAATTCCACGATCATGGGAACGATATCATCGCTCGTGCATACGTACGGAATACCGTCTCCACGATGCGATGAGATTCATTCTCAATGATTAACCATTCATAAATGATTATAAATTATATGTAATAAGTAATCATTAAATATATGACATAATAATGATACTGGATTTATATATATATATATATGTCATCTAATTAATTCCATTCAATTCAATGAGGAAACGAAAACAACGTTCATGCGTACGTACGACCTACCGTCTCCATGAACAGTGTATTTATTTCCATTTATCGATATATTATATATATGTATATTTGGAATATATATTATATATAAATCATGTTTTAAATTCTGGATGTAAGTAATCATGATCTAAGTAATCATATGAATAATTACAAGTCAAAACACGGACGGCAAATGAAATGATTTTACCCAAAATGCTCTTTAACATGGAATTTACAAAAGAACGGGTAATATAAAGTCATAAGTGAACCATATATGATATCATAACAATTAATATGATTCTTTAATAAGTCAATAACATTATTTAAATCATTATACAGGAGGTTCGGACACTTATGAATCAAATCGGACCTAAGGTAAGGGATAATTTTGCAAATCTCATTTTTATCCGAGATTGCTTATTCGTAAGTATTTACTGGGGTTATTTATATCATCCATTTCCATGTTTTATAAAATTGTTTCCATTATTTTTACCCATTATTGACTTTTACTACATGTTATGTAAGGAATCTTTCTTTTGTTTACGTTAAGAAGTACTTTTTCACTTTTCCAACAAAAGTACGAGAAGAATGTTTTTTTAATGTATATGACATGAAAGGATTTTTACAGTTTTATAAAGCCTTATTTTTATGAAGATTCCTCCAAAATATTTCATGAATATTTTAAACAAAATTCAATTCTTTTAAAATTTCTTGGAATTTTGTGAAAAGAAAATGATTTTGAAGAAGAAAGTATATTTTATTCAAGAATTCATTTCAAGTGTTTTATCAAAACCATTTTTCATCTAAGATAACATTATGTCATATGTGTGTGTTTCAAGTATAATGTCTCTATGATTTACATGGTTTCACTTTTCTTATTATGAAATGATATCAATTTATTTTATATGTATTATGTGATGATGGGATGATGTTTATGAAACCCATTTTATTTATTGGGTTTTTATGAATGATGTATGTTTATTTTGTGGAAAAAGTAAGAATGATTTCATTATGAGATGGGTGGGACCTATATCTCCCTCCAATGCATTGGGTAAAGATTTTATATCTCATGAGGTAGACATGGCTGCAACGGCAGGTTATACCGATTCAGTGAAATAGTATTGAAACGAGGAGTGAACTCGGTTCAGAAATGGACTTTGTCCACTACGATAGTCTTGGAAATGAGTATTGACTAATAAGAAATGATTCTCAATGATTATGTGTGCATGCCACAAAGTTTCATGTTTTAAGATATGATTATTGAGATTACATTTCACTACTATGATTTATCCCATGTTATGAAATTATGATCTCTTTTGCAGGTTAAGATTTACAAAAGTTATGTTCTTATGTATATGATGTGATGGATATTTCTTTTGTTTACCCTTACTGAGCATTTGACCTCAACGTTTTTATGTTTTCTTTTCCCCAAGGATTAAAAGAAAGATTTTAGGTAATGAATCAAAAATGGGAAGATCTTTATGAGAGATGTTGAAGATCATTCACCACGATTAGAAGATTACGTTCCAAGTTTCCAAAGACACTAAACTATTACGGTCTTGTCTGTCTGTTTTTGTTATGTACTAAGTATTACGCAAAAGTAATGTAATGTCTATGTACGTCAAGCTTCGGGTCTCTACAAATGGACTCACCTATTCTTGAGACATCATTCTCATTGTTCACTTTTGGAAAAAAAGTGATATGGGGTAAAGAATTATCACACCAACAATGTCACTTTCAGGTATAAAATATCTTATTTACCTATTTTCATATTTACTTATGGGTTTTGGGTTAAAATTCATTACAATTACAATATAATGGGTTATGATTCAGTTGTTCATGGTTAGCACATGGATAAAATATAGTTAATAATAACAACGGGAAAAATAATATGTAGGGTGACCCTATGGAAGTGATAGTCATTGAGTTAGTTCACTATTAGGAGTTACCATATAGATTAATCTTATGTAACTATGGGAAACCATGAAATACTTGGAATCAATTTCTGAACCATTCATATAGTTAGTGCATGGTTTACAAAATTTTGCATTAGTACCATACATAATTCCCTTAATTTAACATTTCTATGTAACTCATCTACATATGCATGAATTTAACCATATGTAACTACTAAAAAATAGTCATTTAATAGTGCCAGATATGGCCTTTATCAGTGCTAGAAGAGCACTGACTATATGATCAAGATTAAAATCTATGGACTTTTATCAACGCTGATAAATGGATCCTTTAACAGTGATAAAAAACTATTTGATAAAGGCTCTATTTATTAGCACCGATAAAATCTATAATAAAGGTTCATTTATCAGAACTCATAAAAGAGTTGATAATTTATTCATTTATCAGTTCTTAAATAAGCGCTCATAAATGCATCACTTATCTGTGCTTTTAAAAGCACTGATAAAAGGTCATAATGCAGTGTGTTGTAACAGTACTCCACAGCACTAGAAAAACACTAGATATCAGTAAAAACATATCCTAATACAAGATTTTAATTAAATGAAATTTGAAACAAAAAAATAGAAAAAACCAGTATATTATGGACATTTCAAACATTGGCTTATACAATTACATAAATACAAATTATTTAATACATTCAAAAACATCAATGTTCCTTTATAATTTAATCCTAACCCAACTCTTGATATTTCTGAACAAACAACCCCGACTCGATAAAAATAACTCACTTGTATAAGAGAAAAAATTCATTTGATAGTAATAATATAACTAAAACAATTAATAGAAAGTATTATTTTTACTAACAATTATGTCCATTTTAAATAAATAGCCGCACTAGAGTAATACCAGTCACACTGTTCATTGGACTGAGGCTCGACTGATTCCTATAGGTCCCAAAGGACTTTTGGATAATTTTCCTAAATTATAAAAGCAATTTGAATGTTTTTTCTTATTTTTGAGTGTGTTAGTTTTATTTTTTACTTAAATTCCATTTCAAAATAGAAACACACGCTTTTGACTCATTCCAATCACATCATGTATTAGTTTTACATGAAACATATTCCAACATATAATAAATGAATTATGAATCATTTTCCTAAATTAAAATTAAAATTTGAGTGTCTTTGACCCGTTTTCAATAAGTGACACTTGTTGAACTAAAATATTGATTCTAAACTGATAATGGACACTATGAGTCAAATCAAGTGCATTCTGTATCTGATTGAGGTGTGTCCAATTCCTAATTGTCAAAAATAATGTATGGATAGTTTTCATTAAGTATCAAAACAAAAAAAAATGTTTGTTCATTTTTTTGTGTAGGAAAGTTAACCATTTTACTAAAATTGTTGATAATTTTAAATAAAAAGACAAACTTTGAGTCATACTGGTCACACCGTGCATCGGATTGAAGAGAAACTGATTATTACATGTCTCAAATGACATTTAGATAATTTCCCTATAGTATTAAAAAAAATTCAATGTGTTTTCTTGGTTTTGAGTATGTCAGATATCTGTTTTTCTAAAATGTCATTTTAAATGGGAAACATAAGCTTTTAACAAATTTTGATTACATCATGTATCATTTTGAGGTGAAACTTATTCCTACAAGTCAAAAAAGAAATTTGAATCTTTTTCCTAAATTATTAAAAAAAATTGACTGTATTTGATTAGTTATCAATTAGTATCACTTTTTGAACTAAAATATCGATTTTAAACTAATAAGAATCACTTTGAGTCATACTAGCCACATTGTATATCAGATTGAGGTTCAACTGATTCTCAAATGTCACAAATGTCTTCTAGATCATCATTGTAAAGTATAAAAACAATCTTAATTCTTTTTCTAGTTTTTAGTAGGACAGTTGTCCATTTAACAAAAATTAATGACAATTTTATATAAAAAGACACACTTTGAGTCATATCGGTCATACCGTACTTTAGATTGAGGTGAGAGTGATTCCTACATGTCCCGAATGATGTGTGGATCATTTTAAAAAGGTTTCAAAAAAATATTAATGTTTTTTATTGGTGTTGAGTATGACAGATGACTTTTTAAATCAAATGTCTTTTTAAACTGGAAAGATGCAATTTTGACTCATCTTGATCGCATCATGTATTAGTTTGATGTGAAACAGATTACTTCACATAAAAATTTACTTCTGAATCATTTTCCTAAATTATCAATAAAATTAGATCATTTTTGATCAGTTTTCAGTGAATGACACATTATAAACCAAAATGTCAATTTTAAACTGATATTGGACACTTTGAGTCATACCAGGCACATCATGTATCATATTGAAGTATAAATGATTCATACATGTCAGAAATGACTTATGGATCATTTTCATGAAGTATCAAAACAATATGAATGTTTTTTCATGGTTTTGAGTAAGACAATTGTCCGTTTTACTAAAATTGATGACAATTATAAATAAAAAGACACACATTAACTCATACTGGTCACATCGTGCATTGGATTAGTGTGTTTGTAAAGACTCAAATTTTCTGTGGAAAATTTTTTCTTAAATACATGGGAATTTGATGAGTTTGCGAAAACTGACGGCGCAAAATTCCAAGGCCCGGTGTGCCTGGAATCAATTTCTGAAGTTTTGTTCGGGTATGTTTAGTAAACGTATGAGCGGGTTTTTTTATCTTTTGAACCGGCATTCAGAATTGAAATCTGAGGGCACCATTAAACTCGCATCACCTGTATTCTCTTAACAAGACTTTTACCTCGACGGTAGTTGGTTGACAATTAAAGATAGTTTTTGTGTTTATTTGTGGAAATAATAAAATAAAATAAGTGCATGTCTTATTTTATTTTATTTGTTATCACCACCATGTGGAAGTTGGAGGTGGGACCACCACACCATAACCTCCCATAAGAGGTTATGGTAGTCGGTCCCACCCAAACTCAACCTCCCATGTGAGGATTAGGTTGGTGGGGACCACCCGAGGTTATAACCTCTTGGACACCCCATTAAGTGGGGAGAAACCTCTTGAGCACCCCACTTAATGGTGCCACCATCCTTGACATTAATTGTGCTAACCAAGTGTTTATGAATTCTTTTTGAATTTCTTACCAACAAAATAATAGATAATATAATCTATTATTTTTCATGTCTATTCACTTTGGTGGTTTGAGAGGAGGATTATTGGGAAAAGCTTCCAACAAAGAACGACCATCGAATAACAAAGAACGCTTCATCCACTGACGATGGACATCTTCATATTTGATCTCCAACCGGAACAATGGAGGAAGCGCCGTCCTTGAAGAATGCTGATGATGTCGTCCTTGACTTCTTTATCTTCTTTTCCAATGACAACGAATCTAAGGTAGGGGTTCAAGCTTGGCTAATTGTTGCACATTCTTCTCCTTGATTCAAGGATTAAGAATCAAAGTAATTTTCTATCACCCTAACGTAGAGGGAGATGTCCAAACAAACATGGCCCGACCCCTTATCCTTATTTGTGGAACATGACAATAAAATGCGGCATGAGTCTAGGATGAGAGTTACTCATCAACAATGGTTCTGGATCAAAGGAGGCGTCCCGAGAAGTGAACGGATTCTTCCAGAATGAGAATCCGGCCACCGGAACTCGTCCGACGACCCATGGAATGTTCGATGATGGATAGAGTGACAATTGTCACTGCATGGATGGCATCAGTGCAACCATGCCACTGGAGGAGTAACCCATGGCCGAAGGACTGCGACGGTGTAGCAGTGGCTGGCACAAGCTTAGCTGCGAAGGAAACCAGTGGCCCAAGCCGCCGTGTCTCTAGAGAATGCGCGGCACAACAACGCCACGTGGTGGAGCACACGGGGTCCACGGCCCCTGGCCGCGGTGGTGAAACAGTGGCCGGTGAAATAGTGGTTGGTGAATGGATGGTCGCGAGGAAGACCGGAAGCCCGAGCCATTGGGTTACCAGAGGAGGTGCAGCATAATGGCGCTGTGCGGGATTAGGCCAGCCGGGAGGAGACGGACCACCGTTGGGTCCCGCGTGACGTGGACTGGTGCCACATGGTGCCTATTTGTCTCCCACATGAAGTTTATATCTATTAGGGTGCGGTTTCTCCCCTAGATGTGGCTATGGCGGACCCTGCGGTTTGTCAGGCCAGACCTAGCACGGGCCGCCGCGCCAGACCCACAACGGGCTGCCAGGACGAACCACATGTGGGCCGCGCAGGACTAACACAGCGCGGGTCGGGCCTCCCCCGAAGTCCGGGCCATCCCCATGGACCGGGTCAGACCCTTCGACCGGGTCGGACCCCAGTCCAAACCCGGGTCGGGTCGGGTCAGTCCAACTAGGCCGGACCGAACCCGGACCCGTTTTGGCCTGTTTCCATACTTTTTCCTGTTACTTAAGCTACGGGTATCCGATTGACGAACCGTCTATGGTGAAGTAATACTTGGAAGGAGAAAATTATTTAGGTATACCCCACTCAAGTTTTGGACACATTTGGGTACGGACTAGTTGGATCGAACGTAAATCCAATTGTGCCCTCAAAACAGAAATACCAATAACTCTCAAATCGAAAATCTGATTGATGCACCATCTATCGCGTTGAGTTTCCTATGGAAAGATAAATATTTTGGATACATAAAATTGGGAATTAGTGGTAGTTGATGTATTTAAACATGGCTTGAGGAGCGGACCCTCCCTGAATCAAGCATGCCTTGTGTGGAACCATGTGGTTGGCTGCGCACTCACAATTGTTCCTGGATCCTGTGTGGGTTCGACAGCTTCAACAACAGTTCCTAGATCCTGTGTGGGTTCAATAGCAACGATGACCATTCCTAGATCCTATACCAGTTCAACAGCTCTGACCACTATTCCTAGATCCTATGTGGGTTCGAAAGTTCTGACTTTTTCTCCTGGATCCTATGTGGGTTTGACAGAATAATTGTTCCTTGATCCAGTGTGGGTTCAACAGTTCTGATTTCTATTCCTGAATCATGTGTGGGTTTGATAGAATAGATGACTCAGTGGCTACATTTGATCATCTCTATCTCTTTACATAAGTTGTATACCTGCGTGAGCTGAGTCAGAATCTTTGTGATTACCTCATTATTGAGAAGGATTACTTGATAACTTGGTTATATGTATGGGAATATACCTAAGTGGGGTTATCGGTTAATTTCAAACTCTGTGGATTATCCTTGGTGGATTTTTAGAGACCATGAGGGTCTCGGGGTCCCTACTGAGTATCGTTATACTCACCCCTACATGGGCAATGCCTGCACCTCGTTGTGTTGGATGCAGACGATGAACATCGCTGACTGAGGCTGAGTGTGTGAGGACTGGATGGTACTCGGTGGTGGACCTCATGATGATTTGGTACCCAGAGGATACTGATGGGCGTGGAGTTCTGAGGAGGCTATCTTTACCTACCCTTTAGGTTGGATCCATGGTGGATGATCCAAGAGCTGTTTTTCAGCTTTTAGTTGTTTTGTCCTTTTCAATTGTACTTGTACTTTATAGTTGGGCTTGTATTTCTGGCCCCCTTTACTCTTCAGCACTCTCTTGTTATATAGTTTTACATAGTGTTATTCTTCCATCTTGTACTCCGTTTTGTTTTTTTACTCTATATAAAGGAAATACCTTCATATGTTTAGGGATTTACGCCTTTGGTGCTAGTCCCCAGCCCCTGGCCTATGGAAGGCGGGCTTGGGGTAGTCGCGGCACGGGCCTCGGGGTACAGGTCGTGAAAAACTGGAATTAGAGGAGTGGATTATACTGCAGAACTTAGGACACTAATCTTTTCTTTTTTGAAATAGTGTTAAGGGTACTGAGTGTGGTTTTCAGTTCAAGGAGTCCAGTGTTGGTGCGGCGGCTGACGTATAAATACACCAGGACCCTGACTACTGATTTCCAACTCAGTTCATGAAAACACTGATTTTGTGTATGTTTTTAAGAGTCTTCTTTGTGATCTATTTTGAGTCAGCTCACCAGGTATAACTTATTGACCATGGTGCACCTGTTTCTTTACATGAAATCTCCACGCAAAAATCCAGCTAGGGTTCTAGGATTTGTATGAGATGGCAACCCACTGAGTGACAAGGCCTTGGTGCAGGGCCCTATCACAACAGAGGCACCAGCGGTAGCACTACCCATTGGGCCACTGATGCCACCGGCCCCAGCATCAGATAGTGCATGAAGCCTAAGTGCATTACACGAGTTCCAGCGCCAGAGGCCACCTAGGTATAGGAGCGAGACATACCCACAGGTAGTTGGGGATTTGCTGGAGGTTGTGTGGAGAGTCTTCAGGCTGGTAGGGACATCAGAAAACCTTATGGTGATCCTTACCCCGAGTCTCCTTTAGGAAACAGTAGGCAGATGGTGGAGCCTGAGGCTCTAGGTGCATGACGAGGCGACACTACCCTGGGTAGACATCGAGAGCTTGTTTCAGGTAGAGTTTGTCCCAACCACCCTATGTGTGGTACCGATACAGGAGCTACTTAATCTACCACAGGGTAGAATGACGGTGACATAGTACTCAGTGAGGTTCACCGACCACTCACGCTACTCCACATATATGGTACATGACCCATTCTTCAGGGCCCGAACCTTTGAGTAGGGGCTTAGGCAAGAGATCAAGGCTTTGATGATCTCTCTCAGTATCCCGATGCAGGTGGGGTGTTGGGGTGAGCCATCTCTATGGAGAGATTCCTTAATGAGTAGTCACCAGCAGCGAGACCCGCCACCAGGCATCACATAGCAGAGTCTTCTACAGCTGGCAGTAAAAAAATGTCACAGAGTCCAAGCGGACCAAACCATCTGGTGGACAACTTATGGACTTGGGTTCAGTTGTGCGAGGCACACGAGACAGAGCCAGTCATTTGGGGAACATATATTGTTTCACATGCGGCCAGCAGGGTCACATGGATCGTGACTGTCTGAACCATCATACGGATGATCAGAATACAATTGAAATACTTCCCATGCAGAGGTAAAGGATCGATCGAGGCGATCCACAGGGTGCAGGAGGACGTGGTAGAGGAGATGGTCATGTAGCTAGCGGTGGAGTGTGTTATGAGGTGTAACCACCACCACCACCAGTAGATCCACCTATGACCGCAGGGAGTAGATGGACAGGTGAGAGCCCAGCTCGAGGCAGTAGAGGCTTATGATCACAGGGCTCCGGAGATTATTTGAGGTGCAATCTGTGTCTACTTTACCTTAGTTGTAGTTCTTATAGATATGGGTTCCAGTCACTCTTTCATTTCCACCACCCTCGTTCGGAGCTCTGAGATTCTGATAGAGTTGTTGGCTCGATCCTTACGGCTAGATATTCTTACAGAAGAAAAATTGATGATTAGGCACTGGTTATGACAGTGTGAGATTACTCAAGGAGGGGAGAGCTTCATCTAGGATCTCCTCATAGCGGCGTCAAGGCCTTATGACGTCATATTGGGTATGGATAGGTTATCTACAGTCCATGATCAGATCAATTGTATTAGGCACAATGTATGGTGTGTCTGGAAGGATGGGACCATATTTACCTTCACCGGCGAGAAGGGAGCCTTTGCAGTATAGGACAGACTTTATAGAAGGAGGGTGAAGCTGATCACTCATCAGTTGGCATGCCTTACCCTCAGAATAGTTGATATGAAGAGTCTAACCTATCCTATAGTGGTGGACTAGTACGCAGATATTTTTCCTGATGGTCTACCTCCTCACTAAGAGGTGGAATTTTACATTGACATGTACTCTATGACTACACCGATATCTACACCAGCATATCAGATGGCTGCCATTGAGCTTTATGAGATATAGGAACAGCTGGAGGACTTGGAGGGGAAGGGATTCGTCCGGACTAGAGTTTCTCTCTGGGAAGCCTCGATTATGTTCACCAAGAAGGCGGATGGAAGCCTGAGGATTTGTGTCGAAGATATACCTCAGATCAAGCTATCACCAGCTCAGTGTTCAGATAAAGGGATCACAGTGGTTCTCAAAGATATACCTCAAATCAAGCAATCACCAGCTCAGTGTCCGAGATGAGGATGTGTAGAAGACATCCTTCAGATGTCGGTACAGACACTATGAGTTCTTGGTTATTCCTTTCGGCATAACCAACGCTCCATCAGTGTTCATGGGACTCATGAACCAGATCATCCAACCATACCTCAATCGCTTTGTCGTAGCCTTCATAGAAGGCATTATGATCCACTCAACTACTAAGGAGTAGTATGAATACCATTTGAAGGTAGTACTGGACACACTCTGAGAGCACTAGCTTTATGGTAAGCTCTTGAAGTGCTAGTTTTGGATCCAAGAGGTTCACTTTTTTGTACATGTCATCTCGGAGGCCGGAGATGTAGTGGATCCAGTGAAGATTGAGGTTGTACTTTCTTGGGAGCCACCTAGGAGTGTGTGGGAGGTTCAGAGTTTCCTATGTTTGGCTGGGTATTACCATAGGTTCATAGAAGACTTCTCTAGAGTTACAACACCACTATTAGCCTTGATGAAGAAGGGGAAACCCTTCCTGTTCTCGGAGGGGTTCCAGTAGAGATTTCATGAGATAAAGAAGAGGCTGACTAGTGCCTCCTTCTTGAGGCTTCCAGAGGAGGGCGTAGGGTACGTAGTCTACTGCGACACCTCAAGGACCAGACTCGGGTGTGTCCTGATGCAGGAGTCAGTATTGATCACTTATGGTTCTTGTCAACTGAGATAGTCTGATCAGAACTACATCTCCCATGACCTGGAGTTAGAAGTACTGGTCTTCGCCTTAAATATGTGGTAGCACTATCTGATGGGAGAGAATTTCACAGTCTACTCCGACCACCGATGTCTCAGGTATATCTTCTCTCGGAAGGACCTAAACCTGAGATAGAGACAATGGATTGAGTTTATCCAGGACTATGACTACGACATATACTATACTCCTGATAAGGGGAATGTTGTAGCAGGTGAACTCAGTAGGAGATATGGTATACACCTACTAGGTGAGGCGATAGAGAAGTTGGATGCTTTACAGATATCCTTTGTGGACTGAGATGGAGCAGTTTTCTTTCAATCTATAATAGTCACTCCCCCACTTATTCAGTGAGTCAGGGAGGCACAACATGGAGATGCGGACTGTGAGACACGATGTGCTCAGATATCCACAGGGCAGGCACCTGATGGATTTTTTGAAGTTGGGGAGCACATCATCCTCTTCATTGGATGTACTATGGTGCCATTTTCAATTCATGAGGAAGTGTTGAGTAGGTTCAACACATCCCCTCTTGCGGGACATCCAAGAGTGGCGAAGATGTACCAGGACCTTCGATGACAACACTGGTGGCCAGGAATGAAGAAGGCAGTTGCAGAGATTGTCTCACAGTGCCTCACTATTCCGCAAGTGCAGTCCAAGAATCAGGTACTAGTAGGATTGGTTCAGCCTTTAGAGTTCCCAGAGTAGAAGTGGGATGAGATATCCAGGGACTTTATGAAAGGAATTCCACATACATCCAGGGGACATGACTCGATTTGGGTGATCATTTACCGGCTCACCAAATCAGCCCACTTCCTTCCGATTAGAGAGCAGGGTTCAGTAGAGAGATTGGCATGCCTCTATGTGCAGATGATTGTGAGACAAAATGGATTACCTTATTCAATTGTCTCCAATCATGGCACATGGTTTACTTCCAAGCTATAGAAGGGGTTGCAAGAGGCTTTCGGGACACAGCTTCATCTGAGCACCGCCTTCCATCCTCAAACAGATGGCCAAACTGAGAGGACCATTCAAAACCTTGATGACATGTTATGTGCTTGTTTCCTTGACTCCAGTTGTAGTTGGGAGGATCACTTACCTTTGGTGGAGTTTTCATACAACAAAAGCTATCACTCCAGCATCGATATGGCACCATTTGAGGCCTTGTATGGTCGACCTTGTAGATCACCACTGTGCTAGACAAACCCTGGGGAGTCAGCACTAGTGGGACCCGAAATGGTATGAGCTACCATAGAGAAGGCGCATATCATCCAGGAGCAGATGAAGTCTGCAAAGAGTAGATATAATTCATATGTATACAGGAGACAGATACCTCTAGAATTTGAGGATTGCGACCATGTCTTTCTATGGGTCTCACCTCGACGACGTTTATGGAGATTTGGCAGAGCCAGAAATTTGTCTCCATGTTTCATCGGACCTTTTTAGGTTCTAAATAGAGTTGGAGAGGTGGCATACAGCTTAGCTCTTCCACCTCAGTTGCACCGGATTCATGATGTCTTCCACGTATCCCAACTTAGGAGATATGTGCACGACCCCTCTCACATCATCGACCATGGGGAGTTAGATGTCGATGATGGGGAGACTTTTATAGATTTTTCATTGGAGATTGAGGATCAATAGGAGGGGGTCCTTCGTGACGGTCGATAACTCTGGTGCATGTTCGTTGGCAGCACGGGAACCTCCAATAGAGCACATGGAAGCGGGAGGCTCAGATGCGTTCTCAGTACCCCCATTTGTTCCCTTAGTTTGAGATGTGGCATACGGGGACATAGATCCCTGAGGTGGGGATAATGTAAAGATCCTAAATTTCTGTGAATTTTTTTTCTTAAATACATGGGAATTTTATGAGTCTATGGAAGCTGACGGTACAAGATTCTGAGGCCCGTTGTGCCCAGAATCAATTTATAAAGTTTTGTTTGGGTACGTTTAGTAAACGTACGAGCAAGTTTTTTTAACTTTTCAACCGGTGCTTGGAATTAAAATCTGAGGGCACCTTTGAACTCACAGTTCCAGTATTCCCTTAAGAATACTTTCACCTCAATGACAGTTGGTCGAGAATTAAAGATAGTTTTTGGGGTTTTGTGGAAATAATAAAATAAAATAAGTGCATGTCTTATTTTATTTTATTTGTTATAACCACCTTGTGGAAGTTGGAGGGGGGGACCGCCACAGCTTAACCTCCCATGAGAGGTTATGGTGGTGGGGCCCACCCGAACTCAACCTCCCATTTTAGGAATAATTTGGTTGGGAACACCCGAGGTAATAACCTCTTGGACTCCCCATTAAGTGGGGAGAAGCCTCTTGATCTCCACATTTAATGGTGCCACCATCCTTCACATTAATTGTGCCAACCAAGTGTTTAGAAATTCATTTTGAATTTATTTCCAACAAAATAATAGATAATATAATCTATTATTTGGAACATCTATTCAATTTGGTGATTTTAGTGGAGGATTATTGGGAGAAGCTTGCAACGAAGAACAACCATCGAAGAACGGAGAATGATTCATCCGCCGACAATGGACACCTACTTCTTTGATCTCCAGCTAGAAAAAGGGAGGAAGCGTCGTCCTTGAAGAACACTGACGATGTCATCCTTGACTTCTTCATCATGTTTTCCAACAACAACAAATCCGAGGTAGGGGTTCAAGACTGGTTAATTGTTTCACATTCATTTCTTCGCTTATAGGTATAAGAATCAAAGTCGTTTTCTACCACGCGAACACAGAGGGCGTGGTCCGAATAGACACAGACTGACCCCTCCTCCATCTTTGTTGCATTTGATGCTAAAATGCTGCATGATTTTTGGATGAGAGTTACTCGTCAAAAATGGCTGCGGATCGAAGTCGACGTCCCGAGAAGTGCACGACTTTTTCCAGAATGAGAATTGGGCCACAGAAACTTGTCTGGTGACCCACGGAAAGTTCGCCAATGGATGGAGAAACAATCATCATCGCATGGAAGGAAGTAGCACAATCACACCACCAGAGGAGTAACCATTGGCCGACGAACCGTGGCGGTGCAGAGGAAGCTGGCGCAAGCTCGACTGTGAAGAAAACCGGTGGCCCGAGCTGCCGGGTCGCCGGATAAGGCACGACACAATAGTGCCGCATGGTGGACCACAAGGCAGCCATGGCCCCTGGTCGCGGTGGGGAAATAGTGGCTGGCGCATGTCCGGCCATAAGGAATACCGGTGAATCGAGAATCCAGGTCGTCGGAGGAGGTGAGGCACAACGACGTCGTGCGGGAGTCGGCTGGCTGCTCGGCCAGTCGGAAGGAGCGGGACACACCGTTGGGTCTCACGTGATGCAGACGAGCGCGACATGGTGCCGGTTTGTCTCCCACCTGAACAGAATAGCCGTTTGGGATATCCAGACGCAGCGGTTTCCCCCCTGGATGTGGCTAAGGCAGAACCAGCGGGCCGTCGGGCCGGACCCAGCATGGGCTGCCGGGCCGGTCCCACCACATGCCGCCTGGATGGACCCAGCTCAGGTCGGACCCAGCGTGGTCTGGGCCATCCCCACGGGCCAATACATCCCCATGGGCCGGGTCGGACCCGCAGACTGGGTCAGACCGTAGTCCGGGCCCGGGTCGGTCCGACTGGGCCAGACCCGGGTCGGTCCGATTGGGCCGAACCGGACCCGGACCCGTTTTGGCCTATTTTCATACTTTTTCCCGTAACTTGAGATACAGGAATCCGATTGAATAACAATTTATGGAAACAAAAACCTTTTATGGAGACCGTTCTTTTGATATACCCCACTCCAGGTTTGGACACAGTTTGGGTACGACCGTGTTGGATCGTACGTAATTCTAACTGGGCCTTCGGAACAGAAATGCCAATAACTCTCAAACCGGGCGTCTGATTGACGCACCGTCTATTGCATTGAGTTTCTTATGGAAATATAGGACTTTTGGATACATAAAAATGGGACTTTGTGGAGTTTGATGTATCAAAACATGGATTGAGGAGCGGACCCTCCCTGAATCTAGCATGCCTTGTGCGGAACCTTGTGGCTGGCTGCGCACTGACGATTGTTCCTAGATCCTATGTGGGTTAAACATCTTCGAATAGTATTCATGGATCCTATGTGGGTTAGAATGTACTAAAGACTATACCTAGATCCCATACAGGTTCGAAAACTCTAACTACTATTCCTAGATCCTGTGTGGGTTCGATAGTTCTGACATATGTTCATGGATCCTGTGTGGGTTCGACAGAATAACTGTTCCTGGATCCTGTGTCGGTTCGACAGTTCTGATTTCTGTTCTTGGATCCTGTGTGGGTTCAACAGAATAGATGATTCAGTGGCTGCATCTGATAATCTCTATTTCTCTACATAAGTTGTATACATGTCTGAGATGAGTCAGTATCTTAGTGATTACCTCATGATTGAAATGGATTACTTGATAACTTTGGTAAAAGTATGGGCATATACCTATGTGGGGTTATCTATTGATTTCATACTTTGTGGATTATCCTTTGTGGATTTTGAGAGTCCTTGAGGGTCTTGGGGTCCCTACTGAGTATTTTTATACTCACCATTGCACGGGATATGCTCGCACCTCGTTGTGTTGGATTCAGATGACGGACAGCGCTGACCGAGGCTGAGTGTACGAGGAATGGATAGTAACCAGAGGTGGAACTCAGGAAGAGTTGGTACCTATAGGAGACTAACTAACATGGAGGCATGAGGAGGCTATTTGTACCTACCCTTCAGGTAGGATCCTTGGTGGACAATCCATGATTTTTTTTCACCTTATAGTTGATTTTTCCTCTTAAGTTGTACTTGTACTTTGTAGTCGGGCTTGTATTTCTTGGCCCCCTTTACTTTTCAGCACTCTCTTGTTTTACAGTTTTACTTAGTTTTTTTCTTCCATCATGTTCTATGTTGTGTGTGTTTACTCTATATAAAGGCAATTCCTTCCCAGTTTTAGGGATTTACGCCATTTGTGCTAGTCGCCATCCACTGTCCTATGGAAGGCGGTATTGGGGTAGTTGCGGCACATGCCCCGAGGGATGGGTCGTGAAAAATTGGTATAAGAGGAGTCAGTCCTACCATAGAACATAGGACTCTGATCTTTTCTGTGAAGAAATATTGTTAAGGGTAATGAGTGTGGTTTTCAATTCAGGTAGTCCAGTGTTGGTGTGGCGGCCGACGTATCCATACCCCAGGTCCCTGACTATTGATTTCTGACTCAGTGCATGAAAACAGAGATTCTGTGTGTGTTTTGAAGAGTCATATTTTTTTATCTCTTTTGAGTCAGCTCACTAGGTATAACTTATTGACCATGGTGCACCTGTTTCTTTACAGGATGCCTCCACGTATACAGCCAGCCAGGGATCCAGGCTTTGTACAAGATGTCATCCCACTGAGCGACGACGCCTCGGTGTAGGTCCCTATCATACCAGAGGCACCAGCGGTACCACTAGCCATTGGGCCACCGATGCCACCAGCCTTAGCATCATAGAGTTCATGACGCCTGAGCACGTTACATGAGTTCTAGTGCCAGAGGCTGCCCCGGTACAGCAGCGAGACGGACACGCAGCTAGCAGAGGATTGGCTAGAGGCTATGGTGAGAGTCTTCAGGCTATTAGGGACACCAGAAAACCTTATAATGATCCTTTCCACAAGTCTCCTCCACGCAGCAATAGGAATATGGTGGATCTTGATGCTCCAGTTTCATGACGAGGTGAAAATACCCTAGGTATACATCAAGATCCTGTTTTCGGTAGATTTTCTCCGATCCACCTTGCGTGTGGTGCGGATACAAGAGCTACTTCATCTACAGCAGGGTAGCATGAAGGTGGCACAATACTAAAAAGGTTCACCAACCTCTTGCACTACTCCATAGATATGGTGCGCGACCCATTCTTCTGGGCCCAAACCTTTGAGCAGGGGCTCAGGCGAGAGATCAGGGCTTCGATGATATCTCTTAGCATCCCGACACAGGCGAGGGTGTTGGAGTGAGCCCTCTTAGTAGAGAGTTTCCTTACTGAGCATTCACCAGCAGCGAGACCCACCACTGGGCATCACGTAGCAGATTATTATAAAGATGGCAGCAGACAGATGTCACAGAGGTCCAAGCGGACTAGACCATCTGGTGGACAACCTCAGGACTTGGGTTCGGTTGTGCGAGGAACACGAGATAGAGCCAGTCATTCAAGGAATAGGCAGTGTTTCACATGCGGTGGGCATGGTCACATGGCTCATGACTGTCCAACCCACCATACAGATGATCAGAAGACAGTTGAGGGACCTCCCAAGAAGTGTAAGAGGTTCGATCGAGGTGATCAGCAGGGCATAGGCAGACGTGGCAGAGGAGCTGGTCGTGCAGCTGGCAGTGGACGACGTTACGAGGTGTTGCCACCACCACCACCAGGATGTCTACCCTGACCACAGATAGTAGGTGAATGGGAAAGAGAATTGCTCTAGGTAGCTGAGGCTTATAATCACGACGCTTCGGGGATGATTCGAGGTACGATCTATGTCTACTCCACCTTAGCTATAGTTCTTATAGACACGGGTTCTAGTCACTCTTTCATTTCCACCACCCTCGTTCAGATCTCGAAGATTCTGAAGGAGATTTTGGCTTGATCATTATGGCTAGAAATTCTTACAGGAGAAGATTTGATGATTACACACTGCTTCCGGCAGTGTGAGCTTACTCTAGGAGGTAAGAGCTTCGGCTGGGATCTGCTTGTAGTGGCGTCGAGGTCTTACGATGTCATCTTGGGTATGGACATGTTATCTACAGTCCATAATCATATCAACTGTATTAAGCACAAAGTGCAGTGTGTCTGCATGGATAGGACTAGGTTTAACTTCACTGGTGAGAAGGGAGCCTTTACAGCACATGATGGACTTTCTCGGAGGAGGGTGCAGCCGATCACTAATCAGTCGGTCTGCCATAACCTTTGAGTAGTTTATGTGAAGAGACTAACTTATCTTATAGTGGTGGACCAATTTGTAGATGTTTTCTCTAATGATGTCCTAATTCTACCTCCTCACAGAGAGGTGGAGTTATACATTGACCTGTATCCCAGGACGACACCGATATCTACACCAGCATATCGAATGGCTCCTGTTGAGCTTCATGAGCTGTGGGTATACCTCGAGGACTTATAAGGGAAGGGATTTATCTATCCGAGTTTTTCTCTCTGGAAAGCCCTGATTTTTTTTTTGGCCAAGATTTTGGATGGGATCCTGAGGCTTTGTGTCAACTACCGTCACCTAAACCAGGTGACCTTGAAGAACAGGTACCCACTCACAAGGATTGAAGACCACTTTGATCAGCTGAAGGAAGCACGGTGGTTATCGAAGATAGACCTCTGATCAGGCTATCACCAGCTCAGAGTTCGAGACGCGGATGTACAGAAGATGACCTTCAGATATTGGTACGACCACTACAATTTCTTGGTTATGCCTTTCAGTGTAACCAATGCTCTAGCAGTGTTCATGGGACTCATGAATAGGATCTTCCAGCCATACCTCAAACACTTTGTCATAGTCTTCATCGACGACATTCTTATCTACTTGACTACTAAGGAGGATCATGCCTACCATTTACAGGTAGTACTGGACACACTCTGAGAGCACCATATTTATAGAAAGCTCTCGACGTGCCAGTTTTGGATCTAAGAGGATCACTTTTCGGGACATTTCATCTCGGAGGCCGGAGTTACAGTGGATCCAGTGACGATTGAGGTGGTACTTTCTTGGGAGCCACCCAGGAGTGTGATAGATGTTCAAAGTTTCCTAGGGTTGGCTGGGTATTACCATAGGTTCATCTTACCCAGAGTTACAACACCACTATCAGCCTTTTCCAAGAAGGGGCAATCCTTTGTGTGCTCGGAGAAATTTCGGTAGAGCTTTCAGGAGCTATGGAGGAGGATGACTAGTGCTCCAATCTTAAGGATTCCAGAGGAGGGCGTAGGGTAAGTAGTCTACTACAGAACATCAGGGACAAGACTCGAGTGTGTACTGATGTTGGAGCAAGAAATGATCACTTATGGTTCTCGTCAGCTGAGACAATATGAGAAGAACTAAACTACCCATGACCTGGAGTTAACAACTGTGGTCTACGCCATGAAGATATAGAAGAACTATCTGATGGGTGAGAGTTTCACAGTTTACTCTGATCACCAGAGTCTCAGGTATATCTTCTCTCAGAAGGAAGTGAACCAGAGATAGTGGCGATGGCTTGAGTTCCCCTAGTACTATGACATAGAGATATTATATACTCCTGTGAAGGGGAATGTTGTAACAGATGCACTCAGTAAATGATCTGGTATACAACTGCTAGGCGAGGTGATAGTGCAGCTGGCTACTTTACAGATATTCTTTGTGGACTGAGATGGATAAGTTTTCCTTCAGTCTCTAATAGTCACTCCTCCACTTCTTTAGTGAGTTAGGGAGGCACATCATGGAGATGCTGAATGTGAGACACAACGTGCTCAGATACCCATAGGGCTGGAACTTGATTGATTTTCTAAAGGTGGGGAGAATATCATCCTCTTCAGAGGACATACTATGTTTCCAGTGTCACTTGAGGAGGAAGTGTTGATGGACTTCAAAAAATCCCCTCTAGCAGTATATCCCGGAGTGGCGAAGATGTACCAAGACCTTCGACGACAGCACTGGTGGCCAGGTATGAAGAAAGGAGTTGCAGAGTTTGTCTCACGGTGCCTCACTTTTCAGCAAGTGAAGGCAGAGCATCAGGTACCAGCCAGATTGGTTTAGCCTTTAGAGGTCCTAGAGTGGAAGTCGGATGGGATATCCATAGACTTTTTAACAGTACTTGCACGTGCATCCAGGGGACTCGACTCTATTTGGGTGATGATTGACCGACTCACCAAGTCGGCCCACTTGCAACCGAACAGTGAGAAGGGTTCAGTAGAGAGCTTGGGATGCCTCTATGTGCAGGAGATTGTGTGGCAACATGGGGTACCTTCTTCTATTATCTCTGATCGTGACATAAAATTTACTTATCGACTATGGAAGGGGTTGGAGGAGGCTTTCAGGATGCAGCTTCATCTAAGCACCACCTTCCATCCTCAGACAGATGGCCAGACCAAGTGGACCATTCAGACCCTCAAGGACATGCTACATGCTTTTTTCCTCGACTTCTGTCATAGTTGGGAGGATAAAATACCTTTTCTGGAGCTTTCATATAACAAAAAATATCAATCCACCATCGGGATGGAACCATTTGAGGCCTTGTATAGTCGACCTTGTAGATCACCACTATGCTGGACAGACCCAGGGGCGTTAGCACAAGTGGAACTAGAGATTGTACAAGCTACGATGGAGAAGGTTCAAATCATCCAGAAGCAGATGAAGACTGCACAGAGCAGACATAATTCATATGCAGATAGGAGACGTAGACCTCTAGAGTACGAGAATTGCAACCACGTCTTTCTACGAGTCTCACCTCGATGAGGTTTACGAAGATTTGGCCGAGGCGGCATGTTATCTCTACGTTTCATTGGACCTTTTCAGTTCCTCAATAGAGTTGGCGAGGTGGAATACCACTTAACTCTTCCACCTCAGTTGCACTGGATGCATGTCATCTTCCACGTATCCCAGCTGAGGAGATACGTGCATGAACCTTCTCAATCATCGACCATGGGGAGATGGACGTCGATGATGGGGTGAATTTTACAGATGTTCTAGTGGAGATTGAGGATCGACATGAGTGAGTCCTTCACGGATAGTCGATACCTCTGGTGCGCATTCATTGGAAACATGAGAACCTCCATGAGAGAAAATGGGAGCGGGAGGCTCAGATGCGTGCTCAGTACCTCCATTTCTTCCTTTAGTTTGAGTTGTGGCTTATAAGGATGTAGTGCCCTAAGGTGGGGAGAATGTAAAGACCCGGAATTTCCATGGAAAATTTCGTCTTAAATACATGTTAATTTTACGAGTCTGTGAAAACAGACGGTGCATGATTCTAAGGCCTGGTCTGCCCGAAATTAATTTCTGAAGTTTTGTTCGGGTACGTTCAGTAAACGTACGAGCGGGTTTTTTTAACTTTTGAACCGGTGCTCGGAATTGAAATCTGAGGGCACCGTTGAACTCGCAATGCCGATATTCACTTAAGAAGACTTTCACCTCGACGTTAGTTGGTCAAGAATTAAAGATAGTTTTTGGGTTTTTTTGTGGAAATAATAAAATAAAATAAGTGCATGTCTTGTTTTATTTTATTTTTTATGACCCCCATGTTGATGTTGGAGGTGAGGACCACCACACCTTAACCTCCCATGAGAGATTATGGTGGTGGGTCCCACCCAAACTCAACCTCCCATGTGAGGATTAATTTGGTGGGGACCACCTGAGGTTATAACCTCTTGGACTCCCCATTAAGTGGGAAGAAACCTCTTGAGCTCCCCACTTAATGGTGCCACCATACATCACATTAATTGTGGAACCCAAGTGTTACAACCCAATATTTCATAGTACTTTATTTCTTCAATGTAATTCAATAACTTTCCCTACACGCAACATTGAGTTCAAGCACACCACAACATACCAAACTAGCCGTTTAAAAGAGGTTATGAATAGTATTAACTAGATTTTGAACATTATATAATCATTATAATTTTAGAATACATATTATGAGTTTCTTATAAATAATGTAAGAACAAATATATTTTTTCAGAAAAAAGAAGTAGTTTTCAAAAAATGCAATTTTACCACCTTTTAATGGAGAACCCTTTTATAAATCCAATATTTGATACTTTTATATATTTAATTTGACAAAAAAACTTCTTATTTAGAATGGAGACATAATAATTTAGTTTTAATAAATTTTTGGTGTTTTTCTGATATCTTTCATATTTGGGTGAATAGTGGAAAATACTATATTTTAACTGAAAACAACTTTTTTAATCAAAATAATTTATAGTGTTAAATTATACATTTTAATGGTATTTAAGTATAAAAAGATTATATTTTTACCATTTAATCAAATTCTAGTCATTTTAGGTAATTTTACATTGAAATTGGACATAAACAAGTGTCAATCTTTTGATAGTTATTATTTGTAAAAAATATGTCGTTTGGTTTTGACAACGGGAATTAGTTTTAAATTAATAAATTAAACGTCTATGTTTTGAATTTGTTAAAATAGACATCATTTTCAGATTTGGACTATGGAAATTATCCTAGGGTGAATTTTTGGTATTTTTGTGAAAACTTTCAATTTTTTGATGAATATTGAAAAACACTAAGTTATTATTTAAAAACCGGATTTTTATTTATATAATTATTTTTTTATTTAAATTTATTTAAGGTCAAAATAGATACAGAATACCTATATAAATTCAATGTAATTCAATGGAGTCATTTTATAATAATTTGAGTTATATAAAAATTTTATTGAACTTTTCACTGTCTTTTACCCACCTCCTAGGAGAATCTGCAAATTCACATAAAACATAATTTTAACGCATCTGTGAGTGGTATTTCAAAAATAAAAGATACACGGTTAACCTTAGTATGTAAAATGTGGTTCAATAAGATGAATATTTTTTTTTGAATAGTATCTTTTGACTTTTATTTACCACAGTTAAAGGTAATTATGGTAATTCAAGGTAAAAAGAATATTTTAATAATTTAAAATTACCTTAACACATGTCCCAACCTTATTGGATCAATAATTTCCGACCATGGGCATCCTTGGGACTATTTGTTGACCCCATGGAGCCACTTATGAATGATAATGACACTTTAGATTAATTAATTTAAAGTAAAGACAAAATTGACATAAAAACATTGTTTAGTAATTAATTTTTATATGGTGTTATATAAGTAATCTTTTTGACTATAAGTATTGTTTGGAAATATAAAAATATTTCCTTCATAATGGTATTTTTTTATATTTCTTATACATTAAATAATTAAATTTAGTTATGATACAATGATGATGCAGTCATTACCATATTAATGAAAGAATCAAATAAATGGTATTAAAAATAGTAAAATAAATATAATTTAAACGTTTTTATGAAAACCAATAATTTTATAGGTGAATATTACATGTTAGGGATGATTTAATGTATCTTTGTCGAAGTAATCATGTTGTGATGACTTTCACAAATACAAAATACCAAATAGTGTCAAAATTGAATTAAATTAATATTTAAAACAAATACTATATTATTGGTTGATATAATATTCATAAAAATTTATGGTTCGGCCAAGGAGCTTAAATAATATTATATATGTCATTAATGAGCCACTTGAGGTTCTATTGGATGTTTAGACTATGTTTATAAACCATATAGAGTAAAAATACAAGAAGACACAGTAAAAGTTAAACTATTTAACTAAGAGTTAAATCTAAAAGATAAGGTTAAAATTGTAACCTAAACTTGTCTAAAAACTATTGGTTGAGACGATTTCAACCCATAACCACCTAAGGGTCGTAATAAATTCATTTGGAACCATTATAAACAGAATATTATTGTATAATAAATTAATACTTTAATCTTTTCCTAAAGTGACCCTCACCCCTCTTATAAAAGGGCACTTCCCCTTCTCTCAAAATCACACCTCAAAATCCATTTGGCTCGACCAGACCATACCCAAATATCCTCCAAACTATCCTAATTCCATCCTAGGGAACTTCCATTGGTCGTAAATCCAACTTAAGGATCCCTTTTGATCAAATCAAAAGGAATAACTCAAAAAATAGGTAATGATTTCACCACCCTCTTTCAAGTTATCTTTTTCTTCCACTTACTCTTTCTTTGTTGTTTCCATTCTAAAATAATAACTCCAATATCTTCTACATACTATGATGTTATTATAAATATGGAACAACTATATTCATTATTCTACCCATCTTATGAATGATAATTTCACCATGCGTGCGTACGTACGACTTACCGTCTCCACGCCGTAGTGTAATTTGTTATTCAACAATATGTTATTTGGATAGATATAATGATGAGTAATATGTATATAAATAATGAAAATAACATGATAATGTCTCTTTAAAATTAATATACCATCCAATTCCACACCTTTAAGGAATTGATATTGTCGCTCTTGCTTAGGTACGGATTACCGTCTCCACGACGCGATGAGATTCATTTCCACGATCACCATTCATCGGTGATTATAAAAATATATATTACTAATAAGTATGTAATATATGACATAATAATTCTACTGGAGATATATATATTTATATATATATTTACTTACATATATCTTATTCACTTAGTTACGTTCAATCCGATATGAAAATGGAAACAACATTTATGCGTACGTACGGACTACTGTCTCCATAAATAGTGTTTTTCATTTCATATTTATGTCGATTATACATATTTTTATTCTAAATATATATGATAGATAAATCATTTTTTATATTCTCTAAGTATTTAAATCTTGTTCTAAGTGATACAATCAAGGGTAAGAAGTTAAAACACGTACAATAAAGAAAGCGATTATTACCTGAAATGTTAATTTAACACAGAAATTATTATTAAATGGGTATTATAAAGTTATTAATGAATCATGTATGATATCATAAATACTAATATGGTTCTAGTTTACTTGAAAAACATACTTCGGTCTTCATACAGGAGGTTAAGCATACCCTCGACTAAAGGAAAGTGCATGGTAAGGGGTTTTTATCTCACTCCTTATTCCCGTGAGATTCAAGCCATATTGCCACTATTACATTTTTTGTGGTGTATGTACTTCCCATAATTGAAATCTTGGTGTAATAAAATTTAATTGATTTGTATTTACATATTCATTGTATGATACTTCTTTTATATGGTTTATGTTCCATAAGTTACCAAATTGGTAAGGGTTAATATCACAATATCTTTATTATCCGAGGCTGTTTTCACGTATGTATCTACTGGGAAATATTTATTATCCATGTCCATGTTTCATAAAAGAGTTTTAAAAGGGATTCTATTTAAGGTTATTTTCACTAAAACATCATTTTAAATGTTTTAAATATTTATCCTTCTAAATCATTCTCATTAATGTCCATGTTTTCAAAATGGTTTTTAAGAATTTATTTATATGGAAATGAATGTTTTCAAAATGTTAATTACTTTAAATGTTTCAAAGTGGTATGGGACACTTTGATTCATGAATGTCTTTAAATGTATTCCTTTTTAAATTGTGTGACTATTAAATGTTTTCATTAAAAAGAGATATTTCTCTCAAAGATTTTTACAAATCATTTTCATCTATGTCAACATCCTTTGATTGATTTTAAACTTGTTTGAAGTTGATTTATTATGATACAAATCTTCCATATTGTATTGAAGGATTTGTGATATGTTTGACTGTGGATGTGTTATTTTTATACCATTAATGGTTTATGGATAAAGTATTGAAATTTCGTATGCTAGTTTTAATACGAATGTTTATGCTATGCTTAAACTTTTTCATATGAGGAATGCATTAGACTTAGTAAGTGACGGGTGCAGCCTGCTATAGCTCCTCGATGCAACAGAAGGTCTCATGAGACAAACTAGTGTCTTGGAACAAGGCTTTGAGAAAATCTTATTTGTATTCTTGGTGCAAGGCCTTGACTATGTGGTTATGATAGTCTGGAATTGTGCATTCCTTAATTATGAATGTAGCTATTGTTATTGCATGTGATTATTCGACTAGTATAATATCCATGTGAATAGGTAAATGGAATTATTTTGTTTTATCTTTGCCATATTGTGCTGAAGTTTAACTTTAAAAAGGATTTTCTTGGTGTTATACATTTCCTTAAATGTTTATGCTTATTTATAAAATTTTACGCTATATTGTTATCCTTACTGAGCATATGAGCTCACCCATTTCTATGTTTTAATTTTATCAGGATTCCAAGAAGTGTATTATGATTGATTAGAATGGTTAAGCTAGGGGATTAATGGAGTTCCCAAATGATAATTTATGTTGTGTTTTATTTTCTAATTTTTTATGTAACGTTCATTTATGTAATCTATTTTCCAAGACTGCTAAACTGATCTGTCTTTCCAAAATAAATTCCTTATAATCATGCTAATATATTAAAATAATGCACCGACTCTAGGTAACTGGGGTCGGGGTGTTACACCAAGTGTTTAGGAATTATTTTTTAATTTCATACCAATGAAATAATATATAATATAATCTATTATTTGGAACGTCTATTCACTTTGGTGATTTGATTGGAGGGTTATTGGGAGATCCTCCCAACGCAGAACGACCATCGAAGAATGAAGAACGCTTCATCCGCTGACGACGGACATATTCTTCTTTGATCTCCATCCAGAACAAGGGAGGAAGCGCCATCCTTGAAGAATGCCGACGACTTTGTCATCGAATTCTTCATCTTTTTTTCCAACGACAATGAATCTGAGTTAGAGGTTCAATCTTGGTTAATTTATTCGCATTCTTCTCCTTGCTTCTAGGATTAAGAATCAATGTTTTTTGCTATCACCCTAACATGGAGGGAATGGACCAAACAAACACGGCCCGACCCCAATGCCTTCTTTGTAGAATATGACGTTAAAATGCAGCATGAGTCTAGGATGTGTGTTACTCATCACTAATGGTTGCGGATCGAAGGAAAAGTCCCAAGAAGTGCACAACTTCTTCCAGAATGAGAATTGGGCCACCGCAACTCGTCCGATTACCCGTGGAAAGTTCACCGACAGATGGAGTGATAATCGTCACCGCATGGATTTTTTCAGGGAAACATTGCCGCCAGAGGAGTAACCTACAGCCGACGGACCGCGGTGGTGCAACGGCGGCCGACATAAGCCCAACCGTGTATGAAACTGGCGGCCTGAGCCTCCGGGTCATCAGAGAAGGCGTGGCGCAACAGCGCCATGCGGTGGAGGACAAGAGGTCCACAGAGGTACCACAATGGTCGATGCATGGCTGGCCGCGAGGAAGACCTGGGGCCCAAGCCGTCGAGTTGCTGGAGGAGGCGTGGCGCAACGACGCCGTGCGGGAGTCGGTTGGCCACTCAGCCAGTCGAGAGGAGAGGGAACCACCGCTGGGTCCCACATGATGTGGGCTAGTGCCATGTGGCACTTGTTTTTCTCCCACCTAAATGGAATAGTTATTTGGGATTTCTAGGGGGCACGGTTTCCCCCTGGACGCTGCGAGGGCGGACACTGCGGGCCGCTAGGCCGGACCCAACGTGGGCCGCCTGGCCGGACCCCCTGCGGGCACCTAGGACGGACCTAGTGCGGGTCGGACCCAGCGTGGGCCGGCCCATCCCCACAGACCAAGATGGATCCCAGTCCAGACCCCGGATGGGCCAGGTCGGTCTGACTGTGGCGGATCGGACCAGGACCCGTTTTGGCCTGTTTCCATACTTTTGACCATAAGTTGAGCTACAAGCATCCGACTGAAAAACCGTCTGCGGTGACCAGAAACCTTAGAAATAGATGGTTATTTTTATATAACCCACTCTAGTTTTGTAAATATTTTGGATATGAATAGGTGGGATCGAACGTAAATCCAATCGGGCCCTCGGAATGGAAATGCCAATAACTTTCAAACCGGGCGTCCGATTGATGCACCGTCTGTCGCGTTGAGTTTCTTATGGAAAGATAGATCTTTTGGATACATAAAAATGGGAATTCATGGTAGTTGATGTAGATATACATTTCTTGATGAGTGGAGCCTCCCGGAATCATGTGTGCCTTGTGCAGTACCTTGTGGTTGGCCACGCACTGACGATTGTTCCCGGATCCTGTGTGGGTTCGACAGCTCCGAATAATGTTCCTGGATCCTGTGTGGGTTCGACAGCACTGACGACTATTCCTAGATCTCCTATAGGTTTGACAGCTCTAACTAATATTCCTGGATCCTATGTGGGTTCGACAGTTCTGACTTTTGTTCTCGGATCCTATGTGGGTTCGACGAATAACTTTTCCTGGATCCTGTGTGGGTTCGACAGTTATGATTTCTATTCCTATATCATGTGTCAGTTCGATAAAATAGATGATTTAGTTGTTAAATATGATCATATTTATCTCTCTACATAAGTTGTATACCTGTGTGAGCTAAGTCATCATCTTTGTAATTACCTCATGATTAAGATGGATTACTTGATAACTTAGGTATACGTATGGGCATATACCTAAGTGGGGTTATCTGTTGATTTCATACTCTTTGGATTATCCTTGGTGGATTTTGAAAGACCATGAGGGTCTTGGTTTCCCTACTGAGCATTGTTATACTCACCCTTGTACGGCCTATGCCCGCACCTCGTTGTGTTGGATGCAGACGACGAACATCGCTGACCGAGGTTGAGTGTACGAGGACTGGACGGTACCCGGAGGTGGATCTCATGACGAGTCGGTACCCAGAGGATACTGATGGACGTGGAGTGCTAAGGAGGATATCTGTACCTACCCTTCAGGTAGGATCTGTGTTGGAAGATCGAGGAGCTGTTTATCATCTTTGAGTTGTTTTGTCCTTTTCATTTGTATGTGTACTTTGCAGTTGGGCTTGTATTTCCGGCCCCCTTTACTTTTCAGCACTCTCTAGTTATACAGTTTTACTTAGTGTTTTGATTTCATCTTTTTCCCTGTTTTGTGTGTTTACTCTAAATAAAGGCAATTCATTCCCAGTTTTAGGGATTTACGCCTTTGGTGTTAGTCGCCAACCCCTGGCCTATAAATGCGGGCTTGGGGTAGTCATGGAACGGGCCCCGAGGGATGGGTCATGATAGTGTTGATGATTCATACATTCCCCAAATTACTTATTGATCATTTTACTAAAGTATCAAAACAATCTGAATGTGTTTTCTTGGGTTTGAGTACACTACATGTCTTTTTTACTAAAATGTAATTTTAAAATCAAAACGTGTACTTTGACTCATACCGATGACCTTGTGTATCAGATTTAGGTGTGTTAGATTCATATACATCACAAATGACTTATGGATCATTTTACTAAATTATTTAAAAAAATTGACTTTGTTTTCTTGGTTTTGAATAGATCAATTGGACTTTTTCTAAAATTGATGTTGATTTTAAATAAAAACACACACTTGGAATCATACTGGTCACACCATGCGTCAGATTAATGTGTGGTTGATTCATGCACATCTCAAAGCACTCATGGATAGTTTTACGAAAGTATCATAGTAATCTAAATGTGTTTTTTTAGTTTGGGGTAGGTTAGTTTTTTTACTAAAATCTATGTCAATTATAAAAAAGGACACACTTAGAGTAATACCAGACACACCATGCATTAGATTGAGGTTCAGATGATTTCTACACATTCCATATCAGTTTTAGATTTTTTTTCCCAAACTATCAAAAAAATATTAGTATGTTTTCTGGGTTTTGATTGTGTCACTTTTCTTTTTAACTAAAATGTAATTTTAACGATGAAATACACACTTTGACTCATATGTATCACATCATTTATCAGTTTGACATGAGATCAATTCCTATATTTCTCAAAATGATTTATCATTCAATTCTCTAAATTTTCAATAAAATATGAGAAATATTGATTGATTTTTAGTGTGTGACAATTTTTAAAGTCAAATGTTAGTTTTAAACTGAAAATGGAAACATTGAGTCATTTCAAGCACATCGTGTAATGGACTGAGGTGTGGCCATTTCAAACACATCAAAAATGAATTTCAAATCGTTATCTTAAAGTATAAAAAAAATATGAATATTTTTTCTCAGTTTTGAGTATTTTAGTTGTCCTTTTTACTAAAATTAATGTAATTTTTAAATAGAAATAATTACTTGGAATCATACTAGTCTATTGAAATTCTCTATAAAACTAACAACACCGCATGAGTGGCTTCAAACAAACCATATCAACTCAAATAAAATCCACATGTATAAGAAAAAAATTATTATAAGTAATACTAAAAAGAAATAAATTAAACAAAAATATCAAATAATACAATAATTCTATGAGCTATGATTTTTCAGTAAACATATCAAGATTACCTCTATTATTGAGAAGTGGATGGGACTTGAAGAAATGTGATAAATGACAATACTATAGGGGTGAATGTTTTTTAGGGAGAATAAGCCTATAGAATTTTTAGTGTCAAAAGGCATGAAATATAAATAGATCACCCCAACTCGAACAAAAGAATCCACCTATATAAGAAAACAATTATTATGTGAGTAATATTGAAAATAAATAAATAAAATATAAATATGAAATAATATATTAATCTTATATACAATGAATTTACTGTTAAAACAATGTTATTAACTATGTAATTGAGCGGAGGCAGCTTCATTGGTCGTCTACTGTAAACGTAGTTGAGATAACTTGATTGAAAGTGATAAATACTACACTACAAGGGAGAAAAGATTTTGAGGGACAAGAATTCTATGGATTTTTTGGTATAGAAACACATAGAAGATGGATGGACCACCACAAATCAAAAAATAGAAACCACTTGTATAAGAAAACAAATTTAATGGGAGTAATACTAAAAAAGAAATAAATTAAACCTAAATATGAAAAAAATACATTTATTCTAGGGATAATTATTTTACAATGAAAATATAAAGATTACCTCTATAATTGAGTAGAGGAACTGTCATTTCTCTTTCTGAAAGGGCGGTGGAGACAACTTCAAATAAAGTTTTAAATGTAACACTGTAGGGGTGAAAAGGTTTTGAGGGAGAAGAAGTATGTGGATGTTTTGTTGTAGAAAGGCATAAAAGATGGACATACCACCCAAACATCAACAAAATAATCCACCTATATAACAAAATAATTATTATGTGATTAATACTACAAAATAGTATATAAATTTGAAACAATACATTAATTCTATGGAAAATGATTTTACTATGTAAAAATCATGATAACATCTATAATTGAGAAGAGGTAGCATTGTTTCTCTTCCTATAATGGTAATAGAGATAACTTGAAATAAATTGATAAATGAAACACAGAAATGGTGAAAAGGTTTTAAGGTAGAAGAATTCTGTTGATGTTTTGGTGCATAAAGGCATAAAATATGGATAGACCCCCCAAATGATAACAAAAGAATCCACTTTTATATGAAAACAATTATTATGTGAATAAAACTAAAAAAATAAATTAAACATAAATATAAAATAATAAATAAATTCTATGGATAAGGATTTTACTATGAAAATCTCAAGATTACCTCTATGATTGAGAAAATATTCCTTCATTTCTCTTATTGCAAAGGAATGACACAAGGATATAAATATTCTAAAATAAACTAACTCTGCAAAAAATAATGAAAATTAAATCAATGTTTCATTATATATAATTTTAGAAAAATATAGAAAGTATATCATAACATTACCTTTATATATTTCCAAAGGGTTTCCTTCATTATAGTTTCTTATTCTGAGGGATTGGTAACATCATCATGTGTATAAGACATTGTCTATATGAGTAGTCAAACATTTAATTTAGATTATGTTAATTTAGTAGAGAACATTTAATGTTATGAGGAAAAACATAATATATTAAAAAACATTTACCTTCTCAATGAACTCTCTTTATGTTTTTTAAAAGGTTCAAGGATTTTGTTCCTCTATCGTGAATCCAAATACCCTATTTCTGACACTTCTAACATTTAAGAAATTATATACATTGGGATCTATATGAACTAATTATGATGTCCCAATGAGAATATCACCCTCAATTGAATTTTAATCTGACTGAACATTTTTTTTTAATTTCTAGTAATACAATTGACGAAATCTTATTGTAGGATCAGAGACATAAATTAGTTGCATTGGTTTTGATTTCATTATGAAAATCTCATCTTCTTTCCCTTCAACATTGAAATTCACCTTCACAAATCCCATTCAGTCAACTTTCACTCCATTGATATTGTCAACACATTTACAATAGAAAAGTGACACTTGAAATGTTTTATAATACAACTTGTATATCTATTCTAAAATTCCAAAATATGACATATTTTCACAAATTTGATTTCTATCCTTGGAACTAGAAATGAGAATCGCTTCATCTACAAGCGTAAAACCAATATTTTTCATCATACTAAAGTCACTGTGTTCTTTTATATAGAACATATAACCATTGAGAACACAACCAGTTTAAGATATAAAATTTTCATTAGGTCCTCTACCAAGCCAATAATGTCATTCAACAAATAAATTTTAATTTTTAGATAAATCCTTATAAATTTTATATTTTAACCATCCTATAAATTGTGGATTATGTGTATTTTGTAATGTCTCGGAAATTATGTATATATTTTTTAATTATATGGAATTATTTGGAGACTTCAAAATCTGAAGGCACACGATTCCGAGACCCGAAGTGCCTGAAATGATCCATCGAAGCTTGGTTATGTTTTAATTAGTGCGTGTAAGAATTTTTCCTGAAAAAGTGGAATAAATCATAAATGGTTACTCAGATCAAAAATCTGAGGGCACCGTTGCACATAGGATGGAGGGATTACCCTAGGTGCAATTTAAGTTTAATCGGCGCAAGCCTCATGTGAGAAAACCCAAAAATGGAATAATCGTGAATAAAATAATTAATTATTTTATTTTATTTTATTTTTTAAATGCTGATAACACACAAAGGCTAACTCGAATTGAAAATATGAGACCACCACTGAACTCGTGAGGGTATTTTCTCTTTAGGTAGATACTAACATTGGTCAGCATGGGCCACTAGTAAAAGTTAGTTTTTGGCCGTAAATAAAATAATTAAGTGACAATTATTTTATTGTAAAAAATCATAACATCTAAATAGTAACTCTGATTGAAAATATGAGAGTACCATTGGGTTCATTGGTGCATGTTTCACTTAGGAAAAGCCCAAACATGACCGGTGTGAGTTGAGGGTGACTGTTAATAATTTTCCGAACTTTTTTTCGGGTACGTTCAGTAGATGCGTAAGCAACATTTTCTAACTTTTGAACTGGTGCTCGAATTAAAAACATGAGGAAACTATTGAATCCACATGGCTGGGATTTGCTTATGGGGGACTTCACTTTCACCGTAGTAGGTCTGGAGAAAAAGTTATGTTTTGGGTCTTTTTAAAAGAAATAAAGAATATAAATTTTTTAATTTATATTCATTTCATTCCTCCAACGGACAAGAGACAACATGGGACCAACGACGTATCATGCCAATAAATGGATTTACCATTAAATTCTAAGTAACTACACCATTGTGGAATTTGGAAGGTTCCTTATTAATGGGCCTCCATTAATATCACAAATAGTATACACCCTCCCCCTCTCATATTTATATGGAGCTTGGGGAGAGGTGTCAGCACTGCTTCGCCAAGTAACTAAGTGCTGACAAAGTGCAGTGACACCAAACCCTTAGAAGATGGATCTGGAACCAACGGGACGTGATGAGCGACACCGAAATGCCGAAACGGAGATCAAGGAATGAGTGACGTCGTTGGAGGCTAGTTAAGGGGGACAATGAACACCGACCCCCTACCACAAACACACGCTCTCCATCATTCTTGCAGTTGGTATTTATAATATGATTGAATTTAATTTATTGATCCTTCATATTCTGAATTCATGTCGATGATGGCCAAACGAACATGGCCATCATCCCGCACCTAATCCCTGCTCCTCTTTCTTTTTATTCTTAGCGAGTTCTTCATGCGTTCTTCAACACCAAATATTTATTGGCGTTGGAAATTCGAAGTTCTTCTGATCATGATATATGGATGTGAAGCCCTCGACACAAGGATCATGAATATGTGATCGTATCATTTTTCTAGGTTAGAACAAAGGTGCAGTGTCCTGCGAAAAGGGAGATGCAGCGACAGTCAGACGCGGTTGGAACATGCATCCGGCAAGGCGGTTTAGATAAGTGGTATCTCAAGGTTGCACCCTGCGGCGTGAGTCAGAGGCTGGGTCAACGACAGGACAAAAGGGTGCGGATTCCGAGCAGTGCGGCGGCTAAATGAACAGTGGGTGCAGTTCCCATGGGTGAAGAGGAAGGTGGAGGTCGTGGGTGCATGTTGTGGGGAGAAACAGCGTGAGGAAGTAGGTGATCTGGATGGAGGCAGTAGAGGATAGCTGGAAGGCAGCATCCAGGCAGTGCGTTAGTTTCAAGGCGTCGTGGCTTGGGTAGCTGGAGGTGGTGGCCACGGTATGGCCGTGCAGAAAGAATGAATAATCGAGGGAGTACTAATTAGATGGGAGAGAGAAAAGTATTTAAAGGAAATAAAATTTAAAAGAAGTAAATATGAAAAATAAATACTGACACATGGAACCCGCCTATAGCAAGGGGTTACAAAACATGCGTGAATCTCAATTGTGATTTCATATGGAGAAAAATACAAAATAAAAAAATAAAAAAATATTAATAATGTTATTATTATTTTGTGGTGGTAAAACCATTTTTCATGTGTAACATATCTGTACTACCTCGGTTTCATGAACCATTAGTGGAAGTACAACCCTAACTTCGAGACGGAAACTATCAGTCTAATATTGGATGTCTTGTTTTGGTTTTTCAGATCTGGTACCCAAAGCGCTAGGGAAATAATTAATTTAATATTATTAATAAATCTTCGACACACCATAACTCCTGCGTGAGATGTTCGATTTACTTTCCATCAGTGGTGATATGATCTTGTCATTAATATGGTCGATTCAAGTCTAATGTTGGATACTAAACATTGGTTCATGGATGAAACACCCATTGTTATTATTATTATTATTACGGGATCTTGTATCCGACATATCACCCTCATATGGTGTCGGAATGACCAACCATCTAAGATGTTACAACCCTGAAATTAAGATGGATGTTTCAAGACTAATTCTAGATATTTATGTTGAGGTCGAGGTGCGGACCCCACGAGGCCTGATCCGCGTGTGTTGCGGTGAAATGAAACTTTTTCACTGGGTATCTGTTTTGGACAAATGGGTAGTCCATATTGTGTGTTTTTTCATGTGGATCGCAACAGTGTGACCGGTTGGGTTATCCAATGCCTCTTGAAGTAAGGATGGGTTTTATTGAACACAAATCCAACTGGGCCCTCGGTACTAAAATAGGTATAACTTAATGACTGGTCATCCGATTGACGCGTCGTCTATTGCGTTGAAACCCTTACAACATGACGGTCCACTGGGTTAATATTTTGTGGAGCTTAGTGGTAGGCGAGGTACGAACAATATCTCGAGGGTATATTTTATGGATCTCAAGTGCACCGGGTGTGAGGAATCATGTGGCTAGATGTAACATGATGAAAGAACATCGATCCAGTGTGGGTCAGATCTCAGCGATCTTGTGTGGGTCAGCACATACCAATCCTATGTGGGTCAAATCCTGTGTGGGTCAGCACTCTGTGATCTTGTGTGGGTCAGTGCATACTAATCCCATGTGGGTCAGAGGGGGTTAGTTACCTATCTATCCTTTTTGGGTTAGAAGTAGTGCTACGTAACAGAATAAAATGATTTAGCCTTACAACTAATCATCTATACTTATGTACATAAGTTATACTTGATTGTGAGATGAGCCCTTACCTCTTTGGTGATACATTTGTGGTATTATTTTGTGTGTCATACCTGTGTGGTACTTACCTCGTGGTAATACCATTGTGGTATTCTTCTGTGTGACGTACCTGTGTGGTACTTTCCTTCGTGGTGATACCTTGGTGATATTGTTTTGTGTGGTGAACATGTGTAGTACTTTCCTTCATGGTGATACCTATGTGGTATAAGGTTGTATGGTGTAACCATTGTGGTACTTACCTTTGTGGTGTTACTTTCATGGTATTATTTCCTTTGTTGAACAATTGAGCTTTGAGCTAATGATTTGGGCATTGTGTTTCCATATGAATGAGATGGGTATACTTGAAAACTTAGGTATATGTATGGCCATATACCTAAGTCGGGTTGACAGTTGTTTTCATGCTTAATGGTTTATCCTTTGTGGATTTTGTGAGACCTTTGAGGGTCTCAGGGTCCCTACTGAGTATCATTATACCCACCCCTGCACGGGCTACGCCCGCACCTTGTTGTGTTTGGTGTAGACGACGGAAAATGCTGACCGAGGAAGAGAGTACCAGGACTAGAGGTAGCTCAGAGGTGGACCATAGACGAGTCGTACCGTAGAGATGAACTTTTGAGAGCTATACCTACCCCTCATGTAGGATCCTAGGTGAGTGGTCACATGAGTTGTTTCAGTTTACTTGTACTTTCTAGTTTTCTTGTACTTTCCAATTGGGTTTGTATTCTGGACCCTTTTACATATTGTATAGACTCTTTTTACTATTCAGTTTACTTGTTTTTGTAACTTGATCTGTGCTTGTTCGTGTGTGTTTACAGGATAAAAATGCAATTCCTTCCCGGTTTTTGGGTAATTCTCCTTTCAGTGCTAGTCGCCAGCCCCTGGCCTATGGAAGGCAGGCTTGGGGTAGTCACGACACAAGCCCCAGGGGATGGGTCGTGACAAATTGGTATTAGAGGAGTCATTTCTATCATATAACATTGGACTCTAATATTTTTAGCAGAAATAGTGTTAAGTGTCCTGATTGTGGTTATCAATTTAGGGAATACAATATTGGTGTGGTGGTCAACGTATCCATACACCAGGGCCCTGACTTATGATTTCTGACTCAATGCACGAAAACACAAATCACGGGTGTGTTTTAAAACGTTTTGTAGTTTTTCCTTGATTCAGATCACCAGGTATAACATATTTACTATGGAGAAAATGGTCCTTATCAGGATGCCGCTTCATAGACAACCAGCTAGGATTCCTGAGAGAGTGCACAATGACATTCCATCGACAAACGAGGCTCCAGTGCGGGGCCCTCTTGAAATGTTGGCACCTTCAGGTGGTATACCAGCAGTACCACCACTCGTTGGGAAGTAGTTACCACTAGTCACACTGGATGATGGTGCACGCTGACTGAACTCGTTGCACTATTTCCAGCGGAAGATGCCTCTAATGTTTCAAGGTGAGACAGATTCCCACGTAGCTGAGGGCTAGCTGGAGGTGGTTGCTAGAGTTTTCCACCTAGTTGAGACACCAGTAGAGAAAATGGTTGTCTTAGCTACTAGTCTCTTTTAGTGAGTGACCATGTGGATGGTCCTTATAGTGATGAGGATTTAGGAAATAGACCATTACCCAAGATAGTACCATCGGGTAGTGTGTCAGCGATATCACTACCCGTTGGTCAGCAGTTACAACCGGTGGTACCTGTAGAGGACACATATAGGCTTAGTGCCTTAAGCCTGATTCAACATTATATACCCCTCAGGTTATGAGGTGAGATCGACTCACATGCGGCTAAGGACTGTCTTGATAAGGTGGCTGAGAGTTCTCTAGAGCTTCTACAGCTTCGGCAGGATGACATGTTGGTAGATGAGTATTCATCGAGGTGTATCGATCATTCCTGGTACACAATGAATATCATACGATCATTGCTTCGGGGCTCAGACTTTCGAGGGAAGTGTGTTTAAGGATGTCTGATCCAACACTATTCCTTTATGTATTATTACTTATTTTGGGGTTCTAGAGAGTACCATTATGGCTGAATGTTCTTTGGCTAAGCGGATACAGCCAGTGAATGTTAGTAGTGGGAAAATAGGAAACTGGCGCGAGTCTTAGAGACTTGGGCCTGTAAAATTGTTTCCGGAAGAAGAAGTGTTAGGTAAAGATGAATCTGCAGGGATGAAAATGTGGATGCCGAGCTAGGGGAGTAGGATGAGGTGGTGTACATTTCAACATGTTCCAACCACCCCCCATTGTGGTCCTCACCAAGATCAGGGGGCTGGAGGACAGGGGAAGAGATTAGCTGCAAGCGGTCAAGGAGTGTGACCCAAGGGCTCTAGGAATGATTCGAGGTATGGTATGTGTCTACTACTAGCGTCCATATCAATATACATAGGCACCAATCATTCCTTTCCTCCACGAATCTTTTCCAATACCTAGATTTTCCGGTTAAACCATTGACTTGACCCTCACGTCTGGAGATACCTTTGGGAGGAGACTCGATAATCAGACTTATTCCAACAGTGTGATCTAACCCATGAGGTGAGAGTTTCGGTTGGGATCTCTTAGTGGCAGCGTTGAGGCCTTACAACGTTAGTTTGGGTATGACTGATCATCCATAATTCATACCCATATTGACAGTATTGGGCTAAAAGTTTGTGGTTTACCTACAAAGTTTGAATGATATTTTATTTGGTCGGTGAAAAAGGAAACCCAGGCAGCACATGACAAACTCATACAAAAGAGGGTGCAGTCGATCACTCGTCAGTCATCCATCCCTACCCTTGTGGTAGAAAAAGTTTTGAGTTTTCAGTTCCCAATAGGAGTGGTTAGAGTTCCTCCAGGACTATGAAATTGATATATTCTATACTCCTGGGAAGGGGAACATTGTAGCAGATGAAATCAGTATGTGGTCTGGTCTACAGCTGCTGGGTGAGGCATCAGAGTAACTAGTTGTGCTTCCGATATCCTTCGTCGATATAGATGAAGCAGCTTACCTCCATTATATGACTGTCACTCCCCCACTCCTTCAGCAATTCGGGGAGGTACAACTTGGGGGTATTAACTACGATGCTCGGTGTGCTTAGTTATCCTCAAGGCAGGAACCTGATTGATTTTTTGAAGTTGGGGAGCACTTCATCCTCTTTAATGTACATACCATGGTACCAGTGGTGCTTCGGGAGGAGGTGTTGAGGGAGTTCCATACGTCCCCTCTGGCAGTAAATTCAGTTGTGGTGAAGAAGTACAAGGACCTCTGGTGCCATTAATGGTGGCTAGAGATGAAGAAAGCAGTGGCAGAGTTTGTATCACAATGTCTCACTTGTTAGCAAGTGAAGACTTCATAGAGATGGAATAAGTCTTATGCTGACAGGATATGGAGACCCTTGGTATTCCAGGAGGGGGACCACGTATTCTTGCAAGTCTCTCCTCATTAGGGACTATGGATATTTGGCTGAGGGGCAAGTTATCACGGAGCTTTATCAGTCCTTTTTATGATACATCAGAGGATAGGAGAGGTAGCATACCTCTTGTCTCTTCCACCGAATTTGGAGATGGTGTGTGACGTCTTCCACGTATCCCAGCTGAGGGGATACGGGCACGACCCCTCTCGCATCATCGACCATGTCGATCTGGACTTAGAGGATGGGGAATCATTTTTTGAGGTTCTAGTGGAGATAGTGGATAGACAAGGGAGGGTCCTTTTTGGGTGGTCGATACATCTAGTGAGCATACGCTAGCTACACGGGAACCTCCAAGAGATCACATAAGAGCGGCAGGCTCAGATTCGTGCTCAGTACCCTCTTTTGGTTGTTTTTCCTTGTTGTGTCTCTTAGGAACATAAATCCCTAAGGTGGGGAGAATGTAATTTCTTGGAAATTTAATATAATTTTTTTAAATTATATGCAATTATTTTGAGACCGCATGATATGACGACACAAAATTCTAAGTCCCATAGTGCCCGGAATGATCCGTTGATGTTTTGTTAGGATTTAATTAGTGCGCGTAAGCATTTTTCTTGAAAAAGTGGAATAAATATTAAACAGTTACTCGGATCAGAAATTTGAGGGAACGGTTGCACTTAGGATGGAGGGTTCACCCTAAAAGAAACTATAGTTTAGTTAGTGAGAGCCTCCTGTGATAAAACCCAAAAATGACATAATCGTGAATAAAATAATTAAATAAAATATTTTATTTTTCAAATGCTTGTAAATCACAAATGGTAACTCAAATTGAAAATCTGAGTCAACCACTGAACTTGTGAGGGTATTCTCTATTTAGGAAGATACTAACATTGGTCGGTGTGGGCCACCAGTAAAAGATTGTTTTTTCCCTAAATAAAATAATTAAGTGATGATTATTTTATTGTAAAAATTCATAACTTCTAAATGGTAATTCGGATTGAAAATATGAGAGTATAGTTGGGTTCGTTGGGGCTTGTTTCACTTATGCAGAGTCTAACCTTGACCGGTGGGGGTTGAGGGTGACTGTGGATAATTTTCCTAATTTTTTTTTGGTACGTTCAGTATACAAATGAGCGATGTTTCCTAACTTTTGAACCATTGCTCAGATTAAAAATACAAGGACATCATTGAATCTGCAGGGCCGGGATTCGCTTAAGGGAAACATCACTTTGACTGCAGTAGGTCTAGAGAAAATTTTATGTTTTGGGAATTTTTAAAAGAAATTTGTTAATTTATTTTCATTCCTTTCCTCCAACGGACCAGTGACGTGTCAATACACTAAATTTATTGACCTTTTAATTCTATTTAACTACACCATTGGAGAATTAGGAAATTTCCTAATTAATGGGCCTCCATTAATCCCACAAATGTTGCACACCCTCCCCCAATCCTATTTATATGGACCTTGAGGAGAGGTGCTGGAACTTCTTCGCAAAACAATGAAGTGATGACAAAGTGCAGTGACACCAATCCCTTGGAGGATAGATGTAGTACCAACGAGAGGTGACGAATGACACCAAATCCCCAAACCGCTGATCAAAGAATGAGTGACATCATTGGAGGATTGTTGCGCGGGATGACGAACACCAACCCGATACCACAAATGCGCTCTCACCATTATTCTTGAGGTAGGGGTTTCTAATATGATTGATTTTAATTTATTGATCTTTCATATTCAGAATTCATGTCTACGATGGCCAAATGAACTGGTCCATCATCACGCACATTATCCATGCTCTTCTTTCATCTTATTCTCCATGATTTCTTTGTGCGTTCTTTAATGCCAAATAATTATTGGTGCTATAAATATGGAGTTTTATTGATCGAAATATATGGACGTTAATCCATTGATACAAGAATAGAGAATATGCGATCGTATAATTTTTTGGGGTTAGAATGAATGTGCAGTTTTCTACGGAAGGGGTGATGTAGCGGTGCTCCGACGCAATTGCATCAGGCATCCGGTAAGGTAGTTCGGATAAGAGGAAGCTGTAGGTGGATCACTGCAGCGTGAGCGGGAGGTTGGGACAGTGGAAGGATGATGGAGTGCGGCTCCGAAGTGGCGCAGTGGCCAGGCGACAGTGGGTGAGGTTCTCATAGGTGCGGAGGATGGCGGAGGCCGCATGTGTAGGCCATGGGGAGAAACAGCGTGAGGCAGCAGGTGATGCAGAAGGTGGTGGCGGAGGACAGCCTAAAGGTAGTGTCCGGGTGGTGCCTCAGTCTCGAGGTTTCATTGCTCGGTAGCCGGAGGTAGTGGTGGTGGTCTGACCATGCAGAAAGAATGAAAAATCGAGAAAGGAGTAATTATATTGGAGGGAGAAAATTATTGAAAGGAAATAAAATTTAAAAGAGAAATAAATAAGAAAAATAAAGAGGGACCCGTGGAACCCGCATACAACAAGGGGTTACAAATCATGCATAAATCTCAATTGAGATTGCATATAGAGGAATATAAAAAATTAAAAAAAAATATAAATCATTTTTTTATTATTTTTTATTTGTAAAACCATTTTCGGGTGTAACTTATTAGTAATACCTTTCTTTCACGAATGGACAGCAGGAGTACAACACTGGCTTCAAGTGAGAAATTTTGAGTCCAATATTGAATGTCATTTTTTGAGTTTTTGGATCAGGTACCCAAAGCGCTTGGAAAATAATAGATTTAATATTATTATTAAATCTTTGACCCGCCATAACTCCTGCCTGCGATGTCTGATATACTTTCCATCAGTGGTGATGTGATCTTGATATTAATATGGTTGATTCAAGTCTAATGTTGGATACTAAACATTGGTTCATGGATCGGTTCCATGAAACACCCTATAATAATAATAATAATAATAATAATAATAATAATACAGGATCTTGTATCTGACATATCTCCCTTATATGGTGTCGGAATGAAAAAACATCTAAGATGTTATGACCCTAAAATTACGATGGATGTTTCAAGACCAATTCTATATATTTATGTCGAGGTCGAGGTGTGGGCCCCATGAGGCCTGGTTCACGCGTGTTGAGTTGAAATCTAACTTTTTCACCGGGTATCCGTTTTGGACAAATGGGTAGTCCATATTTTGTGTTTTCCATATGGATCGCAATGGTGTGACATGTTGGGTTATTCGGTTCCTTTTAAAGTACATATGGATTGGTTTGAACAAAAATCCAACTGGGACTTTGGTACTAAAATTCCTATAACTTATAGACCGGGCGTCCGGTTGATGCGCTATCTATTGCGTTGGAACCCTTACAACATGACGCTCCTTTGGGTTACTCCTTTGTGGAGCCTAGTAGTGGGTGAGGTAAAAACGGTATCTCGAGGGAAGATTATATGGATCTTGAGCACACAGGGTGCGAGGAATCTTGTTGCTGACTGTAACATTAAGAAAGAACATTGATCTTGTGAGGGTCGGCGCTCAACGATCCTGTGTGGGTCAGCACATACTGATCATGTGTGGGTTAGATCGTGTGTGGGTCAATGCTCAGTGATCCTGTGTGTGTTAGCACATACCGATCCTGTGTGGGTCAGAGATAGTAAGTTACCTATCAATCTTCTGTGGGTCAAAAGTAGTGCTACTTAACAGAATAAAATGATTTATCCTTATGACTAATCATATGTACTTCTGTACTTTAAGTAATACCTGATTGTGAGCTGAGTCATTACCTTTGTAGTGATACCGTTTTGGTATTCTTCTATGTGGCGTTACTATGTGGTACATACCATTGTGGTAATACCTTTGTGGTATTCTTCTGTGTCGCGTACCTGTGTGGTACTTTCTTTCATGGTGATACCTTGGTGGTATTATTCTGTGTGGCGAACATGTGTGCTACTTTCCTTTGTGGTGATAACTTTGTGGTATTCTTCTATGTGGCATTATCTTTGTGGTACTTACCTTTGTGGTGTTACATTCATGGCATTCTTTCCTTCATGGAACAGTTGAGCTTTGAGCTAATGAGTTGGTCCTTGTATTTCCACATGAATGAGATGGGTATACTTGATAACTTAGGTATATATATGGGAATATACCTGTGGGGTTGACAGTTTCTTTCATGCTTTGTGTTTATCTTTTTTGGATTTTGTGAGACCTCTAAGGGTCTTCGGGTCCGTACTGAGTATCGTTATACTCACCCCTGCATGGGCTAGGCCCGTACCTTGTTGTGTTTGGTGCCAATGATAGACAACGCTAACTGAGGATAGGAGTATGAGGAATAGAGGTAGCTCGAAGGTGGACCTTAGATGAGGCATACCATAGAGATGACCGTTCGAGAGCTGTACCAACCCTTCCAGTAGGTTCCTTGGTGGGTGGTCACAAGTGTTTTTACAGTTTACATGTACTTTCATGTTTTTCTGTACTTTCCAATTGGGATTGTATTCTGGACCCTTTTACTTATTGTACACACTCTTTTTACTATTCAGTTCACTTGTGTTCGTATCTTTATATGTGCTTGGTTATGTGTGTTTACAGGATATAAAGGCAATGCCTTCCCGGTTTTTTGGGAATACACATTTCGGTGCTAGCTGCCATCCCCTGGCCTACAGAAGGTGAGCTTGGGTTAGTCACGGAATAGGCCCCGAGGGATGGGTCGTGACATATTTGATACCCACAATTAAGCATTTGATGGATTAAAATTTATAATAATTTATTTTTTGGATTCAACTTATGGATCAACAACTTCGTAACTATGTAATATGTAAAGGTGTTCTTGCTCCCACTCTGTTAAGGTAATTGTAACAATATCTCTTCTAGAAATAACTTTTCCCATAAGGAGTTCATTGTGACAAGAATTTGGGAGAACGATGCTTTCAACATCTAAAATTTAATTGGTGCATAATTCAATAACTTCTTCACCATTGTATCATTATGAAATACAACCTTATGGACAACATCAATTCGTTAGATACCCTTTCAAAATCTTCATGTACCATTCAAGGTGGCTATTTTGGTTTTAAGGGATAGGACAACATAGTTGAACCACTCTAACCAAGTGAACCATCAAGTGGGAGATTTTATCAAAGAATTATGTTGGGAATAAAATATCTAATTCACATAATATGAATGAAATATTCTTATTCGTGATGGGAAACATTATCGGGTCTAAAAAATTACTGCATATAGTTTTTAAAAAGAAGCAGTTTTTGGTTAATGTATGTCATAAATTTTCAGACAGAATATACCAGAAAGTTACATGCCTTAAATATTTCATAAAAACATGATAGTCCTATGATTTTTAACCTTGTAACTTCAAATTATTCATTGAAACAACATTATGGATATTTAAGTAATTCCCTTGAAGAACTTTTACACTAGTAAGGGAAAGGATAAATTTCTATTTTTGCTTTTGGATAGAGTGTAAGATGTTGGTGGAAACAAAGCCTGCCTTTTACCCTTCACTGGTGCCAAATATTCCCTTGTCCCCATTTCAATAAATTCCAACCTAGACATGATTCAATCAATCATTTTATTTAGGAAAATTTATTAATGATCCAACAACACAATCAAATATATTTTTCTTTACTAGAATGACATCAAGAAAATGTCTAACATACAAAAAATTCCAATATGAAAGTTTAAGGAAAATTTATCTCTTCTTCCAACATAATTTTGTAAGGTTTTTTGATAATTCTTTACTGAATAGAGTGTCCATATTTTTCACTTTATTTTAAATTTGATCACCCATTACTAGAGATGGTCTTGTACCTTGTTTGACATTCCCATTGAAAGATGTTGTCCAGGATCGATATTTCTTTCAATGAGGTAAAAATATATGATTTTTTAAATACACAATCTTCAAGGAATGTTTGAACCAAACTAAGAATTTTCATTTCTCACAAATGGGACACTCCAACATTCTTTTAATATTATAGCCTGATAAATATTCACAATTGGGGAATTCATTTATCATTCCCTTCAACATGGCCCTCAATGTGAATTCTTCACTTCTATGAATATCATAAATTATAAGACATGTATCCAACATAAATTTCAGATCTTCAATCAATGAATCAAAATTAACGTTAATATCATTACCGAGTTTCTTCTGTCGAGATATATGTAGATACAATATAATTAATTTTTGATTCATGCATAACCTTAGCGGCATGTTGTAATTTACCAACATGATGGCCATGTACAATGAGTACTAATATTTACACCAAAATGATTTATTCCATCTATAGATAATGCAAGATGCAATTTTCACAGCTTATTTCCAAATTTAGGAAACTTATAATCAATTTTCTTCAACTGAGGAGAATCTATAGGATGTTGTAGGTTAACATATATAATTATTGTATCTGTATTCCATGTAAATTTTCTCATTGTTTTCTGACATCCATATAGTCTTCTAAACTGTGGAATGATAGGAAATTACTATACATATTTTAAGGACTTTATTCATTTTTCTTATATCAATCCACTCCACACATATGGAATTTTTTGAGTGAATCATGGTCCTTGAAAGACTATATAAAATCATTAAGACCAGTATTTATTTTTTAGATATAATTCCCATTGAACATAACATTTTCTTAGCATTATATGTTAATCATGGTAGTTTATTTTCATCTAGTAGCATATCATTTAGGAGACTAAGTAGTTCTGTAATGATGGTGTCACTCTATCCGCTACCATCTTTCAGATTATATAACTTCAATACAACTAACAATGATTTATTTTTATTACAACCATTATACAATGGGTTCATGGAAAAACTAGTTAACTCCTTGAAAAACTTTGTACAATCATGAAATAATTATTCATTTTCCATTGTTATTTATTTCATGAAATATCCATTATCATTTACGTATGTATTTATATCAAATGATTCATAAAATTTAGTATCATCCCAATCACTGCCCACATTCAATTTTACCTTGGGTTTAGTCCAAAATTTACATCTTTGATCTATTATGTAAAAATTAAAATACTCTTCTAAAACTTCTAGAATAATGTTTCTTGAATAACAACACGGTAAACAAAAACATAGGATTTTAAAAGGTTCATCTATATGCTCTCATTCAAACTTGATGAATTCTTTAACTCTATCTTCATACTTATTTGTCAAGTGATTATATTGTATTCATTTTCAATTCATATCAATCCTATTGGTATTATTAAATATTGATTTTTTAAAATATATGAATAAATGCACATAAGATATTCATTATAAAAGTGAATTTTATAAACAATTCTAATAAAGAAAACTCAAAATGTATAGATTTGTTTCAAATAATTTTAGTTTGTTAATGAAAATGAGTAATTAGATTTTAGAAAATAATTAATTCATTGTTGTAGGTGTTATCCTATGAATTAATTTAATGGAGAAAGTTATTAGAAATACATCCTTATTTCATTTTCCATAATGAATACCCACCCATAATATTTTAGTTAATGTACAAAACATATCTATTATTTCTTCACATTAGATCCACATGAGATGTATATTTTTATTTATCATATCTTAAGGAATGGGTATTTAAGAAAATGACACTCCTAAATTATATAAAAACCCCTAAACAACCCTTTTATAACAACAAGTAAAATTATGATCCATCAATATTAGCTAAAAATAATATTTATAACTTTTATCCATTACACTTTTTATAGGTCCTGGTCTTAATAGGATTTCATAAATTATTCAATAAGAATAAATATTTCAATAGAATATATGATTTCATTTATGTAATTAATAATTTCTTATATTTCTTTTCAATTTAGATTATTCCACTACCTATTCATAATACTAATTTACCAGTTTAATAAGATCAAAATAAAAATAATTATACTTCTATAATAAATATATTAAAATTAAATTAAATTTAAACTCATTCTCATCTATTTATTATTACATGTCATTTATTGGGTTAATTTAACCATCAACATGAAGGATGATATAAAATGATATCATGGATTATTATAAAAACACAATTATTTTTTTATTAGATATTTACAATGAAATGAATTTTGTTTATGGTTCTATAAAGGTAATAAGAAATTTTATCCCATTCTTTATAAACCACTTTACATTTTTCAAAAATTACTAAAACAATAATGTTATAGATTTCGTGTTGGGGAACCATACCTCGAACATCCATAGAATTAACATGGAACATATTGACTCTTAATATAATTGTAATTATAATACCGTTAGTATTAAGATAAAGATGAAATATTGAATAGGGATCAATGAAGAAGATTTATATATTGAAATATATAAGGAATAATTAAAACTATTATGAACCAATGATCAATATAAATTAAAAACTAGGAATTAGTCTTGTAGAGAAATCTACTGTATAAATGTTGATAGTGAAAATAGTTGATTCAAAACAACAATTAAAAAATCCCAAAACAATATCTCTAAATTGGTAGTCATTCAAAAAGTATATCATAAAAATTTTTTATTCATAATATAAAATAAAAAATAGTATACAAGGACAAAACCAAAAATCACTCATGACATCGTTGTAAAATAAATCAAAAAAAAATGAAAAATACGGAAATAAAATCTCAAAGCCATCCTCTCTATGTTGAAGAAAATTTCTTTCATAAACTCTAATTGCATCAAAACAACAGATGTCCAATGATTTTCAAGAAACTGGAGACAGTCGAGTGGTGTTATTCGAGATTTTACTAACTAAGGAGGAGCACTAGGAGTTGGTGTCTTAGAAATTTTCTGATATCCTGATGGTTTTCAAGTGGTTGAGTTTTTTTAAATAGATCGGGACACTTTTATCAGGGAATATTTAGCAATAATAAATAGAGGTCTTTATCAACAATAAAAAAGCACTGATAAATTCTATATTTATCAGCGCTAATCTTTTAGTGATGATAGAAAATCATTTTAATAGTGCTTTTTAGCACTGATAATGTTTAATCTTTTTCAACGCAAAAAAAAATGCTGATAAAGGCCTACCTTTATCGATACATTTTTACTTAAGAACTAGTAGATGATTTATATTTATAATTATAAATAAAAATAATTGTAAATATATATATATATATAGTAAATATATTATATTTTAAAAATATTTATTATGATTTTATAATTATTTATTTGTAATTATAGAAACATTTTTGAAAAATAAAATTTATATCAAATTTTAAGTGCATACATATGAATATATGTAAAAAATTGGTGGAATTTAATAAATTTTAAAAAATACACTAATTGTTTTGAAAAAATGGATAAGTTTTTTGTGTGTGCATTGTATATAAAAATGAATTAATTACATCTATGTGAAATCAATATAACATGCATTTGATCTATGTTAAATTGAAATATCTAATTATACATTCAGTTATATTTCCATTTCAGTATGAAATTAGTCATTATTTTTAATTCATATTAATTTTTAATTTTAAACCATTATTCACTAAATATATGACTATTTAATATTAATCGCATAAATATATTGTAATATATAAATCATATTTATATGAATTAATATATATCTATATATTTAATATATGAAATTTATTAACATTAATTATCATATTATCTAACTGAAAAAATGATTAATATTTAATAATATATAATCAATTTTTTCATTTTTACCATTAGTTATTTAATTAATAAAACTTTTAATATTTTTTTAATAGACTCAATTTTTAATTTTTTTTAATTTTTTTATTATTTAATTTTATTTATTAATACATTTATTAGTGCTAAAAAAGTGCTGATAAAATCTATCTTTATCAGCACTAAAAATAAAGTGTTGATAAAGGTTCAATTTGTCACCACGAAAAAAAGCACTGATAAAAGGTCAAATTTATCATTGCTTTCTTCAGAACAGATAAAGATATCATTTATAATATCTTTTTGGTAGAACTGAAAAATACTAGTGATATTAAATTATGGTTTGTAGTAGTTCTTTCCCACTCTTTTCTTCTATTCAAAATCTTTATAGACCCAAGGTGTGGACTTATGTTTTTATCTCTTCTTATAGTGGTTTATTATGTATTTATTTTTCAATTCCATAAGGAATCCCAAAATAAGTGGTTCTTATTATTTTTTATCATTTTATCCTCTATCTATTCATTGAATTATTCTTTCCCTATTCAATGGTCAAATGGGTGTAATGAACTTAACCATAGTATCCCAAAGTCAATGGATACACTGTTACATTGTTGATAGATACAAGAGATCACGTCCCAAAGGACCAAATTATTTAGTAGTATTATAAAACTAGATACATTCTATAGTTTCACATTACTCTTGAAAACATAAAATAAGAAATATTATTTTCTTGGAGAACACTATTATGCTTTAATTCATATCTATACATATTAGTCATAATACACATCCTGACATCCTAGGGAGAGGAAACATAAGAAAGGTGTGTTCTCAAATGCTCACTAAGGGTATAAATATAGTGGAATCTATCATAATCAATATTTCATGGTAAATAACTAAAAATTATTTTCTTTTTAATTAATAACTTGGGAATGAAGTATAATATGATATGAATAAATGATGATCAAATAATTTCATCTAACTAATCACATGATCATTAAAATTATCCATGGATATCATAACTAATGAAATAATTATTTGGAAATAAACAAAAAATATCATAATTAGGGAATGTATAATTTCATACATCATAAATATACTATCGATTCATCATCCCAATACATCCTACATAAATGGGTAAGGCCTTGGCTAAATACCCATGCTAGTTTGTCTTGTGTGATTAACTGATGCCTCGATGGGATATAGAGGTCTCTTCCCATCACTTTATAAGTCCAATGCATTCTTCATATGAAATGGTAGAAATATAATCAATAAAAACATTCATATTAAACAGCTATCATATGAAAATTTAATAATTTCCAAAATAAATAAGCATAATTATAAACCATCAAATGTAATATGGTGAATGGTATAAATATAATATATCCAAAGAAAAACTAATAATAAACCATATATAGAAATGATAAATATGATTTCATTACAATATTTCTCTAGGGAAGCATAATTAAAATAAGGTTTGTTTTCATTGGTGAATAGAAATACCATAAAAATTTCATTAAAACAATTTTGATGAAATTATACTTTTAACTTTGAAAATTACTTTTAGATACTAATAATTTACTTAATATTAGGAAAAAAATTATTTTAAAATAATCAAATAAAATTATAATTCAATATTCAAATAAATTATCATTCATGACAACATGAAATTTTTTTCATCTCACGTAATTTAAAAATAAATATTCTATTCAAATTTTCATTAAAAACCTAAAAAAGTGCATCATTTAGAATATGACAGGAAGATTTATTTTAAATATTTTTGACAAAACATTTCAAAAAAGAGTAAAAAATTAATTTTAAAAATAATATTATAATAGTAAATACATTTTAAATAATGAAAACATCGATATGGAAGGAAAATCATTTTTGACCAAAAAGGGAAATAAGATTGGAATTTATTAAAATAATTTTCTTGATCAAAAATGTAAAAAGTAGAGAAAAATATTAATATTAAATGAAAATATAACTAATAATTATAGTATAGAAAAAACTATTTGGATTAATATATAAATATAAAATAAATACACTAGTAAATACTTCAGTATAAACAATCCCAAATAATGACGAGATTATAAAATAAAACCTAACAACATTGATATATTTTGAATCATGAACCTCATGAAAGAAATAAAAAAAATAAAATTTAAATAAAATTAAGATAAATATATTCTTGTTATAAAATATCAAAGTGGTAGTATATAGACAATATAAAATAAATAATTGTGGAATATGTCATTTTTCTCACAGAAGTAAAAGTGAGATGAGAAACCCAAACCATAGGTCTGGAATCTGTTGTATGTATTCAAAACTGATGTGTAATAAATATAAATTTATTATACATATATTATATAACCATACTCATATATATATATATATCATACCTTATTTTATTATATTATAATCATTTATCATACTTTTATTAACAATTCTTTTAAAAAAATAACTATTTCATATAATAATTTCGTCATTTCCATGTATTCTTTGGTTTAGTAGTTTTCGTCCTTGTATGTTGATAATGGTTAAATAAAATACATAATATTAGACATGATATTTGTATCATATATATTAATAATATTCATATTTATAGCTATCTACAAAATTTATATATTAAAAAATGAGTTGTATCGTTCAAGGAGATAGTAGGTCATACATATGCATGAACATTTTTTCCATTTTTTGACGGATGGAAAAAAATAAAGGTACATAATAATTAACCTTTATAAAATAATTATTATTTATTAAAAAAAATTATAAATTTTGTTATTATCATCCATGATAAAATAAAATTTAAAACAAATCATAATTCTTCGTGGAGGTGGTAGTCTTCATGTACGCACGAGCGACGTTTTCATTTTCAAACAGATTAAATTGTATGAATTTAAAAGTGATTATAATGAAAGAAGTATAATTATGATATAAATATCATATATATATATATATATATATTAAATATATAATTATATCTCTCTATGATAGCTAGTGATGGAAAATAAATAACATCGGTTTGCAAGGTGGTAGTCCTCTACACAATGGATCAGTGGTTTTATTTCCCATTTGATAGAGGAGGATCTGGATATAGGTTTTCAAAATAACGTAATAAAATATAAATATATATTAGATACATTTTTATTATTTAATAATAGTTTATGAACATTTTATTTAGATAGATGAAGAAATAAATTGAAGATATGTGGTTAATAATAATACATCTTCTTTTGACAACTTATTTAGGTTTGTACCTAAATCCTTCCTAAAATGGTTTTATGATCATAAAAATGTACTCCAGGTAATGGTTAAATATTTTAAAAATGGATTTATTTATTTATTGGTTGAGAAAAATTTCTCTTGATGTGTGTAAAAGAGTGGATATGGGTGTCCATTTATAAGTGGGGGAGAGGACACACTTGGAATTTTTACAAAGAATAAATTATAACCAGGTTTATCACACGCAACCTTGACCCAAAATAGACCATTACCAAACCTTATAAGAGGTAAGGTGTTTATATTTACATATAATAAAAATTACAAAAGTTTATATGTCCATTAAACAATTATATTTTTAGTTTATCCCATGGTAAACCTATTTTCAACGTAACAGCCGTAATTAATTTTTACTTTTTTTCCAATTCATTTTTCCCAAAAATTGATTTAAAATTACTAAATAATATTAAATTTTTTAATTAAATAAATTTAATCCACTTTTGAAATTAAAATCATGTAATAAAAGAATTTAATTTAAAATTAAACTCGTAAGCACGATGAAAAAATAGTTTTACAAAGAAAATATTTCATAAGTATAAAAGGTTTTTATATCAAAATTCAACTTGAAATTTATTCCAATGACCTCATTTTATTAATTATAATATAATTTTACTATTCTAACTTTAAAAAATTTTAAAAAAATTAACTTTTAAATGTTTTTAAAGTAAAATAAAGTTTCAATAAAAACCATATTTGTTTTATTATTCCTTAAAAAATTAATTTTTCCATAAAATTATAAAAAATACACTATAAGATAATTTTGAAATTATTATTAACCAATGAAGTAAAAATTTAAATAATTATTTTCTAAATATTAAAACAATTAAAATAAGTGTGTAGAATGTGACAAAACTGTTTAAAAAATACATTTTTATACATAAAACTGGATTTATTCTTATCACATGCTTAAGAAATTTTATAAATGAATGATAGAACATTTTATTGATTAAATAATATATAAATTTAATTAAAATAATCTACCAAAAGTGAATAATTTGATTTGTTAAGACAAAAACACATTACAAGTATAAAAATAGTTTCTCATAAAGGAATTTCTTTTACTTTCAAATGTTTTTTAATTTGATTTCTAATTGACTGATAACTAGAAAATTTACTTTATACATATTTAAACTATATAATTTTTATATTTTAGTTAGTCCCATACATACCCAGCGATCCAATGGATGGGTGATAAATATCACAATAAATAATAATATTATAATAGTATATTATAGTTAGTTTAAACACGGGGTTTCATATGTAAGATATCAAATAAATTAAATTTATTTAAAGATTAATATATTCTAAAATATCAGGGTATTACATTATATCCCATTAAATAAATTTCACCCTCTCAATTATATTTGTTTCAATATAGTCTTATTTTTTTGAAAACTCATATCATAAAGAGGGTTAGAGAGAAAGGTATATACAAAGACCTCTAGAATAACACATTACTAGGTTTCCATATAGGAAAATATTATTGGGAAGTGGAACTATGGATATTGAAGAAAAAAGTAAATTATTATATAGAGTGATAGAGATCATATATCACGAGAAATTTATTGATCAAAATAAATTCAAATACCTAAATCTATAAATTTGTGTTGGGTGAAATAACATTGATTATTTAGAATTAAAGGTAAATGTATAATTTTTTTTTCAATATCCTTTTACTAATTTTTAGGGATTAATTTTCTACCAGTACAATGAATATTAGAAAAGGTACTTATCTAATATCTTTTTATTTCATAATAATAATATCATCCTTTGGTTGTGCTTATATCAACTTCCACTTCATTTATTACTCTAAGAATAAATATCCAAGAGAAATTTTTATTCTTGAAGCATAAAAGGTAAATTTCAATGGATAATATAATATGAAAAATAAAAAAAAACAATTTTCATTGTCTTTACTAAGATCAAAATGGTTAGGATAATGTAAAAATTTACCCAAAATGAATAAACCACCATATTATTCTCGAAAATTAAATAACAAAACCATAGGTTTGACATAGATAATTTTATAAATAAATAAACCTACATACCAATTAATATATCTTGGACTTGGGCTTATAGGCTATATAATGGGTCTCCCTATAGCCAGATAAAAAGACGGTTTTTCTTTCATAATAAAAAGAGGCTTGATCGCTATGTTTTTTTTAAAAAAATTGATCTTGTAATTTGTTTCATAGAATCAATGTTATATTTATCCATAAAACCATTTGAGTAAAAATAAATAAATTTAAACTATTACATCTTAAAAGCCATTGATTAGAATTTTACCCTTGTCTCTCTTCGATTATTGGTCAAAGACTCATGACCTTTCCAAATGAGATGGGAAATCAAACAAAATGTGATAGGTCATTTTTCTAAAAATATATTAATACAATTAATATAAAATTCTAAAAATATAATGATAATTCATAGAACTTCCATCTTTCACAAAATCACTTTTTAACAACAATAGTTTTCTGCAACATTTTTCACAAAATCACATAATCTTAATTACTATTATTAATTTAACATTAATTATCATAATAACCCAATAGGTTATTAGTAATTTTAAAATTATGCCCTCAAAATATTAAACCATTATTTTTTAAATAATCTTCTCACTAAAATTCTTGGTGTAAATAAGGTGTATATATACCACAAGCATTAATTAAAACTAACTAAATGTCTCCAAGGATCTTATATCATAGAAAACATTTGAAGGGTTGTCGAAGAATTTAAAATTATGATCCACATAAAAATTAATAAACCCATAATGGTGTCCGTTATTATTATATTAATTATATATGGATATATATTCAAATTGAAAAACTAACACAATCTTTATATGTTTCATGATTTTTATAACCAAAATACAATTGATAAAAATATTCCTACAACATAATTATTGATTCCCAATACATAAAAACTTCACCCCTTTTACTTCAATGATTAGTATTTCCTAGGTACTTCAATTTTCCATGAGCTAACCTTTAACATATGTCATTGACTTAGATAATTCCAATTTTCCCTATATTTAAGACAACAAACATTAAACGGCTCCCTATGAAAAATTTATTTTCATCCATTGAACTTTTTACTCTTCCTTGTCAATTTGTTACTCTATACCCTTTTTCCGTGCATAAATAATTACATATTACATTGAGACATTCTACTAGATATCTCTGTCCATATTATAGATGTAAAGGAAAATTAACCTTCTTTATTCCATGGTCTATATCACCCATTCTCTTAGAAACTCCATCCTTATATTATCTGGTGAGTATGAGAGTTGGTTAAGGTATTGGTCATTAATCAAGAATCAGGATTATAGATTATATATATTCACAATATCATTTACATCAGTAATCGTTCCATTTGGTTACTAATAACAACAACATTTTTCATCACATTCAACATTGACCTGATTTATTTGGATTAAAACCAATTTCAAAGATTAAAAAACATATTCATAGAAATAATAATCATAGTGGAAACCCATATAATCCTATACAATATGTCTAAATCATGACCCCATATTTTTAAATATAAGTTACTATTGGTTTAACCAAGGAAATTAATTTTTATCAACCATTAAAATTTTTATGGTGGTATGTAAATAAAATTTTATTTATCCCAAGAATATCTCTCATGAGTATCAAAATAGTTTTGTATTAAGGAATGTTTTCAAGCACTAATTGAAGATCTTGTCCACACCAATGCTCCGTTTTCATGTTATTAACCCTAGGTAAAATATTATAGATTCACATCCACTTATATTATCTATATATAGATTAATTTTAGTGAAAACAATATAATATTAACCTTACCAAAACATTATGATGTTATCCAATACTTAGACTTATACTCAAATTAATTCATTGGAATATATTCCCTAATATATGATTTCTCTAATCTAGTTACCAATTCTTCTACAAAAGTTTCTTTAATTCCATCTATAAATACTTCGACTCAAGTATCCTGGAGTCAGTGGTAACTTTGTTATAATTTTTTTGGATACAAGAGATCATATACCAAAGGAATGAAGAGTTTATTATTTTTTAAAAACTAAATAAATACTTGAATATCATATTAAATTTTTAAAATTCAAATATAACTAATTGTTTTCTTTGAGAACTCCATTATCCCATTACTAATATCCCTACATATTAGTCATAATACACTTACTATCATCTTAGTGAATATAAACATAAGAAAGGGGTGAGATCAAATGCTCAATAAGGTTATTTGTATAATGGAATCTATTATAATCAGCATGGAAAGGTAAATAACTATTAAACAGTACATTTAATAAATAACATTAACATGAAGAATAATATTGGAGGAATAAATAATTGTAAAATAATTCTATATAAATAATCTCATGATCGTGAAACATATCCATTGATATCAACAATCCTTTATTTTTATTTTTATGTGTATACACTTTTTAATTAAGTTAGAACCAAACAAAAACATCCAAAAACCATCCAGATTAACCCCACTTGGACAATCATTATACAGGATAAAAATTCAAAATTCAAAAATCAACTTCACTGTAGAAAAACCCTAAACCAAGAACCACCACTACCTCCTTCAAAAAATCCCCAAATTGAAATTCAAAATTTTAAGTCATCATCACCCATGATTCCTGCATCGGTATCGAGACACACACCCATCATGACTTCCTCCCTATCCTATCTGAGATACACCATTATCATGTCTCCAGCCAACCATCGTTGTCTTCATGTCAATACACCAATCGTTACTTTCAGTATCCGATGTCCACCGCCTGCTCCAAAAACCGACATCGCCTGAACCAAACCGACACCTATGAACACCACTCATGTCAAACAACATCACTGAAGACAATCCACTATCACCACCATCATAAATGTTCAATAATCCCATCATGAATACAAAAACCATCAATAGAATCCACAATTTTTACATCTCACCCCAATCAAGTATCACCAGAAAATGGATATCATAAATTTTTAAATAATCACATAGACATCAAAAAAATAGTCTTATATTAATGTAATTAAATATTTCTAAAAATATAAAAATACCATTGAGACCTTAATTGTAATACATCTTACAAAATGGGTAACTCCTCAACAAAATACTCAAGCTAGTTTGTCTCATTAGACCCACCGATTCATAGAGGGGTTATTGCAGGCCTTGTACTTCACATACTAATTCTAATGGATTACAAATATGAAATGGGGAAAACATATTAAATGAAATAATTTTATTAAAAAATTTAATATTAAATTATAATAATTTCTACAATCAGAAAACATAGTCATAAACCATCAAGATTAATACGGTTAATGGTATTAAAATAGTATATCCCCAATCAAACTGATCAAAAAGCATCTGAATAAATAATAAGGATGGTATCATTATAACTCATATTCAATTTATCATAAGTAAAATAAGGATTATTTTTATTTATGAATTTAAATACCATAAAAATCATTAAAAACATTCCAGAAGAAAATACCCCTTTCTCTTTGAAAATCACTTTTGTACACTAACAATTTTTATATTATTTGGAAAAAAACTATTTTTAAATAACCATATATACATTTAAAGGAATATTCAAAAAAATAGGGATCATGTTGGTAGGAAATTCCATTAATATAATTATGTTAAAAACAAAGACCCCTTTCACATTTTTAGTAAAAGTCAAAAAAATACCTCATTTGAAAATGAAAGAAATATTCCTTTTAAACAATTTTATAAAAAATCAAAAAAATAGAAAATTAATTTTAAAAATTTAAATAATAATATTAAAAATAATTCAGAAAACGTTTTTTAGAAAACATTGATATGAATGAAAAATCATTTTTGACATAAAGGAAAAATAAGGTTATCTTTTCTTAAAATTATTATTTTTAATAATTTTAAGTACCAAAGAGAGGAAAATTTTAATAATACTTCAAAATTTTTTGAATAAAAATATGATAATAAAGTACATTGGTTTTAATATATAATTATCAAATAATTCCCCCAAAAGAGACTTAAACATAAATAATCTTGAATAATGATGAGATTGACTAATAAACACTTACCACTTTGGTAACTTTTGAATCATAACCCCCATGAAAGAAATATCAATAAATGAAAATTAAAAAAATAATAAATATAAATATAATAATGATATTAAATATAAAATATGTAATTTACATACTATATGAAATAAATAAGACTGGAATATGGCATATGTCTCACAAAAGTAAAATTGTGACGACAAACCCTTACCTCGAGTCTGACTTCGTCAATAAATGTTTGAAACTCTTATATAATTACTAAATAATTACTATAAATATATTAAATAAACACAATAACATATATCAAACCTTATATTATTTTATTATAATATTTTATCACCTATTAATTCATAATTCAATGTGAAAAATCATTATTTTGTTTAATAACTACTATTTTTCATGTATATTTCATATAGTAGTTATTTTCCTTGTACTTTTATTATGGTTACATCATATAAATAATTTTAACTAGAATATTAGTATAATATATATTCATTATATACAAGTCATATATTGAGAAATGAGTTACATCGTTCAGGGAGATGATAGGTTTTATGTATGCATGAACGTTGTTTCCTTTTTCAGATGGATGTAAATACATAAAGGTAAACAATAATTAAATTTTTTTTAAAAATTATTATATAATTTAAATCATATATTATAATTTAATCCATCTTTATTACCATCCATTTAAAATGAAAAACATTTCACATCGATTGGTGGAGGTGGTAGTCCATACATACTCAAGGGCAACATTATCATTTTCCAAAGGATTTAAAGGTATAAAGGTAGATGAGATAATATAATTTAAGAATTATATTTATTTAATAAATATTTGATATATAAATAAAATCTATTATTTTATTTATCCATCAGATTTGGTGATTTAAAACAAATTATATTGGTTCGTGGGGCTGTAGTCTATTGTTCACATGATCGACGGTTTCTTTTCCCATTTGATGGAAGAGGAGATGGATAAAGGTTACTAAAATAACATAATAATATCTTAGTATATGGGAGATACTTGCTTATTATTTTATAATAGTTGATTTATATTTTAATTAGTTTCAAGAATAAACAAAATGATAATTCATGGTTAAGAACTATACCTCTTATCAAGACCACCTATTTAGGTTTATACCTAAATCCTTTATAAAACGGTTATATGATCAAAATGGGACTCAAGTTAATGTTTATATATGTAATTAATGTATTTTTTATATTATTCTCTGAAAAAATTTCTCTTTAGATATGGATAATAGAGGATAGATGCATCCTTTTTCAAATGGTGGAGATGAAATACTTTGATGTTTTGAAAATGATAAAGTATAACCCCATTTTCACGCACTAAATGGCACCAAAATGGTCCATACCCAAATCATATATGTTATGTGATATAAATAAGTCCCTAAAGAAAAAATTAGACAAGTTTTCATGTCATTTCAGACAATATATTTTTAGTTTAATCCACGGTAAACATGTTTTTACCTTAACCGCAATAATTAAGTTTTAGTTTTATGAATATTCATTTTGACCAAAAATTAAGTTTAATTTTTTAAGTAATAGTAATTACTACGATTAAAAATAAGGAATTCATTTTTTCAAATTCATATCACTGAAGTGGAATAATTTAATTTAAAATTAAAACCACAAACACCACAAAAATGGTTTTCCAAAGAAATGTTTTCCAACGTATAGAAATTTTGTTATTGAAAAATTCAGATAGAAAATGATTAAAATGAACTATGTTGGATTAATATTAATATAATTGAACTAATTTTACTTTTAAAAATAATTTTAAAACAAAATTTAACTTAAAAATTTTTTAAATGAAAAATAAATTTTCAATAAAAATTGGTATTTTATTAATATTCATAAAAAAATAATATTTTCCAAAAATTATCAAATGACCACAATAAGATAATTTTAAAATGATGATTTCCAAAATTATTTTCACTTTTTAAAATTAAATTTTCAAAAAGCTGAAAAAATAATTTTAAAATAAATGTGCTATAAGCAACAGAACAACTTTTTAGAGAACAATTATAGTTTTTAAGCATAAAATAATATATATTTTTGTCCCATGCTTAGAAAAAAATATTGAATACATAATATTTAAATTTAATTACAATAATTTCAAAATTTTGAATAACTTTATTTATTAAGATAAAAACATGTTGCACGTATAAAATGGTTTTTGAGAAAGATATTTCTTTTAATTGAAAATGTTTTTTATTCTTATTTCTATTCGATTGATAAATTATGAATTTATTTAACACGTGTATGAAATATAAATTTCAAATTTTATATAGTATTATTCATACCCACCAATCCAATGAATAGGTGATACCTGTTGCATTAAATAATAATATTTTAATATTATATTGTGGTTCATTTAAAATCAATTTTTTCTGTAATAAAAGCATTTAAACAAATAAAATTTAATTAATGAAAAATATATTCTAAAATTTCTGTGTGTTACAATAGGGTTTATTTTTTCCAAATTCTAAGTGAGTGATTTCTTTGTTTATGGATTCTTATAATAAGGTGATAATGGCTTTTTATCCTCTCTTTTAATTGTTTTAAACCATCCATAATTGGGTTAAAGATTTAAATATGGGTGGTTTTGTGAGTTACCTTTGTTTAAAGAATCATTTGTGCTTGATTCTCTTAAAATTATACTCTTAAATGTTTTTAAGTGTTATATTCCATGTTTTATGACTGATTTAATCTATAAAGACTTTATTAAATATTTCCCATTTGATTTGGATAATTAAAGTTATGCTCAAATCTTATTTTCATATTGAATGTGATGATACATACCATATGTTTTATAAAAGTATTCACCTATTCCTCTATATAGGTGTTCATGATAAATTGTTTTCTCAATATGGTGGATTTTTGGAATGGTTCAAGAAGGAATCTATAAGAAATAGAATGAATTTTTAAGAAAAAGTTGACTTATAATGAATTCATCTCCATATAAATGGTTATGATTTATGGTAATATCAGGTTGTTAGGTAGAGCACCTAGGAAAAGTAAATTTTGAGGTATTGATGAAACTTTTCCAAGTTATCTCTACATTACATCACTAATGAAGGAATCTACTCTTACTGGTGAATGTTAATACGAGTTAAGTATGCCACTCTAGCTAGAATAATTCATGTAGATTAACTTAATTGAGTTGGATATGGATTTGTAACATCCCGGTTCCGAAATCCACCCAGAGGTGCCCCGTTTCTTTTTGGTCACATGGCCTCAAGCACATTTCCCCGAACTCCAGAGGCTGCCAACTAGAAGCGAGGGACTTGGGTGTGGTAGTGGGGAAACTATTCCTTCATTGGAAGAGTACACAGCAGATGATAAACAAAAGAAATAGAGGAAATAGTAAACATCCATACAAGAGTAAACAGTGGAAGACTAAAAGTGTAAACAAATGGAGCACATATATATTTAAAAATGCATGATACATATATGTCTAGGAAAGCAGCCAAAACATTCAAAATACTGAATACAGTACTAAACCATTGGGAAAAAGGAAAAAAGATAAGCAGCTCCTTAGAATCGTAAGCCTCAGCTTAATCCCATGCTCTCCAGATCCAATGAAATCAAGTACCTGAAGTCAAAGGGTGTTTTCCCTTGTCTATACCTGCATCAATATAATCTTTTTGGGCCCAAAAGCATGGACCAAACATGGTGTGAGACTAAATTCCAGTAGGAAACCACTACATTATTTGTGCCTAATAGTCAGTGAATATATGGTAGGTAAAAGTATAGAAAGTAGTAAACAAAGAAAGTATTCAATAGAAAACAATCTACAGTTTCAAGAATTTAATTCAAAAACAAGTAATCAGTTACTCAAGAATGTAGAAACAAATAGGTAACCCTCTAGATAGTTCTCACAACCTAACCCCTATGGTTAAACCAACAAATATTACCAACCCTCTTGGAGGCACACACAGTCTCACCCCTCTAATTCAACTAAATAATAGAATCTCTAGGGAAGCACTCACCGTAAATTCCCCCTATAGTCTCGTATCGTACTAAAGGCCCTCTGGGGAAGCACTCAATGTCTCATTCCCCCTGTGGACCATGTCGAGGAACTACAGATACTTTGATGAATCACCCAACATCAATTCCCCCTCTATTCTTGCATCGTATTATAAATATACTCTGGAGAATCCCTTACGTCCATTCTCCCTATGGTCTATTACACTAGGTTCTCACAGCCCTGTGTAAATTCAGTAAGTATCGCATCATGTAACGGACCTTGTGACCTCAAGAACTACTTGGCTAGAATTATACAACATCTCAGCATGGAATAACAACAATCACAACATCCTACAATCTAGGCATGGAAATGAAAATAACCTAATAGGTAAAACTAGACCTAATGGTCATAAACAGGAAAAACATTCATGGGAAAAACATCCAAAGCACAGTAAATTATCCTATTCACACACAAAAACCTCTACTCAGGAATATAAGCAAAGAAGGAAAACAATAAGGGCAAAATTGGAAACACGCAATACCTCATTCAAGGGTATTGGCAGAATTTGCACAAAATTACTCAATGAATTCCTACAGAAAGGCACAAACCACATTCCTCAAAGGTTTTGAGGCAAACCCCCACAAATGAACAACGCACAAGAAAACTGGGTTGATTCTCCAAGAACACACCTTAGATCTCTTCTCCTATCAAGACCAAGACCAAAACACATCAAACCTGTCATCCAGACACTTAGATTTACCCATAATGGGTGTATATCAAAGAAACCGAGAGATAGGGAGAATTATATCTAAGAAACCGAACAAGAACGAAGAAGAATGTCTACATACCTCAAGAATCCGACTTCTACTCACCCAGAGAAGCCTTCGGATCGCTACCGGATGAATGGGAGAACCTTCTTTGACCTTAGGAGAAGATAAATACCGAGTTATGGCATGTTAAGAGTAAAAATGAGCCACTCAGAGGAAAAAACATTTGGTATCCACTTTTTTATGATCTTACTTAAGTTTATTCATGGTTTGGTCGCACAGTTAGACAAATCGTGCCCTAACTATGCATTAGTCACTGCCTCGGCAGACCCTCCACGAATGGTTTGGCCACACTGTTAGACAAACCGTGCGCTAACCGTGCATTAGACACTGCCTTGGTAGACCCTCCACGCACGGCTTTCCTACACTGTTAGACAAACTGTGCGCCTCTCATGCGACTTCCCCTTTGCCTCAAAACTTCATTCAAAGTTCTTCCAACTCTCCCATTCATCACCCTTAACTTTATAACCATGAAAATAATCAAACAAGGGTTATAGACTTGAGAAGAAGGTATAAGATCTTACAAACTTCCCCCTTAAATAAATTCATCCTTGAATTTCCCTAACAAGGAGGCACAAAAGAAGAAACCCCGAATAGTTTCGGCCACTATGCTCGTATATCAGCCGCCCTCTCCCAAGTCTCATCCTACACTCACCCATGCTGCCATAGAACCCATACCAGTGGAACATACTGGCCATGGAGAACCTTCGTACATTGATCAACGATCTGAATATGATGCTCCTAGAATAAGGCATCCACCTCTAACCAACCTCCTCCGGTTGAAAGACATGAGATGGGTCTGAAAAGTAACGTCAAAGTTGAGAAACGTGGAAGATGTCATTTATATCCTGGTACCTCTGAGGTAACTGCAAATGATATGCAACCTGCCCAACCCTCTCCAACACCTCAAACGGCCCGACATACCACAGTGAAAGCTTACCCTGTCTCCATATACTTCTGTGCTCCAACCTCAGTGTGACACGTAGAAAAACCTGATCCCCGACCTTGAACTCCAGAGGTCGTCTCTACTGATTAGCATAAGACTTCTGATGGGACTGTGCAGTAGCCATCCTTTTCCTAATCAACTCTATCTTCTCTATGGTCTCCTGAACAAGATGAGGTCCCAACAAAGCTGCCTCTCCTACCTCTTGCCAACATAAGGGTGATCAGTATGACCTACCGTACAAAGCCTCATAAGGTGACATCTGTATTGTTGCTTAAATTGTATGCTCGGACTGGCCATCTATCTGGGGATGGTAAGATGTACTCAAAAGTACTTGTGTACCCAACACCTTCTGAAGCCCCCGCCAGACCTGAGAAGTAAAACACGCATATCAGTTTGAAACGATGGAGTGTGGAACACCGTGTATGCACACAGTCTCTCGAATGTACAACCGTCCCATCTCATCAACATTGAAGGTCTCCTTGATTGGAAATAAGTGATAGAAATTCATAATAATTTCAATAAAAACCCCATACTTCATCATTCCCTTGGGGAAACCTAGAAAAACTGGTCAGAAAGTCCATCGCGACGTCGTTCCACTTCCACTTGGGAATGGGTAACTGTTGTAAAAGATCTACTGGTCATTGATGCTCCACCTTCACCTGCTGACAAGTGGAATACCTCATGATGAAACCAGTAACATCCTTCTTCATACCTGTCCACCTATACTGATGGTGTAGAGCATGATACATCTTGCTGACGCTAGGGTGAACTTCCCAAACTGAGGAATGAAAGTCCTACGTCAGCTCCTTTGCGTATATCTTATATCACCCATATTCATCCCAAGAAACACAGGATCTAAACATCACCTATATTCCACCCAGGAATAGGGTCCTCTCTTGACACACTTACCCAGAGGACTAGGCCTTCAAAATCTGATAGCTGCCTCATTCGAACTTGGTCAAGAAGCATAGAGGTAACAACTATAGAAGAAATAAATGTTTGCACCTATCTGTCATTGTAACACCCTAATATTTTATGTGAAGTATATTTTTTTATGTATTATATTATACGAAACATCAAAAGAATATTTTACTACACATAAAACTAGCTTGGCTTGCGTTACATGCAATCGTGACCACGCAATCGCGACATTCCTAGATAGTGTGTGTAGAACGCAATACCGAGTTTCACTAAACAATGATATATTATTATCATATTATAAACTAGCCGTTACGAATAGTATTAACTGAATTTTTAATGTTATAACATTATTATTCATCTTACATATTTTCTATAACATGGTATGAGAACAAAATAAATTTTTTGGGTAAAATAAGTATTTTTCAAAAAATGCAGTTTTGCTACCTTTTGATGGAGCACCAACCTTAAAAATTATTTTTGATAGGTTTATAATTTCAATTTGAAAAAATAGAAATCTTCTTTGGAATCAGGATATAACAATTTACTTTGGATAAAATTTTCATATTATTATGATAACTTTCATATTTTAGTGAGAAGTAAAAACACGCTATATTTTAATTAAAAACAACTTTTAATCACAATATTTTATATGGTTAAATTATAACATTGAATGGTTTTAAAGTAAAAATAGAATATATTTTCACCATTTAATATAATTTATGTCATTACCATTAATTTTACATTGAATTCATAGTTTAAAACATTTCAATCTTTGGCAATGTTTTATCTTTTAAAACTCGTTTTCCTAACAACGGGATTAATTTTAAATTAAATAATGAAACTTATGTGTTGTGGATTTTTAAAAATTGATTCCCAATTTAAATTCAGTGGGTCCCAATTATTTTAATATGTTACTTTTTTTTGATATTATGAATAGTAACTACGGTAATTTTTATTTACTATGGTTAAAGCTAAATCTGGTAATTAAGGGTAAAAATAAGATTATAAAATTACCCTAACACTTGAAAAAATTATATTGGATGAATAAAAGTCGACCCATATCACCTAAGTGTCGGACTAGACTCATTTCATGGTCTTTTTACCATGAAATAATATAATTATTATTAAAACCAGAGAAAGTGACAACATGTCACTCTCCTAAATCTTATAAGTGTTATAATTTTCAGTTAGTGATAAACATCATAAAACTTAGGATATAAATAGTATATAGAAAGATAATAGAATTATCTACATCATATGAATTTATTTATAATTTTTAGGGATTAAATAATTATCATTAATTATGACACAATTGTGATGTTAAAATTATTTTATTAATTGAAATATCAAATAAATGATTATAAAAGTATTAAAATAAATATTATATGAACTATTTAATGTTCTACAATAATTTTCTAGATAAAAATGACATGTTATGAATCTATGAAATTTTTTATTTAGAACATATATTCTATATATATTTTATTTAAATTCTAATAGATGAATAGTGTCAAAATTGACACTATTGTTATTTTATAAAAATTACATATTATAAAATTGTTTAAAAATCAAAAAAATATTTAAAAATTATAAATTAAAATTTATATGGTCTCAAATTTAATATAGCATACAATTATAAAAAATTAACAACATTTAAATAATTATTTATAATGATTTAAAATTTGAAATATTATTACTACAAATAAAATTAAATAGATTATATAAGGATAAATAAAGTTGATAAGGTTTAAAATAAATTCCCAAATTGTTTAAATTTTATTGGTTGATGATATTACAACCCTATATAATCTAATATTCAGATTTGAGTTATTTATGGAGGTTTTAAAGTGGGGTTTGAATTTATTATTAATTAATATTTCTTATAATTCCAAAGGTTCCCCTTTCTTCCCTTATAAATGGGAACCTCCTCCCTCTCCTCTTCACACCACTTTGAGCCTTCAAGCTCTACCAAAACCTACCAATTTCTCTTCTCCACTTCCCTAGAAATATCCTATAGGTCCTGATCTGCTTCAAATACCAATCTTAGTGCCCTAAGAGGAGGTTTCAAAGAGGCGTGTCGAAGAAGAGGTAATATCTGTTACCGATTCTTTCAAATTTATTTCTTCTTATACATCTTATAATTTAGTTGTTTCATTATGAATTAATAACATCAGTATCACTCATATACTGATATTTTATTATAAATATTAAACAACCCTATTTCACCTTATATCCATCCTATGGAAAACGAAATCACGGCGCGTGTGTACGTACGGAATACCGTCTCCACGCCGTGGTGTAATCTGTTTTCCACCAATTCCTTACTTGGATGGGTATAATTGTGTAAATAATAACTATATATTATTATTTTAAATTAATATTGATTCTTAAATAGTGTACATACACTTCAATACAATTCCATGATCATGGTAACGATATCATCACTCGTGCATACGTACGGCCTACCGTCTCCACGATGTGATGCGACTTGTTCTACATGATCTTTATTAAATAATGATTATATAAATTAATTTAATGAGTAAATATGATATATATTACACTAATAATATTCTGTAAATGAGGTATCTATAACCTAAAAATAAGAATAATAATTTATTCGACACAACATGCATAAGAACATAAAGCAATAAACACCCGAATAAAAAGTAGCAACGAAATATTATAAATAAGAAGGTAATAATATGAACATATATGATATCATAACAATGAGTATGATTCTATAATAAGTCTATTTCATTTTTTAAATCATTATACAGGAGGTTCGGACACATACAAAGCATATCAGACCTAAGGTAAGGGAAAATCTCGCAATCTCATTTTTATTTGAGATTGTTTATACTTCAGAATTTACTAGGGAATATATATCATCCACATCCATGTTTCCTCAATATGTAATATTATTTTCATTCTCCTAAAAATTTTTAAATCCATTTTTACCCATTGGTGAGTTTTTAGTAAAAGATATGCAAGGAATCTTTTGTCATTTTTAGTTCGAGGTACTTTTTGACCTTTCTGTCCAAAGTATGAGAAGAATGTTTCTTTAAATTTTATAGCACGAATGGATTTTTATGATTTCATAGATCATTATTTCCATGAAGCTTCCTTTAAAATTTTTCAAGTCTATTTTTAATCATCTTCTTTTAGTTTAAAATTGTATGACATGTTAAGAGAGGAAAAATGTTTTCAATTAGAAAGGATATTTTCCTCAAGAATGGAGTTCAAGTGTTTTATCAAAATTATTTTCCATATAAGATAATATAGGGTTCTATTTCTATCCCTATTTTTCATTGATTTGATTATTTTATGATGGAATTAATTTTATGATATCCTTTTATATTTTATGGATTATGTTTTGATGGCATGATGCCTAAGAATCCCATTTTTATTACATTGGTTATGATATGATGTATGATTTATGATTTTGTGGCACACATAAGAATGGTTTCATTATGAGATGGGTGGGACCTATATCTCCCTAAAATGAATTGGGTAAAGATTTATATCTCATGAGATAGACATGGATGGAACGGCAAGTTAATCCAGTTCAGTGATACATGACTGGAACGAGGAGTGAACTTGGTTCAGTAATGGACTTTGTCCAATATGATAGTATTGGTGTAGAGTCTTGACTAAAATGAAATAATTTCCTATGATTATGTGTGTATGACACAAAGTATCATGTCTTATGTTATGATTATTTGGGATCACATTTCACCACTATGATTTATCCCATGTATTATATTATGATCACTTTTTCAAGATAAGTTATTCAAAATGTTATGTTCTTATATGATATGATTGATATTTCTTTTGTTTACCCTTACTGAGCATCTGAGCTCACCCTTTTGTATATTTTCTTTTCCCCAGGTCTGGATGAAGGGTATTAAGTAGAATATTCTAAAAGGGACTCTAGATATGATGAAATAAATGGGAGACAACGTAGATTATTTAGGAACCAGTTGTTTATGTTTCCCAGTTTCTAAAGACGCTATACCTATACGTTATTTTCATGGTTTTCTTATATTTTGTAATAAGTATGCTTCAATTTCGAAGTAATAACAATGTATGTAGAGTATGGGTCGTTATAGTTGGTATCAGAGGCAAAAGAGGTAGGAATGAATCTGATCCTTGGGAACTCTCACATGTGAGCGTTGGATGAAGCATGGCTCTCCGCCCAAGGGCTTTATGAGGAAATGACTGCCACTGGGGATGGTGGTGTGTCCCACCCAGGGGGTGTAGCCGCCCATGGAGTGCCCTCATAGGTATCAATTATAGTCTTCTGGAAGAAATTACAGACTGTTATAGTTGGTATCAGAGGAAAGGTATGGTCATCCTTTGGAAACTAGGATGTGAAATCCTTAGTAAGAACCCTAAGGATATGTCTAAGCATAGAACACAATATTAGTGTTTTAGAAATAGACATGAATAACCTATGATAAGACCTTAAGTGAAAAATTTTATTCTTGATTTTGTGGTTTTCCTATTCTGATTAGTGTTTCTCACACTATTCTTATTGGTTTTAGTCAATGGCTGGAACCCGAAGGAACCGTGTTAATGCTGAATGCAACGGTCAATGCAATGATTGTACCATGAGCAACCAAACGTTATGGGAGCTGGACTGCAAAATCTTGTAGCCATGCTCACACAACATTCTCAAGTTATGAACCAGGCAAGACTTCCAAATGAGAAAAGGAAGGAGCAACATTCTGTTGAATCGTTCATGAGGCAGTGTCCACCTTCATTCAGCGGGTATTCTGATCCATTAGTGGATGAACAATGGATTAGTACAACTAAAAAGATATTTTTAGTTCTATAATGTTCTCAACATGAAAAAGTCATCTTAGCAGTGCATCGTTTGGAAGGTGATTCTGATCAATGGTGGAATCTTATCAAGCATACGAGTCAAAGAGATGAAATTGAGTCAATGGAATGGGACGAGTTCACGAACTTATTTTTTAATAATTACTTCCCTCGTATTCTTCAAACAAATATGGAGAAGGAGTTTCTTGAACTAAAGCAAAAGGATGATGAATTTGTTGGTACCTATGAAGTAAATTTTACAAGACATGCAAGGTACGCTTCTGGAATTATTATCCAACCTGAGAGTAAGATTGATCGATTCTTTAGTGGCTTAAAACCAAGTCTTCAAAGAGAATTATCCATAAGGGACTTCAATAGCTAAGAGGAAAGTGTTCGATGTTCTCTCAAGGTTGAGATGGATATTGGAGTCATCCATCAGTCATATGGGTTTGATAAGAAGAGGAAAATGGAATTAAAAGGAAAATATAAAGACCACACTGAAAAGAATATGAGTTTTCCTTTTATGCTGAAATTGTGGAAAGAAACATGGTGGGAATTGTCTTAAGGGAACAAGAAAATGTTTTAAGTGTGGAAAAGAAGGTCATCAGGCAGTTGAATGTCGAAATAATGGGGAGAAGATGTCTAATGATGCGAACAATGAAAGGGATACACAAGATGCACCTCCTACACTTCAATGCTTCAAGTGCAAGGAGATTGGGCATTATGCCAATCAATGACCTAATCCAATGTTTGTTTATGATGATCGACGTCAAAAAACTCTTAAGGCCAAATACAAAGTAATGTCACATGCAATTACTATCGACGATGTAGAGTATGATAACGAAGTGGTGAAAGGTACACTTACCATCCACTCTAAAGTAGATATTTTTTATTTGATCCTGGATCCACCCACTCTTTTATTTCTGAAGAATTTTCTATGGGTATCGCCATATTACCTCAACAATTATATATTGAGTTAGCTGTGACAACTCCTAATGGCACAACAGTTGCATCAAAAGTTTATAATTCTTCTCTGATTGAAGTTTGTGGGAAAGTGCTTCCTGCAAATCTTGTCATCCTTCCTATAGTGGAATTTTATGTGATTCTTGGCATGGATTGGCTTTCTTTATACGAAGCTCATATCAATTTCCAAAGAAGGGAAATAACATTTAATATTCCCGATCAGTCTACTATCATCTATCGATGCAAGGATGAATATGACATTCCAGTGGAAATTTCTTCCATATTATGGGTCTTGATTCCAATAAATGAAGTTTATTTATCTCAAATGGTTGGTGAGAGACTCACTATTAAGAATACACCCATTGTATGGGAGTTTGATGATGTCATTTCGAAGGAATTTCCAGGTCTTCCACCTAATCGTGAAGTTGAGTTTTCAATAGAACTCATACCGGGTGCTATGCCAATTTCAGAGACACCTTATAGAATGGCCCCAATTGAGTTGCAGGAATTGAAGAAGAAACTCCAAGATAATCTTGATAAGGGATTCAAATGGCCTAGTTCGTCACCTTGGGGAGCACCTATTCTGTTTGTTAAGAAGAAATATGGATCAATGAGACTTTGTATTCATTATCGAGAACTTAACAAGATCACTATCAAGAACAAATATCCTCTCCTGTGCATTGATGACTAATTTGACCAACTATGCAGAGCTCAATACTTTTCCAAGATTGATCTTCGTTCAGGGTATCATCAATTAAGGTTCAAAAAAGGGGATATACCAAAGGCGGCTTTCTATACAAGGCATGGACACTATGAATTTATAGTGATTCCATTTGGTCTTGCTAATACCCCTTTTATCTTCATGGATCTAATGAGAAGAGTCTTTAGAGACTATCTTGATCATTTTGTGGTAGTCTTTACAGAAGATATTCTTGTCTATTCAAAGAGCAAGGAAGAACATGAAGATCACTTGAGAATTGTATTAAAGACCCTTAGAAAGGAGAAGCTTTATGACAAATTTACCAAGTGTGAATTTTGGCTTCAAAAAGTTTCATTTTTGGGTTACATAATCTCAAAAGAGGTGATATCTGTGGATCCAGCAAAGACAGAGGTTATCGAAAGATGGTCGAGACCAACAACAGTAACTGAGATCCGAAGTTTTCTTTGTTTGGATGGATATTATCGACGTTATGTGAAAGATTTTTCACGATTATCTAATCCACTCACCAGGTTGACTTGAAAAGGAGTTTAGTTCATGTGGACAGAGGAGTGTGAAGTGAATTTCAAGGAGTTGAAATGAAGGTTATACAGTGCACATGTGCTCACACTGCCTTGTAGTGGAGAATGGTTTGTGATCTACAGTGACACATCCAAGAATGGATTGGGGTGTGTTCTCATGAAAAATGATATGGTGATAGCTTATTCCTCACGACAGTTAAAAATACTTGGGAAAAATTACCCAACTCATGATTTGGAGTTATCTGCGATTGCATTAAATATTTAGAGGCATTACCTTTATGGTGAAAGGTGTGATATTTATACTGATCATAAAAGTTTAAAGTATATTTTCACACAAAAGAAGCTGAATATGCACCAAAGAAGTTGGTTAGAGCTGATTAAGGATTACGAATGCTCAATTAATTATCACCCTGGGAAAGAAAACAAGGTGGCAGATGCATTAAGTCGATAAGACCATGCTAGCTTATCCATGATGAGGATCACAAAAGATCCAATATTTATGGATTTACCAAGGATGGATCTTGGAATTATAATGGATGGGGAAAAATCTTATCTTTCTCAAATTAATGTTCAACCACCTATTCATGTGAGGATTAAAGAGGCACAGAAAGAAGATGTAGAGTTAAAAAAGAAAGCGAGAAATGTTCCTGAATTCAACCTTGATTGTGATGGGATAATAAGGTTCAGGAATCGGGTTTGTGTTCCTCCCATCCCATAATTAAAGAAGGAGCTTGTTGAGTCAATAATGTTTTCCTTATGACTCTTCCATTCCTTCTTGTTTTGAAAATCACAAACACCTTATCTTTAATAAAATTTATTTTATAAGGAAAATTTCTTTTATAAGGAAAATTTCTTTTATAAGGAAAATTGCTTTTATAAGGAAAAGTTGCTTTTATAAGGAAGATTGATTTTGTAAGAAAAATCATCCTTATCATATTTTCATCCATATTTTTCTTAAGTGTAAGATCAGATTCATTTCTATTTTCTCGGAATTTTTTGAAACTTTTATATGAAGTATTCTGTTTTAGGATCCGAATTCTGGATAAGAACTGTAATAATGATTCACTCCAAAATCCAGATAAGAACTGTGATAAAGTTTCACTCCGAACTCCAGATACAAACTCTGATTAAGTTCTACCCCAGATTCAGGATATGAATCCTTTTGAAGTTTGACAACTAATTCTCATTACGAATATTGATGAGGAATTATCATTACGAATTCTGATAATGGATTCTCATTACGAATTCTGATTACGAATTCTCATTCCGAATTCTCATTCCGAATTCACCTATTAAATAGAATCTGATCATCTTTGTTTTATACACTCCGTATTTGTTTAGACTCCGAAAAATTATTTTTGTTTACACTCTGAACATGCATTCCGAACTTTTGAGTTAGATTTTAAATGGTGTCGTGCATTCTGTTACACTTGTTTTGTTATAAAACGAAGTCGTCTATTCTATTATAAACTAACCGTTCGCTAAGTTACACGTGTACATATCCCTCCAAATTTCATGGAAAATCTGACCTTTGGAAGAGGGAGTTGACCGTTGGAAATTTGCCTATAAATAAGAGCTCATTTGAAAGAGATCAAATACACAATGAAGTTGATTAATCTAGAGACCACACGCTGCTAAGGTGATTTCTAGAGAGAGAAAGATTTTCATGCCTTGTGCGTACTGAACTGCTCGTTTAGTTTTTTGCTTCGTGTGACTCCAAATGTTGGTGATTACATTCGAGGACTTCAGGGGATTGGAAGACAGAGGTGCCGACTACCTTGAAGTTCGAGGGATTCCTTGCTGAGGAAGACAGAGGTTGCCAACTACCTTGAAGTTGAGGGCTTGCGGGGATAGCAAGACAGAGACTCTGATCTTTGTATCGAGGGCTTACCTTAGTGTGGGTAAGACAGACTTTCTTGAAGTATAAATCAAGAGACCTTTATCCAAGGTTGTTGGATACCCTTCTCTTTGGGCTAAAAGACTTATATCTTGTTACTTGTAGTTTTACTACTTGTTTGTTTCCGCTGCATTTTGTATTATAAGGAAAGTATAACTTTCTTATACTTTTTTACTTGTACTCTGTTTCATTTAGATTCTATATGCTTTAAGGTAGAATTTCATATTGTAATCTTTTGTTAAGTTTCAATTTCTGGAACCTACTTTCGGAATCTCTTTCCAAGTTTTCATTTGGTATTAGAGGTGTTGTGAATTTGCTTAAGTTTAACTTTGTTAAACTTATCCCTTTCCTTTGATTAAAGAAAACATAGTTAATCATAACTAACTTTAAAGGTTTGAAAGGAATTTTAAAAGTATACAATTCACCCCCCCCCCCTCTTGTATATTGAGCATCTACATCATTATTTCGATCCTAAAATTGGTATCAGAGGAGGTCTCTGAAATACTTGTACTCACGTATAAGTTTTTCTTGCTCATTTTCTCATTCCGAACTTTGCCATTCCGAACTTTCTCATTCCGAACATTGTTATTATGAAGTTTTTCTACTAACAAGTTTTTGTGCCAAAGGTTTTTAAGTATGGCAGAAATTAATGTTGGTTCTATTGATAATCTAAATCCTACAAGACCACCAATATTTTATGGTAATGACTATGAGTACTAGAGAGATCAAATGAAGACTTTTGTTATCAATACTGGAGTAGACAACTTGGTTATGCTTACTGGTGATTATAAAATTCCCGATAAGGAAGTTAGAATTTTTACTAACTAGGAAAAGCAAGAGTATCAACTCAATTATAAGGTACGCAATACTTTACTTTGTTCATTGACTAGAAATATATATAGCCAAATTTTTTCTTGTGAAGCAGCTAATTGTATCTGGAAGAAGTTAGAAGTTACACACTTTGAAACTTCTAAGGTGATTGATACTAGGAGAGCAATGCTTAGAGCTGAATATCATGGCTTCAACTTTCGTTATGGAGAACCAATATGTAAAGTTCAACAGATATTTATGACTATTGTCAATATCCTATAGTCTATGGGAGAGAATGTTTTAGATGATGAAGCACTTGTGGATAAGATAATTCATATTATGCCTAATCAGTGGGAATCTAAAAGAACTACTATAGATGAGCACAGGAAGGTCACACAAATTTCTCTTGATGAGTTATTTGGAACTCTTCTCCAACATGAAACCAGAATGAAGAGAGATACTGACAACATCAAAAAGAAAAATGGAAATGGTACTGTTTCTTTTACAACAACATCAAATCATATGAAAGATAAAACTCCTGAGAGATTAAGCAGATCCAGGTCTAAGAAGATAGTTGTTCAATCAGATTCTAGTGAGAGTGAAATATCAGAAAATGAGTTAGCAAATATTGCTTGAAGTATGGACAAGATAGTTGGCCAAAGAAATTTCCAATCCATGTATAAGAAAAAGGATAGGAAAGATAGAAAAGATGTAGAAGTCACTTGTTATGAATGCAAGAGAGCTAGACATATTAGACCAGATTGTCCTTTTCTTAAAAAGAAATAAAGGAAAGAAAGACGTTCAGACAGGAACAGAAAGAAGTATTATAAATCCAAAGCTAATAAAGTTATGAAAGCTAATGACACCTGGAGTGCCAGTGGTGGTGATTCTTCAGATAAATCTTCTGATTACGAATCTTCAGGACAGAAGAATTTTGGTCTTATAGCCAGATTACCTAATGATAATCATTGTTTTATGGCTAAGGTACGAAATGATGAATCATTGACCAATGTTTCTTTAAATTCTAATGATAGTAAGTATTATAACTCTTCTGATGAAGAATCCTCTTCTGATGAAGAAAATAATTTACCTACTTATGAAGAAGTCTCTAGGTTTGCTGAACTTCTTGAATTGAGAATTCCAAACTCAATAAGAAACTTGATAAGTCAAACTCTAGGAATTCTATTATTACCATAGAGATATCAGATCTTTCTAAAGATCTTGATAGGAAAAATTCTGATTTTGAAAGTATTTCAAAAAATCTTGTGGAAGTATGTTCTGAGAAGAACAAACTTTCTAAATAATTAGAAAAAGTAATTTATAAGAAAAAAAATTTTGAGCCTAGCTCTAGTTCTGAAACTAATGATTTTGAGGTTAAAAATTTGGTTATAAAACTCAAGTCTGAAATTGTTTCCTTAAATAAATGTTTATCAAACATTACCCATGGTTAAGAAAATTTTGATAAAATGTATTCTTAAATACGACCTTTAAGAAATAAATCCAGATTTGGTTATACCCGTGCAAAACCAATTTTTTGTAACAATTATTTTGTTCCTCAAAGTTCCCCATTTTGTACCAAGTGTCAATGTGGTGGTCATTGGGCAAAGAATTGTTCCTTAAACAAAACCCAATCCTTAGGATTTCACAAAGCTTACTTTTCTAAGAAAATGTGGGTTCCTAAAATTTTGTTATCTGGTAATCTCAGATCCAAACATGTTTGGATAATGAAAGTCTAATTCTCTTCTTGATTTTAGGAAAATAAAGATAGTACCAGCAACAATACATCGTACATGGATAGTGGATGTTCCCGGCACATTACTGGTAACAAAATCTATTTTGAAAAGATTAACAAAACGAATGGAGGAAAGGTAACTTTTGGAGATAATGCTAAGGTAGAGATTGTTGGTATTGGTAATATTGTTCTTCTTGGTAAAACCTTGATTTCAATTGTTCTTTTTATTAAGGTTCTTAAGCACAACCTCATTAGCATAAGTCAGTTATGTGATGAAGGTTACCTTGTGAATTTTAGGAATGATAAGTTCTTAGTTCACAATTCCAAGGAAAAATTTATTCTCTCAGACAATAGGCAAGAGAATGTTTACACTCTGAACTTAAAAGACCATAGAAGCCAAGATTTACCTTTCCTAAGTGCAATGGAAGATCATTCCTGGTTATGGCATAGAATACTAGGTCACTGTAACCTTAGAAACCTATGTAAACTCTCTAAGAAGAAACTAGTTAAGGATCTACCAGAGCATAGATTTGATTCTTCTAGAGTTTATGATCCCTGTCAATATGGCAAGAAACATAAATCTAGTTTTAAATCAATCGGTGAAGTCTCAACAACCGATGCATTACAGTCAGTGCACATGGATCTTTTTGGTCCAACACAAACTGGAAGTATTGGAGGCAAATACTATGTGTTTGTTCTAGTTGATGATTACACTAGATTCACTTGGGTCTATTTTCTAGCAAATAAGTCTGAATATTTTTCTTATTTCAAAATTTTTAGAGCTCAAGTTAAAAATGAGAAAAACCTTCCAATGAAAACTATTCATAGTGATCATGGGGGAGAATTTCAAAATTATGATTTTGAAACTTTTTGTAGTTGAAAAGGTATTACTCACAATTTTTCAGCACCTAGAACTCCTCAACAAAATGGTGTAGTTGAGAGAATAAATAGAATTCTTCAAGAGATAAATAGAACCATGTTGAGTGAATATTATATAGCTAGACATTTCTGGGCTGAAACTGTAAGTACTGCTTGCTATACTATAAATCGAGTTTTAATTAGACCTTTTCTTAAAAAAACTTCTTATGAGTTATGGAATGGTAGAAAACCAAGAATATCCTACTTCAAGGTTTTTGGTTGCAAAGTATTCATTCTGAATACTAAAGATAATCTACATAAACTCGTACCAAAATTTGATGAAGTAATTTTCTTAGGTTATTCCACAACTTCTAAGGCTTATAGAGTTTTTAATAAAAATACTTGTACTATTGAAGAAACATTACATGTAAAATTTGATGAGTCTGATCCTTTTGTTTTTAAACCATCCCAGCCTACATCCTCAAATGTGTTTTCAGATACTTATTGTCAACCTTTGATAGAAGAATCTTCTGATAAGGATAATGTTCAAGAAGATATTCCTGAAAAATTTACCACGGAAGACTTTCTAACCTATGTTGATGAACTGGATTTTCAAAACGCAAATAAGGTGTTTCATAAGAATCATCCCAGTGATAGTATCATTGGTGATGTAAATCAACCTGTAAGAACTAGAAGTTCCTTAAGAAATGAAGTAGAACATCTAGAATTTCTTTCCCAATTAGAACCTAAAAGAACTGATGAAGCTTTAGGTGATGATGATTGGATCAAAGCCATGCAAGATGAACTAAATGAATTCGAAAGGAATAAAGTCTAGACCTTGGTTGAAAGACCTAAGGAAACTTCTATTATTGGAGTAAAATGGGTTTTTAGAAATAAATGTGATGAAAATGGAGTCATAGTAAGAAATAAAGCTAGACTTGTTGCTAAAGGTTATAATCAGCAAGAGGGAATAGACTATGAAGAAATCTATGCTCCAGTAGCCAGACTTGAATCTATCTGTATTCTACTTGCCCTTGCAGTATTCTTTAATTTTAAACTTTATCAAATGGATGTGAAATGTGCTTTTCTTAACGGTTATGTTCAAGAGGAAGTTTTTGTTGAACAACCTCCTAGATTTGAAGATACAAAATATCCTGATTATGTTTTTAGACTTACCAAAGCTCTGTATGGCCTTAAACAAGCCCCACGAGCATGGTATGATAGACTCACTGGATTTTTGCTTCAAAATAACTATGTTAAGGGAAATACAGATCCAACCCTTTTTATAAAGAATTATAAGAAAAATGTTTTTATTGTTCAAATTTATGTTAATGACATCATATTTGGTTCAACTCAGCAATCTTTGACCGACTCTTTTGCAAGTCTAATGAAATCTGAGTTTGAAATGAGTATGATGGGTGAGTTAACTTTTTTTCCTTGGTTTTCAAATTTCTCAAAAACCAGAAGGAACCTACATATCTCAACATAAGTATATTAAAGATCTTCTAAAAAAGTATGGTTATGACAACACTAACAGTATAAGTACTCCCATTGGTACCTCAAACTCTTTAGATCTTGATGATGCTAGGAAACCAGTAGATCAAAAATCTTTTAGAAGTATGATAGGAAGTTTACTTTACTTAACAGCTAGTCAACCAAACTTAATGTTCCCAGTATTCTTATATACAAGATATCAATCCAATCCTAAGGAATCTCACTTAAAGGCAGTAAAAAGAATTTTTCGCTACCTTAAGGGAACCATGGATCTAGGATTATTTTATACTTCTGGAAATGATTTTGTTCTAAAAATCTTTTATGATGATGACTTTGGTGGATGTAGAATGGATAGAAAGAGTACATCTGGAACTTATCATTTCTTAGGAGATTCATTAGTTTCTTGGTCTTGCAAGAAGCAACATTCTGTAGCACTCTCTACTACTGAAGCAGAATATGTAGCAGCTGGAAATTGTTGTGCTCAAGTGTTGTGGATGCAACACACACTCACAGACTATGGCTTGAGTTTTACTAAAACTCAAATTTTGGGTGATAACACAAGTGATATTTCCCTAAGTAAGAACGCTGCATATCACTCTCATGCAAAACACATAGATGTTAGGCATCACTTTCTTAGTGATCACACACTTAAAAGAGATATTATTCTTCAGTTTATCAGAACGCAAGATCAACTTGCTAATATTATCACAAAATCTTTGCCTTCTGATAGATTTGAATACATTAAACATAAGTTAGGAATGATAACCGTAAGGTAATCCTTCTTAATTAACTTTCTGTGGAAAAAGTCTCCTTACAGCAATAAACTCCTTTTCATAGGGGGAGTACATTTGATTGTTAGAGTAACTAATTTTTTTTTCAAAGTTAGTTTTTCAAACTTTTCGGGACTAAAATTCCGGAATGGGAATTTCCGGAACTAAAATTTTCCAGAATGGATATTTTCGTATAGAAAACTTCTGGAATGGAAATTTTCGTATTGAAAATTTCTGGAATGGAAATTTTCGTACTGAGTTTTCCATACTGAGTTTATTGTTCATAGTGAGTTTTTCGAACTATGTCTTTTCATAATAAAGTCATTTTTATATTACCCATTACGAATAATCCTCCTAATCCAATCCAAAAGGTATGATTTCCTTACTCATGTTTTCGTAGTCATACTTTATTTGATGGAATTTTCTTATATTTTGTTTTCAGATTATAATTTTCTTAAATCTTTGTTTTAATAAAACCTCAAAAGATCGGATTCAAGTTTTCATGAGAATTGGTTTTCAACCGTCAGATCTGATCTCAGCTTGTCACAACTGTTTGATCAACCATGGAAGATGAACTGTTTTCTCGTTGCCTATATAAAGGGGACCCCAAATGGTTGTCCCACATCGGTTTTCAATCTCCAGCGTCCCGAATCTCTGCCTCTCCGTTTTAAAGCCATTTCGAACTTTTGATTTCTCAGTTCCAAACTTCTCAGAGGTCTTCAGATCCGATTGTATGTGGAAGTAGCTTCTCAAGACATGTCTTCCTCTAAGCCGATTTCGAAGTGGTTGGTATATAGAGAAAGGTTGGTTCATCCTGACTTCTTCAACAAGTATGACTCTCTTATTTCCAAGAATATTAAGCTTAATGGATGGGAAGATGTTACGGTGTCAAAACCTGGGAATCAAGATGAAGTGTATTCAGATTTTCTTATAGAGTTCTATGAAACAGTCTCCTTTCTTAAAGAAGATGGAAGGGAGAAGTTGTCTTTTAAGTCTTATGGTAGGACTTATAATCTTTCATATGCTAAGGCAGCCACCTCGATAGGGCTGAATAATGAAGGTGAAGCCGAATTCATATCTCATGTGTTTCCGGATTCAAAGGGTAGCTTCAACAAGGAAAAAGCATTAGAAACTCTCGGACTGTCAGATGATAAGGCTCCGAAGATTGCTTCACTTTCTACAAATTTCCAGATTCTGGAATTATGGGTACAAGGTCTTATCGTACCGAGAAAGGGTGAAAAAGATAGTTTGAAGAAGAGTGAGATTTATATCCTAGATTTTCTGATAAATTTGGGGAAGTTTAACCTGATGAAGCACATTCTCATTACTCTTGAGAACGTTAAGAAAGGGAATCTGAGAGCTCAGATTGTAATGTATCCAGCAATCCTCTCAAATTTGATAGTTCGGTGTCTTGAGTCTTTCAAGGAGGCATGCAAGTCTAAGCCAAGGGTTTGCAAATTTATGCTGGTGAGTGATGGTACACTCAAAAGGATGGATGTAGCCTTTGATAAGAAGACTGGTCAGTTTATATATTTACCTGCTCAATAAGAAGCGGTTCTGAAAGTTGCTGATCCAGAATCCTATAAGCCAGTAAGGAAGAGAAAGTTGAAAGAAGTTGAAGTAGTGGTATAGAATCCCAAGTCTAAGGAAGTTCATTACGCACATCCAAAACCAAAGAAGAAGAAAGCTTACCTAGATGAGGTTGTTTCTTAATGGAGGGAGATCAAATAGAAGAGAGTGAAAGGGGATCCTCTGTTTGGATTGGATCCTGCGGAGGCTAAGGCCTTGAAGGAAAGAATAACGGATGAGCTAGAAAAACAAGTCAAAGAAAAAAAGTATAAGAAGAATATTTCTGAAGCTGAGGTAGCTCAGGCTTTATTGAATTTTAATGAGATGGTTTCAGCAATGATTCTTGTTCTGAGATATTTTTCATTGGAATCTCTACCTGAGACTCCAGGAAAAGACTTTGTCACTCCGGAAGAGACAGCTGCTAAGTATGTTGAGGAAAGAGAGCAGATTGATCAAGTGGAAGAAGAAGAAGTTGTTACTGAAGGAAGTGGTGAAACCGGAGATGTTTTGAAACATGTAGATGAATATAAGGGGACTCCTTCAAAACATTTGTCGCTCCAAAACTCACAAGCTGAGTCTTCTAAGCTAGTCACACCAGCAATGGAAGGGGATAAAGGAGAAGAAGAATTAGCTTATCAAGTAGAGGAAGAACAAATTCTACAAGATATTTCTCAAATGGATAATGTAGAGGTTGGTGCTCAGAAATTTTCTGATGAGGAAGACAATATTGTTTATGTTTCTGATAGTGAAAAGCAAATTCGAGAACAGGATTCAATTTTGAAAAGAGGCAAGGGAAAGCAAAGTGTTGCTGATACTCTGAGCTCAGTAGTAGTGAATAGAAAGGAAGTTGTTAGTTCTTCAAAGAAAAAGCTTGACCAAGTTAAAGAAGAAATTTCTCCAAGCAGAGTCTCAGATTCAGAGTCATCTTCATTGGGGAATGATTTTGTTGTTCAGTGTTTAATGAATCTGGTAGGTTCTATTCCGAATTTCTCAAGAATTGATTCAAGATGCCAAATGCTCCAACATGCTTTGAATCAGAAATCAGATTCCATATCCATGGTCATGGATAAGTGTGTTGAGATAGAAGCTCAATTCAAATATTTCTTTGTCGGCTATGAATCCCACAAAAGATCTTGCAAGAGGATGACTAGCTGGTCGAGGAAGACTGTAGAATAGATGAGGCTCTTTGATGAATTTCAAGATAATGTTAAGGTTGCTTTTGAGACTGATGAAAGGAAGATAAATGAGCTGACTTCTTCTTTTGAAGAGAAGCTGATAGATGAAAAGAACTTCCGGATTCAAGAAGTCAGAGATCTGAAAGGGAAGCTGAATTCTGTCTCTCAAAACTTGAAGTTTGAAAGGGATCATCAGATTGAGTTTCAAGATAAATTGAAGGCTCAGGAAGAAAATATTAATTCTCCGGAAGAAAAGCTTCAATCCTAGGAAGAAAAGATTGAAGCCCAAAATGCATGAATTGTTGTGTTAGAGAAGCAAGCTGAAGAAGATCATAAAGACTTAAAGAAGATAAAGACTATTCTTAAGGGTCTCATGGCGAAGGAAAAAGATCCAAAATAGACAAATTAGATCTTTTTTTGTATCTAAATTTCTTTGTTGTTGAGCTTTTCAAACTTAATGAAAATTTGTGCTTGCTTATTTCTTTTGTTGTTACTACTAATTTTTCAGGTACTTTGGTATATTTTCAATTCCCTAAAATTCTTTTTGAAAATAAAAAAGGGGGAGAAGGAAAAGAACTCTAATGAAAGGGAAAAAGAATCTTAACAAAGGGTGAGAAAGAAAAAAAACTCCAATAGAGTTTATCTAAGGGAGAGTTTCTCATTAAAGAAGACATTATTATTCGTAATGAAATATCATTCCGGAAATCTAGAATATGATTCTCGGAGTTTCAAAGCCTAAGGGGGAGTTAGCCGTATTCATCTATATCCTTAAAGAAAAGGGAGATAAGCCTTATCGTTTTTTGTTTCTTCTTAGAAATTATTTTTCGTAAGGATGTTTGTGCTTTCCAAAAAGGGGGAGATTGTTGAGTCAATAAGGTTTTCCTTATGACTTCTTCCTTTCCTTCTTGTTTTGAAAATCACAAACACCTTATCTTTAAGAAAATTGCTTTTATAAGGAAAATTGCTTTTATAAGGAAAGTTTCTTTTATAAAGAAAATTTCTTTTATAAGGAAAAGATTCTTTTATAAGGAAGATTGCTTTTGTAAGAAAAATCATCCTTATCATATTTTCATCCATATTTTTCTTAAGTGTAAGATTCGGATTAATGTCTATTTTCTCGGAATTTTTTGAAACTTTGATATGAAGTATTCTGTTTTAGGATCCAAATTCTGGATAAGAACTGTAATAAAGTTTCACTCCGAAATCCAGATATGAACTGTGATAAAGTTTCATTCTGAACTCTGGATACGAAGTCTGATTATGTTCAACTCCTGATTCAGGATACGAATCCTTATGAAGATTAACAACAAATTCTCATTTCAAATTATGATGATGAATTCTCATTACGAATTCTGATAATGAATTATCATTACGAATTCTGATGACGAATTCTCATTCCGAATTCTCATTCCAAATTAACCTATTAAACAGAATCTGATCATCTTTGTTTTATACACTCCATATTTGTTTAGAATCCGAAAAATTATTTTTGTTTACACTCCGAACTTTCATTCTGAACTTTTAAGTTAAATTTTAAACGGTGTCGTACATTCTATTACACTTGTTTTGTTATAAAACGATGTCGTCTATTCTGTTATAAACTAATCGTTGGCTAAGTTACACGTGTAGAGATCCCTCCAAATTTCATGGAAAATATGACCGTTGGAAGAAGGAGTTGACCGTTGGAAATTTTCCTATAAATAGGAGCTCATTTGAAAGAGCTCAAATACACAATGAAGTTGATCAATCTAGAGACCACACGCTGCTAAGGTGATTTCTAGAGAGAGAAAGATTGTCATGCCTTGTGCATACTGAACTGCTAGTTCAGATTTTTGCTTCATGCGACTCTGAAGGTTGGTGATTACATTCAAAGACTTCTGGGGATAGGAAGACAGAGGTTCCGACTACCTTGAAGTTCTAGGGCTTCCTTGTTGAGGAAGACAGAGGTTTCCAACTACCTTAAAGTTGAGGGCTTGCGGGGATAGCAAGACAGAGACTCCGATCTTCGTATCGAGGGCTTACCCTAGTGTGGGTAAGACAGACTTGCTTGAAAGTATAAATCAAGGGATCTTTATCCAAGGTTGTTGGATAACCTCCCTTTTGGGTTAAAAGACTTATATCTTGTTACTTGTAGTTTTACTACTTGTTTGTTTCCACTGCATTTTTTATTATAAGGAAAGTATAACTTTCTTATACTTTCTTACTTGTACTATGTTTCATTTATAATCTATACGCTTTAAGGTAGAATCTCATATTGTAATCTTTTGTTATGTTTCAATTTCTGGAACCATATTTCCGGAACCTACTTTCGGAATCTCTTTCCAAGTTTTCATTTGGTATTAGAGGTGTTGTGAATTTGATTAAGTTTAACTTTTTTTAACTTAGCCCTTTCCTTTTCTTAAGGAAAACATAGTTAATCATAACTAACTTTAAAGGTTCCAAAGGAATTTTTAAAGTATACAATTCACCCCCCATCTTGTATATTGAGCATCTACATCATTATTTCAATCCTACAGAGCTGCTGGATGAGGATCATAATTCTTCATTCTCTATTCATCTTGGAAGCACGAAGATGTATAGGGACCCGAAAGAGTACTTCTGGTGGGATGGCATGAAAAGAGATGTTGCTGAATATGTCTATTGATGCTTGGTTTGTCTTCAAGTTAAAGCTGAGAGACATAAGTCTAAAGGGATGTTAACCATTACCAATACCTGAATGGAAATGGGAAAACATCACTATGGACTTTGTCACCGGACTTCTTAAAACATCCAAAGGAAATAATACTATCTGGGTCATAGTTGATCTCCTTACAAAGTTGGCACACTTCATTGCTATTATAGAAGATTTTTCTCTGGATCAGCTTGCCAGGATATATATAAAGGAAGTGGTAAGATTTCATGGAGTACCACTTTTCATTATATCTGATTGGGATCTGAGGTTTACCTCGAAGTTTTGGCGATGTCTTTAGCATAATCTAGATACAAAGTTGAGTTTTAGTACTGCTTATCATCCTCAGACAGACGGTCAGTCTGAGAGAACAATTCAAACTCTAGAAGATATGTTAAAAGCTTGCTCTATGGATTAAAAATATTGTTGGGATCAACACCAACCTTTGGTGGAATTTTCTTATAATAATAGCTTTCACTCTAGTATTCAAATGGATCTTTATGAAGCACTCTATGGAAATAAATTCCGAACTCCAACTTGCTGGGATGAAGTTGGGGAAAGAAAGCTATTAGGTCCTGATCTTGTTGATGAGATGGCAGAAAAGGTCCGATCTATTCAACAACACATAAGAGTAGCTTAGTGTCAACAAAAACTTTATTCTAATAACTGAAGAAAAGACCTAGTGTTTGAAGTGGGTGATAAAGTGTTCTTATGAATATCTCCTTGGAAGAGAGTAATGAGATTTGGAAATAAGGGAAAGTTGAGCCCTAGGTATATCGGTCCTTTCAAAATACTGGATCATGTTGGGAAGGTAGTTTACCAATTGGCGCTTCCACCAAATCCCTCTCAAGTTCACGATGTGTTCCATGTATCTCTCTGGATAAAGTACATACCTGATCCTTCACATGTACTAAGCTCAGAATATGTACCACTGGAGCAAGATATTTCTTATGAAGAAAAACCGATATAGATTCTGGATCGTAGCGAAAGAGTTTTATGGAACAAGACCACTCACTTGGTGAAAGTTTTATGAAGGAACCACCAATTAGAAAAAGCTACATGGGAGCTTGAGGATATGATGAGGGAGAGGTATCCTTATCTGTTTGTTACGAAGTGACGAATTTCGAGGGTGAAATTCATTTTTTAAGGGGGGTAGAATGTAACACCCTGATATTTAATGAGAAGTATATTTTTTATGTCTTATGTTATACGCAACACCAATGGAATTTTTCACTTCACACAAAACTATCTTGGCTTGCGTTACATGCAATTGGGACCTTCCTCGATAGCGTATGTAGTACGCAATACCGAGTTTCACTAAACAATGATATATTATTATAATATTATAAACTTTCCATTATGAATAGTATTAACTGAATTATTAATTTTATAACATTATTATTCATCTTACATATTTTCTAGAACATGGTATGAGAACAAAATAATTTTTTTGGGTAAAATAAGTATTTTTCAAAAAATGTAGTTTTTCCGCCTTTTGATGGTGCAACAACATTAAATCTAGTTTTTGATAGGTTTATAAGTTCAATTTGAAAAAATAAAATTCTTCTTTGGAACTAGGATATAATATTTACTTTGGATAAAATTTTCATATATTTCTGATAAATTTCATATTTTACTGAGTAGTAAAAACACACTATAATTTAATTAAAAATGAATTTTTTAATCGTAATAATTTATATGGTTAAATTATAAAATTGAATGGTTTTAAATTAAAAATAGAATATATTTTTACCATTTAATATAATTTATGTCATTACCATTCATTATACTGTGAATTCATAGGTTAAAACATTTCAATCTTGGCAATGTTTTATCTTTTAAAACTCGTTTTCTTAACAACGAGATTAATTTTAAATTAATTAATACAACTTATGTATTTTGAATTTTTATAAATGTATTCCATATTTTAATTCAGTGGGACCAAATTATGTTAATAGGATACTTTTATTTATTTATTTGATATTATGAATAGTAACTACGGTAATTTTTATTTACTACAGTTAAAGGTAAATCTGGTAATTAAGGGTAAAATAAGATTATAAAATTACCCTAACACTTGCCCAAATCCTATTGGATGAATAAAAGTCGACCCATATCACCTAAGGGTTGGACTAGATTCATTCCATGGACTTTTGACCATGTAATAATATAATTATTATTAAAACCAAAGAAAGTGACAACATGTCACTCTCTTAAATCTTATAAGTGTAATAATTTTAAGTTAGCGATAAACATCATAAAATGTAATATATAAATAGTATCTAAAAATATAATAATATTATATAAATCATATGAATTTATATATAATTTTTTAGGATTAAATAATTATCATTAATTATGACACAATAGTAATGTTAAAATTATTTTATTAATTGAAATATCAAATAAATGATTTTAAAAGTATTAAAATAAATATTATATGAACTATTTAATGTGCTCCTCTAGTTTTCTAGTTAAAAATGACATGTTATAAATCTATTAAATCTTTTAGTTCGAACATATCTTCTATATATATTTTATTTAAATTGAAATAAATGAATAGTGTCAAAATTGACACTATTGTTATTTTATAAACATTACATATTATAAAATTGTTTAAAAATAAAAAAAATATTTAAAAATTATAAATTAAAATTTATGTGGTCTAAAATGTAATAAAGCATACAATTATTGATAATTCACAACATATAAGTAATTATTTATAATGATTTAAAATATAGAATATTATTAACACAAATAAAATAAAATAGATTATATAAGGATAAATCAAGTTGATAATGTTTAAAATAAATTCCCAACTTGTCTAAAAATTATTGGTTGATGCTATTAAAACCCTATCTAATCTAATATTCGGATTTGAGTCATTTTTTCAAGTTTTTAAGTGGGGTTGGAATTTATTATATATTAATATTTCTTATAATTCTAAAGGTGCCCCTCGCCTCCCTTATAAAAGGGCACCTCCTCCCTCTCCTCCTCACACCACGTTGAGCCTTCAAGCTCAGCCAAAACCATCCAATTTCTCTTCTAAAATTCCCTAAAAACATTCTAGAGGTCCTGGTCTTCTTCAAATACCATTCATAGTTCCCTAAGAGGAGGTTTCAAAGAGGCGTGTCGAAGAAGAGGTAATATCCGTTGCCGATTATTTCAAATTTATTTCTTCTTCGAATTATTCTTATTTAGCTGTTTCATTATGATGTAATAACATAAGTATCACTCATATACTTATATGTTATTATAAATATGAAACAGCCTTATTTCACCTTATATCCATCCAATGGAAAACAAAATCACCACGCGTGCGTACGTACGGAATACCATCTCCACGCCGTGGTGTAATCTTTTTTCCACCACCACCTTACATGTATGGGTATAATTGTGTAAAGAATAACTATATATGATTATTGTAAAGTAATATCTATTATGAAATATTATACATACACTTCAATACAATTCCACGATCATGGGAACGATATCATCGCTTGTACGTACGTACGGTCTACCGTCTCCACGATGTGATGCAACTCATTCTACATGATATTTATTGAATAATGATTATATAAATGAATTGAATGAGTAAATATGTTATATATTACACTAATACCATTCTTTAAATGAGGTATTTATTACCTAAAAATAAGAATAAGAATTTATTCGACAAAACACACATAAGAACAAAAAGCAACAAACACCCGAATAACAAGTAGCAATGAAATATTACAAATAATAAGCTAAGAATATGACCATATATGATATCATAAAAATCATTATGATTCTGGAATAAGTCAATGACAATATTTAAATCATTATACAGGTGTTTCGGACACGTACAAAGAACATCGGACCTCTGTTAAGGGAAAATCTCACAATCTCGTTTTTATCTGAGATTGTTTATACTTCAGAATTTACTAGGGAATATTTATCATCCATATCCACGTTTCCTCAATATGTAATATTATTTACATCCTCATACAATTTTTTAAATACAATTTTACCCATTGGTGCATTTTTAGTAAATGATATTAAAGGAACATTTTGTAGTTTTGAGTACGAGGTACTTTTTGACTTTTCCGGCCAAAGTACGAGAAGAATGTTTATTTTAACTTATACGGCATGAATGGATTTTTATGATTTCATTGAAAATTATTTCCATGAAGCTTCTTTTACAAGTTTTCAAGTTTATTTTTAATCAACTTCTTTTAGTTTAAAATTTTATGACATGTTAAGAAAGGAAAAAAAATTTGAAGTAGAAAGGATATTTTCCTCAAGAATGGAGTTCAAGTGTTTTATCAAAATTATTTTCCATCTAAGATAATATAGGGTTCTATTTCTATACCTATTTTTAAATTGATTTGATTATGTTATGATGGAATTAATTTTATGACATCCTTTTATCTTATAAGGATTATGTTTTGATGGCATGATGTTTAAGAATCCCATCTTTATTACATGGGTTATACTATGATGTATGATTTATGATTTTGTGGCACACATAAGAATGGTTTCGTTATGAGATGGGTGGGACCTATATCTCCCTCCAATTCATTATGTAAAGATTTATATCTCATGAGATAGACATGGCTGGAACGACTAGTTAATCCGGTTCAGTGATATAGGACTGGAACGAGGAGTGAACTTGGTTCAGTAATGGACTTTGTCCGCTATGATAGTCTTGACGATGAGTCTTGAATAAAATGAAATGATTTTCTATGATTATGTGTGTATGACACAAAGTATCATGTTTTATGTTATGATTATTTGGGATCACATTTCCCCAATATGATTTATCCCATGTTATGATATTATGATCTCTTTTGCAGGATAAGATATTCAAAATGTTATGTTCTTTTATGATATGATTGATATTTCTTTTGTTTACCCTTACTGAGCATTTGAGCTCACCCTTTTGTATGTTTTCTTTTCCCCAAGTCTGGATGAAGCGTATTAAGCATAATATGCCAAAAGGGACTCTAGATACGATGAAATAAATGGGAGACAATATAGATGATTTATGAACCAGTTGTTTATGTTTCCCAGTTTCGAAAGACACTATACCAATATGGTCCTTTCATGGTTTTGTTATATTTTTAATAAGTATGCTTCAATTCTGAAGTAATAAAAATGTATGTAGATTATGGGTCGTTATAGTCGTGCACCTCTAGATGCACCTTAAAGAACATATCCATAATCTTAAACTCACTACTGGACTCCTGAACTACTTGTATCTGAGTTCTCCTGCTCAACGCGTCAGCCACTACGTTTCCTTTCCCAAGTGTATAGGCAAGATCAAAGTCAAAGGACTGAAGATACTCGACCCACATACATTGTCTCAGATTCCCATCACGCTAAGTGAAGATGTACTTGAGACTTTTTTGGTTAGTGAAAGCCACAAAATGCTCCCCCATAAGGTAATGTCTATAATAGTGTAAGGCTTGAACAACAACTTCCAACTTGAGATTATGCATCGGGTTGTTCCTCTCATGTGGCCTCATCTTCCGAGACCCGTATGCAACGACTCCATCTCCCTGCATAAGCACAGCTCCCAACCTGATACCTGAAGCATCACATCAAATAGTGTAGCTCTTTCCCAGCTCTGGAAAGACCAGTATCAGTGCTGAATTCAACCTCTAGTTCATCTCCAAAAAATTGACTCACAAGAATCTTACTATAAGAACTTCACAACCTTCTTAGTCAAACCTATCAGCGGTGCTTCCAAGCATGAAAATTTATGTATGAAGCATATATAGTATCCAGCCAGCCCCAGAAAACTATGAACCTCAAAGATGTTCTTTGGATGCTCCCAGAAAACTACTACTCTCACTTATTCTGGGACCACTAATACTCCTGTCTCTGAGATAACATGGACCAAAAAGTGATTCTGATCCATCCAAAAGTGATATTTCTAGATCTTATCATATAACTAATGCTCCCTCAGTGTACTCAAAAACTGTCTCAAGATGAGTAGAATGTTCGTGTGGAGTGTGTGATTAGACTAATATATCATCCACGAAGACCACCACGACAGAGTCTAAGTATGGATGGAACACTCGGTTTATCAGTTCCATGAAAAGTGCTGGCGCGTTCGTGAGGCTAAACGGTAGAACTGTGTACTCGTATAGACTATACCTACTCTTGAAGGTTGAAAGAGGTATATCTGATTGTCTAACTCACAAATTATGATAATCGGACCTCAAGTCATTCTTCTAGTACACCTGGGCCCCTTGAAGCTGACCAAAGAGGTCATCAATCCTATGCAAGGGATATCGGTTCTTGACAGTCAACTGGTTCAACATCCGATAATCCACACAAAGGCTCAGGGTACCATCTAACTTCTTCGCAAATAGAATACGTGAACACCATGGAGAAGTACTAGGTCGGATGAAAATCTTTCCCTAAAACTCCTCCAATTGCTTCTTGAGCTCATATAACTCAGGTGTATCCATCTTATAAAGATGAATAGACACCGGTGCCGCTTCTAGTACGAGCTAAATAGAAAAGTCTATCTCACACTCTGGAGGAAAACCTGAAAAATATTCTAGAACGAAATATCTAAAATGATCCACCACTGGGTGAAAGTCTAATTTTGTTGTCCCCTGGTCATACAAATAAATAATGGCAATCTAGGCTGTAACTGTCCCAAACCCATGATGCTCTGGACCCGCTCTGCTCACCCGGACATCCCAATCACCCTTATGAAGAAAAGGTCCACCCTCTGGTGATATGAAACTCACCATTCGGCGATAACAGTCGAAGACTGCCTGGAAGGGAACTAGCCAGTCCATTATGAGAATGACATTGTAGCCTATCATCTCTAGGACATAGAGATCCTATATAAAGTAAAACCCAGCCACCACTCGAGAGAACTCCTTACAAAGACGTACACTAGCCATTATAGTCCCCAACGGTGTGTCTAGAGTCAAAGTATCGGTAGAGGAAAAGATGAAAAGACCAAGGCTCTCCATAACAGTAACAGAAATAAAGCTATGGGAATCCCCTAGATAAAAAAGAGCAGAAGATAAAACTAAGGCTACTAAAATCATACCTCCAACTGTAGAGGGTCTAATATCCTGCTCCTGTTGGTTCTGCTCGACCGCAAATGTCTGACCTGTAACATGGACTTATGACCCTGCCTAACCACTCTGAGCTGATCCGCCCTGCTCTCACTAATAGACCAGCGACTGACCACCACAGCCTTGACCTCCACCTCGGCCCGAACGGCCGATAGAACTCCAGTTCCCCGACTGGTGAGGAACTGGCGGAGCTGCTCCTGAACGAGAAGTCAGGGAAGAACCCCTATCACCAACTTCTGGTGAGAAAACATGACAAAAACTCTGATGGTGACCCATCTTGCTACAAGATCGGCACTCCACCGGGTCTCTCAGGCACTTCAGCCTCATATGCCCAACCTTTCCACACTGGTAGCATACCACTGTGCTACCTGAAGATGTGTCTCGCTGCCTTGGATCCCGACGCGTAGACTCCCTATGACACTTCCTACTATTAGCTGGAGAGGCACTAACTCTGGAAGTGGAACCACCCTGACCCTCATCTCTGGAATCTCTCAGATTGTGCTCTGCAGTCAGTGCCTGGTTGACGATGGAAGCGATGGAAGTCAACCTGAATATATTTACCTACGAGCGAATCTCAAGTCTGAGACCATCCTCAATCTTCCTTGCCAAGAACAACCCATCTCCTCCCTAGAGGGGTTTGAAACACTTAAGCTCAGTGAAAAGGGATGAATACTCCCTAACTGAAAGAGTACCCTGTTCCAGACTCATAAACTCCCAGGCTCGGTCATCCCTCAAGGTCTCCGGATAGAAGTAGTCATAAAAGACACATTGAAACTCCTCCCACGTGATAACATGGTGATTATCCACCTGTGAGATCATGTCCCACCACCTCTTGGAGGAGTCTCATAGCATATAGGTAGAGATATTGACCCGCGTTTTTGGGGGCGTCTCTAGATGCTTGAAGATATTCAGCATGGCTTCTAGCCATGACTCTGTAGTATGAGGTCCTCCTTCCCCTGTTAAGGTGGGAGGATGCTGCTACTGGAAAATCCACGTCAAGTCTTCCATAGATGAGGTAGGAGGTGGTGCACCCTAGAAGGTCTGAATCATCCTCATAAATACTTTCTAAAACTACACATCAGTGCCTTCAACTGGTATAACTAATAGTGCCAAGGCTGGTACAACAGGAGGATCTGCAAGAGGTCCATGAGCAGCCATATCTGGTGTCTGATCACCGCCCTGTGGCTGGCATACAACCGGAGGACGTCTCAATGGCATGACTATTCAAGGTCAAACACACAACTCAGATCTAGATTGAAAGGGGCTGAAACATTGGATTACATGGAGTGTACATAGAAACATTGTTTCTTCCTTAACAGAAGAACACAAGTCATGTAGTCAAAACTACAAGACGTGCATTCTGGGTTTTTCTGGACAATAAGCTACAGAAACAGCTCCAGGACCTAGAGAAACAGTGAAATGAACATTGAACGTGCCAAATTCTGATCTGTGAGAGCTCATACTTCCCACGAATCAAAGATTGGCATCTTACACATGTTAAAAACAAGAAAAGACAAGGCGATGATCCAAAATGTTCTGGTCCATGAGGGTCCATAACACCTCAGGAACCAAAATTTGGTGTTCATTCAAATAAAACCACCACAAACAATACCCTATCAAACAGTAAGTACTTTTATCAAAGCATCTATCACAACACCATGAATATTCTAGACAACATCTATCACAACAACATGAAATTTCTAATGTGTCCTACGTGACATGGAAAGAATGCATGAAATGTGAATTCTATCAAGTGCCTATATGATGCATGAGATGGAATACCTTCATCTCATCGGTTTGCGATAGAAATAGAACCACAATATCAAAAATGGTAACTACAAAAAAATGTGAATCACCCAACGGTGAAATACTGTCAACTGTAAAATTGCAATCCAGAAAAATTGTAATAAACGAGGTAGTATGACTTTTCCCTGTACACGAGTTAGATAATCTCAGGCATAGATTATTAACAAGTACCTATTCCATCCTATCCCTAGCTATATGCTCCAAAAAGTAAATCAATAGAAAAGAAACCCTCTGATGTCACTTTGTAACGTCCCAGTTTCGGAATCCACCCAGAGGCACCCCATACCCAGTTGGTCACAAGGCCTTAAGTGCATTTCCCCGAACACCAGAGGCTGTTGAATAGCAGCGAGGGCCTTGGGTGTGGTAGTGGGGAAACTATGCCCTCATTGGCAGAGTACAGAGCGGAAGATAAAGAAAATCAATAGCGGAAACAGTAAACAACCATACAAGAGTAAACAATGGAAGACTAAAAGTGTAAACAAATGAAGAACATATATATATATATAATGATGCATGATACATATATTTCTAGGAAAGTAGACAAACACGTCACAATGTTGAATACAGTACTAAAACAAAGTGCAAAAGGAAAATAGAAAAGAAAATCCTCAGCATCACAATCATCAGCTTGGTTCCATTCTCTCCAGCTCCATTGCAATCAAGTACCTAAAGTTGAAGGGCGCTTGACCTTGTCTATACCTACAATAATATAATCTATTTGGGCCCAAAAGCATGGACCAAACATTGTGTGAGACTAAATCCCAGTAGATAACCACCACAAGATCTATTCCTAACAGTCAGTGAATATATAGAAGGTAAAAGTACAGAAAGTAGTAAACAAGGAAAGTATTCAACAAAAAATTATCCACAGTTTCAAGAATTTAATTTACAAACAAGCAATCAACTACTCAAGCAACTAGAAACAAACAGGTAACCCTTGGGGTATTTCTTGGAGCTTAACCCCTATGGTTCAACCAACAAGTACTAGCAACCCTCTGGGAGGCACACACAGTCTCACCCCTCTAGTTCAGCTAATAAATAGACTCTCTGGGGAAGCAGTCACCGTCAATTCCCCCTATAGTCTCGTATCGTACTAAAGGCACTCTGAGGAAGCACTCAACGTCTTATTCCCCCTGTGGTCTCACATCGTATTATAAAGACACTCTGGAGAATCCCTTACATCCATTCTTCTTATGGTCTACTATACTAGGTTCTCACAGCCCTATGTAATGTCAGCAAGTATCACATCGTTTAACAGCCCAAGTAACCTCAAGAACTACTTGGATAGAATTCTACAGCATCTCAGCATGGAATAACAACAGTCACACCATCCTACAAGCTAGGCACGGAACTGGCAATAGCCTGACAGGTAAAACTAGACCAAACTCTCATAAATAGTCAAAACATGCATGGGGAAAACATTCAAAGCATAGTAAATTACCCTATTCACAATCAAAAACCTCTACTTAGGCATAAAAGGAAAGTAGAAAAACAACAAGGGAAGAACAAGAAACACGCAATACCTCGTTCAAGGGTATTGACAGAATTTTCACATAATTACTCAAAGACTTACTACCGAAAGTCACAAACCACCTACCTTAAAGGTTTTGACGAAACCCCCCCCCCCCCCCCCCAAATGAAGAATGCATAAGAAAACTGTGTTGATTCTCCAAGAACTCACCTTAGATCTCTTATCCAACAATACCAAGACAAAAACTCGTTAAAATTTTCATCCACGCACTTAGATCTACCCATAATGGGGTTAGATCTAAGAAACTGAGAGAAGAGGAGAAGTAGATCTATGTAGGTATAAGAAATAAAACATGAATGAAGAAGAACATCTACAAACCTCATGAATACAGCTTTTATTTGCCTAGAGAAGCCTTTAGATCGCTTTCAGATTAATGGGAGAACCTTCTTTCACCTTAGGAGAAGCAAAATCCCAAGTTATGGCCACTTAGAAGAAAAAGCATGCCACTTAGAAGCAAAAACATGTGAGATACACTTTTTTAGGATCTCGCTTAAGTGCCCACACGGTTAGACAAACTATCCATTAGTAACTGCCTCGGTAGACCCTCCACGCAAGGTTTGGACCACAGTTATACAAACTGTGCGCTAGCCATGCGTTAGCCACTACCTCAGCAGACACTCCATGCATGGTTTGGCGGCACGGTTAGACAAACCGTGCACCTCCCATGCGACTTCCCCTTTGCTTCAAAACATCATTAAAAGTTATTCGAACTCTCCCATTCATCACTCTTAACTTTATAACCATGAAAAGCATCAAACAATGTTAATATATCTGAAAAGAAGGTCTAGGTTCTTACAGATTAATAAGACGATATTAGGGATCCATAACCATAGTTATATAGGGATTATTCCATGATTCTTAGTTAATATTATTACCTAAATCATTACTTCCAAGATTAAAATGAATTAAATATTGATTCTTTCCTTGATCCATGTTACTCATTTCAAAAATTTAAACATATATCTTCATAACATTATTTTTTATATAGAATTATTAGATAATATAAAAAAATATTCTCATGGAACTCTTAGTGGGGTTATATTGGGACAGTTATGATCACACTCAATACACACCCTTTGAGATTATACAAACCTTCTTTCGATGGATGCTGATAAAGGTGTAAGGCCCCACACTAGATAGAGCACTGAGAGGGGGTGAATCTATGGTGTCACAAAAGGAATTCTTTATAATTGTGATGGTGCATTTAAAATGGTCCATACTAGAAAAACCTTTTTTTCAGTGAATATAAACTCATCACAAAAAAAGAATGAAATATAATTTATAACACTTTTGGGAAGATCTGTCACAAATAACCTTTTAAAAAAGGAAATTATTAAATTATTTATAAATAAATACAATAAAAAATATTTAAAAAACATTAAAAAAGATTAATAAAATTAAAACACACATAAAAGTAAAACATTATTTAAAATATAATATTTCTGTCTTACAAAATTACAAAATAGTCATGAAGATTTTCAGAAATAATCAATTGGCATCAGTTGGATGAGGATCACTCAAAAGACGAGGGGGAGGAAACTTCATACCAAATCCACACACAAGTCTTTTCATATACTTCTTCATCTTCTTATCTCTAAGAAATTTCATCTTATGCTCCTCCTACCTCTATTTTTGTATCTAATATATCAACTCATCCTAATCTCTTAATCTCTCTTTATAATATGTAGTGGACAACAACATCGATGATGAAACTCCACAAACACCTTTCTCACTCACTGATTCCATCACAGTTTTACCATAATAACATGTGGTTGTCACTTGACAACCAATACCAATCACTCGGCCTTTCTCGACACCTTTTGATGTCACCATTATCGAAGCCCTATAATTCCCTAACCCCAGTTACCCAGATTTGGTGCATTATTACATAATATTGTCATGATACAAGGAATCATGTCATGAAATATCGGTCAGTTTAGTAGACTTGGAAGTACAAGATACATACATATGTTTTACATTACAATATGAAAGGAAAAACAAAAACATTTTGTCTCCTTTGAACACATTCATCTCCCTTAGAATATCCCTATAGGTTAGTTATAATATACTTTTTCACATCCGGTAAAAAATAGAACATCAAAAGGGGTGAGATCAAATGCTCAGTACGGATAACAATATAGCAGAAAATTTCATAAATAAGAATAAACATTTAAGGAAATGTATAAGACTAAAACATAAGCCTTTTAAACTAAAACATTAGCATAATATATAAAATATAAATCAAATAGTGTCATTTACTTATTTACATTGATATTCTTCCAGTAGAATAATCACATACAATATCAGTATCCAATTTAAAAATGATGGAATGCATAATCCCAGACTTCATAACAACATAATCAAGGCCTTGTTCCAAAACTACATTTAAGATTTTGTCAAGGCATTGTTCCAAGATACTAGTTTGTCTCATGAGACATACCGATGCATCGATGAGCTATAGAGGGCTTCACCCGTCACTTGCTAAGTCCAACACATTTCTCATACGAAATGGTTTAAACATAACATAAACATTCGTACTAAAAATAGCATACGAAATGTGAATAATTTATCCATAAACCATAAATGGCATAAATATAACACATTCACAGTCCAAAATATCACAAAACCATCAATACAATAGGTTAGATTTGTATCATAATAAATCAACTTCAAACAAGTTTATAATCCATCAAAGGATGTTGACATAGATAAAATCAAAACAATTTGATAGAATTATCTCTTTCTATTTTGAAATCACATAAAATTCATGTAACTGAAAATATTCTTATAATATTTTAACGGAAGCTTCGAAGATTTTATAACAATGGAAAATAGTTACACTCTCCATATAAGTTAAAAAAAATTCTTTCCTTAATTTTTCCAAAAAGGTTGTAAAGTACCATGTATGGAAAACAACGGAAAGATTACTTTATTTTTTTTAATAAAAGTCAAACAAGGGTATAAATGACTTTAAACCATAGTATAATAAATATTAAAAATGTTATTAAATACATTTTTATGAAACACGGATGTGGATGATAAAGAGGTCCCAATAGATGCTCACGTATAAACAACCTATGATAATGAACAGATTGTAGAATTAACCCTTACCTTGTACTTTAACTTGGTAGAGGGTAAATCAGCCTATGGTATAATAATTAAATAATTTTTATTAAATTATAAAAGAACCACATACATAAATATTATATCATATATGATCTTCTAATATTGCTTTGTTAATAATATTTCAATAGTGTCATCGTTTCAGGTGTTAACTGATTCGTTTTCCTTTATATATTTTGTTTTTTAAGTCATGTTTGTTATGAATATAATGTATTTGATTCATATACAAAATGATATTAAGTTCTTAAAAATTATTTTTAATCATAAAACAAAAATTATTCTTGAATGATTACAATGGGGAATGAATCTCATCGCGTTCATGGAGATAGTAATCCGTACGTACACACGAGTGACAATACCATTCTATTGATGGTGGAATCATATGTAATTGGATGGTATATCATATATAAATAATCATTAGAATTTTATACTAATTATTTATATCAATTACACTCATTATTATAGCCATCCAAAAAAATGATGTGTTTGAATAACAAAATACACCACGACGTGGAGAGGGTAAGCCATACGTACACACATATGGTGACTTGTCATTCATAAGATGGATAAAATAATTAATATGGTTGTAACATATTTATAATAACATCACATTATGTATAAGGTACTGGACTTATTATTTTTGTATGGAAATAGAAAAAAAAGAGGATGTGTAAGAAGAAAAAAACTTTAAAAGAGGTGGTGAAATTATTACCTCTTCTTCAGGTGTTTCCTTTTGAGTTGCCCAAAAGGGATCCTTAGGTTGGATTTATGATCAAAGTAGAGAATATATGTAGAAGTTATGGTAGTTTAGAGTATATGTTAGTAGGTATTGGCCAATACAAATGGCTTTATAGGTGTGAAATTAAGAGAAGGGGAAGTACCCTTTTATAAGAGAGGTGAGGGTGACTTTAGGAAAAGCTTGAAATATTATTTTATTATATAGTAATATTCGGATTATAATGGCTCCAAAATGATTTATTTAGAGTATATGGTAGGTATGGGTCGCAAAACCCTCAACCAATAGGTTTTACATAGGTTTAGTTCACCATATTAACCTTATATTTTAGATTTAACTCTAAGTTAAATATTTTAACTTTTACTATGTATTCTTGTATATTTGTATTATATGGTTAATAAACATACTATAAAATTCCAATACAACCCAAGTGGTTAATTAATTACATATATATTATTATATATGTCCTTTGGCTGAACCTTAGATTTTTAGGACTATTATATCATTTAATAGTATAGTATTTGTTTTAAAAACTCTTTTATGTCAATTTTGACACTATTTAGTATCTGATTTTTGTTGAAGTCCTAAAAACATTATAACTTCAAAAAAAATTATTTAATCAACCCTAACATTTCATATTAACCTATAAAATTAGTGTAATTCATCAAAAGTATCAATATATTTTTAGTTGGATATTTATAATATTAATTATTTTAATCATTCATTAATATTATAATTACTCCATCATCATTGATTCATAAACAAATTTAATTATTTAATGTCTAAAAATTAAAAATAAAATACCATTATTTAGAAAATCATTTTATATTTTTAATTAATATTTATATTTGACATTATCTTATGTGTAACCCTATATTAAAAAAGTTTCAGTTATGAAACATTGAATTTAACACTTCTTTAAATAAAATAATAATAAATGTTAAATCTAATCAATGTGGTCCAGAAGGATCATATTTTCTTCCTAAGGTTTTTTTGGTCGAAATAAACTTATTAAATAGAATTAGGACATGTTTTATGGTAAAAATAATATCATTTTTACCTTTAATTACGCTATTTACTTTTTATCGTGGTAAATAAAAGTCATTTGTTACTATTCACCAAACAAATATTTTCAAATTATTGAACCAAATTTTACTTACTAATATCAATTGTGTCTCTCATATTTTTGAAATTCAATTCAAAGATGTGGTAAAATTACTTTCTACTCAAAGTTTCTTATGTTTCTAGAAGGTGGGTAAAAGACGGTAAAAATATCAATAAAATTTTATATATCTTATTTTATTATAAAATGAATCTAATGAATTACATTGAACTATTATAGATATTATGTATCTATTTTTACTTAAAATATATTTAAATAAAATAAATAATTATTTAAATAAAAACTAGGTTTTAAACAATAACGTAGTGTTTTTCATTATTCATCAAAAATTGAAGGTTTTCAAAAAAATACCAAAAATTCACCCTAGCCTGATTTTGATATTCAGAATCCAAAAAAAATTCCATTTTTAAAAATAAAATTTATAATGTTTAAAAAAATGGGTATTACTATTCATAATGGCTAGTTTAGTTTATCGTGGTGTGCTAGAACTCGAAGTTGCGTACAACGCAAGCTATTATATTATTCCAAGGGAATTGTACCATGGAAGATTGGGGTGTTACATTCTCCCCTCCTTCAATTAATTTCATCCTAGAAATTTCTATAATATTACTACGTAAAATTATTCGGGTGGTTCTTCATTATAAGTTCCTCGGGTACCCACGTTGCCTCTTCCATCTTATGATTTCTCCATAGAACTTTCATCAGAGGAGTTGTCCAGTTTATCAATACTAGTTCTCTAGTATCAAAAATTCTAATAGGCTCTTTATAATAAGACATGACTGGTTCTAGTTCTATTTCTTCATAGGTGAGTAAATGCATTTGGTTAGGCATTTATTTTCTGAATAGTGATACGTTGAACACATCATGGACTTTGTAGATACCTGGTAGAATTTCCAAAAAATAATCTATTACTCCAATTAATTCAAGAATTTCAGAAGGTTCGATGTACATGGGACTCAATTTACCCTTCTTACCGAAACATATAACACCCTTCCATGAGGATACCTTTAAGAAAATGTGATCTTTTACTTTAAATTCCAAATATTTCCTTCGGTTAATGGCATAACTTTTTTTCCTACTTTGAGCTACTTTAATGTGGGTTTGGATAACCTTCACCTTTTCCATTGTTTCCTCAATATGTTCTGGGCCTACATGTTTTCTTTCACCAACATCATCCCAACAAGTTGGTGTGTGACATCTATTCCCATGTAACACTTCATATGGTATCATCTGAATACTGGAATGGAAGCGATTATTATAAGAAAATTTTACCAGAGGTAAATATTGATCCCACATACCTTGAAAATCAAGTGAGAAAAATCTTAACATATCTTCTAAGGTTAGAATAGTCTGTTCTGATTGTCCATCAGTTTGAGGGTGGTAGGTAGTTCTCAAATGAAGTTTAGTATCCTGGGCCTTCTGAAATATTTTCTAGAATTTTGATGTAAAATGGGGATCACGATCAGAAACAACCGATAGGGGTACACCATGATGTCTTACAACATCAATAATATGTAGTCTTTCTAAACATTCAAGTGGTAAATCTTCTCTTATAGCAAGAAAAAGTTCTTCCTTGGTAAGACAGTCAACAATGACAAATATTGCATCATTCCCTCTCAGATTCTTTGGTATCCCCAAGACAAAGTCCGTTGTAATACCATCCTACTTCTACTCAGGTATGGGAATAGGTTTCATATCTTCTCTAGTATGTTGTCTTCTAGACATAACCTTTTGAAAAACCATACGTCTTGACACATAATCAGCAATCTCCCTTTTCATGTTGTTCCCACCAAAAATGTTCCTTCAAATCCCTATTCATTAGTGCTACTAAAGTGTATATAGAAATTGGATCAATGAACATCATCCAACAATTCCCATTTTTAGATCTGGTATGTCTGGAATACAAATTCTCTCCCCAAATTTCAAAATTCCATCTTTATATACGAAGTCACCCAATCTCATATCATTCACAGCTTTAATCTTCTTTTGAAACTCCTCAACATCAGTCTGATAGGATTTTATCTTTTCTAGTAAAGTTTTTTTGGAAACCATTTGAAAAATTATTGATGTTTCACCTTCCATGGTTATTTCCATATCCATCTTCACTAGATCCATGAAAATAGGATCCTTTTCAACTCTCATCTTGTTCAAAAACTCCATGATACTTTCTGATTGATGCATTTTCCACCTTATTTTCCTTCCCCGAGTGGTAGTGTATAGTGAAATCATAGTCCTTGAGTAGTTCAAGCCATATCCTTTGCTGCATATTGAGTTATTTTTGTGAGAAAATATAATTTCAAACTCTTGTGATCAGTATAAATATCACATTTGGTTACCATAGAGATACTGTCTTTATATTTTCAGAGCAACGATTGGAGCTTCTAAATCAAGATCATGAGTGGGACAGATTTTCTCATGAATTTTTAGTTTCCATGTGGCATAGACAATAACTATATCATTCTACATAAGGAAAAAACCAATTCATTTCTTTGAAGCATCACAATAAATAAAAAAACCATCATTCCGCAATGGTAGAGTCAATATAGAAGAATTGACTAATATTTTCTCGAATTCGTCAAAACATTCTTCACACTCTTTTGTCCAAAAAATTTAACCCCTTTTCATGTGAGTTTGGTAATGGGTTATCCAATCCTGAAAAATTATGGACAAATCTCTAATAATAACCTGCGAAACCAATAAAACATTTTACCTCATTTATACTTGTCGGTGTTGGCCATTCTTGGATTTCCTTGGTCTTTGATGGATCAGTAGAGCATCCATCCTCAGAGACAATATTTCCAAGAAAAGAAATCTCCTGAAGCCAGAATTCACACTTCCTAAACTTCCCATATAATTCATTTCTTCTGAGGGGTTTCAGAATAGTGTGCAAGTGATTTTCCTGATCATTGTATCTTTTTTAGTAAACTAAGATATCATCAATAAAGACCACTAAAAACTCATCCAGATATTCCTTGAAAACTCTATTCATTAGATCCATGAAAATAGATGGTGCATTAGTCAGTCCATAAGGTATTACTGTAAACTTGTAATTCTCATACCTGGTTCGAAATGTTTTTTCAAAATATCTTCTTTCTTCACACACAAATGATGATATTCAGGTCGAAGATCAATCTTTGAAAAATATTGATCTCTATAAAGTTGATTAAATAAATCATCAATGCAAGGTAGGGGATAATGGTTCTTTATTGTTATGGTATTGATCTCCATGTAGTCAATTCTCATCCTTATAGATTCATCTTTCTTCTTAACAAAAAGAAAAGGGGATCCCCATGGAGAAACACTAGGGTGAATATCTATTTCTACTGAATTCCACTAGTTTTTTCTTTAGTTACACTAATTCCACAGTGGACATTATATAAGGGGTCTTCGATATGGGCCTTGAACTAGAAATTAAATCAATTAAAACACAATTTATTATTTTGGAGGATGTCCAGGTAAATCCTATGGAAACACATCAACATATTCTTGAACAATAGTTACATCCTCTATTTGAACATTCCTTTACTAACCCATAGTTATTTCACTCTCTTCCTCCCCAATAATTAAATTTAGTATAGCTACTGGGAGTTGATCTAGATAAGAATCATATGGTGAGGTGTCTGCTCTAAAGATAAGGTACTCATTATCATCATCCAAAATTGTAAACTCGTTCTTCTAAAAATAAATTTTTTCCTCACGGTCCAAAATACAATCCATACCGAGGATTATTTCAAATTCAATCAGGAGTATGTCGATGATATCAATAGATAAATAACATTTATATGCCTAAATTGCAACTGATTCACAAAAGATTGTTGCAATGATACTTCCCTTATGAGTTTTGACTAACAACATCCTTGTTAAATAAAATTGAAAATATCTTATTTTCATAGAAAATTAGGAAGATATGAAACAATGCAATGATCCAGAATCAAATAATACATTGGCTAAACTTGAGAAAACAATTAAATTACCTACAACCACATCTTTCGGAGCTTCAAACTCATAACTAGTGATCACATATGCTTGGCCTTTCTCCAATGGACTTTTCTGAGTTAAGTTTCTTTGGTTATTAGGACATTCATTTTCATAACGGCCCATTTCTCTACAATTGTAGAATTCAACATTGACAACCTCTTTCTTTCCCTTGCAATCACGAGCTTGGTGGCCTTTTTTAGAACACTTGTAACAAAATCACATTCTCTCCAGACAAGTACTGGGGTGTTTCTTCCCACATTTACTACAAGTTGTATATTCAAATTTTCTATTCTTCCCATTATTTCCATTTCCAGAGTGTTCAGCAGATCTGTTCTTCTATTCCTTTTCTTTAATGCCGTAAGACTTAGATAATTCCTTTTTTTCTTTGATAGCACATGAGACAATATCTTTATACAATGAGAAGGATTTTGAGACTAATTCTCGGTGGAGAAATGGTTTTAACCCATTAAAGAGTCGATCAATAATACTCCTTGGGTTTTCTATATAATATATTGCATGCCTTGCTAACCTTCTAAAGTTAGCCTCATACTTCGTGACATTCTCATCTTCCTTTTTCATCAGACTCAGAAATTTTCTTTCCATATCTGATTGATGGTCATGAGGAAAGTATTTTTTATAAGAAAATCTCTTTAAACACCCTCTATTCCACATTTGATACTTTTTTATCCTCCATTGGGTTTTAAATTAATGGCTGATATTGATATGCATTTCCCGTGAGGCGATAAACTGCCATGAAAACTTTTTCCCCTTCACTACTCCCCAAAGCATAAAATATTTTATCCAATGAAATTATCCATTGCTTAGATACTAATGGATTTTTAGTCCCATTTAATGTTGGTGGTTTTTTCCTCACTAAGTGGTCTAACATTTATTCTCCATGTTGTAGATCATGGTGCTCCACATGGGTAAGGTTATTATTCATAACTGGAGTGAGTTGTCCTAGTATGGTGATAAGCCGATCAACACTAGTTGTATCACCATCTCCCCTATAATTATCTTGAGTATGGGGGAAATCTATAACGACCCATACTTTACATACATTGTTAATACTTCAAAATTGAAGCACACTTATTACAACATATGACAAAACCACAAAGGACCGTATAGGTATAGTGTCTTTAGAAACTGGGAAACATAAACAACTGGTTCATAAATCTTCTACAGTGTCTCCCATTTATTTCATCATATCTAGTGTCCCTTTTAGTATATTCTACTTAATATCCATCTTCCTGACCTGGGGAGAAGAAAACATAAAAGGGTGAGCTCAAATGCTCAGCAAAGGCAGATAAAGGAAATAAAAATCATATCATATCTTTTTGAAAATCAAAACCTGCAAAAGAGATCATAATATCTTAACATGGAATAAATCATAGAAGTGAAAATGAGATCCCCATAATCATAACATAAAACTTGAAACTTTGTGGCATGCACACATAATCATGGAAAATCATTTCTTGTTAGTCATGACTCATTTCCAGGACTATCTTAGTGGACAAAGTCCCTTTCTGAACTGAGTTCACTCCGCGTTTCAGTCCTGTATCACTGAACCGAAATAACCTTCCGTTCCAGCCATGTCTATCTCATGAGATATAAAATCTTTACCCAATGCATTGGAGGGAGATATAGGTCCCACCCATCTTATAATGAATCCTTTCTTATGTGTGCCACATAATCATAAACCATACATCATAACGTAACCCATGTAATAAAAATGGGATTCTTAAACAACATGACATCATAAAACAATTCATATAAGATAAAGGAATTCATAAAAATGTTTCCATCACAATATAATCAAATCCATGTAATAATAGGGATAAAAACAGAACCCTTTTATTATCTTTGATGGAAAATAATTTTGATAAAATACTTGAACTCCATTCTTGAGGAAAATATCCTTTCTACTTCAAAAACATTTTTCCTTTCATAACATGTCATATGACTTTAAAATAAAAGAAGTTGATTAAAAATAAACTTGAAAACTTGTAAAGGAAGCTTCTTGGAAATAATGTTTTAAAAATCCATTCATGCCGTATAAGTTAAAAAAAACATTCTTCGTACTTTTGTCGGAAAAGTCAAAAAGTACCTCGTACAACAAAAGATTCCTTTCATAGATATTACTAAAAACTCACCGAAGGGTAAAAATGGATTTAAACAATTGTAGGTGGATGGAAATAATATTACATATTGATGAAACATGGATGTGGATGATAAAATACACCCCAGTAAATACTTACGAATAAACAATCTCGGATAAAAATGAGATTGTGATATTTCCCTTACCTTAGGTCCGATTTGCTTTGTTCGTGTCCGAAGCTCCTGTATAATGGTTTAGATAATGTTATTGACTTATTCCAGAATCATACATATTGATATGATATCATATATGGTCATATTAGTATCTTCTTGTTAGTAATATTTCATTGTTACTTGTTACTCGGGTCTTTATAACTTTTTGTTCTTATGCGTGTTTTGTCAAATAAATTCTTATTATTATCTTTAGGTTATAGATAATTCATTTCCAGAATGGTATTAGTGTATTATATACCATATTCATTCATTCAATTCATTTATATAATCATTATTAAATGAAGATCATGTAGAACGAGTCGCATCACATCGTGGAGACGGTATTCCGTACGTACGCACGAGTGATGATATCATTCCTATGATCGTGGAATTGTATTGGAGTATATATATATTATTTCAGTATCAATATTACTTCATAATAATCATATATAGTTACTCATTACACCATTATACCCATCCTTGTAATGTGATGGTGGAAAATAGATTACACCACGGCGTGGAGACGGTATTCCGTACGTACGCACGCGCGGTGATTTCATTTTTCCGTAGGATGGATAGAAGTTGAATTAGGGTTTTTTCATATTTATAATAACATATCAGTATTTAATTAATACTGATATTATTACTTTATCATGAAACAACTAAAGAAGAAGAAGTTGAAGAAGAAAGAAATTGAAAAGATCGGTAATGGATATTACCTCTTCTTTGGAACGCCTCTTTGAATCCTCCACTAAGGGAACTAAGATTGGTCTTTGAAGAAGACCAGGACCTCTAGGATTATTCTAGGTAAGTGGAGAGGAGAAAATGGCAGGGGTTGGCCGAGCTTGAGTGCTCAATTTGGTGTGAGGAGGAGGGGGAGGAGGTGCCCTTTTATAAGGGAGGAGAGGGGCACCTTAAGAAAATCTCAAAATATTATTTTATATTAAAGTCAAAATCGGTTTATAATGGTTCCAAAGGGTCTTATTTCGAAGATAAAGTGGGGATGGGTCGAAATCCTATAAACCAATAAGATTTAGACAAGTTTAGGGTATTATTTTAACCTTATCAATTAGATTTAACTCTAAGTTAAATAATTTAACTTTTACCGTGTCTTTTTGTTTTCTTTCACTAAATGGTTAATACACATACTATAACATGCCAAACGAACCCCAAATTGTTTATTATTAATATATATATCCTTATCTAAGCCATTTGGTCGAACCTTATATTTTTAGGAATAAAATAACAATTAATAATATAATATTTGATTTAAAAACTATTTTGTGTCAATTTTGACACTATTTAATATATGATTTTTGTGAAAGTCATAACAGAATTATATGTTCGAACCAAGTTGATTAAATCAACAATAATATATCATAGTAACCTATAAAATTAGTGGAATTCATAAAAAGTCTCATATTACATTTATTTTGGTGTTTATAACATCAATTATGTCAATATTTCATTAATAAGATAATTACTGCATCATCTTTGTGTCATAAATAAAGTAAATTATTTGATGTCTAAAAATTACAAATAAAATATCATCATGTAGGAAATCTTTTTAGCTGTCTAATGAATATTTAAAATTGAATTTATCTTATGTATAACCCCATATTAAAAATGATTTACTTATTAAACTTTGATTTTAACTATTTTAACCCTTCTTTAAATAAATTAATAATAAATGTCCTAATCTAATCCAAGTGGGCCTAAATGGTCATATTTTATTCCTAAGTTTGTTTTTGGTCGAATTAAACTTGTCCAATAGAATTAGGACATGTGTTAGGGTAATATTGATATCATATTTACCCTTAGATACACTATTTACTATTAACTGCGGTAAAAAAAGTAAAAAGTTACTATTCACCAAAAAATTATTTTCATCTCATTGAACCACATTTTAGTCCTTGATATTAACCGTGTCTCTCGGATTTTCGAAATTCTATTCACATAAGCGGTAAAATTAAGTTTTATGCAAAATTCAGTTTTTTTAACCTACCACTTAGTGGTTTCACTATTCATCAAAAATTGAAAGTTTTCAGAAAAAAACCAAAATTTCACCCTAGGCTAATTTCGATATTCTGAGTCCAAAAATGAAGTCCATTTTGAAAAATAAAATTTATAAAATTTCAAAAAGTGGTTATTACTATTCATAACGGCTAGTTTTAATAGCATATTGTTGTTTAGTGAAACTCGGTATTGCGTACGACGCAAGCTATCGAGGAAGGTCGCGATTGCGTGTATAGCAAGCCAAGAAAGTGATGTGTAGAAAAAGATTCCTTTGATGATTTATATAACATAAAAGTCTCGGGTGTTACATTCTACCCCCCTTAAAAATAATTTCGCCCTCAAAATTCGTCACTTTGTAACAAACAGATGAGGATACTTCTCCCTCATCATATCCTCAAGCTCCCATGTATTTTCTTCAAGTTGGTGGTTCCTCCATAAAACTTTCACCAAGCGAGTGGTCTTGTTCCGTAGGACTTTTTCGCTACGATCCAGAATCTCTATCGGTTGTTCTTCATAAGAGAGATCTTGCTCCAGCGGTACAACTTCTGAGCTGAGTACTTGTGAAAGATCCGGTATGTACTTTCTCAGGAGAGATACATGGAACACATCGTGAACTAGAGAGAGATTCGGTGGAAGCGCCAATCGGTAAGCTACCTTCCCAACACGATCCAGTATTTCGAAAGGACCGATATATCTAGGGCTCAACTTCCCCTTCTTTCCAAATCTCATAACCCTCTTCCAGGGAGATATTCGTAAGAACACTTTATCGCCCACTTCAAACTCTAGGTCTTTTCTTCGGTTGTCGGCATAACATTTCTGTCGACTCTGAGCTGCTCTTATGTATTGTTGAATAGATCTGACCTTTTCTGTCATTTCATCTACGAGATCAGGTCCTAATAGCTTTCTTTCCCCAACTTCATCCCAGCAAGTTGGAGTCCTGCATTTCTTTCCATTGAGAGCTTCATAAGGAGCCATCTGAATACTGGAGTGAAAGCTATTATTATAAGAAAATTCTACCAAAGGTAGGTGTTGATCCCAACCTCCTTTGAAATCCATAGAGCAAGCTCTCAACATATCTTCTAGGGTTTGAATTGTTCTCTCAGACTGACCGTCTGTCTGGGGATGATAAGCAGTGCTGAAACTCAACTCTGTATCCAGAGTATGCTGAAGACTTCGCCAGAACTTCGAGGTAAATCTCAGATCTCGATCAGATATAATAGAAAGTGGTACACCATGCAATCTTACCACTTCCATTACATATATCCTGGCAAGCTGATCTAGAGAGAAATCCTCTCTAATAGCAATGAAGTGTGCAGACTTTGTAAGACGATCAACTATGACCCAGATAGCATTATTGCCTTTGGATGTTTTAGGAAGTCCTGTGACAAAGTCCATAGTGATGTTTTCCCATTTCCATTCGGGTATGGGTAATGGTTGTAACATCCCCTTAGACTCTTGTCTCTCAGCTTTAACTTCTTGACAAACCAAGCATCGAGAGACATATTCAGCAACATCTCTTTTCATGCCATCCCACCAGAAGTACTCTTTCAGGTCCCTATACATCTTCGTGCTTCCAGGATGAATAGAGAATGATGAACTATGAGCCTCATCCAGCAGCTCATTTTTTAATTCGGGGATGGGAGGAACGCAAACCCGATTCCTGAACTTTATTATCCCATCACAATCAAGGTTGAATTCAGGAACATTTCTCACCTTCTTTTGTAACTCGACATCTTCTTTCTGTGCCTCTTTAATCTTCACATGTATAGATGGTTGAACATTCATTTGAGAAAGATAAGATTTTTCCCCTTCCATTATAATTCCAAGATCCATCCTTTGTAAATCCATAAATATTGGATCTTTTGTGATCCTCATCATGGATAAACTAGCATGGTCTTGTCGACTTAATGCATCTGCCACCTTGTTTGCTTTCCCAGGGTGGTAATGGATTGAGCAGTCATAATCCTTAATCAGCTCCAACCATCTTCTTTGACGCATATTCAACTCCTTTTGTGTGAAAATATACTTTAAACTTTTATGATCAGTATAAATATCACACCTTTCACCATAAAGGTAATGCCTCCAAATCTTTAATGCAAAGATTACCACAGCCAACTCCAAATCATGTGTTGGGTAATTTTGCTCATGGATTTTCAACTGTCGTGAGGCATAAGCTATCACCATATCATTTTGCATAAGAACACACCCCAATCCCTTCTTGGATGCATCACTGTAGATCACAAACCTTTCTCCACTACAAGGCAGTGTGAGCACAGGTGCACTAGATAACCTTCTTTTCAACTCCTTGAAATTCTCTTCACATTCCTCTGTCCAGACAAACTTAACTCCTTTCCGAGTCAACTTGGTGAGTGGATTAGATAATCGTGAAAAAACTTTTACAAAACGTCGATAATATCCAGCCAAACCAAGAAAACTTCGGATCTTAGTTACTGTGGTTGGTCTCGACCATCTTTCAATAACCTCTATTTTTGCTGGATCCACAGATATCCCCTCTTTTGAGATTATATGACCCAAAAATGCAACTTTTTGAAGCCAAAATTCACACTTGGTAAATTTGGCATAAAGCTTCTCCTTTCTCAGGGTCTTCAATATAATTCTCAAGTGATCTTCATGCTCTTCCTTTCTCTTTGAATAGACAAGAATATCGTCTATAAATACTACCACAAATTGATCAAGATAGTCTCTAAAGACTCTATTCATTAGATCCATGAAGATAGCAGGGGCATTAGTAAGACCAAATGGCATCACTATAAATTCATAGTGTCCATACCTTGTACGGAAAGCCGTCTTTGGTATATCCTCCCTTTTGACCCTTAATTGATGATACCCTGAACGAAGATCAATCTTGGAAAAGTATTGAGCTCCGCGTAGTTGGTCAAATAAGTCATCAATGCGTGGGAGAGGATATTTGTTCTTGATAGTGATCTTGTTAAGTTCTCGATAATCAATGCAGAGTCTCATTGATCCATCTTTCTTCTTAACAAATAGAACAGGTGCTCCCCAAGGTGACGCACTAGGGCGTATGAATCCCTTATCAAGATTCTCTTGGAGTTGCTTCTTCAATTCCTGCAACTCAATTGGGTCCATTCTATAAGGTGTCTTTGAAATAGGCAAAGCACCCGGTACGAGTTCTATTGAAAACTCAACTTCACGATTTGGTGGAAGACCCGGCAATTCCTCCGGAAAGACATCATCAAACTCCCGTACAATGGGCATATTCTTAATCGTGAGTTTCTCACCAACCATTTGAGATAAATAACCTTCATTTAGTGGAATCAATACCCATAAGATGGAAGAAATTTCCACTGGAAGGTTATATTCATCCTTGCATCGATAGACGATCGTAGATTGATCTGGAATATGAAATGTGACTTCCCTTCTTTGGCAATTGATATGAGATCCATGTAGAGAAAGCCAATCCATGCCAAGAATCACATCAAATTCCACTAAAGGAAGGATCACAAGATTTGCAGGAAGCACTTTCCCACAAACTTCGATCGGAGAAGAATTATAAACTTTTGATGCGATTGATGTGCCATTAGGTGTTGTCACAGCTAACTCAACATCTAATTGTTGAGGTAATACGGTGATACCCTTAGAAAAGTCTTCAGAAATAAAAGAGTGGGTGGATCCAGAATCAAATAAAACATTTGCTACTTTAGAGTGGATGGTAAGTGTACCTTTCACCACATCGTTATCGTACTCCACATCGCTGATAGAAATTGCATGTGACTTTCCTTTGTCTTTAGCCTTAAGACTTTGTTGACGTCGACCATCATCATCAACCTTTGGATTTGGGCATTGATTGGCATAATTCCCCATCTCCTTGCACTTGAAACATTGAAGTGTAGTAGGTTAATTCTGTGTATCCCTTCCTTTGTTTGTGTCATTAGACATCTTCTTCCCATTATCACGGCATTCAAATGCCCGATGACCTTCTTTTCCACATTTAAAACATTTACTTGTCCCTTTAAGACAACTCCCTCCATGTTTCTTTCCACACTTTGAGCATAAGGAAAAGCTCATCTTCTTTTCCGTGTGCTCTTTAGATTTTTCTTTTAATTCCATCTTCCTCTTCTTATCAAACCCATGTGACTGATGGGTTACTCCAATCTCCATCTCGACTTTGAGAGCACATCGAACGATTTCCTCATAGCTATTAAAGTCCCTTATGGCTAACGCCCTTCGAAGACTTGGTTTTAAGCCACTAAAGAATCGATCGATCTTACTCTCAGGTTGGATAATAATACCAGAAGCATACCTTGCAAGTCTTGTAAAATTTGCTTCATAGGTACCAACAGATTCATCATCCCTTTGCTTCAGTTCAAGAAACTCTTTCTCCATCTTTGTTCGGAGAATACGAGGGAAGTACTTATTGAAAAATAAGTTCTTGAACTCGTCCCATTCCATAGACTCAATTTCATCCCTTTGCCTCGTATTCTTAACAAGATTCCACCATTGATCAGCATCTCCTTCCAAACGATACACTGCTAGGATGACTTTATCATGTTCAGAACATTGAAGAACTGAAAATATCTTTTCAGTAGTACTAATCCATTGTTCAGCAACTAATGGATCAGTAGACCCGCTGAAAGAAGGTGGATGTTGCCTCATGAAGGATTCAACAGAATGTTGCTCCTTCCTTTGCTCGTTTGGAAGTCCTGCATGATTCATAGCTTGAGAAAGTTGTGTGAGCATGGCTACAAGATTTTGCATTCCAGCTCCCATATCGTTTGGTTGCTCAGGGGGACAATCATTGCATTGCCCATCGCATTCCGCATTAACATGGTTCCTTCGGGTTCCAGCCATTGACTAAAACCAAGAAGAATAGTGTGAGAAACACTAATTATAATAGGAAACCACATAATTCAAGAATAAAATTTTCATGCTTAGGGTCTTATCCTAGGTTATTCAAGTCCATTTCTAAAACACTAAGATTGTGTTCTATGCTTAGACTTATCCTTAGGGTTCTTACTAAGGCTTTCACATCCTAGTTTCCAAAGGTTGACTATACATTTCCTCTGATACCGACTATAACGGTCTGGAATTACTTCCAGTGGACTATAGTTGATACCTATCAGGGCACTCCATGGGCGGCTACACCCCCTGGGCCGGACACACCACCATCCCCAGTGGCAGCCATTTCCTCATGAAGCCCTTGGGCGGAGAGCCATGCTTCGTCCAACGCTCACATGTGAGAGATCCCAAGGATCGGATACATTCCTACCTCCTTTGCCTCTAATACCAACTATAACGACCCATACTTTACATACATTGTTAATACATCAAAATTGAAGCACACTTATTACAACATATGACAAAACCACAAAGGACCGTATACGTATAGTGTCTTTAGAAACTGGGAAACATAAACAACTGGTTCATAAATCTTCTACAGTGTCTCCCATTTATTTCATCATATCTAGTGTCCCTTTTAGCATATTCTACTTAATATCCATCTTCCTGACCTGGGGAGAAGAAAAAATAAAAGGGTGAGCTCAAATTCTCAGCAAGGGCAAATAAAGGAAATAAAAATCATATCATATCTTTTTGAAAATCAAAACCTGCAAAAGAGATCATAATATCATAACATGGAATAAATCATAGAAGTGAAAATGAGATCCCCATAATCATAACATAAAACTTGAAACTTTGTGGCATGCACACATAATCATGGAAAATCATTTCTTGTTAGTCATGACTCATTGCCAAGACTATCTTAGTGGACAAAGTCCCTTTCTGAACCGAGTTCACTCCTCATTTCAGTCCTGTATCACTGAACCGAAATAACCTTCCGTTCCAGCCATGTCTATCTCATGAGATATAAAATCTTTACCCAATGCATTGGAGGGAGATATAGGTCACACCCATCTTATAATGAATCCTTTCTTATGTGTTCCACATAATCATAAACCATACATCATAACGTAACCCATGTAATAAAAATGGGATTCTTAAACAACATGACATCATAAAACAATTCATATAAGATAAAGGAATTCATAAAAATGTTTCCATCACAATATAATCAAATCCTTGTAATAATAGGGATAAAAACAGAACCCTTTTATTATCTTAGATGGAAAATAATTTTGATAAAATACTTGAACTCCATTCTTGAGGAAAATATCCTTTCTACTTCAAAAACATTTTTCCTTTCATAACATGTCATATGACTTTAAAATAAAAGAAGTTGATTAAAAATAAACTTGAAAACTTGTAAAGGAAGCTTATTGGAAATAATGTTTTAAAAATCCATTCATGCCGTATAAGTTAAAAAAAACATTCTTCATACTTTTGTCGGAAAAGTCAAAAAGTACCTCGTACGACAAAAGATTCCTTTCATAGATATTACTAAAAACTCACCGAAGGGTAAAAATGGATTTAAACAATTGTAGGTGGATGGAAATAATATTACATATTGATGAAACATGGATGTGGATGATAAAATACACCCCAGTAAATACTTACGAATAAACAATCTCGGATAAAAATGAGATTGTGATATTTCCCTTACCTTAGGTCCGATTTGCTTTGTTCGTGTCCGAAGCTCCTGTATAATGGTTTAAATAATGTTATTGACTTATTCCAGAATCATACATATTGTTATGATATCATATATGGTCATATTATTAGCTTCTTGTTAGTAATATTTCATTGTTACTTGTTACTCGGGTCTTTATAACTTTTTGTTCTTATGCGTGTTTTGTCGAATAAATTCTTATTCTTATCTTTAGGTTATAGATAATTCATTTCCAGAATGGTATTAGTGTAGTATATACCATATTCATTCATTCAATTCATTTATATAATCATTATGAAATGAAGATCATGTAGAACGAGTCGCATCACATCGTGGAGACGGTATTCCGTACGTACGCACGAGTGATGATATCGTTCCTATGATCGTGGAATTGTATTGGAGTATATATATATTATTTCAGTATCAATATTACTTCATAATAATCATATATAGTTACTCATTACACCATTATACCCATCCTTGTAAGGTGATGGTGGAAAATAGATTACACCACGGCGTGGAGACGGTATTCCGTACGTACGCACGCGCGGTGATTTCATTTTTCCGTAGGATGGATAGAAGTTGAATTAGGGTTGTTTCATATTTATAATAACATATCAGTATGTAAGTAATACTGATGTTATTACTTTATCATGAAACAACTAAAGAAGAAGAAGTTGAAGAAGAAAGAAATTGAAAAGATCGGTAATGGATATTACCTCTTCTTTGGAACGCCTCTTTGAATCCTCCACTAAGGGAACTAAGATTGGTCTTTGAAGAAGACCAGGACCTCTAGGATTATTCTAGGGATGTGTAGAGGAGAAAATGGCAGGGGTTGGCCGAGCTTGAGTGCTCAATTTGGTGTGAGGAGGAGGGGGAGGAGGTGCCCTTTTATAAGGGAGGAGAGGGGCACCTTAGGAATATCTCAAAATATTATTTTATATTAAAGTCAAAATAGGTTTATAATGGTTCCAAAGGGTCTTATTTCGAAGCTAAAGTGGGGATGGGTCGAAATCCTATCAGCCAATAAGATTTAGACAAGTTTAGGGTATTATTTTAACCTTATCAATTAGATTTAACTCTAAGTTAAATAATTTAACTTTTACCGTGTCTTTTTGTTTTCTTTCACTAAATGGTTGATACACTTACTATAACATGCCAAAAGAACCCCAAATTGTTTATTATTAATATATATATCCTTATCTAAGTCATTTTGCTGAACCTTAGATTTTTAGGAATAAAATAACAATTAATAATATAATATTTGATTTAAAAACTATTTTGTGTCAATTTTGACACTATTTGATATATGATTTTTGTGAAAGTCATAACAGAATTATATGTTAGAAAAAAGTTGATTAAATCAACACTAATATATCCTAGTAACCTATAAAATTAGTGGAATTCATAAAAAGTCTCAAATTACATTTATTTTGGTGTTTATAACATCAATTATGTCAATATTTCATTAATAAGATAATTACTGCATCATCTTTGTGTCATAAATAAATTAAATTATTTGATGTCTAAAAATTACAAATAAAATATCATCATGTAGGAAATCTTTTTATCTTTCTAATGAATATTTACAATTGAATTTATCTTATGTATAACCCCATATTAAAAATGATTTACTTATTAAACTTTGATTTTAACTATTTTAACCCTTCTTTAAATAAATTAATAATAAATGTCCTAATCTAATCCAAGTGGGCCTAAATGGTCATATTTTATTCCTAAGTTTGTTTTTGGTCTAATTACACTTTTCCAATAGAATTAGGACATGTGTTAGGGTAATATTGATATCATATTTACCCTTAGTTACCCTATTTACTATTAACCGCGGTAAAAAAAGTAAAAAGTTACTATTCACCAAAAAATTATTTTCATCTCATTGAACCACATTTTAGTCCTTGATATTAACCGTGTCTCTCGGATTTTCGAAATTCTATTCACATAAGCGGTAAAATTAAGTTTTATGCAAAATTCAGTTTTTTTTAACCTACCACTTAGTTGTTTCACTATTCATCAAAAATTGAAAGTTTTCAGAAAAAAACCAAAATTTCACCCTAGGCTAATTTCGATATTCTGAGTCCAAAAATGAAGTCCATTTTGAAAAATAAAATTTATAAAATTTCAAAAAGTGGTTATTACTATTCATAACGGCTAGTTTTAATAGCATATTGTTGTTTAGTGAAACTCGGTATTGCGTACGACGCAAGCTATCGAGGAAGGTCGCGATTGCGTGTAAAGCAAGCCAAGCAAGTGATGTGTAGAAAAAGATTCCTTTAATGATTTATATAACATAAAAGTCTCGGGTGTTACAAAATCCCTACATGGATAATGTGAATTGATATGGTTTTCATTCCTTCCACTAGGTACCATTTCTAAACAATGGAATAGACTAGATTATATTATGAATCGCAATACATAATTCCAAACTTTTAAAACACTTAACATAAATTGAATAGTTTATGGATATAATCCATAATTATAAAAATGTATTCTTTGAGTAGGTATATACACATAAATCCTACATAATGGTTTGTAAAGAAAATGTGAATTATCCTAAGCATATCCCCCACGATTTTTCTAACCAAGGGTGCAGCAATGCCCATTGTTGTGTACCAGGATACTCTGGGTCAAGCCTAAAACTCCTTGTCGGAGTTTTCACTCCTCGGTATATCTGTTCCATAGGCGCCTCTACCTTCTCATATCCAAATAAGGATGTATTTCTTGGAAAACTCACAAAATCTCTACATTACCAAAATTTTAGGAAGTTCATCTATACTAATCCTCAAAACCTATCTTAGGTTATTGTTCTATTATAAAAGTTTTTCGAAATCTAACTTCAAAGGTTTGTACTAAACTTCCTCTAATACCAACTATAACACCCCAACCCCAGTTACCCAGAGTCGTTTCATTATTACATAACATTTTCATGATACAAGGAATCATGTCCCAAAAGACGAACCAGTTTAGTATCTTTGGAAGTATTAGATACATACATAAGTTTTACATTACATTATGAAATGAAAAACTAAAACAGTGTGTCTCTTTTTAACACATTCAACTCCCTTATACTATCCCTGTAGGTCAATCAGAATATACTTCTTCACATCCTAGGAAAAATAAAACATAGAAAGTGGTGAGATTAGATGCTTAGTAAGGATAACAATATAGCAGAAACTTTCATAAATAAGCATAAACATTTAAGGCAATGTATAAGACTAAAACATAAGTCTTTTAAACATAAAATTTAGCATATTATGGACAATATAAATCAAATAATTACATTTACTAATTCAAATGGATATTATACTAGTCAAATAATCGTATGAAATATCAATAGCCAGTTTCATAGTGATAAAATGCATAATTCCAACCATCATAACTACATAGTCAAGGCCTCATTCCAAGAATAAAAATAATATTTTGTCAAGGGCTTCTGCCAAGACACTATTCTGTCTCATGAGATCTACTGATGCATCGAGGAGCTATTGTGGGCTCCACCCGTCACTTACTAAGTCCAATGCATTCCTCGTATGAAAATGATTAAACATGACATAAACATTTATATTAAAACCTGCATACTAAAAGTCAATAATTTATCCATAAACCATAAATCATATAAAAATAACACATCCACAGTCAAACATATCACAAAATATTCATTACAATATTGAATATTTATATCATAACAAATCAACTTCAAATAAGTATAAAATCTATCAAAGGATGTTGACATAGATGAAATCAAAACTGTTTGATAGAAATATCTCTATCTATTTTAAAATCAATTAAAATTCATATAATTCAAAGTATTATTATAAGCTTATAAGGTAATCTTTGATGTTTTTATAATGAAAAAAAATAACCGCACTCGACATATAAGTTAAAAAACATTATTTCTATAATTTTCTCGAAAAGGACTTAAAGGACTTTGTCTGGAAAACAATGGAAAGATTCCATTATAAAAATTTTATAAAAATTCAAAAAAGGGTAAAAATGAATTTAAACTATAGTATAGGAAATAGTAAAAATGTTTTGAAATACATTTTTATGAAACATGTATGTGGATGATAAAGTGGTCTTAGTAGATACTCACGTATAAAATACCTCAGATAATGAAGAGATTATAGAATTAACCATTACCTTGTACTTTTCCTTGGTCGAGGGTACATTAAAATCTTGAATAATAGTTAAATAATTGTTATTAAATTATTAAAGAACCACATACATAAATATTATATCATATATTATCTTCTAATATTGATTTGTTAAAAATATTTTAGTAGTATCATCGTTTCGGGTGTTAACTGATTCGTTTATCTTTATATGTTTTGTTATGTAATTCATGTTTGTTATGGATAAGATGCATTTTATTAATATATAGGATTATATTATGTTCTTAAACGTTATTTTTAATCATAAAACGAAAATTATTCTTGAATGATTACGATGGGGAATGAATCCCATCGCGTTCGTGGAGATGGTAATCCGTACGTACGCACTAGCAACAATACCATTCTATTGAAAGTGGAATCAAATGTAATTGGATGGTATATCATTTATATAGATTCATTAAAATTTTATATTTATTATTTACATCAGTCATACGCATTGTTATACCCATAAAAATAATTAAGTGTTCGTATAACAAACTAAACCACGACGTGGAGACGGTAACCCATACGTACACACGTATAGTGACTTGTCATTTATAGGATTGATATAATAATGAATATGGTTGTTCCATATTTATAATAACATCACAGTATGTATAAGGTACTTGATTTAGTATTTTGGTATGGAAACAACAAAGAATGTGGAATTGGAAGATGAAAATAACTTGGAAAGACGTGGGGAAATTATTACCTCTTCTTCAGGTGTTTCCTTTTGAGTTGATAAAAAGGGCTCCTTTTGTTGTCTTTCTGATCAAATTAAGGCCTCTAGGTCGAATTGGGGGTAGTTGGGAGGATATTTTAGAAGGGTTTGGTAGAGCCAAATGGCATTGGTGGTGTAAAATTATGAGAAGTTGACGTACCCTTTTATAAGAGTGGTGAGGGTCACTTTTGGAAAAGCATGAAATATTATTTTATTATATAGTCATATTCAGTTTATAATGGCTCCAAAATCATTTATTTTGCGTCTAATAAGTGGATGAGTTGAAAAAATCTCAACCAATATGTTTTATACTGGTCTAAGTCCCCATATTAACCTTGTTATCTAGATTTAACTCTTAGATAAATAGTTTAACTTTTACAATGTATTCGTGTATTTTTATATTATATGGTTAATAAACATACAATAAAATGACAAGATAATCCAAAGTGGTTCATTAATGACATATATATCATTATATAATTCCTTTTTCTGAACCATATATTTTTATAACTATCATATCATGGAATAATATAGTATTTGTTTTAAAAATATTTTATGTCAATTTTGACACTATTTATTATCTTATTTTTGTTAAAGTACTAATAACTTTATAAACTCAAAAAAACTAATTTAATAAATCCTAAAATGTCATATTGACCTATAAAATTAGTGTAATTCATCAAAAGTATCAATTTATATTTATTTTGATATTTATAATATGAATTATTTTAAACATTCATTAATAAGGTAATTACTGCATCATCATTGTGTCATAATTAAATTTAATTATTTAATTTGTAAAAATTATAAATAAAATACCATTATGTAGGAAATGTCTTTATCTTTGTAATGAATATTTATAGTCGAATTTATCCTATGTGTAACCCTATATTAAAAATGTTTTAGTTATGTAACTTTGAATTTAACACTTTTAACTCCTCTTTAAATAAAATAATAATAAATGTCCTAATCTAATAAAAGTAGACCAAAGGATCATATTTTCTTCCTAGAGTTGTTTTTGGTCGAAATAAAATTATATAATAGAATTAGGACATGTTTTAGGGTAATAATAATATCATTTTTACCTTTAATTACCATATTTACTTTTAACCATGGTAAATAAAAGGGAAAAGATAATATTCACCAAAAAATATTTTTAACTTATTGAAAAAAAAATTTACTTAAAGATGTCAACCATGTCTCTTGTATTTTTGAAATTCAATTCACAAAAGTGGTAAATTTATGTTTTATTTAAATTTGCTAACATGCATAGAAGGTGGTTAAAAGACGGTAAAAAGTTCAATAAAATTTTATATATCTCATTTGATTATAAAATGATTCTAATGAATTAAAATGATCTAATATATATATTTTGTGTCTATTTTGAATTAAAATAAATTTAAATAAAATAAATCATTATTTAAATAAAATGTCGTCTTTAAACAATAACGTAGTGTTTTTCAATATTCATAAAAAATTAAAATTTATCATAAAAATACACAAAATTCACCCAAAGATAATTTTGAAATTCAGAATCCAAAAATTATGTTAATTTTGAAAAATAAAATATATAAAGTTTCAAAAAGTGGGTATTACTATTAATAACGACTAGTTTGAGTGGTCATGGTGTGCTAGAACTCGAAGTTGCGTACAGTGCAAGCTATAGTATTATTCAAAGGGAAATATACAATGGAATCTTGGGGTGTTAATAGCCCCCTAATCAAAACCTGAATCATCGGTGACATCTTTTTCATCCTCATCTTGACTCTCCTGTGAAAGATAATTTGTATCCTCATATGTTTCCTTTAAATATAATGAAAAATTATAATAACAATAAAATTAATATTGATGACATTTTTCAGCAAAATCACTATCCATAATATGATGTTGTCATTCTCCTACAACATATCCTATATGAGGATCAGAATACATATTCTTATAAATATTACACTCCATAATATATGGGTATATAACGGCCTATATAATATAACAAACATGTTGTGGTAAAAATAAATATACTTTAAAAAAAATATCACTTACCATATATCATAAATGTATTCCAAATTCAAAAATCTCATCTCTATGGGTTACTACTTTCCTCCCTCGGCTCTAACGTACAGGTATTGATATCCTCCTAGAAGACTCTCCTAGCCAGAAGGAGCACAACCCATCCCATACCTCAGATGATATATAGTCAGGATCATGGGAGACGGAAGACTGATCAAAGATCATAGAACAATATTTATACATAGATCTCTTTTTGATGTTAGGTAGAAAATGAAAAAAGAGCATGTGTATACCAGTATCCCATGCATTTTGAAAGGGCCTCTCTGACTATCAAAAATTAGTGAAAATAAATTCTGCAATACCATTAATAAAATATGCTACTAATTAAATATATTTTAAAAAATTATATATTATTTAAACATTGTAACATAAATTGGTCCAGATAACATAAGTCAATTGTTTTGTCTATAATACCATAATATTCAGCTTCACTTTCCTTATGATGGTATCCTTTCAAACAAACACCACTATACATTGATTTCTTAAAGTCACCATATATACTTGTATGGAATCAAAATCCATTAACCACATACCCATCATAAGATTTTACCAATTTCTATGGTGGGTTTTTTAGGACACATAGTCGACTGTAAATTATATTTTCAGGTTTTGTTACCTATAAACAATAACATTTTTTAAAAGTAGATCCCAATTAAAATTTGATTTATTATTCCATTGAAATTTTTTTACTTACCAGTCTTTGAAACATATATAAATTTTTTTTCCAATGTTCTTCATGGCTAGCATAAGTAATTATTAGAAATTGATTTTTAATATTGTCACTATATGTTCTATAAAAATATTAATGTAAATAAAGAGATAATTTATAAATATTTAACGAAATAATAAAAAGGTAGTACTTAATGTACAAATCATGTCATTTCTTCACAATTTAGGAGAACGTAAGTATGAGATCTATGCAGTTATTCATCTGTAAGTCAACGCTCAAGATAACCATTGAAGCCATGCTTAGACTGATTAAAAACTAAAAACTGATGGTTTGTGACATCAACAGAATTTGTCTCATTGTGACCCATCTGATTGTGTTTTTAAGTATATTCTGACTAAAAATAATAAGAGAAATAATTTAAAATTTCCTCCTCCAAGTATTCTACTACAATTTACCCTTCAACTGATTCTTTGTTATGTAATTTCTTATTTAATTTATTCATACATCTCCAAAATGGTTAAATCCATCGGAATTGTACCCGCCCTCCAAATTTAGCTTCATATAAAAAATGAAATATTAAACTTTCAATGGAATCAAAGAATCTCAGTGGGAATATTTTCTTCAATTTACATAAAATTAAAACAAAATATTTTTACATGGAATTCAATTAATTATAATCTAATTTTTCCATACAAATATCTCAGAAAAAATTATATTTTGGTCAACATGTCCCATATTGAGGAATTAAACATATCTCTAAGACAAACATGTAGAAATATTTCAATTATGACATGATAATAATGACATTTTAACCCAGTAATATTCCCATTTCTAATGCAATGAGAAATATTATAAGAATAACCGTATGGTAACCTCAAATATTTAATCTATTGAAAGAATAATATATGGGTTTCTTTACTAAATGAGTAATAAATTTTTGGCTTCATTAATTTTTATGATATTTAGTCTTCAAATGATTCTTGTTCTGGATGTCTACGAATCTGTGCAAGATATAACTGTGCCTTTAAATTAAATTTGGTATTTCCAGGTGTGTCCAACATCGTATAAAACATCTTATCAAAAACATTATTCTCAATATGCATTACATCTAACAAGTGACGAACCAACAAATCAGACCAATATGGACGGTCCAAAAAAATACCGTGCTTTATCCAATTATGATCTTTCCAAAAACCATTTATCTTTTTCTCATTTATGGTGGGCCAAAAGTAACATGAGGTAATGATGAGATAATAGACATTAATTGATTAAAAAAGAGCACTGATGAAGGTGTGTCTACTTCAATTCAACCTTTAGTAAAATTAATTCTTTTTCTTCGAAAAGGGTTATCTATATAAAGAAATATCTGTTAACAATAAAACTAACTAGCCTTTCTCCCATTACAAATCATAAATTCTTTTTTATCATCCATACAATACGAAGATGATTTTAGACTATGTGTACTTTATACAGATAACATTCCATACACCGAAAAGTAATTGATTGTCTATATTAATGCAACATTCAATATAAAATTTTGATATGCGGTTATATCAAATGTAGTCACACCATTGTTCGACAATGAAAGTTAAGTCATCAATTAGTGGTTTTAAATAAACATCAATATTCTTATTTTGATTTCTTGGAATTAACAACATAAAATATATATATATGGTTCATTCAGGAACATCTAAGGTGGAAATTTTTAAGTATTAATGAAAATAGGCCAACAAGAATATTGACTACTGTAAGAACCAAATGGAAAAAATAATTTATAGAAAGGCCTGATAGTATGTTACGAGGTTCTGCATCAAAAGAAGGATTTTTTTGACCAAAATGTTTCCATGAGTCACCATCACATGAATTATTTAAGATTTTTCTAAAATAAATATATGATAAAAGTCATTTCAAAAATCTAGTTGTGCTGTGAGACATAAATAAGTGCTCTAAATGAGCTGTAATTGGATTATATCTCAACGGTTTCATTGGAACTTTCGACTTTCCTTATTGTGACTATTTATACCGCAATTATCCACATGTATTACAATTAACCAAAAAGTCATATTCACCATAATATAAGATGCAGTCATTTAAATACGCATGGATATTCTGATATCTTTGACCCAAATTTTCAACAAACCTTTTAGTTTCATAGAAACTACCAGGTAATGTAATTTTTTTAGGAAAAAATGACTTAAACAAATTTTAAATCGAATCAAAACAATTATTATAAATTCTAAAATATGATCTAATAGCCAAAAAAATTAATAGATTCAATTTTTCTCATATGGATTCTCAGATATAAGGTATCCTTAGTGGATTGCAACAAATTGTAAAACTGGGAAGGTTCAGATTCGAGATTTGGAATGTCATTCTGAGTTTTTGATTTAGGAATAGATGGACTAGATTCCTCATGTATTAAATTCTGAAATGAAGAATCGGGAACCAAAAAATTTATATTTTCTACTGAACTCATTTCCCCATGTTGATACTAAAAAATACAATCTTTCTTAAAATTGTAATGCAATAGATGAAGTCTAACATTGTCAAATGTTTTGAATTCCCTAAGACCACATTTCTAACAGAAAAATTTAATTATTCCTTATGAAATAAAATCTAAATTTGATTATTCAAATGATATAAATAAATCAACACCTTCAATGTAGATAGGATTTAAACTAGATCCATTGGGATTTTTTGTGATTATTTATCTAATCATGATCAGAAAATAGATACTCTTATCTACATCAAGAGTCCATAATTATCTAAAAATAAACAAGAATAAGAATAATTGTTTCTAATCATTTTGACTATTTTTAAATTATTATTATATTGTACCATATTGAAATATTCTATGAAATATAAGTAGAGTGAGGCACAGGGTTTGCACTAGTTTATGGGGCCCGTAGTGACTCGGTGTAGATAAAAATAGAAATATTATATATATTACATAAGAAACATGCTATTTTTTTAGAATAATAGAATATCTCTTAAATGGTGTTGTATATGATAAATTGGAGATCATTATTGGGTCTGGGATATGGGGTTTATCATAGACACAACAATAGATTTGTGAGCATCGGGTAGTTACAATGCAAGTGAGAGTAATTCATTAAATATTTTTATCATAAATTATTATAAAAATTCAATATATATTTCAAACAATGTATCTTATGATAAATCAAAGATAACCGTTGGGTCCATGATGTGGGGTTTACCCTAAGCATGGTGTAACATTTTTCAGCGTCGACAGTTTCGTTTCATCGCATGATGGGGTATCATTTTTAATCTTTTATTAACTTATTTACATAATTATTTATTTTTATATAAAGAATATATATTATAAATTTAATAGAAATTATTAATATGGATTATTTTAACTAATTAAACATTTATATGAAATGATTATTAAGGGATATTATCAATTATATAATGATTATTATAATAAATTATGTAATGATTATTACTAATTATTATTAATTATTATAAATTATGTAATTATTATTATATAATTATTAATATTAATTATTTAAATTATTATAAATTATGTAATGATTATATATATAGATATAAATCAGAATTTCATAAATTATTATTGCAATTTTATTATTAAAAGATTATTATGTAATGATTATTATAATTGAAATTGGATAAATTATCTAAATTATTATAAATTATATTATGATTTTTATTTATTTATTCAAATTATTATTATAATTTTAATTATTATTACATATATCATAATTTCATAATTAATATTAATACATCAAATATATTCTAACTCATTTTTAAACAAATATAAAAATATAAATCTATATAAACACACACACAAAGATATATATATGTATATAATTTGATTACTTTGAATTTATAATTTTTATAAATTATTTATAACTAAAATTGTGTTCATATTTTTTAATTGATAATTAATTATAATTCATAATTATTTGGAATTCATATTTTTTGAATTAACAATTTTTACCCTTTATATATTATAATAGTTATGTGAGTCGGATAATTTTATAAGATTTATACGAAATATTAATACTAATTATTTTAATTAATACAACATTTTATACGAATTATTATGAATTTCTAAATGTTGTTATATTTTATTATAAATTATTATAATTTTAAAATTATCACAAATATTTAAAATTTATTAATAATAAAGACTCATTCATTATTACATATTATAATTTATTTATTGATTTTACTAATTATTTAAATAAATACTACATTTTTAATAATTAATAGTTTAATAAGAATTTATAATAGTTCATTATGTGTTATATTTTTTTACAAACTATTACAAAAAAAATTACTATTAAATTAGTTTTTACTAAATATTACATATTTAAAATTTTCATTGTTTTTCAATTATACAGTTTTTTAACGTTTTTTATAAAACAAAATTCTGCTAAATAATGTTTTATAAAAAAATTCTTTAAATTAATTTTATCGTCGTTACTAATAATCAATCAATTATATTTAGACAGACAAATATTTATACATACATAGATACATGCATGTACTCCAAAAACATTATAATAAAAAAATATTATTATAATCAAATATTATTGTAAACAAAAATTTTGTTCAAGAAAATATAATTATAAACAGATATAATCCATGTGTAATGATAAAAAAATATTATGCGCGTAATCAAAATACTCAAATATTTCCGCGCAATCATATTTTCATGCGCAAATATCAAAAAAATTTATGCGTGCATAATTATATTTGCACGCACATAACATTATGAGCACACAAATATTATATGTGGGAGAATATAATTATTCCAAACAAATATTATGCACGCGCAAATATAATTAATTTTTAGCAACCATGAAACATGAAGAAAATTAAAATAAATCTAAGTATTAAAGATAGTAAATCAGAAAATAAATACAAACTTCCATCATATTTTAATAATAATTTTATTTCTGATAATATATAATAATAATGATTCAAAGACCCCAAAAACCCAAAAAAAATATATACCAATTAAAGATCAAACATTGTAAAAAAATACTAAAAATCAAATTAAAACAATTTGTGCGTAATAAAAATAATCAAATCTATAATTATAAATTTAGACTAACCTTACATGTAAAATAAATCCTAAAAATATGGTAATATTTTAAACCTAGGTTCTCTCAATTTATCAATATAATGAAAATATGAAAAAAAAAACTAATGAAGGGCAGAATCAGAGTCTATACCTTGAAGATTTGGTGTGAAATCACCCAAAAATCAGAAGAAATAGAGCTTTCAAGGGATGCACTAAGTGGGGCATCTGGTAGGGTTTCATTCCTTCCAGATAGGGAAGGAAGGAAGAAAAGAGGAGGAAGAAGAAAGGGGTGGTGTGGCCTATTAAAACAAGATACTTTTTATGACAGTATAATAACAATAGAATTAATATTATCACAACAAATGTTTTTAATGAAAATTATTTACAACATAATTCAATTTCCATCACAAATATTATGGATTGAAAGATAATTTGCAATGAATTATTAAATCCTTTGAAAATTCCCTTCATGAATGATTTTCGCTCTAGGTAGCGGGAAATCACGCCAAAAATATTTGCGACAAAATTTTAAATCTGTCACAAATAGTTAATCTTTGCAGCATAGTTCTACCTCTGTCGCAAATAGGTGTTGTCTGTGAACTATTTCGGATGGAAAATTTCTCTATCGCAAATGTCTCATCACAAGTAATTGAAATTATAGTAGTATTTTTTTTATGAATTATTCCTCCAATTAAATTTAACCACTTGAACTGGTTGAATTTACTGATCCACTCAAGGTTTTATATCAATCTCACTTCTTGTGTAGATGTAATACTTAAGAGGGTTGCACAAAGATTTTTTAGAGGTTCAATACAAAACTTCTTCTACTTTTTGCATTGGTTAGATCCACCAATATATATTCTCCAATATCAAAAAAGTGACCACAACCACATATTATCCCATTCTCGTCAAAATAAATTCCTACTATGTTCCCCCACATTCAAGGCCAAATAGCTGACTTATTCAGTACTTATAGCACCAACTTAAAGACTTCTTCACTACATCCAAAACTAATTAAAAGATTTATTCACCCCTTTATGTTTGATCCATGACTACAAATATATTTATTCCATGGGATGACATCCTTCCTCCATTATCCTGTATGATTAGGTTTTCTTATGTACCTCTTCAAGATCATCAGTAGTGCATTGAAGCTCTTATATTCTGGAAAATCCTTCTAAATCTAGCATGAACTAAATTATCCTCATCTTCCTCAATACTTTATGTATCAATATCTCTTAGAATATTCTTGCAAAAGGGATGAAATATCCCTCAATTCTTGACAACATTTTCTTTGATACCTTCACAGCCTATTTATATTCACAAAATTATCAAGAATAATATTATTTGAATATCTCATTCAATGTTTTCATGATAAACTCATTAATTTTTTTTTAATTATTTCCTGATATATATCTTTTCTAATCTCATCTTTATTTCCACTCCATATCCACTTAAATCACATTAAGATGATTGTTTTATCCATCCTTTAGATGATATTAATATATGTGTTATTTAAGTAGTTCCTCAAATATTATTACATTATTAATTCATGGATATTTCACCATTCTTATTATCTACACGGTGCATCACTCTCACTTATTATGGAGTATCTTAACTTTTATGGTGTAAAAAACTCTCAAATGGTAGAATATAAGAAATAAACCACAGTCACTTTGGTGGAATAATTCATCTTCCATGATACGGTGCCCTGTTATTTTCCAAAACCAGAATGCTAAAACATTTTTTTTATTAAAATATAATATAATGTGGTATAGCCACACTTTATCTCAAATAAATTTCCTCTATTGAATTAAGACCTTCTATGATGAAGAGTGAAGTATGGAATGGCCATATCATTATCCATAGAACTAGAGTGATTCAATCATCCATTTGACATAAACAATAATGATTTCAAAAACCCTTAAGATTACATTTATATAGATATCATTTTACCATTATATGGGTAGTAGAAAAATTATTTTACCCTTACCTAGGCTCACAATACACATATGACATATTATTTTCACCCTTATACAAACTCATTGTACCCTCACATAAGCTTTAGAAACTCGGTTTACCCTTTATGCAAATTTCATTTACATTTAAATGGGTACTAAAAATCATATATTATTTCTAGAAAAGTCATCATATACCAATACATAATCTTCCTTGTCCCTTTACTCGATTCCTTGCACCCTTACATAGTACCCAGTAACCCTAAACAACTATGCATTAACCATTATGTAGTCTTTAACTACCCTTACATAAAATAGATGTATACCCCAACATAATGCAGTACTAATCAGGGTGTACCCTTATGGGATAGAGGAATTACCCATATGAATCATAGTATTTACCCATACATGAGCATTTTTACCCATATGTAAGTAATGAATTTACTTTTTGTAGTTGTAGGTACCCTGACCAAGATGTTCTTTTTTTCTAGATTAAAATATGTTCCAAAAAGGTCATTCTCAAAGTGACTCTTGGACTTCTTCAAAATACTTCTTTATTAAAATAAATATTTACATGGTCTTCTACCTTGTAAAATGTTGTAGACAATATTCTATCACCCATTTGTAGTTTATTTTTTTCTTAAATATCATCACAAAAATCATCAAATTTACAAGGATAATTACTCAAACATAAAAACCCATTCCATTAAATCATTTCGTAATAATTATCGAAGTTGCACCATTTCTTCATAACTCACAAAACACATATTGACAGATCATTAAAAATAAATACAATACATGGAATCAACAATATTAACCTTTTAAAACACCCTCCAATACTTTTTCAAACTATTCCTTCATGGAAATAAATATTTTCATGGTTTTCCACCTTCATAAATGTTTTATACAATGTTTCTTTACACATCAGCACTTGAATTTAGTTTCCTTGAAGATTAGCACAAAAATCATCATATTTATAAGTATAATTTATCATTCCTAAAATAGAATTCCATTAAATTATTTCTTAACAATTCTATAAGAACACCCACTTCAAATTAACTCACCAAACACCTATTAATACATCATTTACAATAAATAAAACACTTGTGATAAAAAATATACCACTCTGTACTTTTTTTCTATATCTCTTAACATTATAAAAGTCATTAGGTGTGCTCAAATTATTTTTACCCATTATTGAATATTAAATGAAAATGAAAATTGAGGATATTTACCTAACTTTTTCTTCCTTGAAATGACTTTAAGGATTATCTTCCCCTTTATCTGAGATAATTATGGTACCACATGGTTCTCTTAGAAAATATTATTTAGTTGGTTTAATTTTTGTCTATTTGGGATAAAACAGCGTAGTAAACAAGAGATATAAAACCAAGGTTTTATGTGTTGTCTATAAGTTACCATTCATGTGATATTATGCTTATATTTTTCAAATTTCTCAAATAGGGGTTGTATGAAAATGGATTCTTTCAAAAGAAAAATGAAATTTTAGCGCATCTTAAAAAAACTATCAAAATAGTTCATGTACAAGATATGTAACTCCACATTTTTCTCAAGTGTTTATAACTAACACTTCCCCTTAATAACTGAATTAAAAAGAATAATAATAAATTGTTGTATGTTTGATTGTCATACCTTATCTTTTAGGTTTAAAATCGACCAATAATTTCAAAATTCAAGAAAATTCATTAAAATTTAAGATTCTTATCAATGTTTCTCACCCTTAAGGTATTCACTAATATTTTTCATCATGGTGACTTTATAACCATTAACCTCTATGAAATCACTCATCATCATTATAGTCTATAAGGTATATCCTCAACCATGTCCTTTGATTCCCTTTATATTAGATTTAAACACAAAGAATAATAGCAAATAAAGAGGATTCTATTGTTTTTCTAGATATATCATTTAGACTAAAATATTCCTCTCAAGTTGGTCCATTATTTTCTTAAAATCTCAGTGTGGGAAGATTTATTTAGACTCTTATTTTTGTTTTGAGTCTTATATATTTGATTATCTTCTTTATTCCATTGAACTTATTCTTTGTGGGGAAAATAGTTTTCAATATAATTCTTCTAGATCACCATGTTTAAAATTATAGGCAACTTCTCATTATTTTTCATCTAATATTTTGAATCCAATTTTATTCCACTGGATTTTTCAATCTTTTTATATTCCTATAATTGTTTAGAAAATTTTAGTTAATTTGGACAAAAAACTAGGCAATCTTTGTTGACATTTTCATTTATATCATATTATTTATATGAATTATCACTGTTTTTCTTTTCAAATATCTTTTATTTCGAATAATATGGAAACTGTTCTTTAAACCTTTTCATCCATACCAAGTCCTTGTGAGCTTCTAAGCAGCGCCTTCCATAAACATCATCCAAAATTTGAAATTTGTTTTGTGTTGATAGATACAGTGAAGATCTGGTCATATGCTGTTTCTTTTAATATTTTTTCCTAAAATACTCATTGAAACTCTACATAAGTTATTACATGATTCCAAGTAAATATATATTAATCTAGTAAAAATGGGATTTTTGTCCCTTCAAACCACCACACTATAAAAATCCTTGAAACATAATTATTTTAGATTGGATCAGCATTTTTGTTGTTTTTATCTTATTGTAAACTAATCCTTGATTTTATTAGGGTATTTAGACTCCATGAAAAAATCATACCTTCCATTGAAGTGAAATATTCCCTTTCAGATTTCTTGGTCCGCATACTCTCTATTTTTTTCCTTAAATCAATAGTGTTAAATAAAAAATATATATTTAGAAAACAATTGTATAGTTTTAACTTGGTCATATGATATAATCCTATTATTGTCTTGAGAATATTCACCATTTATCTCGGAAACCTTAGTGATTTATTCTTTGTCATTGTTCAACTCATTTTTAATAATGAATTATATGGTTTTTTTAAACTGATTTTCTATCTTTTCATCCATATTTTCATCATGATAGGTCTCCACCATTTCAAGCTCGGTAGAATTTAAATTATGTCACTTAATATCATCATTATAGATTGTATCTTTCCTTATTATCTCTTCTTTATCAATCTAGTCCTTGTTTTTGTCCTTAAAAACTATCTTATTTTATTTCATGAGTAGTGAAATTTTTTCAAAATAAGATACCACTTTTCATTTTTGTTCCTAATCAAGTTCTATGTTTTATTGTTTATCATCACTACTAAATGATGAGTCAGATTATTTTTTTATATAAGATATGAATTCCACAACATTATCTAAATAATAACTTGATTATAAATCTTTCTTATAATTTACAATAAGATTTAATTTATTAATATATCAGTATTTTTTCTTCTTACCTCTTTTATGTTTCCAAAGTCTCTCATCAACTAATTTCAATTATTATTCTGATTCCTTAACCTTTTCCTAATTATGTTTTAAACAAATTACCATAGACACCAAATTTGGACCATTTTAGTTTTTTCTTACTCTTACCCTTCTACATTCCCTTTTTGAATCCTTTTTATATAAGATAAGTAATTTTATTAAAGTATTCATTTTCCTCATAATCCAAGTATTTGGAATATTCAGCCTATTATATTTTGAATTTTCATATCCTCGTGGATTTAAGGACCATTTCAAAATTTTCATAAATATTGAATGTTTTAATTTTCAATATCTCATAATCTAGGAAAATATTAATTAGTTAATCAAGATACAAATCATCTCTTTGTTACAATGTTTATATCTTTAAATCAAAATCATCTAGAAAATTACTCATCAGTTGTTTCACAATGATAGAGTGATATATCTTATCACCAAATACTATAATTTTAATGACTATCTCATTCACCCTAGTGAAATGGTTATTAATATTTTCTTTGTTATCCATTTTGATTTCCTAAAACTGACTCCTCCAAACTTGTTGTTTGGCTTCTTTAACTTTGAGATTTCCATCATAACTACTTATTAATTTTTTCTCATATTTCATGTGTTGTTTAAATACACATGAACATGGTATATACCTTCTCTAACAAATAAAAAATTGTGGAATTTTATTCTTTTACATCCTTCTATAAATTATTCCTTTTGGCATGAATCATTAAATCTCTCTTACCAATGGGTGGAAACCCATAGTAATAGCAACTCTTACTTCTAGGCTAAGTGATAGGAGATATGGTAGAATATCTTTCCTTAATATTTCATAATTCCTCCCACATGATAGGGGGACACCTCAACAATTGATATAGATTAGATACTCTATCTGTAAGAATACTTCAAGGGGATTTAGAAGGAACCTATGACCTGATACTATATATAGACCATCAGACCATATGGACCACTAACAGGGGCTGACTCAGTGGTATCATTTTTTAAAACTACTATACAATAGGTTGATCCCCATGAAGATATACTCGCGGTTTAGAAAAACCATGGGTAAAGGTGATATATTACGATCTATACCCACTATTTTGTTAAAATTGTGGGTATACAATGCCCCAATTTCATGATACCAACGGGATTCCCTTCCAGATTTCACATTTCCATCAGGCTCTCCTGCATGAACCCTCTCCTTCCCTCCCTGACCTCCGCCTCTCAGTCCTCTCCTCCCCTCCCTGACCTCCGCCCCCTAGACCTCTCCTGCCCTCCTCAGCCTCGACCTCATGGCCTCCGCCTCAACCTCAACTTACATGCCTCCATCTTCACCTCAACGTCCTGGCATCCACCTCCGCTTCAATGTCCCTGCCTCTACCACCACCTCAAAGTCCAAGCCTCCACCTCCACCACAATGTCTCGACCTCTACCTTCCAACCCCCATCCCCTCTTGAATCCCTCTCCTACGGTGACTTCCCCCCACTCCCCTCTCAACTCCCTCTCCTCCAGCGAAGTCCCCACCCGATCTGTAGCCTGGGGTTCCAAAAAGGAGATCTGATCACCGAGTGCCTTCAATTGTACATAAGGAGAGGATATTTCACTAATATAGGGTTACAAAATGTGTCTAGAATTTGATGTTAATCAATTCTAGTTTCAAATATTTTCTAATCCCGATTTATTTCATTTTTTAGGCATATATTACAGTTATTTCCTTCAAATATTCTTAGTGAATGATATATTTTCCTAAAATTTAAGAATTTGATTGCATTTATGATCACTTTCATGTAAAAGGAATGGATCTAAGTTATTAATTCACTTTCAAATAATACGTTGATTTTTATAATTACTATTACCACATTAATGGTAATGATTTTATTATTTGGTTTCCCTATCTTAAAATGATATTAGATAATCAATATGGGGTCATTACTAAAAGAATAATTGAATTATTATTTTTAATACTTCTAAATGTATTAATATTATTCAAAATATATTAATGCATTTAAATTTAACTTTAATGTGTAACATTTATAAATATTTTTATACCATTCAATGGGATTTTAATTTATATATTATTAATGTTTTTAAAAAGATTACAGTAAATTGGTTGTTATAACATAAAATTAAACCATATTTTTTATGGCTAATAATGGACCCCCCCCCCCAATGGGGTATTTTAAATGCTAAAGAGGTGTAAGGAATGGTGAACCCCTGTTTACATTGTTTTTTGGACTTAAAAAAGATAAAATAAGAAGATTCTTGTGAAAGGATGCCTAAATTGTGATTTTTACACCTATTAGGGTTTCAAGGTACTTACTTACACCATAGCACCTATTTTATATTAATGAACTATTGATTTTCTATCAAGGAGATTAACATACACTTGAAAAAATACTTCTTTATGAAAATTGAGTGTGTTTATGGTAGTCCATAGAATAGAATAAATATTTTGTCTACTTTAACAAATACATTTTATTTGAATGAAAAATAAAATTGTCAAATAACTCGACGTTAAAATAAAGAGTGATTAATGTTAAATACCTTTGAATTCCTCCTTTTTGGTCCAAAGGTAAGATTATCAACATAGAAACCATAGTTTCCAAAATTATAGTATAAATTTTTTAATGACATACAATGCCATGTGTTAGTTGAGATGGTGAAAGTATTAAATATAGAAGGTTTAGAGCTCAATTGGTTTTTAAATTTATTATATGGATTCAAAAGAAGGATGCATAAGATGTTTTGGAGTGTTGAAAGTGATGTCTCGTAGCTGAAAGTACCAATGGAAAATACTTGAATCGATGTTTTGGGTGTTGGGATATTAAAACCCATTATGTTCTCTTTAGCATAAGCCATCCGAACCTTGGGTAGAGGCCGCATGAGTTTCAAAATCTATCAAATAGGTCAACCCCCCACATTTGAGAGACTAATGGTTGGAATTAGAGATCTATTGGTCTACTAGAACTCCAGTGAGGGCCACCCGAATGTCGATGGTGCCCCTTACCCCCTAATTCATGTAGGGGAATTTTGTTCATTCCATGATACATTTTATAAAATTTATCCCCTCTATTTTATCCCTAAATTTTCTACTTGTTTTAAGGAGTCGCATTTCCTTATCCCATATTTTGTATTGTATTCTCCATGATTTTTCTCCTCTTCCACATTACAATTGGTGAAACGTCTAAGGTAGTGATTTCCTCTAAGTAATGTTTATAACATATAATGTTTTATTATTGTTTTATCTCTATGATTCTTAGTTATTTTACATAAATTCCTAATTTGTGTTATTTTGTTTATTTCATTGATTTTAAGTGAACAAGGATAAATCATACTGTAATAAAAGATGGGGAAAACCCTATGGTAATGAGAGAGGTGGTACCTAGTAATTTATCTCATTTTATATGTGTTTACATGTGATGCATAATTGTGTACTATTGACAATGTTTGTATGATGGAATGAAAATTGATCTAATAACTTGAGTGGGTATGGCTTATTAGAATCATGACATATATTCTACACATGATGAGCCTTGGGTTTAGAGGTTTCCAATGATTAATTAAATGTAAGATAATTATCAAAAGTAAAAATATATACCCATGATTGGTGTATGCTAACAAGTTAATACTAGTGATAAATTATATGGTCTAATTTGTGGATTTTTTTCCTCATGAAGAGTAGTGATCCATATGAGTTATGGGGTGGTTTAAAATGAGAATTCTGAAAAAAAAATTAGTTCTTAAAGAGTGTTGAATTATGATCATAGAATGAGATTACTATATAAGGAACTATGTGGTCTTATGTATATATGGATGAGAATACACGATGGAAGATTTATTTTTTAGTCACCAATGTGTCTTATTTATAGGGGGCCTCAAGTATAGAAATGAGATTATTGATTCGTAAGGGTTATGTGAACATTGAAGGATGACTTGTCAAATGATTGTTGATTAATTATTGAGGCTAAGGGTGATTTATAACATTTGTGAAAGATAACTAAATTTGGATATGTGACCATAATGTTTGCCAGGATTGGGGTTTACATTGTGACATTAAGACACAAAATTGATATGTAGGGAGATATGTTACTATATCACTTGTCAGATGACTGTTGTGAGTTCCAAGTATTTCCATGATAGATGAGCTCCTTGAATGGTGTTTCAGAGTGTTTGATTCATGATATATCATATCCAGTAAAAAAATTGGTGGGGGTTCTATGTTATTCCTTTGTGTAATTACGGATTCTTATATGGACCTTTTTATTATTATTGTAGGATACTCTATTCATTACCAAGAAGAAGAGGCATAGATGTTGGAATACTATTCTGGGGACCCCTCCGACTACAAAATTGTGATCATATTTCCCTATATTTATGATCATTATATTGAGTCTATATTTAACACTCTATATAGTTTCTCCTAAGTGTAATATGAAGTGGATATATCAGAGGCTTCCTTATCATAATCTTGTGGGTGCCTTATTTGACATGATCTTGTGGGTGGACGTGTTTCCAACTATATGAGATTTTATTCCACTAGAGGTCGAAACATTTCATAATAATCCTACTTCACTTACACGATCATTCTATGTCAAATTTCATTCTAATGTACCTTGATGTAAAGAAATATTGTGCAAAAATTTTGAGTTGTGATTGGATTCTTTAGGATGTGATTTGTTTTTGGGGTTTAAGTAGTGTTGAATGAAACAGTTCATGATTCTTGAAACTTCTTAAGTTGCATTAATCATTTTCCATGGGTAATTGATAGATGATTTAGTCAAATGATATTGGATTATAGTTTATCAATAGTTTTAATTTGATATATTTTTTTGTCATTAATTCTTGGATTGAGGAATTAATAGTGAGACATTTCAATCTAGTTTTAATTAGTGGCATTAAGTCCATTTTAAGATTATGTATCTTTTCCTTATGAATTATAAGAAACATAGAATTAATTTATCACATTACTCACTTTCTCAGTGAAAATCGATAGTGTAATATAAAAATTGCTACATAGATGACATTTAAAGTGATCAAGAATCTTGTTGTTTTAACAATGCACATTTCTGTACTATAAATCCATTACATATATTTTTATACTAGAGAATTTATATATCTTTTGGTGATTAGTATTTTCAATTTTATTGTATTTTCTCGAGTTAATTTCACTTACTATTATCCGTAATTTTTTTTCTCGGTTAAATTCATTGAATGTATTCCCTTTCTCTTATTGTGCATTGCTATTGTCTCAGGCCAAAAAAGGTGGTCGTGACAATTTTTTTGGGGGTGGGAAACAATTCAGCTTGTATATTGGTATGTTCATTTCCTGTTCATTTCATGTTCCCATGTTTTAAAAAAAATGACGATTGATCCCATTTGGGTAAAATGTTTTGCCACTCATTCCACTAAAAAAGCATTCTGAATTCATCCCAAAACCAAGAACCATCAAAATCAATTAAATCAATGTTTTTGGAGAAGTCGTTCACTGAAAACCTCCACTTTCTGCTCAATATGAGGTTTTAGTAATATTGGGAATTCACTAGGGCATATTTCTTCATTATTCATCTCATGATGTCATAAATCCTTAGAATCACACAATGAATATCAATTAAATACTTGAATTTTTGTGCCTTCAAGACATATATTTTGTTCTTTCATGTCCAAAATGTTACATGTACTCAAATTTAAAGGAAAAAACTAGTCACTAATTTTATTGAGTAATTACGGATGTTTTGTTGTAATTCCACGTATTCAATGAAATTAGTGATTTTCACTGGTGATTCATCCACAAATTGGTTTCTATATGATGTGTATTCCTCTTCTTATTTACTCATAAAATGTTTTCTGTTTCTTTGAGGGAATTTATTCATGATTCCACTAGACATGTACACTATTCTATGGTGGATGTCTACAATCTCATGGTAGTGGTATGATGTGAATTTTATTCTTCTAAATAGTACTTCCAATAAAATATGTTTCCTTCTTTCTTGTAGGAACAAGTTTTGACCCATGGGGCATTGTATTTCTTATATTGGGGTAGTGACAAGTATAGTCACAAATGACAGGAATGTTCTAGTTTAATTTTTATTTATATTTTCTTTATCGCGTTGGACACTAAGTTATTTTACATCTTTCTACAGACGGGGGTTAGTTAAATTCTGTGATGGGGTCCAGAATGGAATTGGAGGTGGCTATGCGATTTTCTTTGTAGGGGAGGGAGATCGGGGTAGTAGAGGGATTTATTAATGTGTTTCATTTTTTTCTACATTTTTACCGTGTTATTTTTTTTCCTTCGGTGTGGATTTCTAACAAACTCATGGTTCATGCCGAAATTTTATTTATTTTTTAATGTTGTTTTAATGAATTTTTTGTGGGGGAAATCAGTCCCAAGTGGTGATTCCTTGATGCCCAGACACTTGTTCACGTCCATTGGCATAGCCCATCCACTGTAGTCTATCCTAGTATTCTTATATGAGAATCTATGTCTGAACCATGGGAAGTCCTAGGAAACAATGATACTTATAGAGGGATTGAGAATGTCTAGGAATGAATTTTTATTTCCCATTAATAAGGATCGAGTAAATTTGAATTTATAATGAGATGATATTGGAGACTATGAAATATATATAGATTCTGAAAATTCTATCGTATAAAAGTTGGTGAAATAATAATGAGTTGGGATTAATACATGTAAATTCACATTCATAAAAAATTTGATAATGTAATAATAGATCACAAGATATTGTACATTGTTGGAGTTTATGATTAGAATACATCTCAAAGAAACTATAATAATACATTGGTTCTAAAAATACTCTATCATAAACTTGATATTGTGGATTTTAATTCATAATAAAACCTTCATTGAACTCATGGTAGGGCTCAAGACATGTTAGCATATCACAACCGGGGGAAAGGCAGTTATTCCCTTACCACATACCCTATGTGGAGTTCCACACAATACTAAATACAACAATATCCCCGAAATCAATGCCTAAGGTTTTCTGAAGATACCTTTGTTATCTGATACAATGTTAGAGACATGGTGAATCTTTCCAATTGTTCTTATATAAAGATTCCATTCATTCTTAGAGCCACCTTACATAGTTTTTTTCTATGTAATTCCACTCATTTGGAAAAGGATAAATAAATTCCACATGATATTTGGGTTATAATGATTGACTTGTTAATATTTGCTGGAAAGAACTAAATTCCCCATGTTAGACTTACATCATTCAATCATATCACACCCAGAAGTAGGGTGATTAATCCCTTGTCTGAGACAGCAAAGGGAGTTCTGCATAACACGTATAAAAGATAGTTTCCAATTTTTGTTCTTCATAATCCGGTTTTATAGGCATGAAAACCTTCATTGTGGTAAAATATGCAATCTACTGAAATCTGTGAATATCCACATTCAAATCTATTTTAGAATTCCTCATAATTTTGACATTTGAATATTTATTTAAAAATATACATTTAAGAACCTGGTCTACTGAGTATTCATTAAAAACATTCCTTAAAATCAAATCTCAAATATCACAACATTGTTTTCTTCATTTAAGACTCTGAGTACTATGGAATATATATTACAAAAAAGCTTTATTCCAAACATTGATGACATGAGACCTGAAAACATGATTCAGGAAACCATCTGAACCATGCAAGAGTTGCATTCACATGTTGCATGTTTTTTCCCATGAAAACTATATGTTATCTTGCATGTCAACACATACAGTCATTGCTCCCATTCTATAACAACTTCATCAAATATTATGACCCCCTCTGTAATAATATTTATGCATTCCATTGAAATTTTTAGTAACCTCGTCCTACTAAACCAGTTAAAAACTGCCTCAGCGTTCATTTATTTTAAATCAGTTCTTGATTTCATATATTAAGATCTATTCCATATTTAGTATATCAACCACCTGTTTAATTCAACCAGTTAATATAATCCACATCCAATTTCCAACCTGTATCAAATTTCTTCCATGCTTCAAACACATATCAATATCTCCAAATAATGAATCTCATTTCATTATAAAATTCTTCCATGCATATCGTCACCCTCGTTCATCTTCCCAAACATATTATTTATGTTAACACATAGAATTCACTCTTCATATATATATTTTCAACACATATTCATGGAATAGTTCTTCATATCATTATTTGTGACAAATATCATGCCTCTTTAATGAAACATACCTCATTAATACCTCAATAATAACTTATGTATTTTCCTCAAATCCAACCAATCAAGATTTAGATACAACAATCCCCCCTTTTTGATGATCATGTTCTTGAATTAGTTTTATTTTTTAGATTGGTTAGTTTCCCTATTCCTCATATTCAAGGGAAGGTAAAAATACTATCTTATGGGGTGATATAGTAAAGGTGTCTCATCCAGCCTATGAGGTAATTTCTTTTGAAGATTCTCAATCAATGGGTCACCTCTGATGAATAGCTTACAGATTCATCTGAGCATAGTAAATATGAAATGGAATATGATGTGTAGGATGTGGTGGGTTCCAATTAATGTCAATAGAAATGAATAATTTATTCAAATAACTTGGAAGGTAAGTCCAATATAGTGGATGCCACTTCAGGGAAATCCAAGAGCAAACCGTGCAACTTTGTTTCTCACTCCTCTACCCCTAATTTGGGGAAATATATTTCTAGTATTGTATTTGATTCTAAGGATTCCAATAAGAAAATTGGTGAATCTCAACCACATGTATCTATTTTTTGTAGTATGAAATCAGTACCTATGATGGAATGTTGTTCTATACAAGGAGGTAATTCTAATCTCGCCTTGGTTCACTCTTTATCAAACACTCCAATAAGTACCTCTCATAGGGATAGTGCACATACAACTGAAAAACCTGTGAGTTCTGACTTATTCAATGTTCATATTTTGGATGTTGCGACTTCTTCTTCCTTTAATATCTATGATTTAGATGGAGGATCCAATCCACCACTAACCAGTACCACTGCTTGCCTAGTCCCTAGATCACCTTCTTTGTAGAATCAGACCTCTACTCTTATAAAGGGTGGACAAAACAATGATGTCATTTCCATAACCCCTTATCTTAATGTAGAATTGGTTGGGAATTCTAGAGCCTTTTCTTACAAGCAGTCAACTGGTGACAATACTTCTTCCAGGGATATTCATGGGGTTTCATCTTTTTAGACTCCCATGACAGATAAGGTAGAGAGCACACTGGGTATAAATATGGCTCATCGTGTGAAGGGGAATCAAAAATTAAAGGTTATAATTCACAATTCCATTGGATTTATGGAATTAGGAATTAGTAAAAATGATTCTTAAGAAAGAAAAATGGTTTTGGGAGATGATGTAATGACACAGCGTGTTGATATGGCAATTCTATATGATGGAGATGGGTCAGTGACGAAAGGATGTATTTTTTGCATCATCTATAAGACTTTATTTTTCTTAAATAAGAGATTAATGATAGTGATTATTTGTTATGATGAATTTATTTAGTACTTTTTTGATAATAACTTTTTTATTCTTTGAACACATTGGCCAACTATGCTTTTGTTTTAACATGTGAAAACAATGCATTGTGGTTCCATTGTCTCTGTATTCTATTTTGCATTGTTTCATTGTGGTTTCATAGGGGGTGGGATCTAGGTGTAGGGGAGTGGGTCTGGGTGAAGAGGGAGGGGGCTGGGTGCAGGGGTGGGGATGGGTGAATGGGGGGAGAGGGCTGGGTGAAGGGTGTAGTGGGGGTGCAGGGGGGGTGTCCAGGACGATGAGGGTGTGAAGGTGCAAGTGTGGGGGGTAGGGGGTGCAGGTGAGGGCAGTGGGGGTGAAGGTTGGGGAATTTGGGGTGAAGGGGAAGGGGTATATGGGGTGAAGGGGGTAGGGTTGTGAGGTGCAGGGGGAGGGGGTGTCCAGGGGGTGTCCACGGGTTGTCCAAGGGGTCCAGTGAGGGTGTCCAGGGGGGTGTACAAGGGGGGTGTCCAAGGGGGGTGTCCAGGGGGTGTCTAGAGGGTCCAGGGTTGGATGTACATGGGGAGTCTAGGGGGGTCCAGCTGGGGGTGTCTATGGAGGTGTCTATGGGGTTCTAGTGGGGGGGTCCAGGGGGGGTCCAAGGGGTGTCTAGGGGGTGCCAGTAGGGTGCGGTCTAGGGGGGTTTCCTGTGGTGGGTGTCTACCTGGGGGTGTTCAGTGGGGGGTGTCCTGGTGGAGTGGTGCCTAGGGAGAGGGGTTGTCGAAGGGGGTGTTTCCAATGGGGGAGGGGGGTCCATTGGGGGGTCCATCGGGGTCCAGTGGGGGGTTTCTAGGGGGGTTGTTCAGGGGGAGGGGTGTCGAGGGGGGTACAATGGGGTTCTATCCAATAGTAAAGTGGGGGTGTGCAAGGGGGTAGGGGTGTGGTTTCATAGTGGTTCCATTTTTTTCTAGTTAGAACTTTTCCATTGTTTCAAAATGGATTTCATTATGGTTTGTAAGAGCAAGGTGGGCAGCTGTTATTTCTAGGAAAACCAACTATACCCACTGTTCTTTAATCCATGGGTATGTGTGCCGTAAAGAAAACTATATATACCTACGGTTTACTTAACTATAGGTATATAATTTTTGCAATAAAAATTTATACCCATGGTTCTGTAAACCATGGGTATAGATGTATACCAAGGGTTTACCAGAACTGTGGGGAATATGAAATTTCAGTGGGCTATACCCACGGTTTCTGCATAACTGTGGGTATAGGTCAATCTCGACGCCTCAGGATCCCATAGATCATGAGACTATGGGTATAGCATATTCCAACAGTTTCATGGTCTATACCCATAGTTTCAAACCGTGGTTATAGGGAAATTTTTTAGTAGTTTGAATTATTTATACATTAAAATTCAAACTATTGAACTAGATAAATTTATTTATCCACTCAACATTATCTCTCAATCTCACCTTTTGTGCACTTATAGTTATTTGAAGAGAAGAACACCAGTATTTTAAGTCTCAGAATAAAAAAACATAATCCTTTTCGAGTTGGTTAGACCCCTAATCACATATTATTCATCATTTAATAAGTTAATACAACCATAAACTATCCTAGTGTAATCAAAAAAAGAGTCCCACTATGTTCCTCTACACCAATAGAATCATTTATTAACTTCTTCTAGAACCTACTCGAAGACTTCTTCACTAATTCCAACACCAACTGAAAGCCTTATTCACCACATTAAATATAATACATGACTTGATATATATTCAATCGTATGGATGAAATATTCCTCTATGAACCTACATGATTAGGTTTACTCATATACCTCTTTATAGCCTTTAATAGTGTCTTGAAACTCTATGAGTCTTGAAACTCCTTCTAGATCAAGTAAGATCTAGGTTCTCCTCATCTTTATTGATACTATATTTATTGACCTATCTCAAATTACTCTTTTACAATGGATTCAAGAAAATAAAATTCTCCATAAAATATATACTTGTTCAACCTATTTATAAGAAAAAAATAGTCATGAATAATATTATAATAATATCACCATAAATATTTATATGATCACCTCATTCAAATCAGTTAAATGTTTCTTTATTTTTCTCTTATTTAAAATCATTTTAATTCCCATTCTTATCTATATTTAATTATCATGAAGACCCATGCTTCATCCCTTATTTTATTAAATATTAATATATATGTGATTTATGTATTTCCTTAAATCATGATCCTTTATTCATGAATGTTTATTTCAATGTATCCATTATATTTATGATGAAGCACTCTCACTATTTATCACATAGCTTCCCTCATACAATATAGAAATCTCTCAACTTGAATAATGTTGGAAATAAACCATAGTCACCTTTTCCACATTTTTTCTCTTCCATGGTAAAGCACCCTATTATTTTCTAGAACCAAAATACTCAAACATTATTTAATGTAAAATCTCATATACTACATCATAACAAAATTGTATCTGAAATCAATTACCTATTTTGAATTTTTATATTCCATTGTGTATATAGAATGTATGGTTTAGATATCTCATTATCCAGGGAACTAGGGAGTGTTAATCGTATCTTTAGAGTAGCTAGTGTTGATTTTAAGTACCCTTAATATTACACTTACAAGGATAATTTATTACCCTTAAATGGGTAATGAAAACTTAGTCATGCCCTTACATAGCCTCTCAATACCCTTATTCAAGCTTCCTTTACCCTTACACAACCTTACAATACACTTACCAATGATATGGAAACATGGTTTTACCTTCATGCGGATATAATTTACCATTATAATGGTATTGGAAATTAGATATTACATTCACACACGTCTCTAGATACCAATACACAGGCTTCTTTGAACATTAATGTGATACCTAGTACCCTTACACATAACCTTACACCCTTATGCAAGCTTTCATGTACCTATACACAACCCTCAGCTACACTTGTATAGCACAATAGTATACCCTTACACAACACAATATAAATCATGGTGTACCCTTACATGATAGATAACTTAACCTTACATAATAGCACATTTACCCTTATATTAGCAAATATACCATTACATAAGTAATGAATTACCTCTACATAGTTGTAGGTATCCTAATGAATCTTAATATGTTTTCTATATTTCACTATATTCCAATAAAAACCTTCTCAAACTCACTCCATAACTTATAAAAAACATTAATCCATGAAAATAAATATTTTCATGGTTTTATACCTTGTTAGTTTTTTTATAACTTTCCTTCACCCATCAACACTTTCCGTAATTTTCCATTAAAATCATCAAAACAATTATCACATTTACAAGGATAATTTCTCAATCATGATTTCCAATTTCATTAAATGATTTCATAAAAATTATCTAAGAATCACCCCTTTATCCAAACTCACCAAACATATATTGAAACATTACTAAAAATGGAAAAAACACTTGGGAACAACAAAAGGATAGGAAATAATTTGATATGATGTATATTCATGTTAGTTTTGTTTTGGTTTATAGGTAGTTACATGGTGGTAGTTATCCCTAATTACAAGGGGTGATGGTTAGTAATTTTTTGGTTTATTTTTGGATTTAGTATTGTATTATACATGTTCTCTTATATCACCTTATCGATTTATAATCTTATTTCCTTTTTTATTTATTTTTTTGGATCATTTTATATACGTATTTTTAACCCACTGATTATTCTTTGATGTTAAGGATGATAATACTAGTCAATTAATATTTTTGGTTAATTATGATATTTCATTTCTATTGTGATGTGATTGGGTACTTCAATTACTAATGATTTTACTTAAATTGGAATATTAATCCCAAATGTAATGAAATTTCATGTCTGGATCTCAATTTGAAACCCTCCTATATTGTACTTTTATATTCAGGTGAAATAATTACCAAGGTGTATTCTAGATACTAGACACTAGTTTCCATTTTGTGGAGTTTGGGAATTCTCTTTTAACATTATCATATATTTATCACGTACCTATTCAAGGGTATCTTGGGCTGGAATGTGATAAACCTTCCATTGAGTATCAGATTCAACAATAATAAACACATTATCCAAATTTCCACTATATGACTAAAAGTATATGTTATGGGGTGATTTTAGGTGTTTTCCCTATGTATCTTGATGGTTTAATTTTTTTTAAGAAGATTTTTATAGTTCCATTATCTTTGAGAAAAAAGATGATGAAGAATAGTCATGATTCTATTTTTTTGAAGTCACATCAATTCCTCCATGATGTAATATGACATCAATAAATAATATCAACATTAAGAAATGAATTGAACTATTAAAGAGTTTGTGTCTTGTTTTCATTCCCATAAAATGGCAAGGTCTTAGCAACAAATTCCTATATTATAGTTACATTCACTTATTATTCATATGTGGAGGTGGGATGACATTTCCATACACTTTTTTATTGGATTTTCTTATTCTAAAAATGGGAATAAATTAATTTAGAAGGTTTACAATTAATTGAAAAAATCATACAACTTACTTATAATAAAATATTGTACAAAGGTGGAATATCATATATATTTATTATAACACCACAATTTTTATGAATTATTTTTTAATAAATTCAATTTCCTTGATGGTTTTCATTGCATGATACACCAGGTTATTCTTACTTTATACCCAACAACAACTTAATATTTTCGTTTAAGAATCACTTATATTATCTTACTATACACAAAATAAAATATTTTTCTTTTGTTATATATAATATAAATTTCCTTTGATATATTTCATTAAATGTAAGACCGATTTTTAACAAACTATAATATATAATATTATTATTATTATTGTAATATTATTACAGTTATCAGCTGGAAATTGGAATGAAAGACACGAATAAGATTAAAAAAATTATGAAACTATGGTTTAAATATTTTAATTAAATGAATTATTTGGTTTTAAATTAATTATAAATGAAAATAATAACCAATTGAATATAAAGGAATTGATTTTATAAAAAACTATTTTTATGCCCATAAAGGAATTTTAACTTAATAAATTAAATTAAACAATATTTGTAGGATATATTAATAAAATTTATATATTAAAATTTAACCAAATTTTTTTAAATTCTTCTAATAAATTTTACAGGAATAAAATAAGAACAAACCGAATTTTGGGCACAAAAAGCTATATTTATCTAAAAGGCCGGTTTATAATCATTAAATGGAAGCTTTGGTTTAAAAATAATTTTTAAAACATTTATAATATTATTTTAAAAAATAAACTACATTTTTTGAAATGATAATATCAAAATATACTTTTAGTGAATTTTGGGTATTTTTCTCAGAAGTTTAATTTTTTGATGAAAAGTGAAAAACATTGAATTTTAATTGAAAAATACACTTTCATCTAATTTATTTATATAGATATATTATATATTAAATTGTTTTAAAAGTATATTTGGATAAATTTGACATATATTAGTAAAATTTAGGTCATTTCAATCAATTTCCCATTGAACTTGAATGTAACAAAATTTCAAAAAAATAAACAGTTTTAATTTTCAAAACTCGTTATTTCACCCTATTTGTGTGATTTGTTTTTGTATTAATTTCTTCAAATTATATTTTTAGAATTTGTAAAAATGGATTCCATATTTTTAATAATAATAATTTTATTATTTTATTATTTTCAACTTAGTTTTTGACCAAAGATATTAGTGGAAGTAAATAAAATTAATTATAGAGATTTATATAAAAACAAGTTTACTTAGTGGTTAAACTTTAACTCAAGGGACCAAGTTATCAGGAAAAATGTACAAAATCCATTGTATTGGAATATTTCTAAAATATATTCACTTTTTTGAAAAAATGGTCCATTATTGGAGACACATGATGTATATTAGACCTTTCAATAGTGTTTTCCTTTTTTTAATAACAAGAACACCACAACTCCACTATTATAGAAGGGAAATCACCCCCCCCCCACTTATTCACACCTCTCAATATATTTGGATAATCTAAAACTAGAAAATTTTGTATCCAAATTCTGCCCACTCAATCTATAATCCTCACTTTGGGCATAAATCCATCCTTGTAATCCCTTTGATAAAAACCAAGAGGACTTACCAGAAGAAGAGGTAATGATCTTAAATGAGCACTTTTGTTTTATTTCTCTATCCACCCCTTCAATTATTATTTTACCAATACTACATAATAACATAAGTATAATCAATATACTGATTTTATTATGATAAGGGTATGACATAAAACTTCACATAACTCTATAAAATGGGATATGCAATCATTATTCGTGTGTACAGAAAATTATCACCTCATAGAATGATATTCTTCATTCTTCCGTTACTACTCTAAAGGCTAGTAATAATGATGGAAATAGCATTTTTACATTATATATATGATTTTTTTGGTTTTTTATGCCTTTGAAATTATTATATCACACAAACCATCATTCATTACATATTTTGAGAATACAATAACATCATTTGTGGAAGTGGGACTACCATATCCTCAAAGTGAAGTGATTCATTCAAAATTTACTTGGATTGTATTGAGGATGGGATTAAAAAAACATGTGATATAATTTGAATTATAATATTTTTATACTGATATTATATAAATATATACATATATGTCATTTACATTATTTCATTCAATTGGATAAGAAAAGGGAAACAACATTCATGTATATAGACGGCCTACCATCTCCATAAATAGTGTATCTCATTTTCTATTTCTATCTATATATACCTAACACAAGAAACACACAAGCTAGTGTATACTACCATTACATTGGAATGATTACAGGGATTTAATCCTAGTAGATCAAAGCACTTAGCAGTCTTGATAAACCATATTGATAAATGAGTCTTGTTTTACAAATAAATATACTAATTATAACATTTTTTAGATAAATTTATTCAATATATGATATAATTCCGTATGCTTATTAGAACACTTCATGGAATCATGGTGAAAAGAAAAACAATAATGGTGACCTCAAATGCTCAGTAACGTTAAAGTATAGAGGAGGCAATAATTAATCAATGGGAATATTCTATTTGGAAAAGTAATTATTTAAGACACATTCCATGTAATCAATAAACTCATAAGTAAGTGAGTAAAAAATATGGCAAGGTAAAAAACTAAAAACAAATTCTGTTTAATTAAATGGATAGGTTAGAATCAATATGGAATGTTAAGAAACTAAAAATATTATCCATTTAATCAAAAAACTAAGAATTAAAACAATCCATATACTTTTTAATACTTAAAATATCATTAATAGTAAACAAAAATAATAGAAACATTAATAAAGGAAATTCCTAATTATTGTACGTTATGTGTGAGGCACATAAAAACCTATATCTTCATGACCTTTCATAGGATGGTTTAAAACTATTTGTAGAAAATAAATTATTTACATAAATAATTTTTCTCATGAGAACCTTAAATGCATCAATGGTATATATAAGGTTTGGGACCCACTCATCACTTCTTATCCAAATCAATCTTCATATTTAGTAATCAATTTAATTAATAAACAATATGACTTATCATATATCCATTTTGAATATATAATATAAATTTATCAATTTTACCCTAAATAACTAATAAGATTAAATGTAAACACCATATGTAAAAATTATATGTGTTTTAGTAAATAAACATATCCATGATAAATGATATGGATAATTAGGGTAAATTTAATTTATAAAGATCATTGGAAATTGAATATTTGAAGGGGACTAATAAAGTAGCAAGGAAGTGATTTTCAGTATTCTCCTTCTAAAAATAAATACAACCCATCTAAAGTAAAAATAGTTATGGTATCAGTACAAAATATCCCAAGTGGACTAAAAATAAATGGTTGTTTTCATTTATTAATAGAAATAATATAAAAAACATTTTAAAAAATATTCATAGGGAAAATATACATTTTATTTGAGAAAACATTTTGAAAATAATTTTCATTGAAAATAAGTTTTCAATATATTTTATTTACAAATTAAATTTTTAATCTTTCAAAGTAATCTTAAAATAAATGATGGTAGGTAAATACATACTCATTGTATAAGGGAAAAAACATTATTTTATATGGTAATAAGGTTAGAAAAATGTCATGTTCTGAAAGCGAAAAGAATATACCTTTGAAAACATTTTTAAAATAAAAAAGGTTAAAATTTGCATTAAAATCATTTTTAATGGTAAAAAGAATTTGAAAACCTTTTTATAAAATCGTTTTTTTAGAAGAAAACAAGTTCTCTGATTGAAGATAAAAATAATGTCAGTATTGTTAACAACATTTTTTTAAAACATTTAGAGGATAAAATAGTATAAAATGATATTATTACGTTAAAAGTTCATTAATACCCATAGGAGTAAAAAAATAAAATTATTTATTAAATAATTTTCCAATAATTTCCTTTAATGGGAATTCAATGTAAACAATCCTGAAAAAAATCAGAGTGTAGGACAAACCCTTAAAGAGACCGTAATGTTGACATGAGAATAAATCAAGAAATATATTATGTTTTTAAAATGTAAATCCAAACAAAACAAGTGGATATAAAATATATATATTAAAATGTGATTATGAACATAATATTAGATTGATAATAGTAATGTAAAAGTAATATAACCCAAAGAAAGAAATTTGGTTATGAAATTATTTTCCACATTGTAATGCTTAATTTAAATCCCTATGGATGAAATAATTAAAATTTAAAAACAAAATATAATGGATAATGAATTAATCAATATATTATATTTTAAAGTTTCATTATTTACACTATATATACTAAATTAAGTGGAAAAAAATAAAGTATGTCCCAAAGAGTGGAAATTGAGACAAAGTTCCTTAATTCTTGGTAACTTTTGAATAATAATACCCACAAAAGAAATAATTTTAAATGAAAATATTAATAACAAGAATATAAATTTATTCTGGAAATAAAAAACATTAGGTTTATTATATAAAACACACAAAATAAATATGTTGTGAAAATGGTGTATGCCTCATAGAAAGAAAAGTGATACAACAATCTCTTACATTGTGTTTCCTTTTAGTTGAACATCCTCTAAATTCATGTATAGTGGTTTTAAACATGTCCATAACTTATAATTGAACCATAATAATATTTATAACATCATATATTATTTTATTATAATATCTTATTACCCATTTTTTAATAATATTTAAATATTTTCACTATTTTGTGTGTTTGTTTCCTAGTTCATCGAGTTTGTTTTGGCTTGTTACTTATTGATCTTATTAATTAGATCATTTTTTAATAATATCTAGAATGTAAAAAATTATATAATTTAATATATATCTATTATATATATTTCTAATAATTCAATAAATTTTTATATAGGAAATAAAATACACCATTCATGGAGACGCTAGACTGTACGTATACATGAATGCTACTTTCATTTCTTTTCTGTATTTAAAAAAATGAAAAATAAATAATATATATGTATATTATAATTTCAGTATCATATATATTTCATATATTTTATATAGGTTTAATAAAAAATACTTTATACATTCGATGAATAATGTGTATGAATCAGATCACTTTGAGGAGGCGGTAGTCCACACTTCCACAAATGATTTTATAGTATTCCCACTAAATGGAAAGAATAAAGGTATCTGTTATTTAAAATTTTACATATGTATAAAGGAATACAAATTATCCTATATATTATATATAAACAACATATCATTCATAATTTCAAACCATGATAGGTGGTAAATGAAAAACAAATGACATCATTTTGCGAGTCGGTGGATCATCGTACACATAAATGGAAAGTTAGTTGCACATTAGTTGGAACTGTGTGTAAGTATAGGAATAAAATATATAATAAAAACATATAATTATATTTATGATAATTATTTTAATATATAATAATTGAATATGAATATTTTAGGGGGTGGGGAAGGAAATAAAATTAAAGTGATTGTTGAATAATGTTACCACACTTTTAGGTAACTCCTTTTGGTTTATACCAAAAGACTTACTTGGTTGGATTTGTTCCCAAGGTGAGGCTTTAGGTTGAGGGTAGGGATTTTTTTTCATATTTGAGCATATTTTTTTGTGTGATAAATGGTTTGAGAGTAGTGAAAATCTGGGAGGAGTGAGTGCCTTTTTATAGTGGAGGAGGAGTGGTATTCATATACATTTTTTAAAAGGGAATTACACCCACGTTTTTTCTATAATTTTGGATCAAATAATGTTCCAAATTAGATATAATATATAATAGGGTATATATATGAACATAAAATTTATTTGGATAGGTGAATAGGTCATTGTGTCTCTTAATTTTATGGTTTAGTCCCTTGTTAAGCTAATTTTTCTCTTAATCATTGTAAATAATTTTAATTACTTTTACTTATATTTTGGTCAGAAACTAATTTTACATTATTATAAATTATAAAATAGTATTATTAAAAATATGGAATCCATTTTTTCAAATTTCAATCTCATAAGTTTCAGGAATCAATTTAAATTTAATCCCAAAGACGAGACAACAAAGCAGGGTTTTAAAGTAAACATGTTCAATAGTTTGGTAAGTATTTATATCCAATTTCAAAGTGATATTGCTTCCGATGAAATAAATTTGATTTATTAAAGTAATATTTAACTAATTTAACTTTAAAACCAATAAAAATATAATTTAATCTTATAAATAAATTAGATGAAAAAGGAGTTTTAAATTAAAATTCGGTATTTTTCACTATTCATAAAAAATGATACTTCATTAAAAAAATACCAAAATTAAAACCTAAAAAAAATTTATGTTTATATTTAAACAATTTGGATTATTTTTACATATAAAAGTTACAAAAATTTATTTAAAATATATTCACCATTAAAAGGTGGTAAAAGTGCCTTTATAAAAGCATAGTTTTTTATGTGTAAAATTAGGTGTGTTATTATCTAATGCTTGTAAAATATATTGGATGAATGTAAAATATATGTTATTGAATATTATATATATATATATATATAATTAATATAATCCTTAATTGTAATTAATTTCATTTATTATGATAACATGTCTTTGGGTGCATAAAAATATTTCATTTATATTCAATCGATTCATATATCCATTTCTAATTAATTGGTAACCAATGAATTCGTATTATGTTTGTATAAACCGTGTATTTTCATAAGTTATTTAATAATATTAATAACGGAAAATTTAACATCTAGGTTATACCTTTTTATACTAAATAATTATGTATTATTAATATATTGTTGTTTGTTACAGCTCGATTTTGTGTGCAACACAAGCCATTAAAGAAACTCGTTGTTGTGTGTGGTGAACAGTAACTCGATATAGTGTACATTTCAAGATATATCATGGATTAATTTATTTAAAATATTAAATATATTATAAATTCTATTGATTTTATAACCCCTTATGCACTTGGTGTTGCATGTCATAGACGCTATCGAATAAAATGTTCTTAAATAATAATTTTAGGTCATTACAATCTCCTCAACTTAAATAAATTTTGTCCTCACAATTTAAACTCGACCTTGGTGATATATTTTTTGATATTTCCTATGTTTAATTCCCACATCATGAAAAATGTTTCTAAAACATCCTATATAAAAGAGATAATGGGAAGTACAAAGGTCACGTGGACTAACATATTACTAGGTCTCTAAGTAGGAGGACGTAGTACAAATTAGAGTTACATACATATAAAAAATGAATAAATATTTATTGGGATGATTTAGGTTATCAATCCTAAACAAGTGAATGATCAATAAAATTTAGAGGGCCCCAAATCTGTAAATATTTGAGGTTTTATAAAACCATCAGTTCAGAAAGATTTAAGGTATTAGGAAAACATTTTTTAAGCTCATTTTTCTAATGTTGAGAAATTATTTTATTAACCATGAATATAAGGAAATATACTTACCTAAAATATTTATATATACAAAATTTTCATAAATTATTTTTACTTTGATAAATTTTCAATTCATCCATTAATTCATGAAATGAATATCCAAAAATGTACTTTCATGACTGAAGAACGAAAATTTATGGATCATAAGATCCATAAAACAAGTACTTAAGTTGGTCACAAACTATTTTCCAAAACCACTGTTATTTATAAATTAATTTCTAAACCTTAAAATTAATACAAAAGTTTCATCATTAATATTTATTCATCACATTTTTTAACTACAAATAATATTTTAACCATAAAATTGTGTAGGTTTGGTGTTGGAATTAGACCCTTATCATCCTTCGGTCACGGGTTCAACTCACATGGCCTTGTCAAACTCAATGGGTTATCACACTAGATAATGTTCTCTTTTCTAAAACCATATTAATATAATTCACAAAATAAATAAGATACACATCCTAGAATTTTAATCATTAAATACCCTTTTAAATAAGGTTTTCAATACAACCCCAATAAATAAAATACTTCATCCATATATTTCCACATATGTCCTTCCTTGGTCTAGAGTTTATTATTTAAATGGGAGAATTTCCTATAACCAAAAACCATTGGGTGAGCATCAATTATCATATTGGAAAGACCAAATAATAATTTTTAGGATGTCTAAATCTTGACACATTATTTTCAATCTAAGGCACATCAAGTTTAACCTGGATCATTCAATGTCATTATCTATTAAAATAATTCATAGTAGTTTTTAAAGAAAATATGAGTTATCCTAATAATATCGACTAAGAGTGTCAAAATAGGTGGGCAGTAAGGACTATTACCTTTTCCAGGTTATGATCGAGTCAGTCCTGATGAACCTTTTTAGAGTTTTTAACCTTAGGTACATTTGTGCTAGAACTGTGTCCACTTGTAGTATCCAAATTGGGATTTAATGCAAGAAAAACCACATAACCTATATCTAATTGGAATTTTAGGATATTATTCTATTTTTAAACCTCAAATTATATCATAGTTTTATGTTGCATAATCTATGTTTTTCTAAATCTAGTTCCCAAGGTTTCTACTAAATGTCCTATCATAACAACTATAGCAACCAGACCCAACAAATCTCGAAGCTAGTGTCTACTACCATTACATTAGCATGATTACAAGGAATATAATATTGAATAATTAAAGAGATCAGTAGTCTCTATAAATCAGATACATACATGAGTCTTATTTTAAAAATCCACACACTAATTACAGCATAACTTTTATCTTTCAATGATAAATTTACTCCATAAACCTCATCTAAGCATATATTTCTTATAAAACATCATGAAATATTGGGGAAAGTTGACAAAATAAGGGTGATCTCAATTGATCAGTAAGTAACAAGCATAGTGGAAGTAATAATGAATCAATTATAATAGTCTATATATCAAGGAAATAATAATAGACACATTCCATGTAATCAATTATTCAATAAGAACGTTTGTAAATAATATGGTAAGGTAAATAATTTAAAACAAATTCCATTTAAATAATTATATAATTAAAAATAAATGTAGCAATGTAATAAACAACAAAACCTTCCATTTAATCAGTAAACTGATAATTAAATACATCCATAAACTTTATCATAGTGAAAATATCATGGAAAATAAATAATAAAAACTGAAATTTTAATGAAGGTAATGATTAATTATTGGAAATCATGTCTCAGGAACATGAAAATTTATACTGTAAATACCTTTCACAAGATGGTTTAGAACTATTGGTAGAAACATGTATAATTTTAATAAAAAAAATTCATGAGTACCTATCGATGCATCGAGGGTCTATATAAATTTTTCTTCCCACCTTTTGTGGCATATCCAAATAATCCCTCTTATCAAGTAATTAATTTAATTAATAAAAAATATGCTTTATCTAATATCCACATTGAATAAAGAATATAGATTTATCAATATTTACCTATATAATCAAATTAATTACAAAGTAAAACTCATATGAAAAAATGATATATAGTTTAGGTAATAAAACAATCCATGAACACAAATATTGACAATTAGGGGTAATTTAATGTCTAATGATATTAAGAAATTAAATATTTCAAGGGGACTAAAAAATGAGTTATGTATTTGAATTTTAATACCATCCTTGTCCAAATCAATTTAAAACCATTCAGAGGGAAAATGAGGATGGTACCAACAAAACATATCCCAAGTGGAAGAAAAATAAAGGGGTTTGTTTATTTATTAATAGAAATATTTTAAAAATATATTTTAAAAAAATCTTGAGTAAAATTGTAGGATCAAAATATAAATGTAGATTCTTAATTACAAGATGAGGGTGAATTATAAGTTTAAAAACTTTGGTTTTTAACCATAAGGAAAACTATGTTTAACAAGGTTAAACAAGGTAAATTCATAAGACCTCTTTTAGTTTTATAAAAATGAAAGGTTCTAGAAATGTGGTTCTAGAAATGAAACTTAAAGAAAGTTTATAAGGAAACGATTCAACCTTAAACCGTATAAAAGATTAATTATTAGAGTATACCAATGAATAATAAAGTATAAGAAGGTTATACTTTCTTCATTTATCAAAATACATTGGAAATAAACATGAAACAAAACAAGTAACAATTATGAAATCTTTTATCCCAAAGAGTAGGGTATCCAACAACCTTGGATAAAAGTACCATGATTTATACTTCCAAGAAAGTATGTCTTACCCACACCAGGGTAAGCCCTCGATAAAAGTGTCAGAATCTATCTTGTTATCCCCACAAGCCCTCGAAATTTAAGGTAGTTGGAACATCTCTCTTCCTATCCATGGAAGTCCATGAACATTAAGGCAGTCTCCACCTCTGTCTTTCTATCCCCAGATGTCCTTGATTGTACATAGCAAAAATTAGAGTCGCATGAGGCAAGATGAACAAGATATTCAGTACGAAAAAAGCATGAGATTCTCTCTCTATAAATCCCTTCAACAACATGAAATCTCTAGAGTGATGGAACTATGTATGAGTTTGTTCAAATGATCTCCTATTTATAGGTACTTATCCAATGGTCGGATCCCTCTTCCTACGATAATATTTTTCATTGAATTTTGGAGGGACCAGTACATGTGTCACTCAAACAACAGTTTGTTGGAAACAGAATATATGCAATCATTTCATAACTATAACAAGGGTAAGAAAAACAACCAAATCTATATTTCAAAGTCTAATGAAAAAAAAGTTTTAAATCTTACCAAATAAAAATTCAAAGACAATAACTAATGGTTATTTAGATTCTCAATTTTGAGGAATTCAAAGTCTGATTTTTGGGGAATTTGGAGTCTGAATTATAAGGAATTCAGAGTCTGAAGTGTAAGGAATTCAGAGTCTAAATTCTGAGGAATTCGGAGTATAAATTTTAAGAAATTTTGAGTCTGAATTTTGAGGAATTCAGAGTCTAAATTCTGAGGAATTCCGAGTCTGAATTCTGAGATATTCGAGGTCTGAATTCTATGTAATTTGGAGTCTGAATTATGAGGTATTCAGAGTTTGAATTTTAGAGAATTTGGAGTCTGAATATTAGATAATTCAGGTTCTGAATTTCAGAGAATTTGAATTCTAAATTTCATTGAATTCTTAGTCTAAATTCAGAACCTAAAAACAAAATACTCGATATCTAAAAATTTATATGTTTTTGGTATTTTAGAGATGAAACCAATTATGAGACTTAAAAATAAAAAATGATTTAGATTTAAAGAATTTATAAAATGAATATTGAAAACATAGGTAAGGGTAAATTTCCATGGGGAAGGAAGATTTTCCTTATTGAGATAATTCATAGAGAAAAAAAAATTCCTTAAGATTGAGTGTTTCTGATTTTGAAAACATAAAGGAATGGAAAAGTCATAATGAAACCTTATTGACTCAACAATCTCCACCTATTTGGAAAGCACAAACATCCTTACGAAAAAGAATATAATGACATCAAATTTTTTTATGGACTTGAAAATAAAAACTTATCTCCCTTTAGTTATAAATCCTGGTGAATATGACCTACTCCCCCTTTGGTTTTGAAATCCCTAAAGATCGTATTCTTCAATTCCTTAAAAATATTTTGTTTTTTCTTGAATAGGAAAATCTTCTTTAATGAAGCTACCCCTTAGATTGACTCCCCTTACATAGGGAATTGACTTCTTTTCTAAGAATTCTTTTTATAATTCCTTTCTCCCCCTTTTTTATTTTCAAAAAGGAATAAAGATAATGGAAAAAATAAGGTACCAAAAAAATTATTACTATACAAAAAAATGCATGATGAACAACCAAAATTTCAATAATACGGGAAATTTTCCTAGAAAAAACAAAATACAACAAAAGATCGGATTGTGGTAAAATTATCCTTGTTTCTCATTCAGAATTAACTTCTTTTTTATGGTTTTCATCTTCTTTATCTCGTTGTTATCTTCTTCCACACACTTGAGCTGTTGATCCTGATCTTCATTTTTCTTATCTAAGGCTTTGATATTTTCTACTTGAGCCTTAAGAATATCTGCATGAGCCTTCAAAACTTATTCTTTCTTAGCAAGCTATTCTTCAAACCCTATTCCGAGATCCCTTTCCCTCTTCCAATTCATAGCAACTAAATTAAGCTTCCAATTCATATTTTTGACTTCCTAATTATGAGTTGTTTTTTTGGGAGTTAGCTATTCCTCAAAAAACATTGTAAGGTCATTAAACCTTCCATATTCGGTGTCAAAATCATCCATCACACTTTCTTGTAAATGATCTAGGATTATCATCTCTTTGATTTTATTCCTTTACAACTCTGTGATTTCCTTGCATGATCTTTTGTGAGCTTCATATCCAATGAATAATGTTTTGAAATAATCCCAAAGCCTGACAAACTTATCTATAAGCATAGTAAGTGAATCTGATTTCTGATTAAATGAATGCTAAAGCAACTGAAACCTTGAGTCTATACTTCAAAATATGAGACTAGTATCAACCATCTTCTTCAAAGATTGAACAAAAAAATAATGCCTAAGAGAAGATGATTTTGAATCAGACTGTTTGGTTGGTGAGGATTGTTTTTCTATCTCTTCAGCTTTCCTTTTCGATAAACCACCACCATCTTTATTTTTCACAATATATTTCCTAGGTGAATCCACCAAAACCTTCATTCCCTTATCAGATCTCAGAATAATCTCTTCTAGTTTGGGTGATCCATGCCCACTATCTTATAATTAAAAAATATTACCTTCTTTAAGATTTTATTTCTCAACACCTACCACAAGATCTTCTAAATTAATAATGTCATTGATGTTATTCTCTTCTTCAGATAGTTTATTAACTTCTTCCTGACCCTTTTCTTCTTTTCTTAGTGTAGCATGTTTTTAAAGATTCTTCTTCTGAATTTCGTATTGAAATATTTTCATAAGGACTCTCCTTGTTGTGATATTCCTCCACTTGTCTAATCATGTCATCAGAATCACCACTTCCTTCTTCTTCTTCTTCTTCCACTTCTTCATATTTCTCAATCGCTTTTTCTTGTTCTGGTTTTAGAATCACTTTATTCTTTCTTGGAGTCACATTAAGTGATTCTTGCAAAAAGGTTTCTGGTACCTAAATTTGTTTCGAGGCTTTCTCAACAGCCTTGAGAAGGGATTGAACTATCTCAGTTTCAGACAAATTCTGGTTCAACTTTTTTTCCTTTTCTTGCTTCTCATGTTCTTTAGAAACATTCAAATTTAAGGATTTTTCCTCAGTAGGGTCCAAGCCAAAACTAAGACCCCCTTAATTCTTATTCTTTTTTTCTTCTCTCCACATAGAAACCACTTCATCAGGATAATTATATTATTTCATTGTCTTAAGTGGTGATGATTGATTTTACTTAGCTATATGAGTTTTTTGTTTCTCTTTTGGTTACTTATTCTTCCTCTTCTTTCCACCCTTATGGGAAGTTTCAACCACTTATGGTTTCTTTGAAAGAGATTCTATGTCAGATTATGGTAGCCCATAAAATTCATTAGAATCATTTGAGAACCCAACATTCAACCTTCTCATGGCATCATTGCTAAGCAGTATAACCTTGTAATTTCTTATCTTAGAACTGCACATGATTTTGAATGATTCTAAACAAAGAACCATAATTTTGGAGATAACGGATAGATACATGATGATTTGAGACATCAAATTTTCATTCATGATATTATCAATTGAATTCATGATATACTTCACCAAATTTGTCTTCCTGAGGTTTACTAGAAAATCCAAAATATAGATGTCACTTTAATTAAAAGTATCCTTGTCCTATTTTCTCTAAATAATAAAACCTTGAACCCCTAATTCTTGAATCCAGAAGTTTTTAGATAGATGGATAATCTTTGGAGTCTTCACTTCTTTCAAGCCATAGCACTCTAAAGCCTTTTCCTTCTCAAACGAGCCTGATACATCTGGTAATTTATGGGTGCAAAATTCATCTTCACTTTCATATGGAATTCCAATTAGACTTGCAGACTTAGTGTATGAAAGGGAGTAAGTCTTTCCATAACTGTTACAAGAAAATTTTTCTCTACCTAATTTGTTGAATAAATTTACTGATTCATAGAATCCAATCAACAACTCTAGATAAACCGGATCTTGTGCCTTCAGTTTGCATATACATAGGCTCTCCCAGCCATTCAGCTTGATATTCCTTGAAATAATAGAATCATACATAGAAATAAAATTTGGATCGAATAACCTCCCTCTGTATATCTTCCATAAGAATATTCCATTTACATATGACATTTGTTTCTGAGGAGAATCTTGCAAAAACATTCAGAATTGAGAAAACCTAGAAAATCATAATGTACCTTAAGTAGAAAAGCATGGTTTCAGCACACCAAAGCATGGATAAATCGATGTGGGACAAACATTGGGGGTTCCTTATATAGGGGTTTGAGGAAAATTTTCACGTTCCTTGATAGATCCAATGGTTAAAAATCACTTGATTAGATATGAGGGTTGAGATGATAGCCGAAGAAGGAATTTGGTAGGTTCCGATCTTTTGAGGGTTTTAAGATAAAAATTTGAATTTTAAAAAAAGTGAATTCGAAAAATTTAAAAAAAATGAAAATATGAACTTGTAAAAAGATGATTATGAAAATTTATAAAAGGAAACATACCTTTTTGAGTGATATAAATATTATACTTAATGAAGAAAATTCTTCTTGAAGAACTTTATATTTCGAAAAAAAATTGGTTAAGAAAATTTTGATTACAAAAATTTAATTATGAAAATTTTGATTATAAAAATTTTGATTAACAAGAAAATGTACTCCCCCTATGAAAAAATTTTTCTTACTATAAGGAGATTGGTTTTAACAAAAATTTAATATGGAATATTACCTTATGTTTTTCATTACAAACATCTATTCAATGTATTAAAATATATCAGAGGGTAATGGTTTTGTGAAAATATTAGTAAGTCAATCTTTCATTCCGATAAATTAAAGAATGATATCACCTTTTGAGTGTGATCCCTAAGAATGTGATGCCTAATATCTATATCTTTTGCACAAGAGTTATGTGCAGGGTTTTTACGTAATGAAATGGCACTAGTATTACCACACAATATCTATGTTTTAGTAAAACTCATTACATAGTTAGTGAGTGTGTGTTGTATCCACAACACTTGGGCACAACAACTTCCAACTGCTACATATCCAGCTTCAGTAGTGGAAAGGGATACTAAGTGTTTCTTTTTTTATGACCAATAAACTAATTAATCTCCTAAGAAATGATAAGTTCTAGATGTAATTTTCTTATCCATTCTGCATCCACCAAAATCATCATCTGAAAAACATTTTAAAACAAAATCATTTCTAGAAGTAAAAAAGAGTCCTAAATCTATGGTTCCCTTTAAATAGCGAAAAACTCTTTTATCATCCTTTTAATGAGATTCTTTTGGATTGGATTGATGTCATGCACATAAGAATACTGAAAACATTAATTCTAGATGACTAGCTGTCAGGTATAGTAAACATTTTATCATACCTCTAAATGATGTTTGATCTACTGGTTTCCCAGCTTCATTAATATCAAGATAATTTGAGGTACCAATGAGATTACTTATAATCTTAGTGTATCCATATCCATACTATTTATATCCAACTTTAATATACTTATATTAATATATATAAGTTCCTTTTGGTATATTAGAAATTTGAAACCCAAGGAAAAATGTTAACTCACCCATCATACTCATTTTAAACTCATATTTCAATAGATTTTCAAACCAATCAGTTAAATATTGCTGAGTTGAACCAAATATAACGTCATCAACATAAATTTAATCTATCGAAGCATTTTTCTTATCTTCCTTTATAAAGAGGGTCGGATCAGCATTTTCATTAACAACATTATTTTGTAACAAAAATAATGTAAGTCTATCATACCATGATCTAGGAGATTTTTTAAGTCCATATAAAGATTTTGTATGTTTGAAAACATGTTTAGGATGTTTATTTCTTCAAAACCAGGAGGTTTTTCCAAAAAGACATCCTCTTGAACATATCCATTAAGGAAATCACAATTAAAATCCATTTGAAAAAGTTTATAGTTAAAGAATATGGCCAAGTTAAGTAAAATAAGAATAGATTCATGTCTAGATAATGGATAATAGGTTTCTTCATAGTTTATTCCTTATTGTTGATTATATACATTAGTAACTAATTATGATTTATTTCTTATAATTCTTCCATTTTCATCACACTTATTTATGAAGACCCATTTTACTCCAATAAAAAATGGTTCCTAAGGTCTTTCAACCAAGGACTAGACTTTATTCCTTTCGGATTCATTTAGCTCATCCTACATAGATTTTGTCCAATCATCATCACCTAAATATTCATTAGTGAATTTTGGTTCTAATTGGGAAAGGAATGCCAGATTTTTTACTTCATTTATTAAGTAACTTATTGTCCTTACAGTTTGATTTACATCTCCAATGATACTATCACTAGGATGATACTTAATAGACAAATGATTTGGATTTAGCAAAACCTGTTCATCATCATATTGTAGGAAATCTTCTGGGGTAAATTCTTTAGAACCATTTCCTTGAATGCCTTCCTTATCAGAAGGATCTTTTCTAAAGGGTTGATAATTAGTTTCTGAAAACACAACTGATGATATAGTTTAAGGTTGTTTAAAAACAAAAGGATGAGTTTCTTAAAATTTAACATTTATTGTTTCTTCAGTAGTACTAGTATTTTTATTAAAACACTATAAGCCTTATAATTTGTGTTATAGCCTAAGAAAATTCTTTCCTTAGATTTTGGTGAGAATTTACATAGATTATATTTAGTATTCAAAATTAATACTTTGAAACCAAATACTTTGAAGTAGGAAAGTCTAGGTTTTCAACCATTCCATAGTTTGTAAGGGGTTTTATTAAGAAAAGTTCTAATCAAAACATGATTTATAGTACAATAAAAAGTACATACAGCTTTATCCCAAAAGTGTTTAGTTATCAAATATTCACTCAACATGGTTCTAGTTATTTTGTGTGGAATTCTATTTCTTCTTTCAACATCACCATTTTTTTAGGAGTTCTTGGTGATGAGAAGTTATGAGTACTGCCTTTTTTACTAATAATTTTTTTTAAAATAAAAATTTTGAAATTCTTCTTCATGATCACTATGAATAGTTGTGAATGGATAATTTTTCTAGTTTTTAACTTGGGCTCTAAATATTATAAAATCTAAAAAACCGTCATATTTATTTTCTAGAAAATAGACCCACATAAATCTATTGTAATCATCAACTAGGAGAAATACATAATATTTTTCTCGAATGCTTCTAGTTTGTGTTGGAATGAAAAGATCCATATGCACCAACTGTAATGCATCAGTAGTTGAGACTTCATTGATTGAATTAAAACGTGATTTATGTTGCTTTCCATATTAACAAGGATCTCAAACATTTGAAGAATCTTATCGAAGCTTTGGTAGATCTTTAACAAGTCTTTTGTTAGTGAGTTTACATAGGTCCCTAAGGTTATAATGTCCTAAACTTCTATGTCATAACCAAGATTGATCTTCCATTGCACTAAGGAAAGGTAGGTCATGGCTCCTAATATATTATCAATTTAGTCTGTATACATTCTCTTTATTGAGGGAAGAAATAATAAACTCTTACTTGGAATTTTGTACCAAGAACTTATCATTCCTAAAATTCACAAGGTAACCTTAATCACATAATTGACTTATGCTAATGAGGTTTTACTTAAGACCCTTAACAAATAAAACATTTGAAATAAATGATTTTTCAAGAAGAACAATGTTACCTATAACAATACATTCTCCTTGAGCATTATCTCTGAATGTTACTTTTCCTCCCTTCATCTTGATAATATTTTCAAAGAAGTTTTTGTTTCTAGTTATATGCTGGGAACATCCACTATCTATGTAGCATGTATTACTATTGGTACTTTCATTATTTTCCTGAAAATAAGAGTATTAGACTTTCAGAATCCAAATTTTCTAGGATCCAAAAATTTTAGAAAGTAGGATTTTAAGAACCCACATTTTCTTAGAAAAATAAGCTTTATGAAAACCCAAAGACTACGTTTTATTTATGGAACAATTTTTTTTAATGTCCACCCCAATGACATTTATTGCAGAATGAAACACTTTGAAGAACAAAGAAGTTATTAATAAAAACTAGTTTAGAATGAGTATAATCAAATCTAGAACTATTCATTAGAGTTCAAATTTGGGAATACATCTTATCAAAATTTCCCTTAACAGATGTATGGTTTGACAAACACATCCTCAAGGAAAATATTTCTGACTTTAGTTTTATAACCACGTTTTTATACTCAAAAACATTAGTTTTAGGACTACAGTTAACCTCTAAAATATTTTTCTTAGAAATTACCTTTTCAAGATCCTAAGAAAGTGTATCCTTCTTAGAATTAACTTCCTCAAGGATTTTGGAAATACATTAAAAATAAAAAGTTTTCATATAAAGATCTTTAGAGAGATCTAATATTTCTTTAGTTAAAATAGTTAATATAGAATTTCTCATTACCATGATTTTTCATGAGTTTATAATTTTCACTGTCAAGAAGTTTAGAAAACCTAGACAATTCTTTGTAAGAAGTTAGTGTATTATCTTCATCAGAACAATATTCTTCATTGAAAAATTTATAGTATTTATCATCATTTTAATTTTCATTCAAAGAAAAATTTGTGATAGATTCATCATTGTATACCTTGGCCATTCGACTCGGATTTTCAATGAGAAGTATGGCTAGTAGACCATGATTCTTATGATCAGAAGATTTATATTCTAAGGATTCATCATAAGAGTCACCATCACTAGCACTCTAGGTGTCATTATCTTTCAAATCATTATTAGCTTTAGCCTTGTAATAATTGTTTCTATTCCTCTCAGAATGATTTTCCTTTCTATACATTTTCTTAAACCTGAGGACAATCTGGCCTTATATGTTATGCACTTTTGCATTCATAACAAGTGAGTTATGAGTATTTGTTGTCTTTTCTTTCTTTCTTCTTATATTTATACTGATATTATTTGTTTCCAAATATATTGTTCATCCATCAAGGAATATTATATAGTTAATTCTCACTATGTTTTCTTTCACTAGATTATGATAAAATAGTGACTTTCATTGACATAGATCTTGTAACCCTTTTAGGGGTCTTGAATTTAGTAGTAGTAAAGGATACACTTCCATTCCCATTATTATTTTTGTTAATATCATCATCTCTTTTCATTATTGTTTCATATTGAAGAATAGTTCCAAAAACTCATCAATAGTAATTTGAGTTACATTCCTATTCTCATAAATAGTTGTTCTCTTAGATTCCCACTCATTATGCATAATATCATCAATCTTGTCCACAAGTGCATCATCATCTAAACCTTTCTAACCCATAGATTGTTGACTGTTAATAATAGTCATAAACCATTGTGGTACCTTGCAAACTGGCTCTCTATAAGGCAATAGAAATCCATGATATTCTCCTCTAAGTATATCTCTTCTAGTTTCTGTAACTTTGGATGTACCAAAATGAGTATCCTCCAATTTCTTCTAGATACAGTTAGCATCTTGACAAGAAGAAATCTGACTATATATATTCCTGGTCATGGAACACAACAAAGTATTGTGAACCATGTAGTTTAGTTGATATTCTGACATTTCTTGATTGGTGAAAGTTCTGACTTCTTTATCAGGAATCTTGTAATCACTAGTAAGAATAACATAATTGTCCACTATAGTATTAATAACAGAAGTATTTATACAATATCTCTAATATTCATAATCATTACAATCATATATAGGTTGTCTAGTAGGATTTAGATTGTCAATTGAACCAGCATACATTCCTTCCATCTTAAAAAAATATCCTTCCAAAAAAAAACTTGTTAATCGAAAATGTTTGTAAACAAGGATACAAATCCCTATGCAAGGAAAATATTTAGAACAATGAAAAATTGAGCAAGAAAAATTATATGTGTATATAAGTATTTCATATACCAGCTCTGATACAAATTGTAGGATAAAAATATGAATTTAGATGCTCATTTACAAGAGGGGATGAATTGTATGTTTAAAAACATTCATTTTTAAGCTTAAGTAAAACTATGATTAACAAGGCTAAACAATGTAAATTCACAAGACCCCTTTTAGTTCTACAAACATGCTATGTATTTTAAATCTGTCTCTAGAAATGAAACTTAAGGAATGTTTATAAGGAAAATATTCTACCTTAAAGCATATATAATATTACTTATTAGAGTATACATATGAACAAGAAAGAATAAGAAGGTTATACTCTCTTCCTTTATCAAAATACAGTGGAAATAAACCTGAAACAAAACAAGTAACATGTATGAAATCTTTTATCCCAAAGAGTATGATATCCAACAACCTTGGATAAAGATACCTTGATTTATACTTTCAAGAAATTCTGACTTACCCACACTAGGGTAAGCCCTCGATAGGAGTATCATAATCTTTCTTTCTATCCCTGAAATCCCTCAATATTTAAGGTACTCGAAACCTCTATCTTACTATCCACGAAAGTCCTCTAACTTTAAGGTATTCTGCACCTCTGTCTTCTTATCCCCAGAATTCCTCGATTATACACAGCAACTATAGGAGTCGCATGAATCAAGATGAACAAGATGTTCAGTACACACAAAGCATGAGAGTCTCTCTCTCCCGAAATCACTTCAATAGCATGCAATATCTAGAGTGATGAAACTATGTATGAGCTCATTCATATGATCTCCTATTTATAGGCTCCCCCCAATGGTCGACTCCCTCCTCCTTTGGTCATATTTTTCCTTGAATTCCAAAGGGACCTGTACATGTGTCATTCAAACAATGGTTAGATAGAAATAGAATATAAGGCATCATTACATAACTATAAAAAGTGTAAGAAAAATAACAAAATCATTCTTTTGGATTCAATGGAAAAATAAAGTTCAGAATCTAACAAAATAATCATTCAATTAAAATAACTCAAGGTTATTTGGATTCTGAATTTTGAGGAATTTAGATTCTGAATTCTGAGGAATTGGGAGTCTGGATTATGAGGAATTATGACTTTGAATTATGAGGAATTAATAGCATTAATTATGAGGAATTCGGACTCTGAATTCTGAGGAATTCAGAATCTTTATTCTGAGGAATTAGGAGTCTAAATTCTGAGGAATTCAGAGTCTGAATTATGAGGAATTCGGAGTCATAATTCTGATGAATTCAGAGTCTGAATTATGAGGAATTTGGACTCTAAATTTCGAGGAATTGAGAGTCTTAATTTCAGAGAATTCGGAGTCTAAATTTCAGAGAATTCAGAGTCTAAATTTCATATAATTTAGAGACTAAATTTCAGAGACTTTGGAGTCTTAATTTTAGAGAATTAGGAGTTTGAATTTCAGAGAATTCAAAGATAGAATTAGGAACCGAAATATAGAAAACTCGGTATCTCATAATTTATAGGTATCTAAGTTTTTAGGTATGAAATCAATTTTTAGACCCAGGAATAAAAAATTAGTCGGATTTAGAGAAACTATAAAATAATCAATGAAAAAATAGGTTTGTTTAAATTTCCCTGGGGAAGGAAAATTTTCCTTCTTAAGATAATTCTTAGGGAGAAAATTTTTTCCTTAAGATTGATTTTTTGTGATTTTCAAAACATAGTGGAATAAAAAAGTTATAAGGAAACCATATTGACTAAACAAAAATAACTATTTTATTTTGAAAATAATTTTCTTTTACTATTAATTTTGAAAAAAAATCTTTAAAAATTAACCTTTTAAACATTAAAAGTAATCTTTGAAGAAATGAAGGTAGGTAAATTTCTATATTTCAATACTCATAAAAAGAATATTCCTTTTTCATAGTAAAATTGTTATAAGAATTCCTTGTTTGGAAATAGAAAATCATAATCCGTTAAAAACATTTGTAAAATAAAAAATGGGTAAAAATTCCATTAATAAATCATTTTGAAATGGTTAAAAAAATTTAAAACCATTTTATAATACCTGGGTTTTAAAAGAAAACATGATCTCCCACTAAAGAGAGAAATGAACTCAGGCTTTCTTAACAACATTTTTATAAAACATTTTCACTACCAAAGAGTGTAAAATTATACTATTACTTAAAAATGGTCATTAATAACATGGGGAAAAAAATTATTGGATTTATTAAATAATTATCCAATCATTTCCTCTGATAAAAATTCAATCAAATGATATTGTTAAATAAACCCTTTAAAAGGCCATAATGTTGATGTGAGAATCAATCAATAAATATCTTATGTGTTAAAGATGTATATAAACATAGACCAATTGTATATAAAAATATATATAGTAAAAATTTATTACACATATAATCTTTGAATATTAAATCCAATGAGGAAGTAATATAACCCAGAAAAATAAATTGGGTTATGGAATTATTTTCCACTTGGTAACACTTTATTAAAATTTAATTATATGAAATAATTTAAATTTAAACTCAAAATATCATATTTACTTAATTCATCATGATAATATACATACAATTAGTAATATTTATTCGATGTATAATAAATTAGGTTCACTATAATAATGTATGTCTCAATGAATGAAAATTGAGACGAATTTCTATATTACTTAGTAACATTGAATAATAATCCCTATGAATAAAATAATTTCAAATGAAACTATAAATACCATAAATTTAAATATATTAAATATATAAAATACAATAGGGTCATTATATATAACACACACACAAAATATGTGTTGAAAATCGTGTATGCCTCGTAGAATGAAAGGTGAAACAATAATCCCTTACATTGTGTTTCCCTTCAGGTGAACATTCTTCATCCTATTTTATAATCTTTTTAAACATGTAAATAACTTATATTAGAACCATTATAAAATTTATAATATCATTTATTATCTCCAAATAATATCACATTACCCATTTTTTAATAATCATTCATTATGTTCACTATTTAGGGTGTAAATTTCTTAGTCTGTCGAGTTTGTTTTGAAATGTTACTTGTTTTTATTATTAATTAGATCATTATTTCAAAAAAATATATTTTAAACCATGATTTAAATAACATATAGATCCAATATATATTTATATATATTAATCCCAGAAATTTGGTGATAGGAAATGAAATGCACTATTCATGGATATGGTAGGTCGTACGTACGCATGGACACTACTTTCATTTCTTTATCACATTATAGATAATTAAAATTAAAGGATATATATCTATATAATAATTCCAGTATCATATATATGTAATATATTTTAAATAGGTTTATTAAATGATTCCTTTATACATTCTTTTTATAGAATGATTGAATCACGTCGCTTTGAGGAGGAGGTAGTCCACACTTCCACAAATTATGTCATCGTATTTCCACAAAATAGAAATCATAATGGTATGTGTTATAAAAAATTTACATAAGCATGAATACATTATAAATGTCATATATATAATATATAAATATGATTTCAATCATAATTCAATACCATGATATGTGGTAAAAGAAATAATGAACTACAACATTTTGCAAGGAATTATTTTTTCTTACACATAAACAACATGTTTGTTAACCATTAGATGAAAGATTATAATTGTAGGTAAAACCTTTAGAATAAAAACATCTTAGTATATTTAGGATGCATAAGTTATTATATAATCTTTATAGAATAATATTTTAGGGGGTGGATAATGTAATAAAGTGAAAGAAATCACTGAAAAAGGGGTCAAAATATGATATTAAAATGTAGTATAGGGTCAAAATATGATTTTAAAATGTCTTCTGGATATGGTTTTAGGACATTTTGGCCCATAAGATTAAGGTTTAGTCCCTTGTTAAGCTAATTTTTCTATTAATTGCTGTAAACAATTTTAATACATTTTACTAATCCTTTTGGTAAGATACTATTTTAACCTTATTAGAATTTTAAATTATTCTAAATCATAATATGGAATTAGTTTTTCCAAATTCTAATAAAATAAGTAGTAGAAATTGATTTAAATTTAATCTCACATATGGGCAGACAAAATGGTTTTCTGAAGATAAAATGTTCAAATGTCTGGTAAGTTTTTATTTTAAATTTAAGAGTGAAATTGTTTTTAATTGCATAAATTGAATTTATTGATATAAAATTTTTCTAATTAAACTTTGAAACCAATAAGAATATTATTTATCCTTATAAATAAATTAGATGAAAAGGTATTTCTTAATTAAATTCTTTATTTTTCAGAATTCATCAAAAATGAATCTTCACAGAAAAATAACAATAATTCACCCTCAAAACAAATTGATGTTTATCTTTCAAAACTAAAGTTTATTTTTACATATAAAATTTAAAAAAATTAAAAAAATTAGATTTAAAATTTGATCACTATTAAAAGATGGGAAAAGTTCCTTTATAAAAATATAGATTTTTATGTATAAAATTAGGTTTGTTCTTATCTTATGACTATAAAAAATGTTTGATGAAAATAAAAAATATTTTATTGAATATATAAAATATATATTTCATTAATATCATTCAGTAATTATAATTAATTAATGTTATTAAGACAACATGACTTTGGGAGCGTATAAATATTTTAATTATATTCAATCAATTTATATTTTCATTTATAATTAATTGGTAACCAAAGAATTCATTTTATATTTTTATAGACTATATATTTTCATAATTTCTTTAATATTATTCATAATTTGTAATTTAATTCATATTTTATAACTTATTATACGAAATAATAATGTTTTATTAATATATTATTGTTCGGTAAAACTCGGTCTTGTGTGTAGCGCAACCAATTGAAGAAACCCGTTATTGTGTGTGAATCATGCTAACTCAGTATCCTTTGTATTGAAAGACATATCAAGGACTAATTTTATTTTAAATATTAAATATATTATAAATTCTCAGGATATTATGTCCCCTTACGCGCTTGGTGTTGTGTGTCATACAAATTGTAGAATACAATGTTCTTACTTTAGAATTTTAGAGTGTTACAATATCTTTTATATATTATTATAAATATTTATTTAATGAATAAATATGATATATATATCATATTATACATTCTGAAAATAATTAAACAAAAATCTAAGTTAGAGGATCAAGAATAACAAGTCAAAACATATAAAAAAAACAAAGCGTCTATTATCCAAAACGTAGGTTTATAATGGAATTTTTAATAAATGGGTAATATAACATCGTAATAAAACAATATATGGTATGATATAAAATAATATGGTTTTTTTTATATATATAATTATATTATATTTATTATATATGATTTTTGAACATTTATGAATAAAGTCATCACTTAAGGTAAGGGTTTTCTCATCTCACTTTTATTTCTATGAGATATATGCTATAGTTACCACTTATTCTTACTGTGTGATATATATACTAACCAATGACATGTTATATAATTAATTTTCAATATTTAATGATATCAAAATTTTTATTTGATTAAATTCTTTCATGGGAATCGTGATTCAAATGCTACTCAAGTACCAATGGGATTTCTAGTCTAACTTTTATTTCTGCAAGACTTATTCCATATTCACCACTTATTTCTTTTTTGTATTGTATATACTACACATGAATGTATAATATTATTATTACATAAATTTATATGTATTTACAAATCAATTTTAATTTCTCTATTTCAAGTGTCTTACGATTCGAAATTTACCAGATCTATAATGTAAATTTTTCTCAATTTACCTTCTTTAAGACACATGTCATTTATCAAAGTATACTATTTTATGATGTGTATATACTTCTCATTGAAATATTATATCAGGAAATTATTCATTTTAATGATATTATAAGATTTATTTAATGTTATTATTTCCATGGTTATTATGATTCAAAGTTACCAAAGTGGTACGAGTTTATTCTTACAGTTTCATCATTTAACATGATTTTTTACAATTATGCTTCCATTGAGAAAATATCATGATTCATATCTTAAGGAATCCCAAGAATTTTATTCTTGTTATTTTATTTAGGATTTATTTAATTAATGTTACCATTTTTCCACTCTTTGGTACTTAAGATAATTAATAGTGTTTTTAATAAAATTCACCTTTATCTCTCTCTTCAATTAGAAATCTATGTTATTTGAAAACCATGTTCTCTAATAAAATTTCAAAAATAATTACATTATGATCCTATGATCATTAAAATAAATTATTTTCCCATGTTTTAACTTTTAAAAAAAATATCTAGAAAATTAATATTATTTTCATTTTCTTATTGAGGTGCTTTTCTATACTCATTAAGCTAAAAAGGGAATGTTCATAATGTATGGATTTATTCTCCATCATGAACACAATTTCATTTAATAATCCTTTAAACTTTTAAAAGATTTATTTTTTTAAGAAAATTATTTTCCTAATATTCTATAAATTCTTTTTTATTGGATTTCAGGGAAAATGGTTTTAAAATATATATTTAACAATTGTTTTAAGTGATTTTCAATGATTTTGTTATACGTTTTCAAGTTTTTTTAAAAAGAAAAATTTTCTCAAAATATTTTATCATTTAAAAATAATTTTTCAAAGCATAAATTATATTTTCCCTAATAAATTTTTTTAAATGATCTTTCAAAATTATTTTTATCTAAGCTGACATATGTTTTTGTTCCCTATTTCTTGCTAGGGATGTGATCAAAAAACACCATTCATAATCTTTCTTTTAACGGTTAATTATTTAATGGAATGATGTTTATGAAACCCATTTCTCTTCAACGTGTTATACCAATATAAAATTCCTATGAAACCCACTTTCATTCATGGGTTATTATAAGTTTAAATGATTATGAAACCTATCCATTTTCCAGAGATTATTATATGATGATATATATATTTTTAAATATTCATTTTCATGGGTAGTGATATGATTAATATTAAACCCATCTATTTTTATAGATCATTATATAATTAATGTTTTATTATCATGGGACACATGTATGTTTGATTTCATTATGTGATTGTGGGACCTATATCTTCCCCAAATGTATTAGTAATGGTAATTATTTTATGTGGTCAAAGGGTACACAGGACGGCATCCCAAGACCGTAATAAGAGGGTATATGGGAGGTAATTTCAATCCAGTAACAAGATGGTATATGAAAGGGAATCCCAAGCCCTTGACAAGACGTTATTCGGGAGGTCATCCAAAGCCTATAACAAGAGGTTATGAGGGGGAATCCCAATCCTATAACAAGAGGGTTAATTAGATGGAATCCTAACCCCATAATAAGAGGGTATATTAGAGGGCATCCCAATCCCAAAACAAGACGGTACATGAAATGTCATCCCAATCCAAAAAAAGGAACACAAGTGATTATCCCAATCCTAACATGTTATGATGGTCTTGGTAGGTAGCCTTGAAATATAATTTTTTAATCTTATGTTTATTCCACAATTCCATTTCTTATTCCTATATTCTTATCTCATATATTATGATCTTAATATCCTTACTCTTTGTGTCTTATGAACTTCTAAAAATTATTCCATGACTCTTGACTATGATCTTTGATAAGCATGGTATGATCTTCTAATGTTATGATCATGTTATCATACCATTATGATCAAGTTATGCTTATATATCTCCCTTGTTTTCACTAATTATGAATCATATCTCACCCCTTTCTGGTGTTTCCTTTCACAATGTTATGAATAATGGTTTTATGTATGAGTACTAAAGGGGGAGATCTTTACGGGATATGGTGAAGATATTTCACAAAATTAGAATAATGTGATCTAAGTTTCAAAATACACTAGACAATTAAGGTCCTCATGAAGGTAATTGTGTAATGTGCTGAATATTAATCTAAAATGATGAAATATTCACATCTGTTAATCCTCTGTTATTGTAGTTGGTATCATCGGAAATGTTTATTCATCCTTTGGAAAATAGGACGAGAATACATTATTGTAGCCTGTAGGGATATTTCAAAGGGAATTTCTAGAGATGTCTCTATGTTTATGACTAATGTGCCATAGATATAAATGATTGTTTCATAATTTAGACATCCTTTAATTAATGTTTCTTGATTATGTAGTTGTATGATATGATATGTGTTACTCACACTATACTTTCTTGTCTTTGTCTATAACAGAAAATAAGTGTAACTGGGATAACATTGAATGTTTCAGATGTGTAAAGTATATGAATTATAAAAAGTTATGTCTTAAGTGGAAATCTACTAAAGATAATCAGGAAGGTGGTATAAGTATTGGTCATACCACTGAAGATAATGTGAGCATGAATTACATGTAAATGGTAGGGGATGTTATAACAGAAAGTTTTACACTAAACATAAGAATCATGAATAAATTGAGGTTGAGGAACCTCAATAAATTATTCATATTTAATATTATAGGAAATTGGTATTAAGGAATAAGATTATGAAGACTAAATAATGGTTTAAGAATAAATATGGCTGATTAAAGTGAATATGTATTGGAATTCATGAATTATGTTATATTAATCATGAATTATATGTTTTCCATTAAGGATTTGAAAAAATATTATGAATGGTGCTGATGACCTTGAAATTTGATTTAATGGAAAGGTGATATATTTATTTAAGGGAAGGTAACCCTTAATGTGTTCTAAATATTGATAAAAGTGAATTTATCTTGGATCAAGAGATGATTTATAAGGATAAACTATACTGGATAGTACTAATTACAATGAAACTGATTATTAATTTTTTTTAAAAAGTGTTCTATGTTATCATGGCGGAAGTTTACATATTTTTTTGGATTTAATGTATATATCTAAAAAAAATGAATAAGAAATCATGCATGTTTTCAAGAAAAATTGATGGTAATTATGGTAATTACTATGTTTCTAGAGAATAAGTGATGAAGGTATTCACATATTATTTATGTGACAACCAAGAGATAATTTATGATATATAGGATATCAATGTTAAGATAATATTCATAAATTTAGTGACCTTATTTATAATGTTTTATATTTTTATCTTTTGGAATGGTTACAAAGTTAACCATTTATGGAATGGTTTAAATTAAACTTTAGATTATGTTTTAAAGATTAAATTATTATATCACCATATGAGGATGTATGCATATTTAATAACATATGCTAACCATTTTATTGTGATAAATACATATATAATGATCTATCATTCTATTTATGCATATCATTATTTTATAATCCTTCATAAATGAAAAATTTACCTGTATTTCTTAGAATAGAAGATGATGTGTAAATTTATTAAGGAATAATAAATAGTGAAATTGTGCTGAAAGCAAGTATATATCCTCTTGAAAATTCTTCAACTTCAGGAAAAGTTTCTTGAAATTAAATTTTGTTCTCTTTATCATCATTTTTTATTATATAAATTACCTTTTTCAAGCCTTTTTGTTTTATGGATTTTTTATCTCTAACTTTCTCCTGACTATGTTCTCCATCACTCTTCATCATAACTGGATATTTATATTTCTCTTCAATGTACATGTTTTCATCCTCCACCCATGTTCTCCTATTTGGAAACCTGGTTATGAGTTAATTTGGGTAACCATTATGTTTCCAAAATTTTCTTTTGAAATGAAGTTTCAGAATTTATTTTTATGATGTTGGTTTCTATGAAATGAAATTTTATATATTAGAATTTTCATAACCCAGATGAATTTTGAGGTAAAAATTCACTTTAGGGGGGTATAATATAACACCCCGAGCTTTTATGAATTATTTTTGTCAAATAAAATACATTTCATTGATGGTTTTTATTGCACAATACACCATGTTATTATTGATTTATACACTACACCAACTTAGTATTTCACTACATGCAACACATAGATTATCTTTCGCTACACACAACACTATATTTAGATTCTATTATACATAATTCCAAGTTCCTTCGATATATTTCGATACAAAGAATATCTAATTTTAGATAACTTCAATATATATTAAAATTATTATTAAAATATTATTATAATTATCAGCTATTCATTTGAATGTAAGAGATGAATATGATTAAAAAAATTATGAAACTATGGTTTAATTTTTTTTACAAAATTAACTCTTAAGTTATAAATTAATTAGAAATGAAATAAAAACCAATTGAATATAAAGGATGTGATTTTATTAAAAATCTATTTTTATGCCCATAAAGGTGTTTTTTCTTTATAAATTAAATTAATCACTATTAATTAGAGATATTAATGAAATTTATATATTATAAATTAATCTAAATGTTTTAAAATTCATCCAATGATTTTTTTGGCATAAACTAAAAACAAATCCAATCTATATTTTTCTAAAAGGTTGTGTTTTCGTCTTATAATTGTAGGATTTTTTTGAAAATAATTTTTAAAACTTTCATATTTTTTTTTGAAAAAATAGAATCATTTTTTTAAATAATAATATCTACATTTATGTTGGGTTAATTTTTGTTATTTTTTTTAGAAGTTTCATTTTTTTGATTAATAGTGAACAACATTAAATTTTAATTAACTGTGTTTTCATATAATTTATTTATATAGATAAATTATATTTAAATTTTATTTTAAATTATATTTAGATCAATTATAAATCTATTAATACAAATTTTTTTCATTGGAATAAATTTCAAACTAAAGTTGGATATAAAAACATTACAAACATTTGAACATTTTCACTTTAAAAACTCATTGTTTCTTCCCATCCATTGGATTAGTTTTTAAATTAATTTATTCCACTTGTGTGTTTATAATTTGAGAAAAATGGATTCCATATTCAGAATAAAAATAATTTATAATTCCTGTTAAGGTAAAATTAGTTTTTTACCCAAAAATAGTGAAAATAAGTAAAAATAATTATAGGGATTAAGGTAAAAATGAGTTTACTTAGTTGTTAAACTTTAACTTAAGGGGCCAAATAACCTAGAAATGTGTAAAAAAGAAATTTACTGACCATATTATGAACATATCATCCCTTTTATAAAAAATTATCAATTATTGGTGACACATTATGTAATATATACCTCTTAATCGTGTTTTCCATTTTGTATTTGTAAGAATGTCACTCCTCCTCCACTAAAAAAGGGAACTCACCCCCCCCCCACCCCTTTTTCACACATCCCAAGATTATTAAATCATAAAAAACTGGATAAAATAAGATCCCAAATTCTCCCCTCTCGACTTTTAATCCTCACTTTGGGAAAAAAATCCAACCAAGGAATCCCTTTGGTGCAATCCAAAAGGAGTCGCTCGAAGAAGAGGTAACGTTCTTCAACAAGCACTTTTGTTTTTTTTCTTTCTCCACTACGTAAATTATTCTTATACCAAGATTATATAATAACATTATTTTCCTAAATATAATGATATGTTCTTATGATAAGGTTATGAAATACATCTTTACTCACTTCCATCAAATAGGCTATTCAATCATCGTTCGTGTGAATGACAGACTACTGCCTCACGAACCGTTGTTTTTCGTTATTCCATTACCACCTTTCGCGGTTGAAAATTATTATATAATTAATATTTTTATGTAATATTTTTGATATTTATTATGTATTTATTCTTATGTAATTATTATATGACACATACCTTATTGCTTTCCATTTTATTAGAATATGATAACACCATTTTTGGACGTGTGGACTACTTCCTCCTCAAAGCGATGTGATTTGTTCACACATTACATGGAATTTATTAAGGATGATTTTAATAAACATATGTTACATATATGAAATAACAATTCTACTATAATTATAATATATACATATATGTCATTTACATTTTTTCTTTCAATAGGACAAGAAAGTCGAAACAAAATTAATGCATACGTAAGGCCAACCGTCTTCATGAACGGTGTATCTAATTTTCTATTTATATAAATTATATATTATTATAAATAATTTTATAATGAATTAATATTATATTTATATTTTTTAAAATTATAAAAATAAATAAATCAGTATTTAAGTAAGAGGATCAGTAATAAAAATTCGAAACATATACGAAAAACAACGTAGTTATTACTAGAAATGTAAAATTAAAATAAAATTGTTAATAAATGGGTAATTTTATTTCATAATAAAATAATATATGGTATGATATATAATAATATTTTTATGAGGTATATTTTTCATAAAATTATATTTATTATACATGAGGTTTGAATTTTTATAAAGAAATTCAAGACTTGACATTAGGGTTTTCTCGAATCACTTTTATTTCTGTGAGATATATTCTATATTCACCACTTACTATTATTGTGTGGTGAATATACTAACCTTGTTATATCATGAAAATTATTTTTTAATGATATTAAAAGTTTTAATTGATGTTAGTATTTCATGGGGATCTTGATTCAAGAGTTACTCATATAGCAAGGGGATTTATAGTCACACTTTTATTTTTGTGAGAGTTATATCATATTTACCAATAATTTATTTTTTATTGTGTATCTGCATCCCATGAATTTATTATAATATTATTATCCATAAATTTATGGGTATTTACATATTTATTTTATTATATCTCTTTCATGGGGTTTATGGATCAAAATATTCCAATCGTTAAAATAATGTTGTCTTAATTTTCCATCTTTTAGACATGTGTCATGTTATAAACCTATATTATTTTACGAGGTGTATATATTGTCCATTAAAATGTAATATCATGAATTTAATTATTTTTAGGATATTATAAGCTTCATTTAATATTATTATTTCATGGGTATTATGATTCAAATATAACAAAATGGTCTGAGTTTACTACTATAATCTCATCATTTATTGGGATTGTTTAAGATTATGCTTCCATTGATGAAATTTTAAGATCTGTCTATCGAGGAATAACTTGAATTGGACTCTTCTATGGTTATTCATGATATATTCAAGTAATGGAGTCATATTTCTAATCATTGATACTTAATATAATTAATAAAGTGTTTTTAAATGACTTTATCTCTCTTTTCAGTCAGAAATATGTGTTCTTTCAAAACCATGCTTTCAAAATATGTTTTAAAAAAAGTTCTAATATTATACTATGATATTTAAAAATAAATTTTTAACTATGTTTTGACTTTTTATAAAAATGGTTTTTAAAAGGAATCTTGTTTTCATTTTCTAATCAAAGAACTTTTCTAAACTCATTACAGTGGAAAAGGAATGTTCGGTATATGAAGATTTATCCTCCGTTAAGACTTCCATTTCAACGAATATTCCTTTACAAGTTTTCATGATTATTTTTTTAAGAAAAATGATTTTCCTAATATTATATGAATTTATTTTTTTATTTTTTTTTCAAAGAAAAGTGTTTTCAAAAAATATTATTTTCAGGAAGAGTTTTAAATAGTTTTTGAAGCTTCATTTATATATTTTCAAGGTTATTTTCAAAATAAAAGTGTTTTAAATTAAGTACGTTTTAAAAATATGTTTCCAAATATAAAATGATATTTTCCTCAAGAAATGTTTTTAAAAAATATTTCAAATTATTTTATATCTATAATGACATCTTTCAATGTTACATATTTCTTACTAAGGATACGATCTATGAATACAATTCATATTATTTTTACGAATGATCAATGTTTTTATGGGATGATTTTTATGACACCGATTTCTATTCCATAGGTTATACAATGATAAAATTATTATTAAGATCACTTCCTTTCATTTTTTATTATATGATTAAATAATTGTGAAACGTATCTCTTTTCCAAATGTTATGATATTAGGAAATGTTTATGAAACTCATTTCATTTCCTGGATTATGATATGATGCTTATGAAACTCATCTATTTTTATAGTTCATAATATGATGGTTGTTTTATTATATGTGGAACACATATCTATCATTTCATTTTGTGATAGATAGGATGTTTATCTCATTTTAATGCATTGGGTAATGCTAAATGTTATAGGAGATAAACGGGTACATATGATGGCATCCCAATCCCATAACAAGATGGTATAATGGATGGAATATCATGCCTATTATAAGAGAGTATACGAGATGGAATCCCAAGACCATAATAAGAGGGTATATGGGAAGGAATATCAATCCCGTATAAATAGGGTATATGAGAGAAAATAATAAGTCTATAACAAGAGGGCATGCGAGAGGGATTACAAATCCCATAATAAGAGGTTAAAAAGGAGGTAATCCCAAGCCCAAAATAATGAATTACATGGGAGGTCATCCCAATCTCAAAGAGGGTACACTGGTTATTAGCCAAAGCCTGACATATTATGAGGGTCATGGTAGTTATACTTGAAATAAGATTTTAAATTATTATCTATATACCAAAATTCAATGTCTTATTTCTATTTTATAACCTATTGAATTATGATTTTTATTCCCTTATGAGTCATGTCTTATGAACTACAAATCTTTATTCCATGACTCTTGATTATGATATTTTATATACAGGTTATGTTCTTATAGTTTTATGATCATGTTCTCATATCCTTATTGTCATGTTATACTTATATATATGCCTTGTTTACCCTTATAGAGCATCTGATATCACCCCTTTCATAAGTTTCATTTCCCTAGGTTATGAATAATATTTTCAGGTAGGAATACTAAAGGGGAAGATCATTACGGGATATAGTGAAAACATTTCACCAAATTATAAGAATTTTTTCCAAGTAACCAATGATACAAAAGTTTTATATTACACAAGCATGTATTTTGTTAATGTGCTGAATATTCATCTTAAATGATTTAATATCCATGTATGTTAATATGGGATCACTATTTTTAAATACTTGAGATATTGTGAAGATACACACCGTTTTATTAGATATTTTTTATAATCATGACCCACACATTACTTATCAATTATGGAAGGGTATTCAACAAGCAATGGGTTTTTATTTGTAGTTGAGTAGGGTTTGTCTCCCACAAATGGATGGTCAAACTAAGTGAATGATTCATATTTAGAAGGACACACTCAAGGATTACATCTTTGAATTCAAAGGTTCATGGGAGAAGCATATATTATTGATTGAGTTCTATTATAATAAATATTATCAATATTTTATCAAGATGGAACTATTTAAGGCGATTTATAGATATTTGTGTTGGCCCACCCTTTATCAGGCTAAACTGGTTTAGTGTTCTCTTCTATGAATGATTATTATTTAGGATATGGCTAGTAAACTTTAGTTGATCTAGAAGAGATTTGTGATTACCTAGATTCATCATATGTCATATGTGGATTAATGGTTTCATCCCTTATAATTTTTAGTTGGTGATTAGTTTTCTCTCAAAGTCCTTCCTCAACTAGTAAATCAAATATTGGGAAAGATGAGTATGTTTTTTTCATGGTCTGTTGGTCTATTTGAAATAGTGGAGACTCATAGAAAGTTAGCATATAAAAAATAATTACCATCTGGATTCATATATATTAATGATCTATTTCATGTATATCAACTGAATAAGTATCATCCCCATCATACATAATTTAATGGGAACACATAGATTTGAAACCAGCACCACTATAGTTGATAAATCTATTTTTATACATCATTATTAAAAAATGTTTTATGCAGAAACTAAATTCAATTACTCTGTGTGACATGAAAATATGGTAAATATTTACATGATACATAGAATAAATAGGCTATCATTAGGTATAAATTGAATCACTTATTCTATTATCAGGATTTTTTGGGAAATTATTGGGGAGGAAAGCTGCATGGTGGGGTGAATTGTGACACCGCTAATACCACTTGGATATATTTTTTTCTTATTATTTATTTTAATTATTCTCAGTTTGGAATTTTTGTAGTTAATAATTTAAATTTAAGAAAAATTAATGAATAGTTTAGGATGCATAGTTAGTGTAAAATGTGTATCCCAACTACGCAAAGAAGGGACATTATTCTATTGGTATATGAATAGTTATCAATTAGGTTCACAAACCATGAAAATAAATTTTATAAAATTTCTAGGTGACACCAATAACTATCACATGGTTGGTACATGGTTTAATAAATAGTTTTTTCAAACTATGTAGCCTTCATAAAAATTTTATTTTGGAATTAAAATTTTTTATTTGTTCAATTTTATTCCCTACCCCCCCCCCCCTCATTTCACTCAACCCCTCTAGAAATGCCCACCTATGAAATCTCCCCCTCTGAGTTTTTCCTCCATTGGGTTTCTCTTTTATTCATAATTTCTTCCATTATTGTAATCCTCCATTTATTCTTTATTTTACCTTACTCCCTTTTCTAACTAACATCTTATTCAATGCCCCTTTCTTTTACTTACCATAACTTTCCATGGTGGAAAATATCTATGTTATAGATTGGTCTAATCATGATTTTTTAATTATATTGGATCCTGAGGGGCTATTGTCATCACCCAACCCATGTCATGGCTTGATCCACAACTACCCAAAACCTACCTCCATATACAAGGGGGTAGCGACTAGTGCAGAAGGAACAACAACTCGGGGAGGTATTTTCCTATGTACCTATACACAAACACATATCCAACTCGATACCAAAGTTTTGATGGATAAAAGTAAAATATTAAAAATACTATAAAAATAAACCAAACATTCATAGACCACTAGATAGTAGAAATATAGTAAATAAAGATAAATGGAATATGGAGAAAAATATATAGCCAAATGAAAAGTGTCCCAACCTGAATATAAAACTGAAAGTAAAGAATCTGGAGAATCCCTGCTTCTAAAACCCAACTATAACCATTTCACGAATAAAAAAAATCCTAACCTTTGAAATCCAAAGGAGTTTTGATCAAACCTATGCATCATCTGTATAAGGCATGATACGTGTGGGAAAATCCCATGCAGTGATGAGTATAAACATACTTAGTAGGATTTCTAGAAAAGAAGGGGTAGTAAAAGATTCAAAAAGAAAAATAAGTAAATTAGATTAAACAATGTACAATAAATGAGTGCAGCTCAACCCAACAAGAGAGTGAAGTAAACTCATCAAAACACAAGGAGATAGAAATGGTGAGAAGATGAACATCTCATTGAGTATTCACTACCCATAGTAGGATAGTAGACTCATCTTATCATGAGAATATAGACACAAAAAGCACATGGCATACCCCATGTGTCTTCACCTCTCCTAGAAGGAGAGTAACCAAAAACCAATGAGTGGGTACAACAATAGGGTTTGTGTATATATATATATATGCTCAGTCAAATAAACCCAAACAAGAGAGTAAAGGGATCTCCATCTCACAGCACAACCCAAGGAAAGAGTCATCAACATCCCTATGAGTAACCACCATCGACACCCTGCATTCCTCTTGTCTACCTTGAACTACAAGTCCAAGGGTCTGAAACACCACACCTCAATACTATCCACTTTGGGTCGGCCGACCTATCTCACCCGCTAGGTTTTAGGTCACACCACACAGATGTGTCTCGCTGGGGAAATTGCCCCTCTTACTTGAAATCTCAAGGTAATATCAAATCATGTCTCACCACAAATCTGTAAAGATGGATGATGAAAACTAAACGTATATGGCCCATGCCCTTACACTTTTGGGGTATTTCACTCTAAAATTCATTGAGTACCCACTCCCTAGTCTCTCATGGGGATTCTACTCGAAAATAGATGATAGAGGACCTACGCCCATGCCGATGTGGGATTCCTCTCTGATAGTTCTCATAGATGAACCACACCCTAATGCATTTGGGGGAACTCCACTCTTGTTCCATGGGGAACTTCTCCCAAGTGTGTCAGGGTAATTCCACTCAGAAGTAGCTGATAGGGGACCCAAACCCATGTCGATGGGGGTTTCTTCCCATCAAACACATCATATTTATCTTCAAAGAATTATATTTCATGTTTCCACATTTAATGAGATCATGATTAATGATCCTCATATCCAAATGGATCAGGCCACCATGATCCTTGTGAAAAAACATGCGAGATTGACTTTTCACATGCCCCAAATGGACATCGAATGGAAAAGTTGTGTAACATTGCACTAGGCTTGAAATGAATTTTTTGTGGCCAATTCCTCAGTCCCAAAATTAATTATATGTACTTCACCATTTTTATCCTCATATAAAAACACATAGGATCGACTAATCGATCATCCTAAATGGAAAATTGTTTAAAAAGTTATGTTTCCCAGCAAAACATGATAACTAGACCCCATGGGGGCGGAATATTGACTTTAGTTTAAATAATTGAATGTTTCCTTGAATTGTTTTTCCAAGGAATAGGGTCATTTTGTTGCTGACAGCGCACAAAACAGACAACCCGTTTAGAATATAGGTCTGATACAAGAACCCCAAATAATAATAAATATTTTATTATTGTTAAATTAGATGTTTCATGATCATAAGCAAAAAAACCAAAGCATAAAATTCCCAAACTGGTCTAAAAAGATCCATCTTGAAGATATGGACTCGTGAATGTAGAAAGTGCATCAATTAGACACCTAGTTTGGGATATATTGATTTTTAAAGCAGTATGGACTCGATTGAGACGGGTTCGACCCATTCTGGATAGACCCTTCCACCCAGGCCAACCTGGTTCTATTCTGTCGGCCAGAGGCCCAGTGCATGCCCCCTGCCTTCTCCCAACCAAACCCACAATCTGGTTTCCCCTTTGGCCGACCGGCTTGCCTTGGGACCCAGCTTGTCCCCTCATCTATACGGAAACACATGTCATGTGGGTCACTGTCACCTGGGGGTGCATGCCTTGGTCCCACCTCACATGCATCCTGGACATAGTGCCCTACCACCAGGTCGATGCTACTGAAAGACCCTAGCTCACTATCCCAGTCTACCATACTAACACATCATCATCACACTGGTCCGCCCCTGCTTCCACCTCCTACCACCACAATGCCCCGCCACCTCCTGCCAGCTCTGCTCACTAGACAACTGCACTACTAGCCACCTCAGTTCCCTACTTCCTCACTCTTCCTACGGTTGTTACACATAATAGAGTCATGTCGCCTCGTCCTTCCATTGGTCATCATAACCACTCTGGTGGTTGGAAAGAAGAAAATAGACTTGTTTTGGGATTGGCAAGTCGAGGGTTTCATAGCGCCAGCCTCCACTCAGCAATTCAAGGATGTTTCAACATAGTGATGATTTAAGGTCAAGAATGGTTGGGAACTCAATAGATCAACAGTTCAAAATGGGGATTGGGCATGGTCATGTTCTTTTTTCCATTTTCATGATGCTCAAAACAAGGAAAATGAAGATGAAATCTAGAATAAACAAGAATGAAATTGGGGTACATAAATATAACAACAATCCTAACTGAAGTGCAGATTGATTTGTCATTAACGATCGTCCTTAGATTGATCCTACTGTTGTCTTTCATGTAGTTTTTGAAAATTATCCAAGGGAGGGGGATGATATTATTTCTCATTTGGGAAGTAATTTTGGGATAACCCTAACTGAATTCCCTTAATCATGTATTTAAACAAATACATAAGGTTTTATGGTTTCATTTAAAAATATCCCGCCAATGGGTATGGAATCCAAATGTCCCGCACCCCCTTATTTTATGTCATGCCTAGTCAAAACACCTCATTTTGAACTCAACAGTGGTATTGGATTTCAAATATGAGTCCTTATTCGAATTTTATTTGCTTCGGTGATAAGGGTAATATAATTAAGTTTGATTACTTTGATGATGATTTTACCCCTGGGTGGATTTTTCAACAGAAGTCCCATGTTGACAAAATTAATTCCCTGCCTTAGGTAATAATCATGTTTCAGACCTAACCATGGAATCATATTTCTAATATTAGTTATCATTTAATATTTATCTTGTCTCCTTTTAATGAATAGTTAAAAATATACTTAATATTTTTATAAAATTAATTTTGGGCACATAGGGGCTCCAAATTGCACATCATCTCAATGCCCTACTCTAGAATCATATGAAAAAATATTTCAAAGTATTACAAGGAAAAAACTAGGTCTATACATTATTCCATCCTTCAAGATTTTTTCCCCAAAAAGAAAAAACAAGGAAAGAAACTCGGGATATTGAGCCTGCATATTTTCGTCTCATTCCCAAGAACTCTCCTGCACGTTTACGTACTCCCATAGTATGTTAACCAAGGGGATGGATCATCCATGTAAGGTTTTCTCTGAACGATCCTCGATCACCACCAGGTGCTTTGAAAAGGTGGATCCATCATCAATGTTCATTTGTCCTCAGTCAATGATGTGTATAGGATCATGCATGTATTGTATCATCAGAGAAATGTGGAAGACAACATGCACCCTCTCTAGTTGTGGGCCTAATGAAAGGTAGTAGGAACCCTCTTCAACCCTTCGCATGATCTCGAATGGCCCGATGAACCTTGGGAATAGCTTATATCCCCAGATGAACCTCCATATTCCGCATTGTGGGGAGACTCTCTTGAAGACATGGTCTCCCTTCTAAAAATACAAGGGCCTACGATGGCAGTCTGCATAGGATTTATGTTTTCTATGGGAAGTCTTCATCTACTTATGGATAACCTACACTTTCTCCTTTGTCACCTACACCAACTCTGGGCCCATGAGGGATGACTCCCCAATCTATATCCAACACAAAGGTGACATTCATGTTCTCCCATAGAGGGACTCAAAAGTTTACATTCCAATGGTATAGTTGTATTTGTTGTTGTACAAAAACTCCACCAAATAAAGGTGTTCCTCCCAGCTCCAGCCAAAATATAACATGCAAGACCTAAGAATATCCTCCAACACCTAGATAGTGAATTCGATCTTCCCATATTTTTGTTGGTGAAAAGTGGTACTCATCATAAGTTGGGTCCTGAATTCCTCTTGCAAGACTCTCCACAGCTGTGATGTAAACCACACATCCAATTGGAGACAATCATCAAGGGCACCCAGTGAAGGCCAACAATCTACCAGATGTATAACTACCCCAAAATCCACCACGTAAATCTTCTCTCTGGTGAAAAGGAAGTGTGAAAAATTGGTAAGTCAGTCCACTATCACCCAGATGGAGTCATGGTCCTTCGTTGTGTGTGGAAGCCCTGGGATTAAATCCATGGATATTTCATCCCAATTACACTACAAGAACTCAAGGGGATGCAACAACCCAGCCATAACCTAATTCTCATCCTTTACCTACTGATAGGTAAGGCATTGTGAAACAAACTCATCTATGATTTATCTCATGTCAGACCACCAAAACTACCACTAAATATCCTTCTACATCTTCCCCACATTGGGATGTACATGTAAGGGAGAAGTTTGGAACTCATGCATCACCTCCTTCTACATATTGACTGGTACCACTACTATCCTTTGGAACAATATCTCATAATTCCCTTCATATGAATACAAATTAGGTGTGTCACATATGGATATCAGGTCACGCAAAACATCATAGTTGATGTATCCTAGCTGGGACTCTCACACACATTCAAGGAGTGTAGCAGTCAATACCATCGACTATAGGTAAGATTTACCCTCCTGCTCCACTAGGGTCAGTTACAGGAAGTCCAAATTCTTCGAAGCTTCCCATAGTAGACGAGCTTGGTACTTTCTACCAACAGCATATTCTGCAATGTTTACATTACATGGAGTGTAAACTATCTCAAATTCATAGTACTACAGGAACTCCAACCATTTTCACTGCTTCATATTCAAATCCCTCTGAGTGAAGTTGTACCTGATGCTCTGGTGGTCCGAGTAGACCACAAAACACTCAGCTAGAAGGCAGTGCCTCCACATACCCAAAGGAAATAGCACTGCTTTTGTCTCTAAGTCATCTTTTCGAGAAGGGTTTCATTAGACCTAGTGTGTCCCCCCTAAGCAGCTCTGGTTTTGTTTGTAATGATGGAAAATGAGAGCACCAATTTATAGATGACTTAGAGACAAAACCAGAGCTGCTTAGGGGCGACACACTAGGTCTAATGAAACCCTTCTCGAAAATATCTTCTAGCTATAAATGTAGCTAATGGAGCTTGTTTGGAGACATTCTATATTCCATAAAAGATATAGGGGCAGTCCCTGGTTGAAAATCAAGGCAAAACTCTAATCATCACCTCTTAGGTAGTCCCAGGACATCTTCTAGGAAGATGTCCATGTAATACTCCACAACTGAAGGAACCCAGCTGCTTGAAGGGTTTTTTAACTAATGTTCATGCTTTCTAACTAAGGAGAAAAAAGTTCTAGTCACTTACTTATAGTGCTCACCTTCCCTGCAATGAGGCCTCATTCACCAAGAAAGGTTAACCCCGTCACATTTGTGTGAAGACACCTGACTAGCCTGCAGTGACAGTCAATATGGGATCGAACTATAGAAATCCAATCCATTCCTAGGATGACATCATAAGGTTCCATCATGATGATAAGTATGTCCCACATGAACATTTTCTTCAAATGGCAGCTCACACTACTGGAAGATAAAATATACTGAAGAGGAACTTCTCGTAAGAACCTCAAGACAAAGCTATTGTGATAGCTCCACTATAGGGAGATTCAACTCCCATACTAGGAGTAATGAGATAAAATATGGACTAGATCCTATGTCTAAAATTATTTAATCTAAAGTAGAATAAATGAAGATTTTTCCTCATATCATCTCTTGTGGTGGAAAATCATGGACATCTATAGCATGTAGATGCCCGCAGCCCCATCTTCCAGCTCCATGACCCTGATGTGGACCACCTAGTAGTGGTGGTTTGAGGATATATTAGAGTTTTACCCCACTACTTGGTACAACTACTCCTCATGCATCTTTACCAACATCACCTCCATGGGGACCACCCAGATCATGGCGCTGCCTGGGCTGTGGTGGTCCACCTACTACCTTCCCAAGATGCTTAGTTTGTCTAGTTGGGAATTCTTACACCATGTGACTTTGCCTATGAAATGTGCATCGCAAAACCTCTCTAAGATGAATTGAATCCCTACAAGGCCCAAGTGTTGTCTGATCATGTTCCTGAGCCTGATCATGGGGAGGCCCCCTACGTCGTGGCCCTGCTACATGATGTCTATCAGCTGTCGTGGACGTCTCCAATCTGAAGAATCCACTGCTAGGGTCAAATAATTGTAACCCTCCGATAGGAGACTCTCCATCACAATACCCTACTCTAGCACCCATGTATAAGTAGGGATGAATAAGGTCACTACACTTGAACAGATCTCTCAGTGGAGACCCGGCTTGAACTCTTGTTCCCAGAAGTAACTTTCATGAATCATACACAAGGAGTGGCATGTAAGGTTAGTAAACCTATCCACATATGCATCCATTGTCATGGTTTCCTACTTTATTTCTAGAATCTTCTAAATCCAAACAGAGTACAATAATGAGGGGATGTAATCCTCCTGAAACAACTGCTGAAACTCACCCCCTGAGAGAGTTTTCTCCTTATATATCTGGTAACTAAACCCCACCAGTGCCCAACCAACCTGAGAAAAAGGCTAGCTGCCAAAGCCCCTATCTATTCATCCAATGTCCACACCATATTGATAAGTTAGACCACCAAATCCAACCAGTCCTCTTTCGCCTCAGGGTTTGGCTTAACATGAAACATCAACAGCCTCTAGTACAGGAACTCATGAAGTGCGCTCAGCCTATTCTCTTCCTTGACATATGATAATAGTACTAACTGTTTCTCAGCATGTGGATTTCTTACCTCTGTCTCACCCAGATGAATGGGGTCATTTGATGGGACCTATACTGAGGCCTCATCACTAGTGATATAATTGTCATGAGTCGGAGCAGGTATCCTGGCCGGCTGCTATCGCAGAGGAATCGTGAATGTTATCAAGGGGTACCACAGTAAGATGACTGGGTATATATATAACAAGAACAATAGAAAGAGGGATCTGAAACCAAAATTACAGTCAAATACTCAATTCTAAAGGATGCAAGTACCATTGATCCCTACAACAAGTATATCAGCATGTCGAGTCAAAATGTGGGAAATCAGGGTCCTGGTGAATGGCTACATCAGTGGTCACACTAAAACTAGACTCCTTGGCCTATGATCCACTCTCGATACACATTGAAATTATTTCCCTAAACCCAACCAAGACCTTTTTAGGGAAACATTCGAATGATGTCCCAAGGGTCGAATATCCACTGATACCACTTTTTCGTGACCCAACCCAAACAAGGGCTCAAGCCGCAACTACCCCAAGCCCTCCTCCATAGTCTAGGCGGTGGAGGCTAGCGCCAAAGGAAAAACAACTCAGGGATACCTTTTTCTAAGTACCTTTACACAAACACACATAGAAAACTCAATGGAAAAGTGCAAAGGGAGAAAAGCAAAAGATACAACCTGCTGTAAAAAAACCATACATGCATGAACCAATAAATATTATGGATACAGTAAAGAAAGCTAAAAGGAAAAAGGGGAAAAATACACTCCCAAATAAAAATTTTCTTAACCAGATATAAAACTAAAAGTAAAGCTACTAGAGAAGCCCTACTCCTTAAACCCAGTTGTGACCACCATACAAGAACAAGATCTCGTACCCCTAAGTTTCTTTGGAGTCGTGATCAAACCTATGAATCATCTGGATAAGGCATGATTTGTGTGGTAAATTACCATAAAGTAGTGATAATAAACATTCTCATTAGGACGCCCTGAAAGTAAGGGGAGAAATAAGAGATACAAAAAGAAAAAAGAAGTACAATTGATAGAACAAGGTATGGTAAATGAGTGCATCTCAACACAACAACAGAGTAAAGAAAAATTATCCAAACACAAGGAGATATAAATGGTGATAATAGTAACTTATAGTTGAGTTTGCACTACCTATATTAGGGTAGTAAACTCATCCAACCATGAGAATCTTGACATGAAAATCATGTGACATACCACATGCATCGTCACCTCTCTTGGAAAGAGAGTAACCAGAACCCAAAGAGTGGGTACTACAATAGGGTGTATATATATATATTCTTAGTCAAAGAAACCCAAATGAGAGAGTAAGGGGATCCCCATCTCATAGCTCAGCCTAGGGAAAGAGTCATCAATATCCCCGAGAGTAACCACCATCGATACCCAGCATTCATCATTTCTTCTCTAAATTGTAAGTCCAAGGTTCACAAACACTGCACCTCAAAATTATCCACTTTGGGTGGGTTTTTCTCACCTGGACAATTTTATGTCGTATCACATGGATGTGTCTCAACGGGGAACGTTCTCCTTTTACTTGTAATCTTAATGTAACACCAAAGTACATATCACCATTGATCTATAAATTTGGATGACGAAAACTCAAATTAGAGGACCTATGCCCTAGCACATTTAGGGAATTACACTCTAAAAGTCTTTGAGAAACCACTCCCCAGTGCGTTAGGGGGATTCCAATTGAATTTTGATGATAAAGGACATGTTCCAGTTCCGATGGGATATTTGACTCTAAAATCGTAAAGGACCCATACCCCAATGAATTAGGTGGATTCCACTCTTGTTCATTGATGACACTCTCCCTAGTACATCAGGGATATTCTTTGCAGATGTAGTTGATAGAGGACCCACATCCATGCCGATGGGGGATTCCACCCTCCGAATGCTTCAAAAGGATCTTCCACTGATATACCATTAATTTTTCAACATTTAATGAGATCACGAGTAAGGCTCCGCACATCCAAATGGATCAGACTTCCATGATCCTTGTAGAAAAACAGACGAGGTATACTATTCACTCTCTCCAAATAAACATCTAATAGAAAATTTGTGTCATGTCGCACTACACTTAAAAGTAGTTTCTTGGAGACCACGCCTTTGTCTAGAAACTAATTATACGGCCTGCACCATTTCAATCATCTTGTGAAAACACATTGGATTGACTACTCCGTCGTACAAAAAAAATAACCGCTGAAAAATTTGTGTTTCACCACAAAACATGTGAACCGAGCCTCATGGGGCCTGCATCGCAACTTTAGTTTAAATACCCGAAAGACTTCTTGAAAAATTTTCCCAAGGACCAGGGTCACACTTCCACTGACTACGTGCGAAATGAACATCCCTTTTAAGATATAGGTCTGATACAAGAACCTAGAATAATAATAAATATTTTATTATTATTAACTTATTTGTTTCATGAAACCAATCAATAAAACCAAATCATAAAATTCCTTTACTAGTCTAAAAATATTCCTCTCAAATAGAGGGACTCATGTCCAATGACAAAATTTCGATCAGATGCCTTATTTGGGATATACGGCCTTTTGAAGTCGTATGCACTCAACTTGGACTGGTTTGGGACATTCTATTCATACTAGTCCACATGGGCTGGTCTTATTCCATTGGACCATGGCATAGCGCACGACCTCTCCCACCATTTCCTAGCTTGACCCACATCCTGGTAGACCTGCTAGATAACCGTCCATCCTCGGGACACGACTGGTCCCCTTGTCTCTATGGAGACCTTCGTCATGTGGGTTATTTTCACCTGGGGTTGCACGTCGTGACCCCACATCACCTTCAGCCTAGCCACATCGCCCTTCCAATGTGTCGATTCCATCGAATGACCCCAGCTTTCCATCATGGTTTACCTCGCCGACACTGCATTAAGATACCAATACATCCCTGTTTTTACATCTTACCTCCTCAATTCCCCACATCCTACAACATACTCTACTCTCTGAAGAACCCTGCCACCAGCCACCTCAGCGCCCCACTACTACGCTCCACCTCCAGTCACTGCCCTTTCTATATCCGCACCATAGTCTCCATCCACAATTCATAGGAAACACTCCAATGGTCATAAAAAAAATAAAATATTCCACTTTCAGGATCCCCGGGTTAAGGGATTCATAGTGCCATAATTCTCTTGGTGATTCGATGATGTTTTGACGTAGCGATGATTTAATGGGATGAACGGTGAAGAACAGTGAAGAATGCGGTAAATCGGGGGTTCAATATAGGGATTAGGTGATTCTCGTGTTTGTTTTTCCATCGCCTCGACATTCAAAACATGTAAAATGAAGATGAAATCAAGAATAAAAAAGAAAATAATTAGGGTACATAAATTTAACAATAATCCTACCTCGAGAAAGGATCAATTTGGCATTAATGATCGTCCTTGGATTGATCCCGTTGTGGCTTTTCGAGGAGTAGTCTCAAATTTTCCAAGGTAGGGGGATGAGTTTCTTCTTTGTTGGAGAAGCAATTAGGGGATAACCTTAATTGTATTCCCTAAATCTTGTAGTTATACAAATACATAAGGTTTTATGGGTTTATTTAAATCTATCCCAGCAACAGTTGTGCAATCTGAATGTCTCATGCCCCCTTATTTTATGTCTCGCCTGGGAAAAACACCTCATTCCAAACTCAACAGCAATCTCAGATTTCAAATCTGAGTTCCCATTAGAATGTTATTTGCTTCAACGTCAGTGGTAAAATAATTAAGTTTAATTATTTAAATGATGATGTAACCCCTGTGTGGATTTTTCTAGAGAAGTCTCATGCTGACTAAATTTATTCCCTTCCTAGGGTAAACGTCATGTTTCAGACTCAATTGTGGCCTCCTATTTCTAATCCCAGTTATTGTTTAAGAGCTATATTATCTCCTTTATGTTCATTGTTTAATATATATTTAATAGTTTTATAAAATTAATTATGGGCGTATGGGGCCTTGGAATTATAGGTCGCCCCCACACCAAACTCTGGAATCACATATAGAAATATTTCAAGTTATTATAAGAGGATAGTGGGGTTTTTAAATCTATCTTGTTCCAATATAATTGTATTAAAAAATTAACATATTTTTATGGATTTGGATAGGTTAATCTACATTATATCCTTTTTCTATACACATAGCACTTGCATTTTCAAGTTAATATTTCTTCAAATATGGTCTTAATGGAAATTGATTTTGATTGGTTTATAATTTTTTAACAAGTTATCTTTGATTTAAGATTTGATAAATTGTGGTTATCTATGGATTTAAAATTATATAATACAAAAAATAAATTTTCTATTCGTAAGATTGGTTCATAAAAATTAATCCTTGAGTAGATTTGATTTGAATTCAAATCTGAATGAAGTTTTTAACGAAGGGTTATTTTTGAAAAATATGTTCATTTTATTTATTATTTTATATCTGATAAGGTATTAACTATAATTATGATTATTTTATTTTAGTAATCTATATTATTATTATAGATGGACTTTTTAGGAACATTACATGCTTATAACAGTTGAATAATCCTCATAAAATTTCTGATCTATCATAATTGAATCAATGTGATAATGATGAACATAAAATAAAAATGACATGCCTCATATCTAGTAAGATATGTCTTGGTAGAGTCTGTTTGATAGATATACCTTAACAACAACCAAAATTCTCTCACCGCCATAGGTACAAAATGGAACACTAAAATATTTATATTTTATGAGAGGACCCATCATTATAAAAATTTGTAAAAGCACCTTCTCTTCAAATAAAAATAGAGAACATGAAGGAAGATAGATTCAGTTTGGCATGATAGAATCACCATACAAAAAACAACAATAGGATTGAATCCTTTATATAGACCCCATTCATTCCAAAAAATAGATCATGGATCGAATACCGTTGTTCGGTAATTGATATAAATTATCATTACATACTTCTATTAGTGTATTATAATTATTGAATTTTTCAATGATTATAATGACGTTTTCTTTCCATAAATTAAACAACTCTTAGATTCATTACTGATGGAAAATTGTTTGAAAGACATAAAAACATTCCTTTTCCCAATATCATATATCATTTGTGATCTAAAATATCATATCATATTATAGAAGTAATCATGTTCCTTTAATGAGATGTCATATCATAGTCTATGACATGCATCATATTAATACCATGGTTTATGATATAAAAAAATTATATTATAATATTAATCTATGTTAGTGCATGTCAATAAATATACCACTTTTACTAAAATTTTCTAAGAACTATATAATAAACTTCACAACTCTTCGTGACTCCATCAAAACTATTTTAGATACAGTAATACCAAACTCTATTCAATTTGGAATAAAAACTTTACTGATAGTTATAATACTTGTTTTAATGACTAATAGTGTAAGACTATCATGATTTTTAGAGTAGTAAAAAAATATAAATTTCCTAATTAATATATATATTCAATGATTTACTACTAAAAAACCCTTAGTTCTACTCAAGCTATAATGGAGTCAAGTATGATATCAATCAAACTCACTCATATATCTATTTAAACATGTCTTCTAAAATATGTATCATATACATCATATATGTAACACCCCTGGATGTTAATAATATATTATTTTCTTTCAATAATATATAAGTGTTTGATATCTTTTTTTACATGAAACACTAATTTTAAATGAACTCTGATATACTATTAAATGATGATCATTAAAATGTCACTCTCAAAACTTATCTATTAAATAGGAAAGTATGAACAGTAATAACCAAATTGTAAAAAATATTAATAAATGTATTATTAAATAAAAAATTATTAATTAATTCACATAAATAAGTATTCACTTTATAGTAATTACATTTTACTCTTCAAAAATGCATTTCTCCTTAAAAATGTGTTTTATTGATTTTTAGGAAAAAAATATAATTAATTTCTATCACTTTTGGAAAAGTTATTTAAAAAAAATAAATTCACTTTTTAAATCATTAAGACAATATTATCTTAGGTTTAATTTTAAGGAATTTTCTAAGAACATTTATTTTTCAGTGAATAGTGAAAAATACTGATTTCTGTAAAAGTGGCATTTCTGTTCTTTAAAACGGGTAATTTAAATGTTCTATTATATTTTGGATTTGGTTTTAAAGTAACATAAGACTTATATTACTAAAAATAATATAAATAATTTAATATTAATCAACATTATATTTTATTTTATTATTAGTTTATTTTTATGCTTAAAATCCATTTTTTAAAAAAATATTATATAAGTGTGTAATGTTTTTCCATTTTAATTAAACATATAATCCCTAATGATGATTGATTTAATTGAAATATATATATATATATATATTAATATAATGATTATGATTATGAATAGAGTTAATATAAGATCATCTCATGCTTGAAAAATGCATTTTCATGAAAACTCATTCTTCATTACATTTTGTTGGTTTATTTTAAAATTTATTTGTAACACTTATTTAAATTTTATAATGAAAATAGATTAAATACTTTTATTCATGAGGTTTAAATTTGGAAAATAATCCTCTTTAGTTTTTTTCACAATGAATACTAACTGTGGTAAAGAGTTATGACCACATCAAAGGGTAAAATAGGTTAATTAAGGTTAAAACTAACATTGAAAGGATATAAAATATAACTAACACTATCCTTAAAACTATTGGATTATTAAATTTAAACTTTATTTAAATATGTTTCTAATTTATTGCTACTTGGATCTTTTTTATTTAATAATGACTAATATAATCTTATAAGTAATGAAAAATACCAAATGCCAGGATTTATTTTAAATTTATATTATATGTTATAATAGGTCCAAAATTTAGTTTTGAGTGAATATTAATTTTAATTTTGATAATAATTATTTTATTTTTATTGTGGATATTTATTTATAATTTTTAGTAATTCTATAATACCTTAAACTCTTATACAATACAGACACACTACTTGTACAAGGAGTGGAAAATCAAAGTTAATAATTTTAAAAAAATTAAAAGTAATGTATTAGGATGAATTATAGTTACATAAGAATAATATATTTAATAATAATTTATTATTTATGGTGAAATTTATTATATTATTATTCCATTCTTGTCCTAATTTCTTTATTTCAAAATTATGTGAATGTTTCTTAAAATGTCTTTAATAGTATTTTGTATTAGATAATATTTTAGTAAATTATTTAAAAATAATAATAATAATAATTCAAGAGAATAATTTGTATGATAAAAGGTCAAAAATTAATACATATTTCATTTATGATCCAATTCTTACCATATAAGTAAAATTATAGTCCTCTACGATTGAAAAATTCATTGTCATGAAAAAGAATAAAATTAGTTAACAGTGCGGTTAAACTAAATGAAACGGTTTAAAATTAAAATTCAACATGAATTTTTTTAATGTTATTTATCTAATATAAAATATTTTCTTTTAAATTATGGACACATGGTTCCACTTAAACATTAAAATAAAATTATTATTTATAAATTTTTTTATTAATTCTATGTGTGTCATTTCCTTCCCTTATAAAAGGAAACCTTTTCTCTATTTTCCTTACACCTTCTTGAGAAACATATATCAACCAAAACCTATCCAATTATATTATAAAATAACATATCCCAGAAATATAGGTATTTTTATTCTTAAAATATCATTCTGAATGTCCTTAATAAGTGATCTAAAAAAGGTCTACCGAATAAGATGCAGTCATCTTACCTGACCTCTTTCAATTTATTTCATCTTATATCTCATTTAAATATGTTAAATTAATCATAAAATAATAAATTTAGTATACTGAATATGTTAATTTTATTATTATTATGTAACCACCCTTATCCACCCTCTTTTCTAACAATTGGGAAATTAATGTATCACTCATGCTTACGTGTGGACTACCGCCTCCACGTAGCGATAAGATTATTTTTCAATCAATATAACGCATTTTTTATATATATAAAATAATTATACTTATCTAATTATTATATATTATTTACCTTACAACATTTACATCCATTTTAAAATGATAACATTTCTCGTGCGTACATTTAAACTATCACCTCTACAAAGCAAAGTGATTTGTTTTTTATTTTCATATTAAATGGATGGTAAAAAGGATAGAATTAGTGAATATATATTATTTATATTATATTATTATGTTTCCTGAAATTTTAAATATTATTTACCATTATTTCAGTATATCCTACATAAATTGAAAACATCTTTCTGACATATGCACGACTTACCTTCTCCACGTAGCTGTGTAATTTATTTTTTCATCAGCATTTTACTTGGATTATTTTAAAGATAAAAATAATGGATATATATTATATTTATATCGTGATTAATATTTTATATATTATGGAACCATGATAAATGTACAAGTACCATAACTACCATACTGAAAATTTCATGAAAAATGAATCAATTAACACCCGAAAATGACATTTTTAATAAATAAATTATAATAAATGGGAATTTAAATTTTTTGAGTCAACCATATATGGTATTATGGGTGTGAATATGGTTTTAATATAGATTTATAATAAATTTATATTTATTATATTGGAGTTTATATCATTTATTAATATTGGAAAAGTTGAGGTAAGGTATTCTAATCTAACATTTATTTATATGAGATATAAAAGGTTATACCTTTCATGAGCTTTTGATACATATATTACAAAATTTGTAAGGTTTATTCCTCTCAATATTATTTCATTGAGATATTTTAGTTTATATGAACATTTTTATGTTTATGAGTTTTACATGCAACTATTTTTTAAATTTTGTATCATTAATCCTTCTTAATTCACGTTGTTTAAAGTTATAATTAAAATCAATTCATTTAAGGAGTTTTCATTTGAAAGATACTAGTGTGGTAAGGTTTTATCATCTCAAATTGTCTTCTTTGGTACATATGTTATATCATGCACCTATATTATTTTATGAAAAGTATATAAATACCATTTTACATGATATATCATGAATATCCTTATTATCCTTATTTTTGAACTTTCATTTGATGTTATTCATTGATGGGTCATTCGATTCAAAAGATACTGAAGCAGTAATGGATTTATATTCCAATTACATTTTAATAAATATTGTTTAAGATTAAATTTAAAATTCGGAAATAACAAGATACTTATTGGATAAACCCCTTTAATTTTTATTCTCTAATGATTACTTGTAGAATTTTAATTTTTTATACTATTTTCTTCTCTTTGGTACTCAAAATGGTTCAAATTTTTTTAAGAAAATAAAAACATATTTCTCCTCTATTTCATGGAAATAATTTTTACTCTATATCTATGTTTTCTAAAATGGTTTCAATAAACATTTTCACTATTCTGAAATGATTTTTTAATTTCAATTTTACCGATGTTTAAATTTTTTAAAAAATAAAAAATTATTTTCTTATCGTTTTATTAATAATATACTTATTTACTAAAGGTGTGTACATAATATTTGATTTAATTATTACCTTGTGAATAAAATTTCCTAATATAATTACTAATCAATTTTTTGAATATTTCTTTACATTTTTCTAGGATTGTTTTATAATATTTTTATTTCATTGATATTACTGAAATATTTATATTTTAAATAAGTGATTTCAAATTGAAAAGGTAATTTTTCAAAAAAATACTACAGTTATATTGTAAAGGTATTGTAATCTATGATAACATCATTTAATGTTTATTATGAATTACTAGGGATATAATCTAAAGATGTCATCATTATACTTTCTTTATATGGTTTTTTATTATGATAATGTGATATTTTTTAAACCCATTTATTTTACATGGGTTATTCTATGATAAAATGAGGTAATGTTTATGTAACTCATTTTATTTCCACAATTCATGATATGATGAATTATGAATGATGAATGATTTATAATCTTGTGGAACACTTATTTATGTTCTCATTGTGTGATAGGAGGGCCCATTATTATATATCTATTTAATTAAGTGGGTAATGATTCATATTTCATATGTAAATAAGAAACTAAATATGGAGTAAACCTAGTTCAATAGGATACATTGTCCACTATGATAGTCTTGGGAGTGAAACTTGACTAGAGATATAATTTGTAATATCCCAACCTTTTATGGAGTTGAAACGGGATTGAAATCGGGTACTTTATTTATCTAAGTTCCATTTGTTTTGGTTTTACATTGGGGTGTGTTTGGGTGAGAATTAAGAAAAGTGGAATAAAATATGGTTGTGCACGATTAGAGGATGGTTAGAGAAAACTAGGTGCCAAACCCAATAAATTGATAATCCCTGGATAGTGAGGGTTTGCATACTTGGAACACGGTTTAACAAATTTACACATAGAAAAGTAAAACTATGTACCCCAGAAATAATTGGCACACGGTTGGCACATGGTCAGGGAAAACCATGCACCCCTACCTAGGAAACCGGGCATTGTAATTTTAATTGCCCAAAATTCGTTTTAAAAATCTCTAAACTTTCAAAACATCACCTATTCGACCCAAACTTAGACCAACATGATTTTGGATTCTTTCATAGATTTCTAAAGGGATTCAAAGTCTATCTAACCACCATTATTCATAATTCGAATCCTGAATCAATGATCCACTCCTATCCCATTAAGTGGATCTCATATCGATGTTTTTCCATTCATCCTTATTCCTTCCCTCATTATTTTGATGGAAGTTATACACTACTTTGTTAGATCTAAATCTATTTAGAGAGATATATATCTATGATTCTATATCTAGATCTATTTTGGAAGGATCTTTATTTCCTTAATATTGATTTAGGGTATCAAGATACAGATCTGAATCTACGTAGTTGGGCTTCCTAGTTTTTGGAGATTTCTATTGGGTGATCTTCATCAATGAATCGATCCTGGTGGTATAATATCAAATCCCATAATCCTGATATTGTTTACATGTATGTGATTATATAATTTCAAGTTTTCATTTAGAAATTTATTTTTAAAAGTAGAATTAATTAATTTGGTCGATTAATTAATTAAAGAATTGGGGATTTGATTTAACAATGGAATCAGAGAATTATGATTATTAATTGATGAGTTAATTATCGGTACATTTAATTGGGAATCATAATAATTAATTTTTGAATTAATTATTGGCATGTTAATATTTTTCCAATGTGTTGAATGTGATTAATTAATTTTTTAATTAATTAATGAGAAGGATATGATTAATTAATTGTATAATTAAATAATGGGATAAAAGTGACTAATTAAGTTTTGAATTAATTAATGTGATTGAGATGATTAATTAGTTATATAATTAATTAATGTGATGAATAGGATTAATTAATTATTGAATTAATTAATGAGAGTTGTAGATATAAGAATATTAATGTGCATCAGTCTTGAATGAGATGATATATTGAAACTAATGATATTGTGGTGCATGTGAATGAATGATATAAATATGGGGCATGGACTAGAACTCCAAATACCCAAGTGAAATTGATTAATAAAAGAGTGTGAGACATAGACAGAAACACCAAATTCCCATAGAATTTAAAAGTTCATGCATGTGGATATTTTTTTGGGATAGGGACTAATGCTCAAAATACCCATAGGGTGTTGGACACAGACTGATTCTCTAAATACCCCTGGGGTGTTAAACATGATGATCTACACCCATAATATTTACATAGAACCTTCGATCCAATTAATGATAATAGTTTAATGAATGGAAATGGATACTGAAGACCATTTCATTAAATGAATTGTGAATTGAGTTTTGGGTGTCCACGGGAACCGAGGGGTTTATTTAGTTAAATAAAGACTAATTCATAATGTGAAAATTGTTTAGTTATTAATCTTAATTATTTATATATAAAACCTTATATGTTGTTATTTGATTGGATATTGTTCTAGACACCATTAGCGGTGGGCTACTGAATTGTACTAACACCCTACTTGGTTAACTAGATCGGTACCATAATGGACTTTATTTATGTAAAACATGTAAAGGGAAAGGGGACTATATTCGATGGTTGATTTGAAATAGATCATGGTTTAGAGAATAGGATATAGTTTGGGACCCTCTTGAGAGCTGTTAGTTTATTTATTTTCAGTCTGTATTTAGACACTTGATGTGTTCTTTAGTATAGAATGTTTTTTATTTTAGTTGGATATTGTATTTCCTAAATTTTTTATCTTGAGATATTAGTATTGTTTATGATTATATAACTTTAATCTGTTTGTTAGTATTTCTACTGGTTTTTACTCTAATCAAAGAGGGTATAATATCCCCATGATTGACTTATCAGACCCTCACTGCATGTTGGTAACCTCTGGCCTACTAGAAGGCATGTATGAGGTCATGTGGTGAACCAGCTCAGGGCACTGGTAAATTGAATCTATGTACGGAAATTAAAAAGTGGTATCAAAGGTATAGTTTTCTTTTGATCTTCTTTTTTCTTACTTTTTAGGAATGGTATACATTAGACGTGGAAGATTCAAGGACTTAGTAATGAGCTCATGTATGGTATTTAAAAACCCATATATGGGGAAAACCAAGTACTCAGGGAGGGATTGTTTTTATTTCTATTTTTTATAGTTGAATATTATTTCCCCTTGGGTGAAACACTTGTTATGTGATGCAGAAATTGATATTGGTATTTTTCTATAATTGACACATGGATTTTTATATCATTATATTTGAGTCTACATGAATCATTCTAGGCACTCATGATAATTTTTGTAACTTGCATCCTTTTAGTCACACATAGGAAAATAGATTATGGGTAAGTTGTTCAACTTAGATTTATTTCATTGCTTTTCAAATTGAATTGTAAATGTTTCCTAATATTAAATTGAAAATGGTAAAATGGTGCATGATGAGAATAAATGGGTGTCTAATTTTTAAACTAGCATAATGGGAATGAGAATACCATTTTATACCCAAGGCCTAGGTGGAAGGTGGTTAAGGGTAGTGTTATGACCTCAGTTTTGACCTAGGTGTAAGGTGGTTACGGGTAGTGTTATCACCTCAGTTTTGACAATGTGGTGAAATTTTGGGAAAACAATTTTTATGAATTATTATTATTTTCCTATTATCTAAATGTGTTAAGGATGTGTTATGATTCCTAATACACATGTTTGGACTTATAGAGATATGGATCTATGATGATGCTTACTGGGAGGAAGACCAGAGGGAATGGCTAGAAATGATCTTCTAGTGATGGAACCTTAGGCATCAATAGTCCTGATAAGGAAGTAGGAGAGTAGTTCCAAGATAACATCGCTTGCTTCATGAAATTAATGGAAAGAGTCGAAGGGTGGTTTTTGAAGAGCATGTCTTATCTAACAAGCTAGTTTCAATTACAACACCATTAAACTTTTACGAGAAAGGGAGGAACTGAGGGAGATGAGTTCTAGATTGAGTCTATCCAAACTAAAATTGACTACTTAAAGAATCCTACTAAAAGGAGGATCAAATTAGTGTCTTACATGTAAAGTTCAAAACCCAAGAAGTAGTGGTAGATTTATACTTTAGATGGAAATTTGGAGACTATGGAGTGGAAATACATTTACCAGAAGTTATTTGAGCACTTTTATCTAGAGTCTCTCAAATATGAAGAGTATTTGAGTTCATGAAATTGACTTAGGGGAACATGTTCATTATAGAATATGATTAATGCATCACAGATTTGTAATGATTGTGTCCAAAGTAGGCATGATATGTGGCCACAATGGAAAAGTGGTTTCAAGATGGTCTCAAATGTGAGATTAGGTCCTAGGTTAGTATACATATTCAGAAGAAGTTCATAGAGGTGGTAAATCAGGATCTCATATATGAGGGGAACCTGAATGAGGCTACTAATGTTGGACATGTGATTTTTTCTAGATAATCAGGAAGTGTGACTTCCAAGAGAAGGAAGCACTGTAATGAAAACCTTATCCATAGTAGTGAAAAGAAAAGTGGGCAGTTAGAGGGATTGGTTACTCAGGATATTACCATAGCACTTGGAAATCAATAAAGTAGGCTAAGACACATTTGTAAACATTGTCCCTGACCACCAATAGAGTGCCGAGCCTGCAGAAACATGGGACATCTACATAGGTTCTACAGTAACCAAAGGTAGACAGTCCGTGATGGAGGATCTAGACAGAACAAGGGTGCATGAATGGGATATTTTTCACCATATCAGTTTGAAATCTTGAGTTCTACCGACCATGGAGGTAGAGGAAGTAGATGTTGTGCTTCTAGACAATATCTCCCACATCAGTAGTGTGGTAAAACTCAGGGGAGTCATATAGGATCACATGGAAGAGAGGCAGGATAGTTTTATGTTGTGAAACCTACACTTGTGGATATCGAGGTTGGTCCATTGACAATTATAGGTACTATTATTGTAACTTCTACATTATCTAGCACATTATTTGATACTAGTTTATATCATTCATTTATATATTCAAAAATTCTAAATAGTATGATCTTATTAGTGAATTTTGTGAGTAGGGCTATGATGATAGATATACTATTGAGAGTATGGTCTAGAGACATATCTTTGTGCAAGAGGTGTTCTCTTCAGATTAAGGGGTATAATATTTTGTGGGATATCTATATCCTTGAAATGTAGGGATTCGACTTAATTATATGTATAAACTTTATAATAACATACAGATCCCACATTGATTGTTATCAAAGGATAGTGACCTTTACATGTCCTAAGGGTGAGAAATACATTCACTACGAGAAGTGGGATATCCAAGAAGGATGAGGAAGGCCAACTAATCAGAAACTAAGAGAGATCACATCCCATGTTGCTAGTTTATTTTTGGATGATGAAGGTTTAAAGCATGTTGCTTTTCCACAAATAGTGGAATAGTTTCAATATTTATTTCCTAATGAATTATTAGGGATTCAACCTAAGAGGTATGTGGAATTCACTATTGAGATCATGATAGCGGCTAATCTAGTATCTCTTCCACATAACATAATGGCACTGATAGAGCTTCAAGATCATAGGAATCAATTAGAGGAGTTGGAGGATAAAGGGTTCATTTTTCTGAGTACATCTCCTTGGGGATCTTCTATGTTGTTTGCAAAGAAGTTCAATGGGAGATTTCTCTTATGTGTTGATTACCATAAGTTGAAAATGTTGGATGTAATTAACCTATATACTCTCCTGAGTATCAAAGTTTTTTTGACTTGTTGAGAGAATATTGTGTCTTCTTAAAGATCGATTTGTGATCCTAGTATCATCATTTGAGAGTTTGGACTTCTGATATATTGAGGACTACTTTCAAGAGTAGGTATGGCCTCTATGAGTTCATTTTAATTTCTTTTGGGTTAACGCACATACTAATTGTTTTTATGGGATTGATGAACATAATCATCCATCCATACCTAGATAAGTTTGGGGTGCTGTTTGTGGATGAAATCTTGGTGTAGTCCTAGACATATGATGATCATTTCCAACATCTTGACATCAACCTAGGTACACTTGGATAGAATCATCTATACACTAAGATATCTAAGTGTTAATTTTGGATTGATGAAGTACATTTATTGAGACAAATAATCTCAGAGGAAGGGGTGCCATTGGACCCAAAGAAGGTTCAGGTAGTGGTTACATAGGATCATCCCAAGTAAATTTCTAATATCCAAAGATTTCTGGTGTTAGCTAGATATTATCATAAATTCATCAAGGAATTTTTCTATTTGGAAGCTCCATTCTTGATCTTGACCAAGAAGGGGATACATTTTTAATGGTAAAAATATTTTGATAATTCCTTCCAAGATCTAAAGAATCAATTGACCCGAGCCCCAATATTGATCCAACTCATGCCAGTTGAGGAGTAAATAGTGTATTTTGATTCTTATGGGGTCAGACTCAGAGTTATTTAGATGTGAGGAGATCAATTTTTAGCATATGAATCATGGAATCTGGGGCCACATGAACAAAATTAACCTATACACAACCTTTAGCTGATATTGGTTGGGTATATTCAGTCGTTCGATTTTGAGAAAGAATATATTCCAGGAAAATCTAATAGTGTGGCTAACATTTTGAGTATAATGACACAAAGACAGGATGTTGATAAGTCTAGTGTTTAGTAGAAAATGATGACCTTACAAACTGAGATGCACATTGTGGTTTGGGTGAGTTACGATAATATGACACTCGTATCAATTTCAGTGGAGTCCACTCTTTTGAGCTGGGTTATAGACAGGCAGTATGAGGATCCATAGTGTTTTTCCTTTAGGGAAGTCCTTGAGGTGGGGAGAAACCTTCATATTGAAGAATAAATGAAGGTGATATCAATGATGTCATAAATTATTTTGTTGTTTCTAAGAGTATGTTGGGGGATCTAAAGCGGGAATTTCATGCCTTAAAGTGGGTGGTACATCCAGTTGTGAATAAAACATAGAGTGACCTTCAATGAAAATTTTAGTGCACAAACATGAAAAATGAGATAGAAAATTTCATGACACGATTATTGACCTATCAATAGGTGAAGGTAGAGCATCAACGACCTAGTGGATGGCTACAACCATTGCTCATTCCAAAATGAAAGTGGGATGAAATGAAAATGTATTTTTTTGTGGGTATTTTTAATACTCTTATGAAAAATGATGTTATCTTGGTTATTGAGGATCAACTGACAAAAGTAGTGCATTTATTTCATATATGACAGACTTTATCAGTGGATAATCTGGGAGACTTGTATGTTTAGAAGATATTTTGTCTGCATAGGGTTACATGGACTATAGTTTTATATCATGAATCTTATTTTACTTCATGTGTCTGGTAGGTTTTTAAAAAAACACTTGGAACATAGGTATTATGAGTATGGATTTTTTCCCACATATATAGGGTAAGTTTGAGGGTACTATACATGTGCATGAGGATATGTTGCGGACATGTGTTCTTGACTTTAGTGGGTATTAGGAGAAGAAATTAGATTTAGTGGAGTTTTCATATAACAATAGTTATCATGAAACTACATATATAGCACCATATGAGGTTTTTTATGGTATACCATATAGATCACCTCTATACTAGATAGAGGTAGGTGAGTTAGAGTTGTTGGTACCGATTCTCATGTAAGAGACATCAAATAAGGTTTAGATAATTCGAAAATGAATGTATATAGATCAGAGTAGATAGAAGTTTTATATTGATATATGGAGATGAACCTAATAGTTTACAGAGGGTGGTCATATTTTTCTTTTGGTATCTCCTAGGCTGGGTCACTATAGGATAGAAAAACAAGGAAAGTTGGAACTAACATTCATTATACCTTTTGTGGTTGTTGAGAGAATTGGGATAGTGGTGTACCATTTGGATCTTCCACATAAATGCAGTGCTATGAAAGGTTTTTCCATGTACCAAAACATTGGTAGTATCAACATGATCCTTATCAAGTGATTTTTGTGGATGATGTTGATATTGAGGTAGATATTTCCATTAGGGAGCATCTGATTTGTGTATTGGATCGTAGTGAGAAAGTGTTGTGGGGAAATAATGTGTCAATAGTTCTTGTATTATGGAAACATGGGTGTGTGTAGGAGGAAATATGGGAATGGGAAGCACATATGATGACTCTTTGGCCCAATATTTTTGGCTCATAATCATAGAGAAGCTTGGGAGTGTAGCTCAAGGATGTTTTGTTATAAGGTGGAGAGATTGTAAGATCATTACCATTTATAGAGTTGACTCAGTCTTTAAATCCAGTACTTTTTGTTTTCTTTAAGTACCCTTAATTTTGGTTTTTCCTTGGGGTGTTTTTGGGTGAGAATTAAGAAAAGTGAAATAAAAAGGTGATGTCCATGGTTGGAACATGGTTACACCAAAGAGTGCACTCAAACTAGGAAACTGTGAAGCCCTTGACAGTAAGGGATCGCATGGTTGGAACATAGTTTTTCAAACAACACCCTTTAAAAAAATAGGAACATTTTTAGAGAATGATTAGGGAAAACTGCATTCCCCTACCTAGTAAACCATTCATGATAATTTTAATTTCCAATTTTTTTTAAAATTCCCTAAACCCACAAAACATCCACCATTCGACCTAAAAATGGTCCAACTTGATTTTGGATGACTCCTGATATTTCCAGAGGGATTCCAAGGTCTTTTAAACATAGTTCTTAATAATTTAAATCCTAACTCAAGTATTCGATCATCTCCTGTAAAGTGGATCTCATACTAATGTTTTCTTATTCAACCTCCTTTCATCCCTCATTATTTTGAGGGAATTTATCACAATTTTTTTAGATATATATAAATTTGGTGAGACATTGATATATAATTATAAAACTAGATCTAGTTTGGGAAGATCATAATTCCCTTAATATTGATTTGGGGAAGTGAGATATGGATCTAAATATAATTCATTGTACAACCTAGTTTTTAGAGATTTTCATTGGGTGATCTCCATGAAAGAATTGACGTAGGTGGTCTATTATCAAATCCTATAATATTGATATAGTTTTCATGTATGTGAATGTATAATTCCTATGGTTCATTAATAAATTGATTATCCACTGTAGAATTAATTAATGTGGTTATTTAATTAATTGGGTAATTGGTGATTTGATTGAACAATGGAATCTTGGAATTAAGATAAATAATTTATGAGTTAATTATAATGACATTTAATTGGGAATTGAATTATTTATTGTAATGTTATGATTTTTTCAATGTGATGGAAGTGATTAATTTGTTAAATTAATTAATGAGAGTGATATTATTAATTAATTGTAGGGTTAATTAATAGGAAGAATGTGATTAATTAATTGATGAATTAATTAATGTGATTGATATGATTAATTAGTATTATAATTAATTAATTTGATGAAAGGGATTAATTAATTTTTGAATTAATAATAGTTATAGTGATAAGAATATTAATACTGATTAGTCTTAAATGAAATTATATAATGAAACTAGTGATATTATGGTTTATGTGAATGAATGGTATATAATTATGGGACACATACTGGCACTCCAAATACCTATGTGTAATTGATTGATGAAAGAGTGTGGGAAATGTAATGATGCTCCAAATACCCATAAAATGAAAATGTGCATCTATGAAAATATTTTTATAGGACCTAGACTGATGATCCAAATACCCATGGGGTTTGGAAAATGAACTAATGCTCCAAATACCCACAGGGTGTTAAAAATGATGATATACACTAATGAGATTGACATTGGATCACAAATCCAATTAACAGTAATAGTAAAATGAAATTAAATGGATAATGAAAGTCCATTATTAATTGAATTGTGAATTGATAAAATGAAATGGATCAGACTCTGGCATGGGCCGAATCTGGTATTGAGTTTCTAGTGTCCATGGGAACCTAGGGGTTTATGTAGTTAATTAAAGATTGATTGATAATGTGATAATTATTTAGTTATGCATTGTAATTATTTCTTTATGAAACTACATTCCCTATTATTTGACTGGATATTGTTTTAGACATAATTGGTGGTGGATTATTGAGTTTTACTCACACCCTACTTAGGTTTCCTGATTGGTAACCTAATAGACTTTATTGATGTAGGACATGTTAAGGGAAAGGGCCCTGTATTAGATGGTTGAGTCTAGATGGAGGATGATTGATGGAACCACATAGGGTTCGGGACCCCTTGGGATATGTCAATGTCTTTGTTTTCTGTCAGAATTTAAACACTTGATATGTACTTAAACATTGAATATTTTCTATTTTAGTTGGATATTGTATTTTCTACATTTTTTATCTTGATATATTTGTATTTTTTATTATTATATATCTTCTCCCAATTTTTTATTATTTCAACTTGTTTTTACTCTGATCAATGAGGGTATAGTCCCCCCATGATTGACTTATCAGGCCCATGCTGCTACTCAACAACCTCTATCATAAAAGGATGCATGATTGAGGTTATGTGGAGAACTAGATCAGGGAACCAATGTGTGGATTCCAGTTTGGGACATTACATAATGTAATGAGGAGTAAACCCAATACACTATGGTAGTGTTGGAATTGATCCTTGACTAAGAAAATTATTTTATTTTCCTACTGTATTATACAAAATTATGCATTAACATTATGTTATATTATCATGGAACATGATTTATTATTGATGACTCCACACTATTATGATTTATGTGTTCTATTATGACAAATCTATATTCTATGGTTCATGAGTAATGATCCTAGAAATTTTATATGTGAATTTTATAAGTTATGATCATGTTATCATACCCTTATTCATGTATTATTATCATTTATGACCATTAATTTATATCCCTTATATTTACCCTTGTTGATCATCTAATCTCACCCTTTCATAGGTTTCCTTTACCCAGGTTATGAGGAAATTTTTTAAGCATGTTATGTCTAAGAAGGGCTCAAGTTGTAAATTACTTAACTGGAAATTGTGTTGATCATTTATGTACTATTTGATTATGAATCCAAGTTTAAAATGGAACTAATAATTTATAGTTATGGAATGGATCATGTTTATATGCGATGTATATTCGTATAATAATATTTATTATCTTCATATACAAATTATGGGTCATTTTAGTTGGTATTAGAGAGAGTTCTTATTATTTTTTGAAATTTTGATGGGAAAATTTAGTGATAAACCTGTTAATAATCCTATATATATGAGAAAATATTAATTAATGGCAATGAAAAATGTTTGGTTTCCATAGAAAACACATCCCTATATGCATACTAGTAATTGGATGTGGTTGTGGAATAGATACACCTAGGGTTAAAAAATCTAAAAGGGGTATATTGGGTATTAACTCGATCATAAACAGTGCACAATAAATGGGCCTAAGATATGACACATGAATATAAACTCTATTTTGATATTCTTATGTTAATTCACATTTTCATTATAACCAATTATGATGAATTATAGGATAGAACTTAAGTAAACCTATTATATTCTATAGTGAAATTGGATAAACCTAAAGTGACATGTATTTGTAACTCTATGGTTGATCAAAAGATTAAAGGCATAGTTACCCCTTTTAAGGTTTATATGTTGGGATATTCATATTTTTAAGGATATTTTGAGAGATATGTATGGGAATAAAATGATTTTTTGGTATTTTTTTAGTGAAACAATTTATTTTAAGATTAATTCTTTAATATTTTTTTGACATAACTGTAAATTTATTGATAACCGTTAGGTATAATATGATCTTTGATGTTGAGGTAATTATGATTAGTTGAAATGAAATAGTTATTAAATATTGGGAAATTAATTTTATCATATAGATAACAGTGGTGTTGAATGGCGATTTAGTAACTAAGTGATAAATTTTATTTTTAAATGAGTACACTATATTGATAATAATATATAGTTAAGGTAACGATAGTTTTAGGAATAAAAAGTGAGAAAATATATAGAAGTATATATGATTTTATTTTGGTTTTATGGTGATTTAAGTTATTTTGGGAAAGTATTAGTGTATATTAATGTAAAATATTCTCATGGGATTCATGTGTTTAGTGTGTGAAATTATTAGCCGCTTTATGTCATTTGGGGATAAATGTTAAATTTTATACTAAAAATTATGTGATCAAATATTTCATATTTTTTTGTTTTGAATTTGGTCAGACATATTTTGGAGGATACTTTAGGTAAAATATTTTGGAATAGACTAAGTTGGACTTTGGGAGTTATTGTAAAAGTTATATAGATTACTGTATAATTTTATCATATAAATACTTGTCCATATTGGGTAACATGTACTAACCATATTGGTTTTGGTAAATATATAGACATGGGGGAACGAATTTTAATTATTTTATGGATATATAATCTATTAAAAGTAATTTTTAGTTCATCATTCATGAAAAAATCATTGGGAATACTCACTTTATGGATAAAGAGATGCAATTGAAATTGATAAAAGCACAACTAAAAATTGAAATTGTGTTTATGAAATGGATATATGTCAAGAAAGTGTATTACATAGTTTTTTTGTCTTGATCTTAAAATAATTCACTAAAATTATAAAATTTATCATAAAATAAAAATATTATTCTTTTATATTCATTCCACATAAATTGATTGTCTTTTAACCCCTCACTAATTTATGTTTTTGTGTTCATTTACTTTCTCGGGATCATGATCTGTATCACTCTATATTAAACCTGGGATTTTTTTTCTCCTATAGGTATATATTTTAACTTTATGTCATTATTACCCTAATATAGGAACCTAATTATGTGTTATTTTATGTGATAATTACGTTTTCAACTTCTAATTTTTAAAGGATGCTTTATTATCCATTTGTACAATGTGGGTTTCATAAAAGGTATTTTAAAATATTGAACATCTAATAACCAAAATAAAATTGAAATAACCAAATTTCATTTGGGGGAAATGTAACTCCCTGATATTTTTAGAATATATTTTTTTCCTTAAATAAATTAGAACTATTTCAGAGCTTTCTTGACATGCAACATTGAGTTTAAACGAACCATGATATACTATTTAATTAGGATTATTTAAATGTGGTTGTTATAACATACCCAATTAATTTCCAAGTATGAATAGTTCTAAAAACATTAATATATATATATATATATATATATATGTTTTATATAATTAAAATGAAATAATTTATTCATAATAACTAAGTATTAAAAATTTGGTAATGTCATTTTATACTTCAAAAATACATTTTCCCTTAAAAGTGGTTTTTATTTATATTCAAGTGAAAATAATATAAGTAATTTTAGAAAAAATTTAGAAACATTATTTGAAATAAATAACTATTTTTTTAAAATAAAATTTCAATATTATCTTAAGTTTAATTTTTACTACTTTTCTAAAAAGACTTATTTTTCAATGAATAGTGAAAAATACCAATTTGTTGTAAAATTGACATTTAATTTATTTAAATAAAGTAATTTGAAAGTAACATTATATTTCATACTGGATTTTAAAGTAACATAAGTCCCATGTTAAAAAAAAATTCTAAACAATTTTTTAGGAAACAACATTATATTTTATTTTGGAACAAGTTCATTCTGATGCATAAAAATGCATTTTCAGAAAATTATTTTTAAATGGATAATGTTTTCCATTCTAATTAATTAAAATAAACCATAATAATTAATTATTTAAATGAAAAAAATTATTATAAATCTATATGCAATTATTTAAATTTATATAATGATTATTATTAGTAATATAATTAATGTAAAATCATTTTATGCAAGAAAAATGTATTTTTCGGAAAACCCGTTCTTCATCATGTTTGGTTGGAATATTTTTAAATTAATTTAATCAATTTATATAAATTTAAAATTAAAAAATGGATTCCATATTATTATTTAGGATGATAATATTTGAAAAATAGGCTCATTTTATTTTTGGTCATTATGAATAGTAACTATAGTAAATAGTTATAACTACGGTTAAGGGTAAAATGGGTTAATAAAGGTTAAAAAATATGAAAAAGGATTTCAAATACACCTAACACTTTAATTTACACTATTATAAGATTTTAGTTTATACATACTCTTCTAATATTTAAATTTATGTCCACTTGGATCGTTTTTATTTGATAATGAACTATATACATTTTTATGTAATGAAAAATAAAAAATATCACACCCCTGATTTTAAATTTTTTTTTATATGTTCTCATGGGGATAAAAATAAGTAGTGAATTAATATTAAAGTTTAGTTTTATCATAATTATATTATTTTTATTATCTTAAGTTATTTATAATTTTAAATGATTATATAATTACATTAGAAGCTTATATAATGCTAACATGGTGCTTGTCCAAGAAGTGGAAAATCAAAGTAAATAATTATAAAAACATATAAAAAATATATTTTTATGAATTATGGTATCAATATAGATAAATATAATTTATTTTTTATGGTTAAATATATTATATTAAAATTGAAGTTTTTTTATTGAACCATTTAAATTCAAATAATGTGAATTGTTCTTGAAATGAATTTAATAGTATTTTAGGTCAAATAATATTTTATTAAATTATATGAAAATAATAAAAATCTTGAAAGAGGAAAAATAAATGATTAATGTTAAAATATTTTATCCTTTGACTATTTATGAGCCAATTTTTATATTTAATTAAAATTATAATACTTTTACTGAACAATTTGTTATTATAGTAAAGTTTAAAATGGGTTAACAAAAGGTTTAAACCAAAATATAATGTTTATAATATAACTTAAACTAGTCCGTGTTTATTTCGTTAAAGGGATTTAAAAAATATCCAATATTATCTTTGAAATTATGGCCACATTTTTTCACTTTCACATAAAAATAAACGTGGCGCCCCCACCCAGAAGCCTAGAGCCAATGCATTGTTTTATTAAATTGGAATGGTTATAATGAATCAAATTATGAATGACCAATCAGTCTAAAAGTATTTTAAATCCATATTACATACATGATACTCATAATTCATTGAGAAATATAAAATAAAAACAAGATACATAATAAAATGAAATAAATTACAACCTTGAATTCTTATTCAAATATTTCTTCTTCATAACTTGGGGAAAGGAAACATAATAAGGGGGATCTCAAATGATCAGTAAGGGTAAGTAAAGTGAATAAAATAATGCATCAATATGAATAAATTAACATGGAGAGGTAAATAAATAATAACATAGGCCATTAAAATAATAAGATAAGGAAATATCAATATGTAAAGGTAAAAAACTGGAACACATGTCATCTAAATCGATAAACAAAGAATGAAATGTATCTATAGATATGTCGATGAAAAATCTCATGGATGAATAATAACTAAACCTAAATGGTGGAAATGGTTAATTATTTGATGAAATGTTTCCTAGGTACATGGTACCTTTACCATAAATTCCTTTTATAAGATAGTTTACAACATATCAGGCCATCTGATTTTCCAAATGATTCTTCTCATGAGACTACTGATGCATCGAGGGGCTATCTATAACTAACAACCACTTGTGTCATACCATTCCAAAGTATTACACAGATTTATGAACAATTTTTCCTACAGAAATATCCATATTGAATAAAGTACATGGATTTATCAATATATACACAGTGTATTCTAAGTAAAAAAAGTGTTTTTGACATTAATGGATGGAAATACCATTGAAGTATCATAAAAACAATCCTGGGGTAAATGAAATTATTAACATTCCAATGTGTCCCATACCACCTTGAAACCTTTAAATAATAAACCACCTGGAAGAATAATATTAAAATAAACTTATAATATCAGTATATTAAGGATATTATTGATATAACATGTTAAAGGTCAGTAAATAGACCAATTCAAAGTGAATTGGTGCATGATAAATTATAAGCCTCAATAGAATGTAAATTGAGATGAAATCCATTACCTTAACATTACTTTTTTTGTTTGGTTTTTATCATCTTTAATAGTGGTCTAAAATATGTTACTAAATTATACCATAACCATACTTCTGTTTATAATATCATATATTAACTTTTAATAATATTTTATTACCTATTTTTTAACACATTTTAATTCTTTTTACTATTTCTGGTGTTAATTGCCTAATTTTCTCAAGTATGTTTTGAATTTTTACTTTTTGTTACTATTAATTAAATTATTATTTCATCATATATAGAATGTAATTAATGACTTAATTATCTTATATATTAATTACATATGTATTTATAATAGTTCATAATATTTGGTAATAAGAAATAAAGTGCACCATTCATGGAGATGGTAGGTAGAACATACACATGAATGATACTTTCATTTCGTTATTGTATTTATAATAATTAAAATTAAATGATACATATGTATATTAAAATTACAGTATCATATATATTTTATATATGTTACATAGTTTTATTAAATCTATCCTATATATATTCCATTTTTTGTGTGAATGAGTCATATAGCTTTGAGGGGGCGGCAGTCCACACTTCCACAAATGATGTCATCGTACTTATAAAAAATGGAATGTATAGAGTTACTTGTTATAAAAGAATTATAAAAGAATAATGACATTATAAATATCTTATATATTATACATAATTTTTTTTACATCATGATGGACACCATGAATTGTGATAAAAGAAAACTGAACAATCATCGTTTCGTGAGGCGGTAGCTCCCCGTACACATAAATAGTTTGTTCGTTGTCTATTAGATAGAAGTGTGTGTAAGTGTACATTGAACCCTTCAAGTAAACATATAATAGTACAACTATGCTACGATTTTTGTATATAAACATGGAATAAAAATAAATAAATGGGTGAAGAAACAAATAAATTTGAAGAGCTTGAGGGAAGATGTTACCTCTTAATTGGGTAAATACTTTTGGTTTGTACCAAAGGGCTTCTATAAGAAGAGTTATTCCCAAAGGGATAATTCTAGATTGAGGTGAGGGATTTTAAGAGACTATTTTTTGTAGATTTTTGACTATCCAATGTGGCTTGAGAGCAATGAAAAAGGGGTATAGTTATTTCCTTTTTATAGTGGAGGGGGAGTGACACTCTTGTGAATACCAAACGTTACTCATTAATGGGAGGTATAACATACAAAATGTTCCTAAAAATGAAAAAACAATGGAATAAATAGTAATAATGGTGTATTAAAACCTCCAATACAGAATAATGTTCATTTCAATATTTTTGTTCCTTAACAACTAATATTCTCCAATTTTATCATTTTGGTTTTTATTAAAGCATCTACTTTTCTAACTTAAGTAATTTAACCATTAATACTAAAATAAATTCATATATTCATTAGAAATATATATATATATATATATATAATTAATAATATGAAATCTAATTTATAAAATAAAAATCTCAAGTGTATTGGAAATTAATATTAAAAATAGTGCATGTGATGCACTAAAACAATGCTTAAACTTATCCTATGTTAACAACATTTTTATAAACTATGGATAAATATGATGATTATAAAAGATAAATTTTTTTATTAATATAAAATATTTTATATTATTTAATACTTAAAACTACTTGGAATACTATAGTTTAAATATTAATTTTAAATCATTTAATAAAATATCATTTATTGTAAAATAAAAATAATATAAATTTTGGAATTATTTATTTAATTTTAATTTTAAAATATAAATATAATATTAAAAATAAAATATATTAGGTTTAAATATGTGTTACCTGATATATTTATCTACAAAAATAAATATATACAATAATTCAATCAATTTATTTCACATTCAATATTTAAAATATCATTTATTTTAGTTAATTATTAACTTAATAATAACTACATTGGTGTTTCCAATGAAGCTTAACAAACTAAATAATTTCTAAAAAATATTGAGAATTTATTATGATAAAAATAACCCATTTATTTTTCCAAAGGATTTTTATGACCAAAAATATTATGTTTTTTATATATCTCAATGTTTTACAAATGATAAATGTAAGGAAAGTTAGATTTTGTGTTTTTTCTTACTTAACCTTTTATATATTGAACTTACATTCAGTAATATCCCAATAAGACATAAAAGAAAAACTAAGTTGGGATATAGTCTAATTATTGGAATCCAATGTCTTTTTTACAAGTTCCTAGGTCATTTTTGGTCCTTAAGAGTAAGGTTTAGTCCGTTATTAAGCTTAATTTTACCTTAATCACCATAATTAATTTTAATCACCTTCAATAATATTTAAAAAAAATTAATTTGATATTATTAGTTGAAAATTATTGTATAGATTAATAAGGTTTATTTTTTTCTCAAAATTCAAATCACAAAAGTGGGAAAATTAAGATTAGCGCTAATCCCGCACACATGGTGAGAAAGCATGCTTTTAAAGTAGAAACATTCAAAATTTAACTATGTTTTTTTATTTAATCTTAATATATAAATGATTTAAATGGTCTTAATTGGATTAATATATGCATAATTTATCTATTTTGACATAAAACCCCAATTTAAAATATAATTTACCGATATTGTTTATTTAAAAAAAGGTTGTTTTTAATTAAAACGAAGTATTTTACACCATTCATCAAAAAATGAAACTTCTTATAAAAATACCAATAATTAACCATTATATAATTTTGAAATTATGAAGTAAAAAATGAATTTTATTTTGACAAATAATATTTTAAAATTTTCAAAAAATTAATTTTAAAATAGATGTGACATTATAAGGCAGTAAACCGAGTCTTTCATGTAACACAAGATAACTAAGTGTGGTATATAGCATAATATTAACACGGTGCTGAATATAAAGAGTTAAACAGTAATATATATTCTAACATGAAAATATTGAAATGTATTGGGTTATAACATTATCCCTGAATTAATTAAATTGCATCCTCACAATTTAAACTTGTTCTTACTGATCAAAGAATTGATATTTGAAAAAACTATTGTTGAAATGCCTAAATCAAAAATAGGGTTAATAACAAATCTTATTAATAATAATGAAAATGAAATTAAAATTTCACCACAAATCTAGGCTTTCCAAAATGATAACATAAGTTAAAAGATTGATATGGAAGAGAAATACAACTATCAAGTTCTGATTGGGAGTGATAGAGAACATGTTCAGATAAAAGTTATAGAATACAAAACCATAAAATGGAGGTGTGAATAAAGATCATTAATATCATCAAATAATGATTATAGCAAGGCAAAAAAAATTAAGCTAATTTTTTGAATGTTTAAGAATTATTTCGCTCTATAGAAATATAAGTAAATATACGGTTCTATTTCATAATCAAAATCTTCTCCTTTGGATACGCATTGACCTATTTCCACTTCATCTCTTAGAAAAGGATAAATCATATAGTGAAGTAATGAATAAAAATCTAAAATCTCATGCAATGATCAACATAAACAATTTTATAAATGGTTAACTTTTCTGAAAGATTATGATACAAAACTTTAGAAGGAAGGTCAATGGATTTCCACAATGAACTTATCATTAGACCTTAATAAACATGAATTAGATTTAAATTGTCATCTTCTAAACATGTGAATAACTTCATCATGTATCCTCTTAAAATATATTAATTACTCAAATCTCGATATAAGCTTATCAGAAACAATTATTCTAAATTATTCCTTAAGTAAGACACATGTTTTTAGATATATTCCTTGAATCCTAAAGTATTGTAAACTCCTTAAATGATAGCAAAAACGAATTTGACAATAAATAATTAATCCTTTACAAGGTAGTCAACATTTATCCAAATAACAAATTTCATCATCATTATCTCAACACTAAAAACAATTTAAGGGTTTATTTCCCTCAATCATGTGTTTTTTCAAAAAAATTCACTTTCTACTGAATCACTTTTCTTAGTGCTATTCAATATATGATCTCAAATCATTAATGAAAAAGTATTTTAGTATAATTTTTATATATTCCAAAATCCTTATAACTATTACATCACTGATAAAATATTCATATGATCTATTTTTTTAATAGGCATATTAATCAATCCTCGTAATCAGTGGTAGTAGCATAACTTGAGAATTATCAAATAGCATAATTTGGGTTATATTCCATTGTCACTTGAGACATTTATTTCCATAGATTCTCATCTTATTTTAGTTGAATCATTGTATGTTGAAAAGATTTTTCTTACCATTTAATTCAAAAGCATCGTGGATTTTATTTCCACACTTTTAGAAAATTCTCGTTTCTTTTAAGAAAGTAGTGGGGTATTTATTGCCACAATTATCACATATAGAAAAATCAGTATTTCCCTTCATCTTCTTTGAATCATTCCCTTTTCCATGGTGCTCTGATGGTCTCTTATTATTTTGGTTTCCTTGGAAGACATAGTACTTTGAATATTCATCACCCATTTCATTATTACATGATATTATATCCTCAAGTGATGATAATTTTTGAGAGATCATTTCCCTTATAAATATTTGCATAATACCATGAAATGTTTGATCCTTCTTACTCTTTGGATAACATGTATCGGTGAGGTTCACATTTTTTCTACTAGGCGATATTTCTAAATGCTGGCATGCACTTGGTTAGATGATATACTAATATATAATATAAAAACTAGAAAAATACAAAACATAAATTGATAAATTTGTGTTTATTTTTCCTCATAATCATAAACATGGTTTCCTTGGGGAAATATTTACATTCAAATCCATCATAATGGTTGGTAAATAAAATTTCTTAAGTGTATCCCTTGGGATTGTTAAACCAGGTTTTTTGTGATGCTCATTGTAGTGTACAAGGATACATTGAGCTACGTCTTACACACCTTGTTAAGATTTGTAGTTCTATGTACATCAGTTCCAAAACAATGTCCACTTGGACTTTCTAAATAAGGATATATTTCTTGGAATACCCACGTAATATCTACCTTACCAAAATTCAAAGATGTTATTATATACTTATCTACAATTTCTATATTAGGATTATTTTCCTTAATATAATTTTTCTAAATCTCTTTTACAAGGTTAGTATTAAAATTCCTTTGATACCAACTATAATGCCCCGAGATGGAGCATTATTTTATTACATTGGCATTATTACAAGGAATTAAATCATAAAGGACTAATAAGTTTAGTAGTCTTGGAAATACTTATTAAATACATGATACCCTTAATACATTGGGAACTATAAAATAAAAACATGATACATAATAAAACAAAATAAACTAAATCCTTGAATTCTTATTCAATGATTTCTTCTTCATTAAAAGGGGAAAGAAAACATAAAAAGGGTGAGCTCAAATGCTCAGTAAGGGTAAGTAAAGTAGAATAAATAATCAATCAATATGAATAAATTAAAATGGTAGTGTAAATAAATGATAACACGTGCCATTAAAATATATTCCAATGTAAAAAATTGAAACTCATCCCATCAAAATCAATAAACTAAGAATGAAATTTATCCACAGATCTGTCGATGCAGAATCTCCTGGATGAATAATAACTAAATCTAAAAGAGGTAAATGCTTAATTATTGGTGGAAATGTTTATTAAGAACATGGTAAATTTTCTGTAAAGACCTTTAACAAGATTTTTTACAACATATCAGGTAAAAACCTATCCAATTATTCCTACTGATTCATCTCATGAGACTACCGATGCATCGATGGGCTATCTATAACTAGGCCCCAACCATGTCATACTAGTATGAAGCATTCCTCATATTCATGAACAATGTACCTTATCAAAATATCCTCATTTAATAAAGGATAGAATTTTATCGACATTTCCCTAGTGGAGGTTAAGTAACACTAATGTTTGATGACATTAATGGATGGAAATACAATTGAAATATCAAAAAACAATCTTTAGGGAAATGACGTTTTAAACATTCCAATGTGTCTCATAAAACCTTGAAACATTTAAATCATAAATCCTATGAGGGAATAATATTAATTGAAATTAAAATATCATGAGAGTAATGATATTCCTTATATAACACAAAAAGGTTATTAAATACACCAATTAAAAGTGAATTTGGGCATAATAACACATGTCTCATTGGGGTGTAAATTAAGATGAAATACTTACCTTAATCTTTTTTTTTGAGTGTGGTATTTATCCTCTTTATAATGGTTTAAAATAATTTACTAAATTATATGAGAACCATAATCATGTTTATAATATCATATATTAACTTCTTACAATATTTTATTACCCATTTGTTAACATTCTTTAATTATTTTAACTATTTCGAGTGTTAATTTCTTAATTTTCTAATGTATGTTTTGACTTGTTAATTTTTTTCTATTACTTGGATCATTATTTAATAATCTATATAATTAAAATATTAATTAATTATCTTATATATTAAATACATATTTATTTATAAAAGTCCATAGTACTTGCAGATAATAAATGAAGTACACCATTCATGGAGATGATAGGTCATACGTATGCATGAACGCTACTTTCATTCCTTCATTGTATTTAAAAGAATAAAAATTTAATGATAAATATGTATATTAAAATTATATTATCATATCTATGTTATATATGTTATATAGTTTTTGTAAACCATCTTTTAAACATTTGATAACATGGAAAAGTTGCATCGCTTTGAGTGGGCGGTAATCCACAGTTCCACAAACCATGTTATTGTATTTACACAAAACGGAATGTATAAAGGTATGTTTTATAAAATAACTAAATAAGTATAATTACATTATAAATATCACATATATCATATATAAATATATTTTCCATCATAATTTCCACCATGAGAGGTGGTAAAGGAAAAATGAACAATCGTCATTTCATGAGGCAGTAGTTCGTCGTACACATAAACAGTATATTCATTATAAATTAGATGAAATTTTGTGTAAGTTTAGCTCAATACCATAAAATAAAAAATCATATTATATTTATAATAATTTTTTATATAAGCATGTAATAATAAAAACTGAAGAGGTTGAGAAACAAATAAATTTTAAGATCTTAAGGGAATATGTTACCTCTTAATTGGATAACTCTTTTTGGTTTGTGCCAAAGGTCTTAGTTAGTTAAATTTATTCCAAAATGGGTTCTTCTATGTTTAGGGGATAAATGTTGGTAGACAATTTTTTCATATTTTGGACGATCCAAATTGTCTTTAGAGGTTTGAGGAATGGGTAGAGTACTTTCCTTTTTATAGTGGTGGGGAGTGTAACTCTTATAAACCCAAAAAGGTATTCATTAATGGGTGGTACAAATTATCTAATTCCTCTTAAAATGTAAAAAAAATGGATTAAATAAGAATAATAATATATATAAATCTCCACCACATATAAATATTTACATTTTAATAATTTTGTTCATTAAATTCTACGATTGCCCAATTTTATTATTTTTGTTTTAATTAAAGCATCAAGTTTTCTATCCAATGAAATTTTCCCATTAAGACTAAGATAAATTAATATTTATTAAAAAATATAAATATAATGAATTTTAAATATGATATATAATTTATAAAATAAAAAACTCATTTTTTTGAAATTAGTTTTAAAATAAACGCATGTGACGTCTTCAAACACTGCTTAAACTCGGACCTCTTTAACAATGTTTTCACAATATATTGATCAACATGTTAATTGTATAAGATAAATTGTTCCACTAATAAGAAATATTTAATATTTTATAACACTTAAAATCACTTGGAATAATATGGTATTTTTATTGATTTTAAATCATTTAATAAAATATCATTTACTATAAAATAACAATAATGTCAATTTTGTCATTATTTATTTAATCTTAATTTTAAAATATCAATCTATAAATTAAATTAACTTATATTAGGTTTAAATATGTATTAAATTATATATTCATCTAAAAAATGAATAAATGTAATAATTAAATCAATTAACTTCACTTTTAATATTTATAATATCATTTATTTTTTGTAATTATTAACTAAATAATCACTACTTCAGTGTTTTATAATAATTTTATGTTACTAAACCATATCTAAAAATATTTATATATCATTATGATAATAATAGCCCATTTATCTTTCAAAAGGATATGTATAACCAAAAATATTATCATCTTACATACCTCAATGTTTTATAAATGTTAAAGGTAAGAATGTTCCCTTTTTTATTTTTCCTTACATAACCTTTTATATAAGACAATTTAATTTAATAATATCCCAATAACCCATAAAAGTTGAAAACAGTCGTGATATAGTCGATTTATTTTCATCCAATGGATTTCGGACATGTTTCAAGGTCATTTGGGTCCTTAAGATTACGGTTTAGTCCCTTATTTAGCTTAATTCTACCTTAGTCATCATAATTACTTTTAATCACATTCGCTAATGTTATTAATAAAACAATTAAGTGGATATTACTAAAAAACAAATATTTTAATTATTAAAACATTTTTTGTCAGTTTTTTAAACTTCAAATTGTAACACCCTAGGTAAATAAATAATATGACATCTTTATATTTGTCCCTAGTTGAGAATATAATGTTAATATTAATATAAAGGGGACACTATGCTTGATGGCATACCCAATACGCAACAATGAGTTCCTTTGAAATCTTACGTTGCACTATAATAATAAAATAATATTATTTTAAATGGTAGTTAATGCCTAGCCGTTGTAATGGAGGGAATGAAGAGAACTAACTAAAAAATGATTATATATGTTTGTCAAATATTTTTACTTTTTACAATAAATGTTATAGGATTAAAAATGTGAATGAATTCAATTTTAAGCGTAAACATTCTAATATTCTTTAGAAGGTCGATTAACCGCCTTTTGATGGTGAACCTCTTTTAAATCCACCTTTTGACAATTTTATGTGTTATATTTGACAAAATAAAATTCTTCTTTATAGTCGAGTCATTAAAATTTACTTTTTGTAAATTTTGGGTATCTTTCCGATAAAGTTCATTTTTTAATGAATAGTGAAAAATGTTGTATTTTAATTCAAAACCACTTTTTAATATAATTTATTTATATGATTAGATTATCTTTTGAATTTTTTTTAAAGTAAAATTAGAATATATTTTTACCATTTAATCCAATAGTGGTCATGGTAATTAATTTCACTTTGAAATTGGACGTAAACTAGTGTCAATCTTTTAATAGATACTGTTTCTTAAAAACACACTATTTGTTTTGACAATGGGAATTAATTATTAAATTAATTAATGCAACTTATATGTTTTTAATTTTGTAAAATAGACATCATTTTAGAGTTCGGAATATCAAATATAGCTTAGGGTGAATTTTTGGTATTTTTCTGAAAAACTTCAATTTTTGATGAATAGTGAAACCACTAAGTGGTAGTTAAAGAAACTGATTTTTCGTTTAAATGAAACTTTTCAACCTCTGTGTTTTGAATTTCAAAAAAACTTACATACATGGTTGTCATTAGGAATTAAAATTTTGTTCAATTAAATTAATACTATTTTTGGTGAATAGTAACTTTTATGTTCTTAATCGCGATTAGAGGTAATTAGTGTAATTTATGGTAAAAAATAATGTTTTAAAAATGTGAAATGACCTAGACACATGTACTACCCTCATTGTATGTGTCATGGACGACCAATAAAGTCCATGGGTCAACTTGGGGACCCCATGGAGCCACTTTGGTTGGAAAATGACATAAGTAACATTTTATTTAAAGTTAAAATAAAAATGTCACAAACATGAGATGTTTCACTAAAACAATATTTAAATGTGGTTATACAAGTCATATTTTTTACTATAAATATTCATTAGAAAGATAAAAAGATTCCCTACATAATTATATTTTTTTTATATTTTTTAGACATTAAATAAATTAAACTATTTATGACATCATGATGATGCTGTGATTACCTCATTAATAAAGGATTTAAATAAAATGAAACGATAATGTTAAAAATATAACTTACACTTGTCAAAAACCTATTGGATGAGTATATTTATAACCCTTACCACCTTATACTCTAAATACATCAATTTGGGACCTTTAAAATCCGAAACGCATTTGAAAATAAAGTAACATTTTGTAACTTTCCAAGAGTGCCCCTCCTCTCCTCTTATAAAAGGCCCCCACCTCTACCAACTTACCCACACCTCTAAAGCCTTTGGCTCAGCCAAACCATACTCCTTTTGCCTCTACACATCTCTCTATTACTCCTAGAAGCCACACTTTGGACAGAAGTTATCCCAAGGAAGCCTTTGAGCTCAAATCAAAGAGAGTTACCAGATTTTAAGGTAATGTCTTCACTTGTGTTCTTTTGATTTATTTTGCTTCTCCAACCCCCTAAACTATTTTTATTAATTTATTTTGTAAAAAATACAGTATATTAAATATAATAGGATTTTTCTATAAGAATCATTCGAGCTACACTTACACACACCTACATCTAATGGTTAAAGAACATATTGTTTCTGTGGATGGCGAATTTCTGCCTCACGAAACGATGATTGTTCAACACTCATATAACACCTTAAAAGGTGGACATAAAGATGTCACTATATTTATATGTGATATATAATATGTTTATTTTTCCTTAATATTCTGTATTTTTCATTTATGGCATACCTTTATGGTTTACATTATGGGTAAACGCGATATCTTCATTTTAGGAAGTGCGGACTATCGCCCCCTCAAAGTGATTTGATTCGTTAATTCCATATGTGGGACGTATAAAGGATGGAATTAATGGTATTACATATGATATCCTACTGTAATTATAATATACCTTTATATCATTATTATTTAATTCCATTGAATACAAAAAAATGAAAGTAGCGTTCATGCGTACGTACGGCTTACCGTCTCCATGAACTGTACATTTCATTTCATATCTCCAAATGTTATGTACTATTATAAGTACATATATATAATGGATATATATATAATATATTACATCTAAATGATGTATATCATTATGTAATTATAATATATATATATATATATATCTCATTTTGTTTTAATTCCATTAATATGACAAAAAATGAAAGTAGCGTTCAGGCGTACGTACGGCCTACCGTCTCCATGAACTGTGCTTTTAATTTTTTATCTCCAAATTTTATGGAATAGTATAAAATTAATACATACTGTATATATATGATATTTAAAACATCAATACTATTCTGGATATGATGTACCTATAACTACATGGAAAATTCTTTTCCAACAAGTTCATTTTTTACTCATGTACCGAACATCGACAAAAACGCCTGATGTGAACTCACTTTATTAACCAATTATTATAACATTATAATATGTGATATTAACTGAATAATATTCTTTAAATTAGGTCCTTAAGAAATTATAAATTGACCAAATTTTATTATTCAGGAGATTAAAGAACGATCGAGTCATGTCGGACACGAGGTAAGGGATCCAACTCCTCTCTTTCTTTTTAAGTACACTCTTTTATGTCATTACTTTTAAGCTCATATTTCTTATGATTGGGATGTTATTTTATAATACTATTACTATAATTTTTATGTTCATATGAAGAGAGACCCTATTCTCTCTCATCAATCCATTTTCGGAAGTTTTGAGTGGCGCCATTAGGCTGCCGAATTTTCGTAAGGGATCTTACCCCTCCCTTTCTTTTTAAGTACTCTCCTTTATGTCACTTTTTTTAAGCACCTATTTGTTATGTTGGGGGATGTTATTTTATATTCCTCTTTCTGTAAATTTTATTCGAATATGATGAGAGACCCTATTTGATCTCATCAGTCCATTTTTGTATGTTTTAAGTGGCGTCGTTAGGCTGCCGAGTTTTCGTAAGGGATTTTTCGTCTCACTTTTATTCCCGTGATATTTATGCTATATTTTCCACAATTTCATTTCAGTGGTGTATGTACTGCCCATTATTTTACTCATTGTGTAATATACTTTCAATTATGAGTATTTACATCAATGTTGTATTTTCCTTCTTTCATGGGGTGTATGTTTCAAAAGATACCCATGTCGGTAAGGGAACCTTTCACCCACCTCTTTTTTAAAAGACTTCTTTTGTTATGTCTTTTAATTCACAAAATATTATGTTGGGATATGTTCTTATATATCCTTATTGATTTAAAAAAAATTTCCAAGTGATGAGATACCCTTTTTATCTCTCATCAACTCATTTTCTGAATTTTGTAGTGACGTTGTTAGGCTGTCAAATTTTTGCAAGGGAACTTCTTAACCAAATTTTTATTCTTTGGGATAAGATTGTACTACTTGAATATGTCATTATATGAATATGTGTGAATAACCTCTGATTGTTTTACACTAAATATCCACTTATATTTGGTGTATTAGTTTGGCACACATAATTATGTAATTGATTTATCTTTAATCCAAGGATACCATCTTTTTAAGGGACTTCGTATCAATCTCCATTCATTGAGGCCTATTTTTTTATACACAACCTTATTTTATATGGTGTATAAACCCCTTTGACTTCTACATTTATCCAAAAGGAATCTTTTTTATACGAAGAATTTTACTAAATGACAAAAGGGAATGTTTTTTTCGTGCGTATGCAGCGACAACGACTTCTCCGCCGCCGTGACAATTATTTGAGTTTCAGCTTCCTCTACAAACCATACATTTTTTAAAAAGAAAAATAAATACCCTGTTTTACTTTTATTTTATTTTGGTATTGAAAATGGTTTTCATAATGTTTTTATTATATCAATGTGTTGTATTGATATCTTGTGATTGAAAAGTGGAAATGTTATGTTTCCTTTATGAATGTTTTATGTAATACGATTATGTTATGGTTCTTGGGCATTATTATGAAGACGGGTGGTTCCGTAATAAAATAAGGGCGGGTGAGCCTGATATAGCTCTCCAATGCATTGGGTAACGCGAAGGAGTTAAGAATTAAGGTTTCTCCGGAGAGATTTATGGAATATATTGTGATGGGTATTCCAAATGTAACCAAGAGGGTTACTCCCTACATAATAATGTTATGAATACCTCAAGTTACCTTTATGTATTATGATTTCTATGATTTATTCATGATTTTATGTGGTATGTTAAAGTGCATATGTTTTATGGGTAAAGTATGATCTCATTCTTATGTATATATGTACTCATGTTTCCTTTGCATAATTTTTATAACCCTTACTGAGCTTTTTATGCTCATCCCAAGTTTTTGAAATGTTTTTCATAGGTCAAGGGAATGGTACATGATATGATGATATTTTCAAGGAAGTGTCAAGAACAAATCCATGTTTTATTTTAAATATGTTTCCGTTGATGGGAAAAATGAATACTATATTTTATGTAACCACTTTGTTTAAATGTGGAATGTATTGCAAGTTTTATGATCTAATTCTCAAAAACTCTAAACCTGAAAAGATCCTCAATGAGTAATATTGTAATAACTCAAGATTAAGTAAGGTTTAAGGTCAAGGTCTTATAGTTGGTATCAAATGTTGGTTTAGATAACTTTAGAGGTTAGGGTATTCTCTAAGCATAAGTGACATTACCATAATGGTTAGGATTTCAGAAAGAGTCCTATTTTTAGATAATGTGAATGATTAAGTACATCTTAGTGTTTACCTTCCTCATTAGTACATGATGGTTTTGTTGATATACTCACACTGACATTTCTGTTTTTAGTGAATGGATGGATCTAGCAGGCACCAAAGAGACAACAGGTTTGAAGGAAACTGTGGTGGTTATCGAATTAAGATACTATATAAAATGGGGGATTCAATGAGGAAACTCGTGGTTGTTCGAAACCAACTATCAAGTAGTCATGATCAAACACTTGAACCTTGGTATGATCTGTAATGCATCATGTACGAGATGACCAATCGATGTTGAAGTTCAGGTAATAATTGTAAAGGTAACTATTAGAGTTTATATGATACTTACTTTTGAGGTAATTATAGGTTATTATATGTTATGATGGAAAATTAAAGGCATGAGATAAACTTGAGGTTAAAATGTGTTATGATTATTTTTGAAGATTTTATCTCATTTTTGGGAATGTTTTAAGAATTATATAGTTTTGGAAAAAGGACAACAAGAAGACTATGTGACAACCCGTCGCGTCAGACAAAGATGCGGGAATCGAACCCACAACAAAAGTGTGACTGGTATTTATCGCCTACCACTGGACTACATGAATTCCCTGGTTAGTTTGACTAATTCTTTTTAGTTATATGATTTTAGTAATCAAGAGTATGTTTATTTTGGGTTATCTATGGAAATGATTAACCTATCATTGAGGATATGTGATTAGGTTAATTACTTTTCAATATGAGAATTTAAGAGCAACTGATGTTATTTGGAGATAAAAGTTAATTTTACCTTGGAAGACTATGTGATTAAATCCTTCAAATATTTGGGTTTCAATATTAGTTTTGTTTAATTTGAAGAATTTTATGGACAATTGTTTATCGAATGGTCTTTGTTGAACTTTGGGTTTTGATGGACAAATTTTGGAGATTAAGAATAGATTTTATTTTTATAAAGGTTTATCCTTTTCTGGATTATCTGATCTTTTACTAACCATTTTGGTTTTGTTTTTGGTTAAAGTATAAATACATAGGAAGTATATAGTTATCTTTTGTGGATTAGGTGATTCTCTAGAAGTTGATTATAGTGAACAAGTCTTCCTAAATACTCGTCTTTTGGAGAAAATATGAGTTTGTGTAAGAAATCTAATAAAAGTTGAAAGTCAACATGATAAGTAATTATGTCTCCTTATGAATAAATTCCTCAATAAAAATTAACTTAAAACAAAAATGTTGTCTATTAACTTTTTCTACTGGGGAATCGAATATTGTTTAACCCATCACAAGTTTGTGATTTTCTTGTGGTTAACTTTCTCCTAAACATGTTTTCTATCACTCTCCATCAGAACATGACCCTATGTTTTCTCCTCCATGTCCATGTTTTCCTACATGGAATCCTAGTATGGGATAACTCGGGTGACCTCTGTACTTCTCTTTATTTATTTTAAAGTGATTGTTTTACCGACACTTGTTCCGATGTGGGACTTTCCAGGATGTTTCCGAGCCCAATTTTAAAATTGTGAGGACGCAATTCCCAAAAGGGGGGAAGGATGTAACACCCCAGGTAAATGAAGAATATTACATATTTATATTTATCCCTAGTTTTGAATAAAATGTTAATATTAATTTAAAGGGGACGCTATTCTTGATGTCTTACCCAATACGCAACAATGAGTTCCTTTGAAATCTTACGTTGCACTATAATAATAAAATAATATTATTTTTAAATCTTAGTTAACGCCTAGCCGTTGTAATGGGGGGAATGAACAGAACTAACTAAAAAATGAGTATATATGTTTGTCAAATATTTTTACTTTTTACAATAAATGTTAGAGGATTAAAAATGTGAATGAATTCAATTTTAAGCGTAAACATTCTAATATTCTTTAGAAGGTTGATTAACCGCCTTTTGATGGAGAACCTATTTTAAATCCACTTTTTGACAATTTTATGTGTTATATTTGACAAAATAAAATTCTTCTTTAGAATAGAGACATCATAATTTACTTTGTGTAATTTTTTGTTATCTTTCTGATATAGTTCATTTTTTAATGAATAGTGAAAATGTTGTATTTTAATTCAAAACCTCTTTTTAATATAATTTATTTATATGATTATATTATCTTTTGAATTGTCTTTAAAGTAAAATTAGAATATATTTTTACCATTTAATCCAATAGTGGTCATTGGAATTAATTTCACTTTGAAATTGGACTTAAACTAGTGGCAATCTTTTAATAGATATTGTTTCTTTAAAACATGCTATTTGTTTTGACAGCGGGAATTATTTATTAAATTAATTAATGCAAATTATATGTTTTGAATTTTGTAAAATAGACATCATTTTTGAGTTCGGAATATCAAATATATCTTAGGGTGAATTTTTGGTATTTTTCTGAAAAACTTCAATTTTTGATGAATAGTGAAACCACTAAGTGGTAGTTAAAGAAACTGATTTTTCTTTTAAATGAAACTTTGCCACCTCTTCATTTTGAATTTTAAAATTCCGACATACATGGTTTTCATTAGGAAGTAAAATGTGGTTCAATGGGATTAAAACATTTTTTGGTGAATAGTAACTTTTATGTTCTTAATCGCGATTAGAGGTAATTAGTGTAATTTAAGGTAAAAATAATGATTTAATAACGTGAAATGACCTATAAAAATGTCCTAACCTCATTGTATGTGTCATGGACGACCAAGAAAATCCATGGGTCAACTTGGGGACCCCATGGAGCCACTTTGGTTGGAAAAGGACATAAATAACTTTTTATTTAAAGTTAAAATAAAAATGTCACAAGCATGAGATGTTTCACTAAAACAATTTTTAAATGGGGTTATACAAGTCATATTTTTTACTATAAATACTCATTAAAAAGATAAAAATATTCCCTACATAATGATATTTTTTTATAATTTTTATACATTAAATAAATTAAATTATTTATGACATCATGATGATGCTGCGATTACCTCATTAATAAAGGATTTAAATAAAATGAAAATATAATGTTAAAACTATTAAACTTTTCAAAAACCTATTGGATGAGTATATTTCGAACCATTACCACCTTATCCTAGAAATAAATCAATGTGGGACCGTTAAAATTTGAAACTCATTTGAAAATAAAGTAACATTTTGTAACTTTCTAAGAGTGCCCCTCCTCTCCTCTTATAAAAGGCCCCCACCTCTACCACCTTACCCACACCTCTCAAGCATTTGGCTCAGCCAACACCAGCTCATTTGGCCTCTCCACATCCCTCTATTACTCCTAGAATCCTCAATTTGGGCATCAGTCTTCCCATGGAATCCTTTGAGCTCAAATCAAAGAGAGTTACCCGATTTTAAGGTAATGTCTTCACTTGTGTTATTTTGTTTTATTTTGCTTCTCCAACCCCATAAATTCTTTTTATTAATTTCTATTGTAACAACTACATCATATTAAATATACTAGGATGTTTTTATAAGAATAATTCTAGCTACACTTACACACACCTACATCTAATGGTTAAAGAACATACTGTTTCTGTGGATGATGAATTTCTGCCTCACGAAACGATGATTGTTCAACACTAATATAACACCTTAAAAGGTGTACATTAAGATGTCACTATATTTATATATGATATATAATATGTTTATGTTTTCCTTAAGCTTCTGTATTTTTCATTTATGTCATACCTTTATGGTTTCCATTATGGGTAAACATGATATCTTCATTTTAGGAAGTGCGGACTACCGCCCCCTCAAAGTGATTTGATTCGTTAATGCCATATGTGGGACGTATAAAGGATGGAATTAATGGAATTACATATGATATAATATTGTAATTATAATATACCTTTATATCATTATTATTTAATTCCATTTAATACAAAAAAATGAAAGTAGCGTTCATGCGTACGTACGGCTTACCATCTCCATGAACGGTACATTTCATTTCTTATCTCCAAATGTTATGTATTATTATAAGTACATATATATAATTGATATATATGTAATATATTACATCTAAATGATGGATATAATTCTGGAATTATAATATATATATCTCTCAGTTTGTTTTAATTCCATTAATATGACAAAAAATGAAATTAGCGTTCATGCGTACGTACGGCCTATAGTCTCCAAGAAAGGTGCTTTTAATTTTTTATCCCCAAATGTTATGGAATAGTATAAAATGAATACATACTAGATATATATGATATTTAAAACATCAATACTATTCTGGATATGATGTACCTATAACTACATGGAAAATTCTTTTCCAACAAGTTCAATTTTTACTCATGTACCGAACATCGACAAAAAAGTCTGATATGAACTCACTTTATTAACCAATTATTATAACATAATAATATGTGATATGAACTTAATAATAATGATTAAAGGTGGTGCTTAATAAATTTTAAATTTTACAAATTTTTTAATTCAGGTGATTAAAGTACGATCGAGTCATGTCAGACACGAGGTAAGGGATCCAACTCCTCTCTTTCTTTTTAAGTACACTCTTTTATGTAATTCCTTTTAAGTGCATATTTCTTGTGATTGGGATGTTATTTTATATTACTATTACTGTAATTTTTATTTTCATATGATGAGAGACCCTATTCTCTCTCATCGATCCATTTCGGAAGTTTTGAGTGGCACCGTTAGGCTGCCGAATTTTCGTAAGGGATCTTACCCCTCCCTTTCTTTTTAAATACTCTCATTTATGTCACTTCTTTTAAGCACCTCTTTGTTATGTTGGGGGATGTTCTTTTATATTCCTATTTCTATAAATTTTATCTTAATATGATGAGAGACCCTATTTGATCTCATCAATCCATTTTTTATGTTTTAAGTGGCGTCGTTAGACTGCTGAGTTTTCGTAAGGGATTTTTCATCTCACTTTTATTCCCGTGAGATTTATGCTAAATTTGACACAATTTCCTTTGAGTGGTGTATTTACTTACCATTATTTTACTCATTGTGTAATATACATTCATTTATTAGTATTTACATCAATGTTTTATTGTTCTTCTTTCACGGGGTGTATGTTTCGAAAGATACCCATGTCGATAAGGGAACCTTTCACCCACCTCTTTTATAAAAGATTTGTTTTGTTATATATTTTAATTCACATAATATTATGTTGGGATATGCTCTTCTATATCCTTATTGATTTAAATTTTATGTCCAAGTGATGAGATACCATTTTTATCTCTCATCAACTCATTTTCTGAATTTTTTAGTGACGCCATTAGGCAGTCAAATTTTTGCAAGGGAACTTCTTAACCCAATTTTGATTCTTTGGGATAAGCTTGTACTCCTTGAATATGTCATTCTATGAATATGTGTGAATATCCTATGATTGTTTTACACTTAATATCCACTTATATTTGGTGTATTAGTTTGTCACACATAATTATGTAATTGATTTATCCTTAATCCAAGGATACCGTCTTTGTAAGGGACTTCGTCTCAATCTCCATTCATTGAGGCATATTTTGTTTTATACAAAACCTTATTTTATACGGTGTATAAACCCCTTTTACTTCTATGTTTATCCAAAAGGAATCTTGTTTATAAAAAGCGTTTTACTAAATGATAAAAGGGAATGTTATTGTCGTACGTATGCGGCGACAACGACTTCTCCGCCGCTGTGACCATTATTTGAGTTTCGGTTTCCTCTACAAGCCATACATTTTTTTAAAAGAAAAATAAATACCCTGTTTTAATTTTCTTTTATTTTGGTATTGAAAATGGTTTTCATAATATTTTTATTATATCAATGTGTTGTATTGATATCTTGTGGTGGAAAAGTGGAAATTTTATGTTTCCTTTATGCATGTTTTATGTGATAAGATTATGTTATGGTTCTTGGGCATTATTATGAAGACGGTTGGTTCCGTAATAAACTAAGGGTGGGTGAGCCCAATATAGCTCTCCAATTCATTGGGTAACGCGAAGGAATTAATCATTAAGGTTTCTCCGAAGAGTTTTATGGAATATACTGTGATGGGTATTCCAAACTTAACCAACAGGGTTACTCCCTACGTAAGAATGTTATGAATGCCTCAAGTTACCTTTATGTATTATGATTTCTATGATTTATTGATGATTTTATGAGGTATGTTAAAGTGCATACGTTTTATGGGTAAAGTATGATTTCATTCTTATGTATATATGTACTCATGTTTCCTTTCCATACTTTTTATAACCCTTGCTGATCTTTTTATGCTCATCCTAAGTTTTTGAAATGTTTTTCACAGGTCAAGGGAATGGTACATGATATGATGATAGTGTCAAGGAATTTTCAAGAATAAATCCATGTTTTATTTTAAATATGTTTCTGTTGATGGGGAAAATGAATACTATCTTTTATGTAACCACTTTGTTTAAATGTGGAATGTATTGCATGTTTTATGATCTAATTCTATAAAACTCTAAACTTGAAAATATCTTCAATGTGTAATCTTGTAATAACTCAAGATTAAGTAAGGTTTAAGGTCAGTGCCTTATAAAAATCATAGAAGTGGGAAAATTATGATTAATGAAAATCCTGCTCATATGGTAAGAAAAAGGTTTTTTAAAGTAGAAATGTTCAAAATTTCAATAAGTTTTTATATCAAATTATAATATATAAATGATTTCAATAACCTAAATTGTATTAATATTTGTATAATCTATCTATTTTTACTTTAAAAACCAATTTAAAATATAATTTAACACTAATAATTATTTACACAAAACGGTTGTTTTTAATTAAAATGCAGTATTTTTTATATTCATAAAAAAATGAAACATCTTATAAAAACAACAAAAAAATAACCATAAGATAGTTTTGACATTTCTAATTAAAAAATAATGTTTATTTTGACAAAAAAATAAGAACATTTCCAAATTTTAATTTTAAAATAGATGTGCCATTAAAAGATGGTAAAACCTAGTTTTGTATGTAACATAGGTGAACTCTATATGGTGTGTAGTTTTAGATTATCATAGTGTTGTGTATAAAAAGAGAAAAAATAATATATATTCTAAAATTAAAATATTTAAATGTCATGGGTGTTACAATAAATATATTACATTTAAATCGTTTTATTAATTGCATACATGTCTATTCCTTCCCTTATAACAGGACACCCCATATCTCATTTATTTAAACCTTATTGAGAAACATATATAAAAAACCCCAAAATTTCTCTCCTAAAAATACCTATTCATGAATTAGAGGTTTTATTCTTCATAAAGGACCATTCCAAGGGTCTTTAAAAGGGGATATAAAGGAGTTCTTTTGAATAATAAGTATTTATCTTAGCTGGCCTCTTTCAATTTATTTATTCTTATACCTTATTTCAATTTGTAGTATTCATAATAAAAAAATAAAATTATATTCTTAAATATACATAAATTTTATTATGATTATTTAATCACCAATATAAATCTTAATTTCTAATAAATGGGAAATGAAAGTATTATTCGTGCTTTTATGTGGACTATCGCCCCCACGCATCCATATGATTAATTTCTCAACAACATAACTCATGGTTGGTTGTTATAATGGATTTAATATATATATATATATATGATATTTATGATATAAATATTATTTTTTAATTATAATATCCCATTATATTACTTAATTTTCCATTCATTGAAAAATGATAATGTTGCTCATACGTACGTGTGGACCACCACCTTCACAAAGAAATGTGATTCGTTTTTAATTTTCTATTTAGATCGATGCTATTAAGAATATATGTAATGAATATATTATATATTTGATATTATTATTTCTATATAAAATTTAATTATTATTTATCTTGAATTCATTCAATTTAATGGTAATTGAAAACATTGCTTCTGTGTATGTATGGATTATTATCTCCACATAGTAGTGAAATTCATTTTTCATAATCATTTTACATAGATGATTATAAATATGGAATTAATAAATATATCTTATGTTTATATAATTATTAAAAAAATATTATGGAACCATGATCAATGTATAAATACTAGAACAGTCATAATGAAACATCCTTGAAAAATGAAACAATTAACACTCAGAAATGACATTTTAAAAAATTAATAATTAATAAATGGGTGATTAAATTTTATTAGAAAAACCTATATGTTATTATGGATATTAATATGGTTTTGTTATATAATTATAATAAATTTAAATTTATTATGAAGGATGTTAGAGGGATTATAAATAAATACAGGCTTTAGGTACGAGTTTCTCATCTCATTTTTTTGGGGGACTTATCCCATATTCACCATTCATTTCATTTTTATAAAGAATATAATACCCATGAATGTATTTTGCAATTATTTTCATGAAATATATAGTGACTTAAAAATCCATATAAGTTTATGCATTCCATGATTCTTTGATTTAAATATTACCAAAGTTGTAAGGGTTATTCGTCTCAATATTGTTTCATTGAGACTTGTCTGATATTATGGACCTATTTATATTTAATATGTGTTCATAATTACCTGATTATATGTTATATATTCAATAATTCTAAATTAATTTTATTTAAATTTATAACTCAAATTAATTCATCCAAGGGGTTTTGATTTGAAAGCTACTAAGGTTGTAAGGGTTTATCATCTCAAATTTTCTTCTTTAGGACATATGTTTTGTTATGAACATTTATTCTTTTATGAGGTTTATATATATCCCATTGTACATGTTCAATCATTAATATACTAATTATAATGATATTTATAGTTTCATTCAACGTTGTTATTTCATGGATATTATGATTCAAATGTTACCAATGTGGTATGGGATTTATGTTTTATTCCCATTTTAATTATTATTTCTTATTCATTAATTTATGGAGAAGAACTTATATGATCATTTTTTGATAAACCCATTTAATTTTTTTTCTAATATTGTAATTTATGGAATTTCTATGTTATAGTACCAGTTTTTCTCTTTTTGGAACTCAAAAGGGTTCAGAAAATGTTTTTATGAAAATCCTGCCTTATTTCTCCTCTTTTAGTCAAAAATATTTTTTCTTCCATATATATGATTTTTATAATGTTTTAAATAATGTTTTTTTATAATTACTCAATGATTATATAAAGTTATTTTTAATCATGTTTTACTTTTTACAATAAGGTTTATAAATAATGTTCTTGTCATTTGTGTAATAAGGTATTTTTTATCGAAGGTGTGAACAAAATCTTTTTTTTAATTTTACACCATGAATAAAATTTCATTCCATCATCACCGCTCAATTATTTAAAACTTTAAAATTTTTAATATTTCATTTCAAAGAATATTTTTTACTGAATATTGTTCAATAATTTTGAATTTAAATAAGTTATTTCAAAATAAAAATAATATTTTCATCAAGAAATATTACACTAATCATATAATGTAAATTTTCATATATGATAATATAATATGATTTCAATTATTCTTTATCGGAAATATGATTAAATAATACCATCATTATTATTTTTCTATTTGGATTTTTCTTATGATAATGAGATGTTTAAAAAATCAAATTTAATTTCCTTAGTTTATGTTATGATGAAATGTTTATGAAACCCATTTTCTTTCCCCCAGTTAGGATATGATGATATGATGAATTTTTTATGATCTTTCGAAACATATATGTATGGTTTTAATTATGTGATTGGTGGGCCCATAATTATATATACCTCTAATGCATTGGGTAATGATGGATATCTCTTGAGATAATAAGAACTGAAATGGGGAGTCATCCTAATTCAGTAAGGTACTTTGTCGAATATTATAGTCGTGGGAGTGAAGCTCAATTAAGGATGTAATGGAATGGGGATTGAACCTAATAAACTATGATAGTATTTTAAGTGATCCTTCACTAAGGAAATTATTTATTATTCCTATGTCTATTCCAAAATCTTATTACTTATTGATATGTTATATTCTCATTGACCATGATTTATTATTGATGATTCCATGCTGTTACAACTTATTCCTTTTAATATGAAAAAACCTTATTCAATAATTCAATATTAAATATCCTTGACTAATTTGGTAGGAATTATGTATGTTATGATCATTTTTTCATACCCTTATGCTTGTATTATACTCATTTATGATCATCAATTGATATTTATTTTTCTTACCCTTACTAGGCATCTAATATCACACTTTCTTATGTTTCCTTTCCACTGGTTATGAGGAATGATTTTATTTATGTTATTTGTAATAAGGGTGGTATTTTTGAATAAATTATTGGGTAATTATGTGGATAATTTTTATACCAGTTTTTTATATATCTATGTTTCCAAATACCCTAAACCATTATAATTATAACATGAATCATGTTGATATGTGATAAATATTCATATAACAAAATACAATATCTATGTATGAAAAGGATGAGTCATTATAGTATACATGTTTACACAATTCCTTTTTAAATAACATCGGGTACCCACCAGACCTGGAACATGTCATTATAGTATTGGTCATCACATATATTCATGATTCTTCAGTATAGACTCACCAGTTTGAATGAATAAATCACATGAAATTCAACCAAGTAGTTAACCACATCACATGTCACTTAACTAAGAATGTCCATGAAATTACATATTCTAATTCAATCATGGGACTTAATGTTATTTTTCATATCATATAAGTGAAAAAATATTATCTTGGTTGAACTAAAACAAATTCATGATCACAAAGATGAAAAAACACCACCTGATTACCCCAGCCTCAAGGATAGTGTATGAAATGTATCTAAGTAAATAGTTTAAAATGTTACGTATCTTTCCATCCTTAGGAAATTGGAAATGATAATAATCATACACCATTAAATATATCAATTATCATAATAAATTCCTTGTGATATACATTCATGATTAATTCTTAATAAGAAGTCTCTACATATTATCTCAAGAGTCTATTCCTTGCATCACATATAATATTACACTCACACTAAACATAACACATAACCACAACCCATAATACTAATTGATTATCATCTATTGGGGAAAACTCAAAGTTATACTTTGAGTGTATTTTATCATTCCACTTTTCATGTAATATATGTAGCGCACATGAATTAATGATAAAGTGTATTTACTTTATTATATAACCATAATACATCCCCATTGAGAAAAATAATTAAATCCATTATCTCAAGTATCTAATACCTATATAATTTATATATACTTTATATTTATTTGCTGTGAGAATATTTTTTAATAGATCTAATTCATTCTCCTATGTACCCAAAAAAAAATCTTTACATTAGTTCCCTCAATGATATATCTAATGAGATGGTATTTTTGAAGGACGTGTTATGTACTTTTGTGAGGACAGGGTTCTTTAGCCTGAATAATAGATTCATTGTTGTCTCATAAATTCTCAATTTCTCTCTTATTTCTAGAATCCAACATATGTTCAGTAATGAACTTATTAATCCAGATAGGTTTCTTTATGGTATCTAAGGCATATATGTATTCTTCCTCTGTTTTTGATTCTCCTATGGTGACTTGTTTAGAACTCTTCAAACTAATACTTCGCCATTTAAAAAAACTATATTTAGATATTATATAATTGTTCTTATATCATAAACTTTAATTAGGGTAACCAATTATTATGAGTTTATCTGAATCTTCAAAAACTAAAAATATATCATTACTTCTTCTTAAATACATAAGGTTATTTCTGATAAAAATTCAATGCATTTCACCCATATTAGATTATAATATATGTGTTATATAAAATAATAAGTGATATGAGGAAAATTAAATAACATTTAATAAATGATTTTTCATATGAATAATTTATAAGTAATCATATCCATCCTTTCTAACTCTTCAAAAAGATATTTAATTTTATTAAGATTCATGTTTTGCAACAATACTAAATTCCTCTTCTTGGATTTCTTCAATATAAACCTCTTTATTACTTTACCAATATATATGTTCTAACTTATTTTAAGAAACATATTTAATTTATCTCTATATTTATTAATATCTAGTATATAGGCTGATTAACTCATGTATTTCTTTGAGTAAAATTTTCCCAACCACACCTTCACTGAATTTAAAGTCATGTTATCATTTCTAATAAGTAGTATGTCATCCAAATACTATACTAGAAATAAAAAAACACCCTCACTAAACTATTTGTATATATAATATTAATAATAATTATTAATAGAAACAAAATTTTCATTGAATTATAAAACCAGATGTTCCAAATCTAAGAATCTTTATTCCATCCATAAATAGACCATTGGAACTTGAAAAAAATAGAATTCTCATTTAATACCTAAAAACCTCCATGTAATATCATATCAATTACCTAAAGTAAATTTATGTCAAGAGAAAAAATTAATATCTATATGATATATCTCATAATCACAATTATATTTTATGGTAATAAATATCTTGGTAGAATTTATCATCAAAACTATAGATAATATTTACTCGTAGTCGATATAATGAATTTATTTTTATCCATTTTCCACCATGAGATATTTATAGGTAGAAAAACAAGAAACCATATCTATATTATTTTTAAAAACCCACTTTTATTATATGGTTCTCATCACATTTGGCGCATACACAAAGATGAAAACATGGTTTGGGTACGTGGAGTCCGTCATAGATTACATGGGTTTTATAAATTTCTTGGAATTAAAAAACTCAACATCCTCTTAATATTTAGTAAGTAAATAATTATTATCCAAAAGAAATATATATATTTCAGGCTCCTAAAATCCTACTAGTCCATCGAGGATATTATGTTGATTGTGTTGGTTATTTTTTCAGAACTCTTTTTGGAATTGGATGAACTTATATCTCATGGTCACTCCTATTTATTGGTCTTGAACATATTTTGGTTTAACATCACACCCATTGAATATTAGATTCGGGTGATCCTTCTCAAGGAAAACACATATAGGGTGAAAATAATTGAATTTATTAGGATTATATAAATTATATCACATTGTTTCATTTGGATAATCAATGAATAAGAATTTATCTACATGAAATTTAATTATTTTAGATGAAAAATTCAATACACTTTCTTCACAAACATTAATATCTATAGAAATAAAATTAGGATTTCCCCCTGTCCATATCTTATATGTTTCCTTTTAAATTACTTTATATGGAACACATTTAAGTTGGGATATAACAGTTTCCATAACATTTCTTCATAATAATATTGGAAGGTCACATTAACACATCATCAATCAAACAATAACAAATATAGTATAATTATTTGTTTTACACTAATAATTCCAATATAGTTTACTAAGAGGAGTTAGTTGTAAACAAATTCCACAATATCTGAGATAATAAGTAAAAAAACTGGATTAAAATTTCACCACCCTGATATAATTGTAAAATATTAGTACTTATTCCTAGTTAATTCATTACTTTATTCTCAAACTATTTGAACTCCTCAAAATTTTCAAACTTTCTAATCATCAAAAACATGTAACTATAACAACTAAAGTCATAATTAATTGTTATGAAGTACCTATAAACACTACTTTCATATATAATCATTGGACCATAGGCAAAACTATATATAATATCTAATAGTCTATAATATCTCTAACATTTTATACTATAAGTTTTTTTGATCATTTTTCTTAATAGAAAATATTTCCACATGTGAAATGATTTATAAATACATGAGTTTCATAATTCATCTCTATAGTGTCTTTGAATGTGTATCTCATTTATATTTATAAGGAGATAATTAAAAAGGTAAGTGGTGTTAGAATCAGCCTAATACATATTATTATGAATTATATATATAATTATCCATATCTATACTATATAAACCATCACCATATTCTCAATTCCATAAAAATTTTTATTCATGTATATAGATTAACTTTTCATCTTAATAATGATTAAACAATCCATCTTTTCCAAAAAATATATATATATATATATATTAAATTTCTATTTATGAGAGGAATATAATGGTGGTTTCCAAATTCCAACACTAATCCACTTGGTACTCTTCAAAAATATGTGTTGTAATATAATGTGATAACTCATTCCTCATTAACAACACATAGATCTACTTCACCTTTATTCAATAGTATCTTATTTATGAGTCTTTTGTTATCAGCACAAATGTGTGATTCCCCCTAGTATCCAATAACCATGAATCTTATTTATAGAAATTGATATATATAACATTAATATATATACTTATAATTCATCTATTTGATAATACTACAGAGCCTTAGATTCCAATACATAATTATTGTATAGATCATACCAATAAGGGATATGAAAATTATAATCATGATTCATCTCAAAATCTACACCAAAGAAATATCTATGGGTGAGTATCACTTTATATATCTTTTCATGAATGAATTTTAATGAAAATACTCTCACTAAAATGATTACCTCGTCCACCATTATTTTTATTGGTCCAAGTTACATATTTCACTTAGTCTTTAGTCCACTAAAATTTTCCTCACAATGATAAGCTATTTAGATTTTCCATTATTTAAATCATATAACATATGATTCTTGGATAGTTTTATGGAAAACCCTTTTCCCAAATCCATCATTTTAATATAATATTAACAATACTCCACTGGTATCCCATTGTAATGTGTTTACAAATTAAATGTATCATAAAGATTATTATAAGGTTGGGTTACCTTACTCTTATGGACATCAATCTCCTCCCTGAACTACACAAAATAATCCATGTTAACGTATATTTAGTATGAATCTAACTAATTTGTTGATAAAGTTCATAACATGTACTTTCATTGGAAGGAATATCACACTCATTATTTAAGGGGTTTTCTTAGTCTCTAAATTTTAATATACATCACATACATATCAAATTCATAAATATAGAATCACATGGAAACTTTATTATCTCGTTTTTTATTCCTTAATTATTCATGACTCTACGGATTTTGTTTTTTAATTTATATTCCATCCACAAAATTAATTTTTTGAACCATATTAATACATAAAACTTTACATAAATCACAATTTTTGTTACATTGAAAAAAAAATAGAATCCAAAAGATTTTAAAAATATCCAAATTCATCACATGCAGGAGGTATAAGAAACAATTTCATATAATGGTTTCTAATTATTTAAAATTAGTAACCCCACAAGAGTAATAATTGAGAAATAAATATCTAACCTCCACATTTCTAGACATGTTATTAGCCTCTAGTACAATGACCAGTCTACCCCAAAGTCTCTCTAACCATGATTCTTTAATCAATATAGATCTTAATTTATTCATAACTATAAATTCTAATATGCATAAACAATACTATTCCTATAAAATTTAATCTAATAAATCGGTAATAAATAAAATTCCATGTGAATGAAAATAAATATTATTTAGTTATTCCTACCATATGTTACATGACATGGAAATTTTATAATAAGTAATTTATCGTATAAGTTAATTCATACACAATATACACCTCATATAACCATTTTAAATACATGAATATTTAAAAGGAATAAAATAAATAAATAAATCTTTTACTTATTTTTCCAAACATGAGACATCAATATGAATATTCCATATTTCATTTAGGAATTAAAATATTTCATTTATAATGTCTAAAATTACTCTTTTATAAATATATCATAATTTAAAAAAAATATGAAAAAAATATATTAAATTTTTAAAATTTTGTATTATAAAGTATTTTATGATAGATAAAACTATTATCTATTTTAATTTGTAATTCAATTTCAACATTTTATAAGTGTTATCATAGGATTTTGTGATTTTCTAGGATATATAGTACATATACATTATGACATGATCCTCTATTTTGTACATCCCTAAATAGTAGACATATCCTATGATAATTCATATAGAAGATTTATTATATAATTTAAAACCTTGAGATTTGATAAAACATACAATATAATTCATTAAATCATACTATATAATGAAGAAAACACAAAATCACATATTAGAACATCTTATATTGTAAATAATGACAGGTTTATCCAATGGCTAATTGTTAGCCAAGTTATGGATTATTTTATGATATATCCTTCCATACATTATAATATAAATTTTCATCATAAAATCAGAAATAAAATTAATGATCTAGATAAGGAAAGTATGGAAGCATGGAATTGGGGAGGAATTAATGAAAAAAAATGATATTATAATTTTCACCCACCAAGAAAGTATGTTATTTAGAATTTCTAACATCATAACAATCATATAATAAAATAAAAAATTCAGTATAAATAAACAGTCACAATCAATCCAACTAAAATTATATTTTTAAACCAAATGTATTTTAAAACATGATCAGTAAAAACTTCACACAAGGACATCATCTAACTAACTATTCGAAAGAATGAAATTTTTTATCCCTAGAACCACATATATCATGATAATTAGAAGTATATTATTCATCCCATATAATCTCATCAATGAAAACATCCATGAACAATGGTTATAAGAATTATGTCTTCTATATTTTACAATGAGATCCTCTAAAAATCAAAATTTCTGTTAAATTACACTCAAAAAGACATACAACCAAAGAAATAAAAAAAAGTTGATTCACAAGCACTTAATTGAGGGTTTTGATCTATAATATTTATGTATTATTCCTTAAAGCCTCATTAAAATCTATAGACATCATCATATCATAATCCTAATGCTAACATTCAAGATATTTGGGTTATGTTGTAATAAAATCAAAAGCTATAAAATCTTTTGTTGAAATGTTTTGTGTGACTTCATGTAGTTTTAGAAATTAGATTGATCACTTTGTCTCACCTAAACAAAAATAATCATAAGTTTTGTTCTTTATAATCATAACATTACCAAACCATTTTAGAATAAATCATATTTAAAATAAAGTGTATTTTGATATTTAGAAAAAATGATATGAATTTAGTATTTTGAATCAATAATATACTTATTATTAAAAATTAAAATACATGCATGGAAAGGTAAGCTTGAATGATATTTAAAAGGAAAAAAATATTTATAATTTTAGATGAAATTTCATTGGATTTTAACTTGAGAATTCTAATTTTCAGTTTAACATCAATGAGAACAAAAACTCTCCAAATTTAAATGATCTTTAAAAATAGTAGAAAAATTATTCCCCTATAATGAAAATAACATACCATATGTAATTTGTCTCCCCCTTTGTGATTTTCAAAAATTAAAACCCAAAATTATAAGAAAAAAATTAATTTAAACAAATAAAAGATGATTTGGAAGATATAATATAAAAAGGTGAAGACTTCATGTAGTTGATGAAAATATTACTACCCCTTAATATAATAAATTCATATATAAGAGTAACATATTCCCATATTAATATATTATAAACGTGTGTTTTGATTCCCTTATTGGGATTTATATATTACCCCTTTCTTCTATGTGTTCCTTAGTTTATCCTATGTACTTATAAAAGATTAAAGGTATTTGGAAACATTTTATGGATATACAAATAAATTTGATTTTTATTAGTCTCTTTTTGAGGAATTATGTACCTATTCTACCAATGAAACTAGGATTAAAGTTCTTTTGGGTTGTGTTTATTGGATTTTTATGTTAAAAATTATATAATAATGTATCTAAAAGTCTTGGGACACTATATTTGGTATCATGTAAATGTATATATATTTTTTATGATTATCCCGAGAAGAATTTAATGAGAACACTATTAATAAGTATAAGTATATGAAAACATACTAAAATTTGGGTAAATTATATAGCAAATTGTTTCCAAGAAATTATATCCATGTATGGATACATCAAGATGATATAGATATGGAACAGTTTTACCTTGGGGAAATAACCCTAAAAAGAGTGAATTTTTTATTAAATTAATTTTCAAATAGTGTAAAATAAGGATTCCTTTCTTTACACCTAGTTTGACACTCTTATGGGATATGATTTGTAAAATTCACAAACTCTCTAAGATGCATTATGAAGGACTTGAATAAATTGTTAGGTTAGAAAAATTAATAGGTAAATTATTATGGATAACCTATATTTAAACTAGATACTCTTAAGAAATTATTTACATGTCACATATATGTTATTTATATAATGTTCATAGTTTAAATTTTTATATGATTTTAAGTTTTACTATTATCTTCCCAATTTTTTTTCCATGATTATAATTAATGGAATGAAATATGAGGAACAATGATAATAACCATAATGATAGGAAATGTTATGTCCATTATAATGATATTCCAAACCTTATGGGAGTGGGATATGGGAACTTTATGGAAGAACATGCTCAGCTGACACATATTATGAATAAAAACTTGAATCATTTGGAATTACCTATTTTTTAGCAGAAAGATAAAGTTGTGTAAATGTCATGTATGAGACATAGGACTCCTACCTTTAATGGATCATCTAATACCCTTATCTTGGAAAATGGATTAACTCTATTTAAAATATATTTTCTATGCTGTAATGCTCAGAATAAAAGGAATTTATATTTGTTTTCTATCATCTTTATGGGGAAGATAGTCAGTGGTGAACATTAATCAATAACATGAAGTCCAAGGATGAAATGGATTCCATGTAATGGGAATCATTTTTAAAAATATTTTTCAATAAATATTATTCCTGAACTCTTCATCTTAAAATAGATAGAGAGTACTTCAAACTAAAAAAAGGAAGATGAGTCCATTGGGTCATACAAGGAAAACTTCACAAGGCTTGAACAATACACATCAAATATTATCATCAACACTAAATGTAAGGTATACCATTTCATTAGTGGGTTAAATACAAGTCTATGAAAATATTTAAAGATTCAAGGCTTTGAAAGATATAAATATGTTGTTTATTGTTCCCTTAATTTCAATTTGGGGATCATTGACTCTTAGTGGTCTCATGGTCTTAGAGATAAAATGAAAAAACTGGAGTTTAATTCTGGGGGATATACAGATAAATCTCATAGGGGAAAAATCCCAACTTCCAATGAATCATAATTGTGGGATGACGAATCCAAGAAATTATTTTAAGGGAGATGGGATATTTCTTTAGTGTGGAAAACAAGGACATCAAGATAATCAATACCGAAGAGAAATGGAAGAAACCCACTAATGTAGTGGAAGAAAAAGAAGTTTTGGATCAAATATCAGTATGTGCTACCTCATTTCAACTATAGAGACTACGGGAATTATTTGAACCAATTCCCTAAGATAAGGGTTGTTTATGACAATCATCAAAAAATGTTCATGTTTTCGAGAGCAAGGAATAAAATATTTTATCACTACTACTATGGTGGGTCCCGAAATTAATGTGGTGATAGGTACACTGGTTATTCATTAAAGAATATAGAATTTAATAATTGATTCTGGTTCTATGCATTATTTCATTTATTTCTAGTTTATAAGAACTATTTAAACACCACCTCAAAACATGAGGCTTTAGCTATCTTTAAGAACACAAATTGAATAAATTATTGCATCCTAAGTATATTACTATTACCTAATCAATGTTTGTGGAATGAACCTCCTAGTAAATATTATCAGACTTTATTTAGTGGAATTTGATGTTATATTATTCATGGATTGGTTGTCATTATATAGAGACAATATCAACCTATGGGAGAGGTATATCACTCTTCCCATAATGATTCATCCTATGATTTTATACAATTTTAAGGAAGAGGATGAATCTTTTTTGTAAAAAAAATGATGAAGCGTGGATATTATTACATTATGATAATGCATAACTAGATTGAATAATTGAAATAAAAAGGAAAGAATCATTCTTTAATACATGCTCATTATTATGGATTATACTGATGTATTCCTTGAAAATCTTATGGTCTTACTCCTAACTGAGAGGTTTAATTATCAATCAAACATATACCTTGATCTCTTCCAATATCCAAGGCCCCTTATATAATATACACTATTTAGTTATAGGCACTAAAGAATAAGATACAAGAGAATATTAAAATGGGTATTATACACCTAACTACTTCACTGTGGGGTGTGTCGGTCCTCTTTATCAAGAATAATTATCATTCATTTCACCTTTGCATTGATTATTGTGAACTCAATAAAATCATGATAATGAAAAAGTATCCCCCACCATGGATATATGAATTTTTCATCAACTATACAAGGCCTATAATTTCTCTAAGTTCAATATTTCTTCTAGGATATCATTAATTAAAGGTGAAGAAGTAAGATACTCCCCAGACTACCTTTTGAATACAGTATGGACATTAAGAGTTCACAGTGATACCCTTTAGACTTATTAATGTTCTAGTAATATTTTAGATGTAATGAATAGAGTCTTTAAATATTACCTTTTGAAAATTTTGGTCATCTTTATATATGATATTCTAATATACTCTAAAAGCAAAGAGAAGCATGAATTCCATTTTAATATTGTGCTAAATAATTTTTGAATGGAGAACCTATATGTGAATTATAGTAAATGTGAGTTGTGTATAGATGAAATATAAACTTGGGGCATGTTATCACACATAAAGTAATATATTTGTAGACCCATCTAAGAAAATGGGAAATAATGACTGTACAAGAACAAAATTATAATATAAAAATATAGTTTCCAAGGACTATCTAGGTATTATCATAGAATTGTGAAAAAATTATTATGGTTCTCAAACTCACTAACCAAGATGACTCAAAATGGACTAAAGTGTTTCTAAACTAATGAATGTGAATAGAGCTTCAAGGAATTGAAAAATATACTTATAATTACACTAATACTCACACTTCCCCCAAGTGGTGAAATTTTTATGGTATATAGTGATGATAAAAATAATGGATTAGGTTGTGTGAAAATGATAAATGATAAATTCATAACCAATTCCATGATGTTGTTGAAAGTTCATATGAAAAACTATCCAATGCATGAACATGATTTGGAACAGTGATCATCATGTTAAAAATATAGTGAAATTATCTGTATGTGGAGAAATGTGAAATATATGTAGATATTAAGAGCCTAAAATATATATTCACACAATAGGATATATGTTCCAACTAAGATAGTTAGATATGATCAAGGACCATGACTTCCCTATCTGCTACCGTCCTGAGAAAAAAAATTGTCATGTAATCAAATTAGAAAGGGTCTATCAACCTTATCAATGATGAGAATTGATAAGGATCAAATTTTTTTATACATTCAAAGGATAAACATAAGAAACATAATGGAAGGAAAATTATCATTCCATTCTTAAATGACTGATCAACCATCCCTTTTGAAGAAGATGAAGGATGGTTATAGAGATTATGCGGAAATATAGAGGAAGGTGGATGCTATAGAAAAAGATAAATCCTTACAGTTCAAAATATATGAATAAGGAGTTGTGATATTTGGTTCATGATTATGTGTTTCATAAAATATTGAGATGAAGCGGAATTTATAAAATGGTTCACAAATATCAACATTATCAATCCTATCAAGGATCATGAAGTTTTATGGATATCTCTAAGAGTGATATTGGTGGGAAAATATGAATAAAGAGATTGGAAAATATACTTCAAAATACATGGTATATCAGTAGGTGGATCCAGAAGGGAAAAGGTCTAAGGTGATGATTCAACCATTTCTCATACATGTATGAAAATAAGAAAACATCACAATACACTTTTTCACTTGTATTATTAATAAATAAATATGAAATAATTCTATATGGTTTGTGGTGGACCATCTTATATTGACTGCTCATTTATTCATTATTAGAGAGGACTTCTATGTTGATCAACCTACAAGGATATACATCTAAGAAGTGGTAAAGTGTAATAGAACAACATTATAAATTGTATTTGGTCAAGATATAAAATTTACCTCCAGGTTCTAGAAACGTTTTACATGTCCTCTATGTATGGATTTGAAATTTGGTATGGATTATCACCCCAAACTTATGTAGAGTCTAAGTGAACTGTCCATACACTTAAAGAAATTATGGTAGAATACTCGATAAACTTAAAAGGAGGATGGGATCAATATATTCCTCGTGTAGAGTTCTCATACAATAATATATTTCAGTAATGAATCAAAATGGACCAATAATAATACCTTTATTTAAATATTTCTCTAAAAACATAATGTTTTAAGGAATATGTGGAATGTAATTTACAAGGGCATGAAAATGTTGAGAAAATGGTAGAAAATTTCAGGACCATTCAGCATCACATTATGGCTACTCGAAGTTTATGGAAGATATATTTTGATAATAATTGATGGGACCTAGAGTTTGAGTTTATATAAAAATTATTACTTTATATATATATTTGAAAGAGAGTCGTGAGATTTTAGAAGAAGGAAAATTTAATTCCTAGGTACATCAATTCCTTTTAGATTCTTGATCACAATGGAGTTATGGTCTATCAAATATAACTCCCACCAATTTTTTATTGATTACATGATGTATTCTTTGTATTTCTATTAAGTAAATACTATATGCCTCACATGAACTGAATTTATAGGTATTACAGCTGGAAAATGAGATCTCTTATGAGGAGTACACTATGAAGATCTTGGACTACAGAGATAATGTTCTACAAAACTAGACAACTCACCCAGTCAAAGTACTGTTTAGAACCCATAAGTATAAGGAGGTGAAATGGTATCTAGAAGAAAACAATGAAGCATGATTAACCTCATCTGTTTTAACCGTATTTTCTAAAATGAAATTTCAAGGGAAAAATATCTAAATAAAGGAATAATTTAATGAATAGAATATTTTAAATGGAATTTCCCTTTGGTTTTATAAATGTGTTATATTTGATAAATCACATGAACCACATGGGAAAACCAAAAAATATCAATATAATAATTTGAAAATTATATTTAGAGAATAAAAATGGATATAATAATTGAAAGTATAACAATGGTACCCAAAAGAAATTTGATAACAATAATAGGAAAATATGGATCTGCTTGATGTCACAAAATAATAGTACTCTCAAACAACACCATAAAAATGAATAATAATTTTACTAATTAAATATTAATTTTTTAAAATGAATATATATATATAACATTAATGGATAACAGAAGTGCATTAAAAATGAATGAAATATGAGGTATTTATAGAAATTAGAGGACTCATATAACCATTACAAATATAACTAATGTAATAGAATCATAACTATTAGAATAGTAATATGGTAATTTTAATAATTACATCACCAATGGAAATTGAAATTAATATTTTGGTACATTAAGCGGTAGCTTTTGAGGAGAAAACCAAAAGAAGAGGTATGATTCTTGACTAATCTCTTTCATTTTTTATTCTCCTTATACCACCCCCTTATGTTTTCCATAAAACAATAAATAGTAAAATAAATATAAAAAATATATTGATATTTAATTATTTTTTGTAATATCTATCTTCTTCCCTCCTTTATTTAGATTCTAAAAGGAAAACATTGTTTTCAATATTGTTGGTTCACCTCCTCCATGAACAATGTGCTTTTTTTTCTCCAACACCTTAAATTTAGGTAATTGAAACAAATTATGGTTAAATATGATTATAATAAGTATATTATAACTTATATAAAGATATATAACTTTTTAATAATCATCTAATTAAATTAAATGAATCTAGTTCATAATAGTTGGTAAAATTGCATAAATGAGCTAACCATGTAACATTGATTTTTTTACTAAGTAAACCATCCATATTTCATACCAAAATAGAATATTGGTAACACGCTAATATTTTAAAATAACAATTTTGTGTTCAATAGCGTATATGATACACAAAACTAAGCTTAAATAACCTATGAATTATATTATTTAAATATGATATTTATAACCTAGTGGTTGAATTGGAGGGTATGAATAGGATTGAACAAGTTCTGAAATATATATATAGGGTGGAATTAATAAAAATTTATTGATAAATTCTCAGTAAATAATCACCCATATTTTTAGTATTCATTTTATTCATCAGAATACATTTTCTTCAAAAGTCGTTTTATTTTTAATTTTTTTTAAATTATAATTACTTTAGAATAATTTTAGAAACATTATTTTATAAAAATAATGAATTTGTTAAACTATAATATCTTAATTATCTTAGGGTGAGATTTTGGTATTTTTTTGAAAAGTGTGATTTTTTAGCAAAATAGTTAAATATACTTCTTTTTGTAAAACTATCATTTCTATTAAATAAAATATGTAATTTAAAAGTAAAATTATGATTTGAATTTTATTTCAAAGGAAATAATATTATTGAGTTATATTTAAAATAATTAATTACATTTTAATCATATTAATACCTTATTTTTATTTTTATGCTTAAAATACATTTTTCTGAGGAGAATTTTATAATGTACAATATTCATCCATTATAATTAATTAAAATAACCAATAAAAAGGAAATATTTAGATAAAATTTATAGACTATATATCTAAATATATTAATTTAAATCATTATAATTATGGTCAATATTCATTTATTTAATGTAACCTCATCTTATACTTGAAAATGCATTTATTGTAAAAATATTTTTCAACACGATTTACAGGTTTGTTTTTAATATAAATTTAAAAAATAAAGTGAATTTAATTTTAAAAAAAAAATTAAATATTTTGAATCATAATAATTAATATTAGTTAATAATTAAAAATTAAATTTGGGTCATAATTATTATTAAAAATATTAAAAAATAATAATACTGTTATGGTTAAAACGGGGTTTGTGTGTTAGATGTGAATATGTTAAAATTAATTTTCCACACCAATTGAATTTATAATCTATAAATTGTATTTAATATATTTAATAATAGAGTAAAAATTATAGAGTAATAATAATTTTATATTAGGCCTTAAGGACAATTTCTTGGGTTAAAAACTGTTTACCGTGGTGAAAACTAATATAGTAAAAGTAATTAAACATACAAGATAAGGGAATTAAATGTTTAAAAAATGTTTATTTTTATGTGGTGAAATTTTTTATAGACCTTACCATTCATACACCCCATTATTAATCAATTTTTTAGGCACATGGGTGATAGTGAATTTCTATTATTGGATAGTTTTGGGTATTTAAAAAATTGTAACTCCTCCTAAATTTTAAAAGGGCACTACCTCAGCTCACTTATTCACACCACTAAAGCCTTTTGGATCGACTAAAAGCCAACTAAATATCTCTCTATAATTCATATACATATTATATTGCTTTTTTCTCGCAAAATACCAACCATGGGTTCCTTAGGAAGATATCCAAATGATGTTTCTTCAATATAAGGTAATAATCTTAATAAAGCACTTTATTGTTCTTTCCTCTTTTACAACCGTCAATTATGTATTAGAACTTATAATATAATTACACCATTATCTATAATATACTTATATTTTAATAGTTTTAGGGAATATTAGTTATCTATATACTTCTCCATAAAATGAGAAACAAATCCATCGCTTGTGTGTACAATGAACTACCACCTCACAAACCGATGTAATTTGTTTTCCATAACCAAATCAATTAATCATAATAGTGATGAAAATAATGAAAATATATAACACTTATAGAATAATATTTATTCTTAGAAATTAATATCTCATACACTTCTTTAAACTTTTATCCATTAAGAGAATTATATTTTTTATCGTGTGTATGTATGGCCTACCATCTCCATGAAGCGATGTAATTCATTTTAAATGTCTAAATTCTAATAATAGTTCAAGAAATGTGTCCAATGAAAAAAAATATGACATTTAAAACATTAATATTATTCTTGATATGATGTTTCTATATCGTATTCACAATAACCTTAAAAATCATGACAAAACATGCATGAGAAAATGAGGCAATTAACACCTAATTTAATGGTAATAATGAATCATTATTACAAAAAGATTTATAAAATGTTATAATATTAACATATATGAAATTATAAATATTACTATGGTTTTTTTATAAATCAATAATATGTTTGAAACCCTTATATAAGAGGTAAAATCAAGAGATGTAAGAGACATCGTATCAATTTCCTTTCATTGAGTAATATGTTAATGTTATGAACCTAATTTATTATATGTCGGTTATATACAACCCCACTTACTAGTAATATCATAAATAATTCATAATACATGTTATCTTAATTTTTAATGTGAATAATTTCATCCAATTGTATTTTACTTGAATGCTACCAAGTGGTAAGGATTTTCATAACAGAATTTATTTTCATTGGGTTATATTACTTCTACATTATCTCAAATATTCTATAATTATGTGTGTATTTAATTTTTATTAGTTTATATTGTATTTAAAATTATTTAATGGGGATTTAAATTTTATAAAAATAATAAATCCATTGATAGGACCTCACTTTAATGTTATGGTCTTGTTATGATATTTCATATCCATTTCCACTCTATTGAGACATATTTGGTATTACACAACAAATATGTTATAATGTGTATATATTACCCCTTTGATATGTTATATCATGAATATATTAATATAAATGGTAATTAATTTTTCATTTGAATTTGTTTCATTCATGATGGTTATGATTCAAATGTTACCTAGTATATCAAGGTTCATTCATTGATATGATTTTATTCAGGATTGTTTATGATTGAATTTCCATTAAAAAAAATAGTTGGTAATTATTTAATAAACCCCTATAATTTTTTCCAACTATTGTTATTACTTAAATTTTTATGTAATATTTTTTGAGTCAATAATATTTCCTTATTAATTTTCCATTCCTTTATGATTTGAAAATCAAAAATAAATTTTCTTAATGAAAATTATCTTTCTTTATGAATTATTTTCTTAAGGAAAATTTCTTTCTCCAAGAAAAGTTATACCCTTACCTTGGTTTTCATTATCTTGTTCAATTTCTTCTCAAAACCCATTCTAACAACTTTTTACTAAATCAAAAATTAGTATCCCTATAAAAAATCTCGGAATACCATAGTTTCTTAAGATACCAATTATTACTGTTTTCACACTCTGAATTCTCTAAAATTCAGACTCTGAATTCTTTTAAATTCAGACTCCGAAATCTATGAAATTCAGACTCTAATGTATCTGAAATTCGGAATCCGAATTCTCTGAAACTAATACTCTAAATTCCTTATAATTAAGACTCTGAATTCATCCGAATTAAGAATCTAAAAACTATATAATTCAGATTATGAATTCTCCAAAAAACAAAATCTGAATATCCATGTTTCTAGAATATTATTTTTTATATTTATCCAGTGAATTATAATTTTCCTTATACTATGATTATCTAAATTTGGTTAAGCTATTTCATTTTCCTTAAACATTCTTTTGTAATAACAAAAATATGTTTTACAGTTCGCTTCTAACTAACTTTTGGTTGAGTGACATGTGTACAAGTCCCTCAAAAATTCAAGTAAAAATATGAACATTGGAGGAGTGAGCTAACCATTATCGTTTTTCCTATAAATAAGAGCTCATTCGAACGATCTCATTATTGATAAATCTATAGACTGATGATCCTAGAGATTACATGTTGTGAAGTGATTTCTAGAGAGTGAAAGACTCTCATTCCTTGTGTGTTTCATGAACATCTTGTTCATCCATGAACATCTTGTCTATCTTTCTTCCTGTGACTGCAATTGTTGTTCAGTACAATCAAGGCCTTCTAGGGATAGGAAGATAGAGTTGCTGAATACCTTGAAGTTACACATTTTGGGACATCTAAAGTGATAGAAACTAGAAGATATATGTTAAGAGATGAATATCAAGGATTCTTATTTATTTATAGAGAACCTATCTGACAAGTACAACAAATATTTATGACCATTGTCAAGAGTCTTAAATATATGGGAGATAAAGGTCTTGATGGTGATGTTCTTATGGATAAGATAATTGACATCATGACCAATGTGTGGGAATCAAAAAAGATAGTTAGTGATAAAAATAGAAAAGTATCTAATATTACTCTTGATGAGTTATTTGGAACTCATCTTTAGCATGAAACAAGGATGAAGGGAGATGATGATTTCAATAAAAATAATAATGGTAATTGAAGTGTATAATTCATTACTATATCTAAAGCCAAGGATTCAGAAAGGGTAACTAGATATAAAGGAAAGAAAGTTGTGATTATTTCTAAATCGATTGATAGTGATCATTCAGAGAATAAATTATCTAATATTTATTGAAGGATGAACAATATTGTGGGAAATAAATATTTTTAGTATAGATATAAACAAAAGATATAAAGGACAAAAAAGATTATGAAGAAACCTATTATAAATGAAAAATGGCTGGATATATCAGACCTGATTTTCCTATGCTTAAAAGAATAGAAAAAAGGGAAAATCATTCTAAAAGAAACATAATGAATTATTAAAAATCAAAGGGTAAAAATGTTTTCAAATAAAAGGATACTTGGAGTGTCAGTGGTGGGGAATATTCATATGAATCATTGGAATATGAATATTTAGGTCAAGATTATATTAGTCTTATAGCCATAGTACCTATTGAAAATAATTTTTTATGGATATGGTACACAATGTTGGATCTTTAACTAATATTTCTCTAATTGAAAATTTTCATAATAAATAGTATTACAACTCTTAAGATGATTAATCTTCATCATCAAAAGATAATACCTTAAATTCATTTGAATAAGATTCTAGATTTTCTAAACTAGTTGAGAATGAAAATTTTAAGGTAAAAAAGAAGTTAGATAAATAAAATTATAGAATATTTGTTTTAACAAAAGAAGTATTATATCTTTATAAGGATCCTGATAAAAAAACCTTTTTATTTTGAAAGTGTTTCTTTAAACCTAAAGTAAGTTTATTCTGAGAAGTATAAACTTTATAAGGATCATGAAAATGTTATTTCTAAGAAAAATAATTCATAGAATAACCTAAGTTCTAAAACTAATGACTTTGAGGATAATAATTTAGTCAGCAGAATAAAATCCATATTTTTTTCCTTAAAGAAACTTTTGTCAAATTTTACTTCAGGAAAAAATGAATTTGATTAAATGTATTCTCAAATTCATCTTCTAAGGAATAGTTACATATTTGGTTATACTCATTCAAAACCTATTTTTATTCCCAATTAGTTTGTACCACAATGCTGTCCCTTTTCTACTAATTTTCAATGTGGTGTACATTGGGAAATAAATTTTTCTTTAAATAAAACCCAATCTTTAGGTTTCCATAAATATTACTTTTTTTATAAAATGCGAATTCCTAAAATTTTACTTTCTGAAATTTCCAAATCCAATAAATTTTGGATTCCAAAAGTCTAACTCTTTTATTTCTAGAAACAAAAGTGATATTATTTTACAATTTATCATAATTCAATATCTATTTACTGATATTTTTACAAAATATTTACCCTCCAAAAGATTTTAATTCATTAAAAAAAAGTATGGAATGATAGTTGTAATGTAATATTTCATATTATCTTTTTTTTGAAACCTGCCTCCTTACATTAATAAACACTTTTTCATAGGGGGGGTACATTTGTTTATCCCAATTTTTTTTCTTAATAAAATTTTTCGTACTAAAAATATTTTTTTTCTTTAATCAATTTTTTCCTAACCAAATTTTTTTAATAAAATTTTTTATCCAAAATTTTTCTTTCTTAATCCAATTTTTTGGTAACCAAATTATTTTTCGTAATCAAATTTTTCGGAATCCAAAATTCCAGATTCAAAATTTTCCTTTCCTTAACAAAACTTTCTAGAATCTAATAAGAAACTTTTCATATATGACAATTATTTCTAAGTTGTCTAAAAGGTATATTTCCTTAAATAGATATTCATAATTATTTTTTTACTTGTTGGTATTTTTACCCTACTTTTAAAAAATTATTTTGGATTCACTTTCCATAAATCCAATTTTTTATTAAAACCTCAAAAGATTGGAACCCACTAAATCCTTTTTTGAAATTACTCTCAACTGTTAGATCAAATCGTTCTTATTTAAACCATTGGATTAAATTAAGAATTCAAATCTTCACCTCAAAGCATATATAAAATCCCCCTAATCCTTGTCACACATCGATTTCAAGAATTTGTGTGCCAGAGCTCTACTCCTCTTCCAAAAGGTTGTTTATTTTTTTCCAAGTATTATTACACACTAGATGTCACTGGAAGATTCCCCACATAAATAGATGTCTTCAAACAAGGAAATCAAGGATTTTAAAATCTATAGAGAAAGTTTGGCTGGCCCAAAAATATTTTCTATCTATAATTCGTTGATTACAAAAAATATCAAGGTGAATGGATGGGAGAGTTTGTTTATTGATAAGACGAAGAGTCAGGATCTGGTCTATCCAAACTTGCTTATAGATTTATATGATACAATAAGTTTTTATGAGGAAGGTGGAAGAGAAAAGTTTTTCATTTAAGAGGTACGGAAAACCTATTCTCTATCTTTCAATATAGTAGAAAATATTCCTGGAATTATGTATGATGGTGAGGCAATATTCTGCTCTCACAAGTTTTCATATTAGTGAGGATGATTTCAGAAGGAAAAGAAAATTGAGTGTCATAGACTCAAAGGGAGTAAAATCATCGAAGATCAACCATCTTTCAACAAATTTCTAGATTATAACCTTGCAGGTACATGGTTTTCTCATTCTGATAAAGGAAGGTAATGATTCTTTAATGAAAAGTCATATATTTATCTTAGAGTTTTTTGTTTACATTATAAAGGTAAATTTCATAAAGTACATCCTTCTTACAAAAACTGACAATAAGAATAGAAATCTAAAGTCTCACATTATCATGTATCTGGTGATCTTGTCGAAGATCATAGTTCTTTTTTTAGAATCTTTCAAAATCTCTTGGAGTTTTAAACCAAGAACCTTCAAGACTATGTTGAAGAGTGATGACACTTTGAGAAGGATGAAATTCAACTTTAATACAAAATCATCTGATTTTTATGATTTTTTAGAAATTTAATTTCAATTGTTAGTCAAGAAAACATTAGTAAGAGAAACATCCAAGAAAACATAGAAAATGAGAAAAGAGAAGTGACCATAATCTAAAGAAAAAATGTCAATTTCAGAAATCCAGTCAGCACCACCAAAACTGAAAAAGAAAAAAAAACCAAGATTCCGTGGTAGATAATTTGAGGGGGAATAAGAATAAAGAAAGAAAGAAATAGATATAATCTTTGTGCTAGATCTTTCTAAGGAAATGGCTCTAAAAATTCAAGCTTCTGAAGAATATAAAAAGCAAGGAAAATAAAAGAATCTAAAAAAAATGTCAAAAGCCGAAATTACCCAATCCTTACCCAAATATATAGATAAGGCCTCAGAAAATATTCAAGTTCCTTAATACTTTCTCTAATAATTAGTTCCTTTAGAAACTCTGGGAAATAAAATGTCAATTCTAGAACCTTTTGTGGAAGAAAATATAATTCACAGAGAATAATTAGAAGAATAACAAGAGGACGAATAATGTGAAAGTGATGATGTGATTAAGAATGTGGAAGAATACCATGAGAATGAAATTCCTTCAGACAATCTTTCAATTATAACTTCCCAGGTTGATTCAACCAAAAATGTTTCTCAATGAAAAGATGATGATGTAAAGACTGATATTGATAAACCATATGGTGATGAGAGTAGAAATCATGATTTCATCCAACATAATGATGATAAGGAAGATTCTATGAAATAATCGGTTGATTAAGATAATATATTCCAACTCTCTGATAGTGGGAATGAGTCTCTGAGGGATGATAAAGTTATTTCCAAAGTGGATAAATGAAAATAGGTGGTTCTTGGTATGCCTAAGAATTATGTTCTTATAAAAGACAACAAGGATGTTTGTGGATAATCCAATAGAAAAGTTTAAGAGCTATAAAACGTATTCTCTCCAGTAAGGTAATTAGCTCTCGAATCATTATCTTCGATGGTTCTGGATTTCATTATTAATTATTTTAAGAAGTTATTAAACAAAATACCTTTGATCAAAAGTATTGATTCAAGATATCAGTTGCTTCAATATTATTTCAATCACAATTCATATTTGTTAAGCATGATCATGGAAAATTTTATAATGATTGAGGCAGATTTCAAAACTTTTTTTATTGGTTATGATGCTCAAAGTACATCATGTATGGAAATAAAAAAATATTCTAAAATAATGATTCAAGACGTGATAATATTAGATGACTTCCGTGATTCAATAAAACATTCTTTGGATAAGTTATATGATAGAATCAAAAACATTTCAATAAGTTTTTTAGAAAAGTCGAATCTTGAGAAAGTATCTCTGAATCAAGAGGATAAAGATATGAATGGGAAGTTAAATTTGGTATCATTAAATTTAACGTGATAAGGGGAGCTTAGGGAATAGTTTGAAGAAAGGTTCAATTAGTAATAATATTTAGTAAAGACTCTGGAGAAAATTATGAAGTTTCGAGAAGAAAAGATCAAGGATATGGAAAATAAAAATCAGGATCATGATTAGTTTATTAAGAGGTTTGAGGATGATCATAAGGAGAATAGGAAGTTAAAGGCTGCCCTGATAAAGATTATTCCAAAAGAAAACAAGGGTGAATATTTTTCATGTTAATCTAATATTTTTTGTATTTTGACCCTGTAACAATTTTTCCTATCATAATGAAACTTTATTTATTCTTTAATTGTTTTTTATTTTATATCATTATCCTTTCAGGTAAATTCTTTCCCCTCCATTAATTTTTAAAAATCACAATTTGGTTGAAAAGAATGATAAAAAAATACTAAGTATAAAGAAGAGAATACCCTAAAAAACAAGGATAATATGTAAGGGGGTTCTTCTTAAAGAATATTTTATTAAACAAAAAAGGGCCACTTCTATAAGAAAGACAAGTATTTGATCCTTAGGGATTTCAAAACCTAATGGGGATTTTATTGTATTCATCATAGATTATAAGTAAAGGGAGATATTTTTTTCATTTAAAGATAATTCCTTATCCCATATATTCTTTTTCGAAAGTTTATTTGTGATTTCCAAAAAGGGGGAGACTGTTGAGTCAATAAGGTTTCCTTATGAAATTTAAATTCCTTTATGTTTTCAAAATCAAAAACACATTTTCCTAAGGAAAATTATCTTTATATTAGAATAATTTTCTTATAGAAAATTTTCTTCCTCTATGTAATGTTTTACCCTTACCTTGGTTTTCGTTATTTTATTCAATGTCTTCTCAAAACCAAGTCTAACCATTTTTTATAAAGTAAAATATTAAGATCCTTATCAAAAAGCTTAGAATCATATAGTTTTTTAAGCTACCAAGTTTCTATAAAATTCAAAATCTTATTTCTATAAAATTAAGTCTCTAAATTCTCTAAAATTCAGACTCTAAATTCTCTCAAATTCATACACCAAATTATGTGAAATTAAGACTCCTAATTCTATGAAATTCAGACTTTGAATTCTCTAAAATTTAGACTCTAAATTCTTTGAAATTTAGACTATAAATTCCTTAGAATTTGGACTATGAATTCCTCATAATTCAGACTCTAAAAACAATATTATTTAGATTCTGAATTCTTAGAAAAATAAAATCTGGATATCTATGTTTCTATAATCTTATTGTTTATTTGTAGACTCTAAATTCTATTTTTCCTTAGACTCTGATTATCCAGATCTGGTTAAGCTGTTTAATTTTCCTTAAACATGCTTTTGTAATAATAAAATTATGTTGTATAATTATCTTCTAACTAACTATTGGTTGAGTGACATGTGTACAGATCCCTCTGAAATTCAAGGAAAAATATGACTGTTGGAGGAGGGAGATGACCATTGAAGTGTTTCCTATAAAAAAGATCTCATTCAAATGAGCTCATTATCGATCAATATATCGACTAATGATCCTAGAGACTAGAAGCTATGATGTGATTTCTAAAGAGAGAAAGACTCTCGTGCCTTTTGCGTTTCATGAACATCTTGTTCAGTTGTGAACTTCTGGTTCATCTTGATTCATGCAACTCTAATTGTTTCTGAGTACAATCAGGGGATTCTAGGGATAGAAAGACAGAGGTTCTGACTACCTTAATTTTTTAGGGCACGTAGGGATAGTAATAAAGACTCTGATATTCTTATTGATAGCTTACCCTGGTGTGGGTAAGATGGACTTTCTTGAAAGTATAAATAATGGGACCTTTATCCAAGGTTGTTGGATACCCTACTCTTTGGGTTAAAATATTTTCTAATTGTTTACATGATAGTTTTTTCATGTTTTATTTCTGCTCTATTTTGATAAAGAAAGAAATTATAACTTTCTTTTACTTTATTTTACTTTTATGTACTTTGATAAATAAGATTCTATATGATTTATGGTAGAATCAATAAAACTTAAGTTCTTTTTCCAGATCTATATTTCTTGACCCTAAAAAATTTTGTTTCATTGTTTAGAACTAAAAGGGTTTGTGAATTTACCTTGTTTAACTTTGTTAAATATAGTATTTTCCCTTATGGTTAAAAACAAATGTTTTTAAACCTATAATTTACCCCCTTCTTGTAATTTAGCATCTATATATATAATTTTGATCCTAAAATAGTTAAATTTTCTTCTCATGGGTGCTTAAAATTAATAATAATGTGTTTTTAATAAAATTTGGCATTATTAATCTCTTCAGTCAAACATCCTTTTCTTTCAAATCCATGTTTTCTAAAAAAAATAAATATTTTTAATATTTGCTTATTATTTTTTAATTTCATTTTTACCTATGATTTTATTTTTACAAAAAAATTAAAATTAATATACCCATCCTTTCCCAAAAGAGGTAAGTTTTGACATTTCTTATAAAAATGTGAAAGGAATCTTCATTTTAATGTACTTAATGGGTAGATAATTTCCCAATATCATGAAAACACATTTATTTGAAGGTTAATTTAAAATTTTAAAATTTTATTTTAAAATAAGTTTTTCCCAAATATGCAAGAAATTTTTTATTATTAAAAGTGTTTTCCAAAGATAAAAAGATATTTTCTTCAAGATTATTTCTAATGAACTTCTTATAGTCTTTATATTAATTAACAACAATAACTCTTTATTTTAATATACTCCATTGGGGATATGTTCTAATGATTCCATCCTTATTCTTTCTTTGAATAGTTTATGATCATTTTGACCAGGTGAAGTATTTACACTTACTTTCTCGATTAATTTTCTAGTTGTTAACATTCAATTGAAATATTCACTTTATTGTGATCATTTTTAATTGGATATTAAATTTCACTTAAATATCTATTTTATATATTTATCTGGTATATTAATATTTTCTAAACCGTATAGCATTTTTACTTTTTTTACTTGGATTTTTTTTGAATAAATGTGTAAATAATGATAAATTGTCATGACTCGTCCCCCGGGGCCAGTGTCGTAACTACCCCAAGCCCGCCTTCCATAGGCCAGGGGCTGGCCACTAGCACCAAAGCCGTATATCCCTAAACTGAGAAGTAATTTCCTTTATTACTGTAAATAATCACATCAGAGTACACAACTGGATGCAAAACACTAAGTAAAAACTATATACAAAAAGTGTACTGGAAAGTAAAAGGGGTCAGAAATACAAGCCCAACTGTAAAGTACAAGTACAACTGAAAAAGATACAAACAACTGAAAGGTAAAGAGAAGATCATGAATCATCCTCCGGGGTTCCTACCTAAAGTGTAGGTACAGATGGACACCTAAGCACTCCACGTCCATCAGAGTCCTCTGTGTACCGACTCGTTGAAAGTTCCACCTCTGGGTACCGTCTAGTCCTGGAACTCTCGGCCTCCGTCATCACTGTCTGTCGTCTGCATCCCACACAACGTGGTGCGGGCATAGCTCGTGTAGGGGTGAGTATGATGATACTCAGTAGGGAACCCGCGACCCTCAAGGTCTCACAAAATCTAACAAGGATAAAAAAATGTATGAAAACAATGGATAACCATTACATAGGTATATGCCCATACATATAACGAAGTTATCTAGTAACTCATCTCAATCATGAGGAAAACACAAAAGTCAAAGACTTAGCTCAAACAAGGATTTTTAATATAAAAACCATGTCTGGTGGCGTAATCCTCCTCTATCGATTACAGTGGGCCTTCCGCGTCACACAGAGGCGCTTCCCACTATCCTTGGACTACTGAGACACTCCTCCTGTCGAGTGTTGTGGGTATGTTGCGTCACATAGATGCGCTCCCCATCATGGGTCTGCCATGTCATACAGAGGTGCTCCCCCTAATAGCCTATAGAGGTACTCCTCCTATCGAGTAGTGTGGGACTTTTGTGATCAAACAGAGGTGCTCTTCCGCCATGGGTCTACAGCATCACACAGAGCCGCTCCCCACTAGGCTAGTCGAGTCACTCCGAGACGAATTTGTCAAGTAGTCATCAAGTTTAATCTAGCTACTAGGTATCTATACTCTGTCTTCTCCTCACCAGAAGGATCCACTCCAGGACCTAGTGGACGATACTCCAAGTGTCACAAAGTCTCATGTAGAAGTACCTCAAAGGACCACCACATCATAGGAGTCTAAACGTAACAGACAGTGCGTCAATCGGAGGCCCGATCTATGAGATATTAGCAATTATGTTCCAAGGGACCGGTTGGTTTTTATGCTCAATCGAACCTGAACGTATCCCAACTGTGTCCAAACCTCAAGTGGGGTATTCCAAAAGAACTGCCTCGCTTTAAGCTTTTCTTCGCCGTAGACGGTTTGTTGATCTAACACCTGTAGCCCAAGATATGAAAAAAGGTGTATTCGGGCTAATCAGGTCTGGACTGGGGTCTAAACCAGTCCACGTGTCTGACCTGGAAGGTGTCTCAGCATGAGGGGTGGGCCGACCCAAAGTGGCATCCCGGCCTGAAGGCGGCCCGGCCTGAGGGTCCGGCCCGATCTGAGGGGGCGGCCCGACCCGAGTGGGTGGCCCGGCACGAGAGGGAGGCCCAGCCTATAAAGACCCTTAAATTTCAAGGAAATGTTTTTTTCTTAATTTTCTTTGAAATTTTACAAGAACGCAGTTTTTGACGGCACGTGATTCCGAGGCCCGGTGTGCCCGGAATCATTTTCCAAAGTTTGGCTTGGGTACGTTAAGTGAATGAACGAGCGGGTTTTTCTAACTTTTGAACCGGTGCTCGAATTCTGAGGGCACCGATGGAATCGCATCGCCGGTATTTGCTTAGAAATGCCTCTTCTGGAGTTGCGTTTGCTCGGGTGTGGTTTTTAATTTTCGGGCTTTATGTTAAGAAATAAAATAATGTGGTATGACAACTTTATTTTATTTCACATAGAGCCGCTTAAAAGCCAATTTAAGCTGCTTAAGCTGAGTTGAAGTGAATAGGGTGGAACCCAAAAATATCCTACCCTCTTGGTATGATATTTGTGAGTTGGGGCCCACATGAGCCCCACCGTTTCTTTTCCGCTAAGTAACGCACCCGCGAAAACCCCTATTAATTGAAAGTCAACTGGGGCATTTTTTAATCTATTAAATGCTCTTTTTAATTGGGCAGTTTTATTCGTTTAATTAATTCTATGAATTAATGGGTCATTACTTAACATAGTTTTTTCATTTGTTGGAATGTAATAAAATAAGACCAACATTCTTCATCTTGTGTGTTGTTCGTTGAGAGGATTTGACAGAACATTAAGTCCTTCAACCTCCGTCGCGAAGAAAGTGAAGAACGCGAAGAACGGGAAGAACGTGAAGAACGCGAAAAAATTTGGCCTTCGATGAAAGGTGACGAAGAATGCCAAACCCTCGGAGATCGACGACGCGGCGTCGTGTTCCGCGATGCCAACGATTCTCGTCCTGCGACGTTCCTTCTTCCGCGACAAATCTTCGAATATCCGGTTTAGGTGGGAGTTTACGAATCTTTTAAATTCCTTTGTGGATTTTATACATGACATGGATTTAATTCGTGTAAATTAATTCCGTGTGTTTTCTTTACACCTCAGAGATCGCCGACGCGATGTCGTATACCGCGACGACGCGACGCCCTTCCGCGACGCGATGATCCTCTTCTTCCGAGACGATCAATTCAGTGAAGAATGCACGCTCGACAATGATGGCGAGGTAGGGTTCGTTTTGAAAATGTTTTACCATGTTGTTTTCCTCCAAGGTAGGAACTCGAACCAACCAAATTAACAAGTTGGTTCGCGGATCATTATTATTGCGGGATGTGGTTTATCAATTGCTGGAATTTATGTTTTTTTAACCGCTAACGCGATGAGTGCGGACTAACGAACAATTCCGAACCCACCTCACTTTTTCATTCTTAGTGTGCGAAACAACGTACGATGACAAACGAAGCCGCAATGGCGATTTTTGGGCCTGGAAGTGAAGAATGGGACCCGGGAGGAGCCACGGCGCAGACGAAAGTGGAATCAGACCACCAGAGCAACTCCGGTGGCCCGCAGAATCCACCGGCGGCACCCCGGTGACCGGAAGCGGCGGCGGCGACCCAGCGTGCCCCCAGATGGAGTCGCCGCGGCTGAAGCCGTGGCGGCGGCGGCCGACCAGACCCGCGACTGTGTGGGTCCAGCGACACATGGGACGCGACAAAGCCGCGTCCGCTGACCAAGCGCGGGGCCACCGCACCTCATCCCACGGGGGAAGCGCACCTCGCGGTTCCTCCACCCAACCACTTAGCTGAGCCGAGCCTGGCCAACCCGCCATGCCGGGTCGCGCCCAGGCCGGGCCGGGTCGCGCCCAACCGGGTCGGTCCGGGCCCAGACCCCCCGTTTCCGGACATTTTCGGTATTTTGCTCATAACTTGATATACGGGCCTACGAAAGACGTGCCGTCAGTGGTAATGCGATCCTTGGATCGAGAAGTTCGGTTTGATATATCACACTCAAGGTTTCAGAATACTTTGGGTTCGTCAGGGTCGGTTCGTACACGAAACCAACTGGGCCCTCGGAGCGGAAACACTCATTCCATGAGCTCCGGACGTCCGATTGACGTGTCGTCGACTTTTTTGTTTTCCTCTAAGTGAGACGGATATTTTGGATTACTCTGCCCGAGGTTTGGATGCAGGTGGAGTATGGTCAGGTTGGTTTTGCCTTAAAAACCAACCGAGCCCCTGGGACGAAAATGCCAATAACTCTCAGACCGGGCGTCCGATTGGCGCGCCGTCTGCGACATTGAGTTCCTGTTGACTGTACGGAACTTTTGGATACATCAACTCTGGACTATGTGTCAGTTGATGTATCAGCCTCTTGGCTCGTGGAGCGGACCCTCCTGAATGAGATTGCTATGTGCGGGAACCTTAGAGCTAGCTACGACTGCTACTATGACGACGACGACTGTACAGAGATCCTCAGTGGATTCGACGGCGACAACTACAACACTTAGCTATCCTTTGTGGGTTAGTGCTACCGATCTTGTGTGGGTCCGATCCTGTGTGGTTCAGCGCTCAGCGGTCCTGTGTGGGCCAGCGCCTACAGGTCCTGTGTGGGCCCGATCCTGTGTGGGTCTTTGCGGGTGTTAGTTACCTATCGATCCTTTGTGGATCATATCCTTTGTGGGTCATTGCGGGGGTTAGTACATATCGATCCTTTCTGGGTCCGACGACTTATATGGATCAATGATCATCTCTATCGTCATTTGTAGAAGTATACCTGTGTGATCTGAATCTTGTTACTCTTCTTTGTGGATTATGTTGTGCTATCCTATGTGGATTTACGTTTTGCTTTCCTGTGTGGACTGGGTTGTACTCGAGCTCGAATGTTGGAGCCGAGTGAGAATTGACGACTTAGGTATATGTATGGGCATATACCTAAGCCGTGTCAGATGTTACTTCGTGATTGTATCTTTCCTTTGTGGTTTATCCTTTGTGGATTTTGGGAGACCTTCGGCGGTCTCTGGGTCCCTACTGAGTAGCTTATACTCACCCCTGCACGGGCTATGCCCGTACTACATTTTGTTGGTTGCAGAAGACAGACAACGCTGATCGTGGTGGAGGCTTGCGGAGAAGGACGGTACCTGGAGGTTGACCACTGGGCGGGACGTACTCGGAGTGGTCGGCTGGACCCGAGGAGCAGTGGAGGCTTTCTGTACCCACCCTTCAGGTGGGACTTTCAGTGGACGGCTCGACGTTGCGGCTTTACCTTTCAGTTGTTGTTTTCCCCTTTCAAGTTGTACTCTACTTTCAGTTTGGGTTTGTATTCTGGCCCACTTACTTTCCACACTAACTGTTCTACCAGTTTTTACTTAGTGTTTACTTTTTCCGCTTGCTTACACTGTGGTGCTTGTTTACTTTACAAAGGCAATGCCTTCCCTTTACCGGGATTTACTCCTTGGTGCTAGTCGTCAGCCCCTGGCCTATGGAAGGCGGGCTTGGGGTAGTCATGGCACGGGCCCCGAGGACGGGTCGTGACACGGCCCGAGAGGGGGGACAACCTAGCCCGACGACCTGTGTGGTTAGGATAGAGGGTGGCCCGCGTTGCCCGACTGGCTGGCGGCCCATGTGGCCGGCTGGTTGGTGGCACGGTGTGGTCGGTCGGCTAGCCCTCGTGGCCCGGCTAGCCCCGTATGGGGGGTTACACCCCATGCCTTTGGCAGTGGTTGGCGCGTGGCACCAGCCCGGTCACCACCGGACCCTTTGGGTCCCACCTGTAGCGCACACCAGTGGTCGGCTCAGCCGGCCGCCCTCCTCTTTCCGTTGCGGCCTATGGTTGTCGTTCTTCTCCGGCATGGCACGATGGCACCGCACCCATCCTGTCCGACCATCGTGGCATTCACGATCGCGGTCCCCTTCTTCTGGCACGGTTCAATGGCACCACGACCCTCTGGAACTACCGCAACCCTCCTGGTCGTAGCTCGGTTCTCTGTGTGTCGCGACGGCTCCACGCCCCTCTGGCGACCCGGCATCCCTTGAGCCACCAGCTTCTTCCGCGGCCAGCTCGTTGTCGGTCGCCGCATGTACCGCAACGGCGAGTTCCTCCACTGCGATCCTTTATTCCAGCAGCTCCATTGCTCTACCACCATCATCAACAAACAAGAACAATCAAAGGGGGGTCGGGCTGTGTTCGTGCGGTCCGAGCCCTCCATGTTATGTTGATATCAATCAGCATAACGTAATCTGAGATTTGAACAACGTAGAACAAGAATAAAAATTCAACTCAAACCCCTACCTCTCTTGTCATTCATTGACGGTGGAAGAAGAGGAATGGTGGACGTCGATTCATTGACATCAAAAAGTTTCTAAGGTAGGAGACCGAGGAAGAAGCATTGTCGGCGTTCTTCGTGGTCAGCTTCTTCTCTTTTGCTTCAGTCGAAGATCGAAGAAAGGTGTTCATCGTTCTTCATTGGCAGAAGAAGCCTTCTTCGTGGGCGAATTCCTTCTCTCCCAAAAGCTCCACCAAGATACCAACAAAAAATAATAGATGAAGTTGTCTATTATTTGTTGGCACAACCATTCGAATTCTTATGATTAATTAAATGAGACAACTCATTTAATTAATGGGTGGTGTTAGCTCAAAAAAATAAAGGGGGAAGGTGAAGAGTTTCATCTTATTTTATGGGTAGTTAAGGGGGGTTTAAATCTTATGTGGGCCCCACCAAGGATATCCTCCCATGGGAGGTTATGTGCGGGTGGGCCCCACCACCATAACCTCTAATGGGAGGTTATGGTGTGGTGGCCCCACCACTAACCTCCTCTTAGAGCATTAATAACCAAAAATAAAAATAAAGCTAACACTTTATTTTTATTCAATTTTAATTTAAAACCCCAAAAACTAAATTCCATTCTCGTTAGAACGCAACTACGGTGAAGGTCTCACTAAGAAATCAACGACGCTGTAAGTTCAACGGTGCCCTGAAATTTTAGTTCTGAGAACCGGTTCAAATGTTATAAAAACCCGCTCATACATTTACGTAACGTACCTAAAAAAACATTAGAAATTGATTCTGGGAACACCGGGCCTCGGAATCAAGCACTGTAAATTTTTGCGGACTCGTAAAAATCACATGTATTTAAAAACAATCATTCGATTTCTGGGTCTTTACATTTTACCCACCTTAGGGATTTACTTCCCTACAATCTACAACTCTAACTAAGGGAACAAATGGGGGTACTAAGAAGGAATCTGAGCCTCTCGTTCCTATGTGCTCTCATGGAGGTTCTCGTGATGCCAATGAACGCACACTAGATGTATCGAATGTCCATGTAGGACCCACTATTGTTGATCCTCAATCTCCACTGGAACCTCCGTGAAAGTCACCCCGTCATCGATGTCCAGCTCCCCATGGTTGATGATGTGGGAATGATCATGCAGGTATCTCTTTAGTTGTGATATGTGGAAGACGTCGTGCACCCGGTGCAACTGAGGTGGAAGAGCCAGGCGGTAATCCACCTCGCCTACTCTGATGAGGACCTATAAAGGTCCGATGAATCATGGAGATAACTTGCTGCATCAACCAAAACTCCATAGACCTCATCGAGGTGAGTCCCTTAGAAATATGTGGTCTCCATCCTCGAACTCTAGAGGAATCTGTCTCCTGTCATTATATGACTTCTACCTACTCTATGCAGTCTTCATCCACTCCTCGATGATCTGCCCCTTCTTCGTAGTAGCTCGTACCATATCTAGTCCCACTAGTGCTGACTCCCCTGGGTCTGTCCAGCACAGTGGTGATCTGCAAGGTCGACCATACAAGGCCTCAAAAGGTGTCATACCGATGGTGGAGTGATAGCTATTGTTGTAAGAAAACTCTACAAATAGTAAGTGGTCCACCGAGCTGCGACCAAAGTCGAGGACACAAGCATGGAGCATGTCCTCAAGAGTCTGAATGGTCCTCTCAGTCTGACCATCCATCGAATGATGGAAGGCAGTTCTCAGACATAGATGTGCCCTGAAAGCCTCCTGCAACCCCTTCCATAACCGGGAAGTAAACCGTGCGTCACGTTCAGAGACAATAGAAGTAGGTACTCCATGAAAACGCACAATTTTCTACACAAGAGGCATCCCATTATCTAAACTAAACCCTTCTCTCTAATTGATAGGAAGTGGGATGACTTGGTGAGTCGGTTGATGATCACACATATTGAATTGTGACCCCAAGCTGTACGTGGAATACCTATCACAAATTCCATGGATATCCCATCCCACTTCCACTCTGGGACCTCTAAGGGTTGTACCAATCCTGCTGGTACCTGGTGCTCCGCCTTCACTTGTTGACAAGTGAGGCGTCGTGAGACAAACTATGCTATTTCCTTCTTCATACCTGGCCACCAGTGCTGTCATCGAAGGTCCTAGTACATCTTTTCCACACCTGGATGTACCGCTAGAGGGGAAGTGTGGAACTCCCTAAACACTTCCTCCTATAGTGCTAATGGTTCCATGGTACATCCTCTAAAAAGGATGACATGCTCCCCACCTTCAGAAAATTCATCAGGTGTCGGCCCTGTAGATATCTGACCACGTTGTGTCTCACAGTCAACATCCCAATGTTGTGCCTCCCTGACTCCCTGAAGATGTGGGGGAGTGACTGTCAGAGACTAAAGATAAGTTTCTCTATCCCTATTCATAAATTATATCTGCAAGGTAGCTAGCTACTCTGTCACCTCTCCTAGCAACTGTATACCAGATCTCCTATTGAGCACATCTGCAACAATGTTCCCCTTCCCATGAGTATAGACTATCTCGAAGTCATAGTCCAAGAAGAACTCAAGCCAATGCCGCTATCTCAGGTTCAAGTCCTTCTGAGAGAATATATACCTAGGAATCTTGTGATCATAGTACACGGTAAAAAGTTATCCCATCAGATTGTGTCACCACATCTTCAAGGTGAAGACCACTACTGCTAACTCCAAGTCATGGGTAGAGTTGTTCTGATCATGTTGTCTCAGCTTCTGAGAACCATATGCGATCACAGCTCGCTCATGCCTTAGGACACAATCGAGTCCAGTCCCTGAAGAATTGTTATAAACTACATACCCTATGCTCTCGTCTGGAAGCCTCAAGATGGGGGCTCTAGTCAGCCTCTACCTCAGCTCCTGAAAGCTATGTTGGCATCTCTCCAACCACACGAAGGGTTTCCCCTTCTTCATCAAGGCTGATAGTGATGTTGCAGCTCTAGAGAAGTCTGGAATGGATCTTTGATAGTATCCAGCCAAGCTCAGGAAACTTTTTACCTTCGTAGCACTTCTGGGTGGCTCCCAATCAAGTACCGCCACAATCTTTGCTAGATCTACTGTAACTCCAGCCTTTGAGAAGACATGTCCCAAGAAGTGAACTTATCGAATCCAAAATTGGCACTTAGAGAGCTTAACATAAAGTTGGTGCTCTCTAAGTGTGTCCATTTCTACCTGAAAATGGTGGGCATGGTCCTCCTCAGTCATTGAGTAGATCAAAATGTCATCAATAAAGACCATGAAAAATAGATTCAGGTAAGGCTGAATGATCATGTTCATGAGACACATGAATAGTGCTGGAGCATTGGTTACATCAAAGGGCATAACCAAGAACTCGTAGTGGCGTACTGACACCTGAAGGTCATCTTCTACACATCCTCGTCTCGAACATTGATTTGGTGATTGCATGATCTGAGGTCTATCTTCGAGAACCACTGTTCTCCCTTGAGCAGATCAAAGAGGTCGTCAATCCACGGGAGTGGGTACATGTTTTTTATGGTCGCCTGGTTCAGGAGAATTTTTTCAACACAGAGGCTCAAGCTCCCATCCGCATTCTTGGAAGATAGAATTGGGGCTTCCCAGGGAGAAACATTGGGACTGATGAATCCCTTCACTTGAAAGTCCTCTAGCTATACCCGCATCTCATGAAGCTCAACAGAAGCCATCAGATATGCTGTAGTGGATATCGGTGTCATCCTAGGGTATCAGTCAATGTAAAAGTCCACCTCTCTATGAGGAGGTAGTCCTGGGACATCATCTGGGAAAACATCCACGTACTGCTCAACCACTACAAGATAAGTCAGACTCTCCACATTAACTGCTCTGAGGGTAAGTCAAACCAACTTGTGAGTGATCGACTACACCCTCCTCCGAGTAAGTCTGTCTTGTGTTGAAAAGGATCCCTTCCTGCCGGTGAAGGTAAACTTGGTCTCATCCGTGCGGACACACCGCACATTGTGCCTAATACAGTCAATCTGAGCATGGACTATAGATAACTAGTCCATACCCAAGATTACATCATAAGGCCTCAACGCTACTACGAGGAGATCACAGCTGAAGCTCTCACCTCTTAGAGTAAGCTCACACTATCTTCACCAATGGGTAATCGTCAAATCAGCTCTCATAGGAGTCTCTAGCCGTAAGGATCGAAGTAATGGCTCCTTCGAAATCTCTGATCTCTGAACGAGGGAAGTGTAAATGAAAGAGTGACTGGCATAAGTGTCTATTAAAACAGCAGCTAAGGTGGAGTAGACACAGATCGTACCTCGAATCATCTCCAGAGCACCATGGTCGTATGCCTCAACTTCTTGAAGCTGAGCTCTCCCCTATACACCTTCTCCCTATGGTCGAGGTGGACCTCCTAGTGGTGGTGGTGGTAGCACCTGGAAACGTTGTCCACCACCAGCTTTTTGACCAGCTCCTCTACCACGTCTGCTTGCACCCTGCAGACCGCCTCGATCGAACCTCTGCCTTTTCTTGGGAGGTCCCTCAACTATCTGCTGATCATCTGAATGGTTGGTCGAATAGTCATGAGACATTTGACCATTCCCACTGCATGAGTAGCACAACCTACTTCCGGTATGTGTGTCTATACTCTGTGTTCCCCACACAATCGATCCTGATTCGTGTGATCGTCCACCTGTAATTCTGGTCCTCTGGGACCTCTGTGACATCTTTCTTCTACCAGCTCCAGAAAACTCGGCTGCATGTCGTCTAGTCGTGGGTCTCACTGCTGGTGATTGCTCAACAAGAAAACTCTCTACTAGGATGGCTCTCTCTAACACCCCCGCCTGAGTCGGGATGCTAAGTGAGATCACTGAAGCTCTAATCTCCCACCCAAGTCTCTGCTCGAAGGTCCGGGCCCTGAAAAACTAGTCTCGTACCATATCAATGGAGTAGCACGAGAGGTTGGTGAACCTCACTAAGTATTGTGCCACTGTCATGCTACCCAGCCATAGATGCAATAGCTCATGTGTCTGGACCGCTCGAAGGGTGGTTGGGACGAACTCCACCAAGAACAGGCTCTCGAAGTCTGCCCAAAGAAGTGTCGCCTCGTCATGAACCTGGTGCATCAGGCTCCACCATCTGCCTGCTTCTGCCTAAAGAAGGCTTGCAGCAAGGATCACCATGATGTCTGCTGGTGTCCCTACAAGCCTAAAGACTCTCACCATAGCCTCCAGCAAATCCTCAGCCACTTGTGGGTCGGTCTCTCCCCTGAACCTAGGTAGCCTCTGGCGCTGGAACCCATGCAATGCACTCAACAGCGTGCATCGTCTACTGCTGGGGCAAGTGGCATCAGTGGCCCAATGGAAAATGGTATCACTGGTTCCTATGTTGGTAAAAGGCCCTACATCGAGGTCTCGTCGCTCGGTGGGCTATCAGCGCAAAAAACTCTAGGGGATTTAATTGTTCGTCTGTGGGGAGGCATCCTGAATAGAATAGATGCGACACAACCAAAAGACTATACCTGGTGAGCTGACCTAGTTGAGATGACTTAATGACAAACTTTTGAAAAGACGCATGCAATCAGTGTTTTCGTGAACTGAGTTGAAAATCAGATGTCAGGGTCCTGGTGTATGGATACATATGCTGCCCACACCAACACTGGACTCCCTGAACTGAAGACCACAATTAGTACCCTTAACACTATTTCTTCATTGAAAAGAAATATCAGAGCTCCATGTTCTGCGGTATAACCGACTCCTCTGATACCAATTTGTTACAACCCGTCCCCCGGGGCCCTTCCATAGGCCAAGGGATGGCGACTAGAACTAAAGGCGTATATCCTTAAACTGGGATGTCATTTCCTTTATAACTGTAAACAAACACATCAATTTACACAACTAGAAGCAAAAAACTAAGTTAAAATTGAATAAATAAAGTGTGATGGAAAGTAAAATGGGCCGAAAATATAAGCCCAACTGTAAATTACAAGTACAACTAAAAAAGGGACAAATGGATGAAAGGTAAAGAGTGTCTCCTGGATTATCCTCCAGGGTTCCTACCTGAAGGGTAGGTACAGATGGCCAGCTCATCACTCCTCATCCATCAGACTCCTCTGTGTACCGAATTTTTGAAAGTTCCACCTCTGGGTACCGTCCAGTCCTGGTGCTCTTAGCCTTTGTCAGCGATGTCCGTCGTCCGCATCTAACACAACGAGGTGCCGGAATAACCCGTGCAGGGGTGAATATAACGATACTCAGTATGGAACCTGATACCCTCAAGGTCTCACAAAATCAAACAAGGATAAAACACAAAGTATGAAAACAATGGATAATCATTACTTAGTTATATGCCCATAAATATTCCTAAGTTATCTAGTAACCCATCTCAATCATTAAGAAAACACAAAAGTCAAAGAATCAGCTCAAACCGGGATTTTTATTGTAGAAACCATGGCAGGTGGCATACTCCTCGTCTATCGAGTACAGTGGACCCACCGCATCACACAGAGGTGCTTCCCATAATCTGTGGACTGCTTAGGCACTCCTCCTATCGAGTGTCGTGGGTCTGCTGCATCACACAGAGGTGCTCCCCACCGTGGGTCTCCCGCGTCACACAGAGGTGCTCCCCCTAATAGCCTACAGAGGTACTCTTCCTATTGAGTACCACGGGTCTTCCACGCTCACACAGAGGCGCTTCTCTTCCATCGGTCTGTCGCGTCACATAGAGGCGCTCTCCACCGGGCCAGTCGAGTCACTCCAAGTTGAATCGGTCAAGCAGTCATCAGGACTCAGCCAGCTACTAGGTCTATGTACTCTGTATGCTCGTCCCCAGAAGGACACGAGCTACTATTCGATACTCCAAGTGTCACGAAGTCTCATGTAGAAGTATCTCAAAGGACCTCCATGTCATAGGGGTCTCAATGTAACAGACAGCGTGTCAATCGGACGCCCGGTCTGTGAGTTATTAGCATTTCCATTCCAGGGGCCCGGTTGGTTTTTATACTCAAACCAACCCGACCATATCCCAACTGTGTCCAAACCTCAATTGTGGTATTCCAAAAGAACTGCATCTCTCTATGATTTTTGTCGCCACAGACAGTTCATCGATCGAACACCCGTAAACCAAGATATGGTGAAAAAATGTGTATTTGGGCAAATCGAGTCCGGACTGGGGTCCGACCTGGAAGGTGGCCCGGCCCAAGGAGTAGACCGACCCGAGGGGGAGGCCCAGCCCAAACGAGGCCCAACCTGAGGGTCTGACCCGATCCAAGGGGGCGGCCCGACCCGAGTGGGCGGCCCCGCCCGGCGGCCCATGTGGCCTGGCGGGCTGGCGACCCGCATAGCCCGGTTGACGGGTGGCCCGCGTGGTCTGCTGGCTTGCAGCCCAGTGTGGTCAGATGGCGGGCGGCCCGGTGTGGCCGGTTGGCTAGCCTGCATGTCCTGGCTGGCCACGCATGGGGGGTTACACCCCCCCTGCCATCCGCAACAGTCGGCGCATGCCGCCGGCCCCGGTCACCGTGGGACCATTCGGGTCCCCCCAGAAGCGTGCACCGGTGGCCGGCTCAGCCGGCCACCCTCCTCTATCTGTTGTGGCCTCTGTCCATGGTTCTTCTCTGATGCGGCATGATGGCGTTGTGCCTAGCCTGTCCGACCACCACCGCTTTCGTGGATGCGACCCCCTTCTTCCGGCACGGTGCGACGACACCGCATCCCTCTGGCACCACCGCGGCCCACCTGTACATGACTCGGTTCTCTAAGCAGCGCGACGGCACCGCACCACTCTAGCGACTCGGCGGACCTTGAGCCACCAGATTCTTCCAGGTTCGGCTCGTTGCTGGTCTACACACGTACCACAAAGGCCTGTCGGTCGTGGCCCGTTCCTCCGCTTTGATCCTATATTCCGGCGGCACCGTTGCGCCGCCACCATCGTCAAAAAACGAGAACAATCAAAGGTGGGGGGTCGGGCCATTTTCATGCAGTCCGATCCCTCCATGTTACGTTGATATCAGTTGGCATAACATAATCCGAGATCTGAAGAACGTATAACAAGAATAAAAATTCAACTCAAACCCCTACCTCACCTATTGTTTTTTTACGGTTGAAGAAGAGGAATGAAGGACGTTGATTTGTTGAATTTGGAAATCGTCCGGGGTAGGAGACTGGGGAAGAATCATTGTCGACGTTCTTTGTGGTCGGATCCTTCTCTTTTGGTCTGATCTAAAATCGAAGAAAGGTGTTCGTCATTCTTCGTTAGCATAATAAGCCTTCTTCATGGGAGAATTCCTTCTATCCCTAGAGCTCCACCAAGATGCCAACCAAAAATAATAGATGAAGTTGTCTATTATTTTTTAGCACAACCATTCGAATTCTTGTGATTAATTAAATGAGACAACTCATTTAATTAATGGGTGGGGTTAGCTCAAAATATTAAAGGGGGAAGGTGAAGAGTTTCATCTTCTTTTATGGGAAGTTAAGGGGGATTTAAAGCTTGTGTGGGTGCCACAAAGGATATCCTCCCTTGGGAGGTTATGTGCGGGTGGGCCCCACCACCACATCCTCCCATGGGAGGTTCTGGTGTGGTGGCCCCACCACTAACCTCCTCTTGGAGCTTTAATCACCAAAAATAAAAATAAAGATAACACTTTATTTTTATTTAATTTTTATTTAAAACCCAAAAAACTAACTTCCATTCTCTTTAGAACGCAACTGCGGTGAAGGTCTCACTAAGAAATCACCAACGCTGCGAGTTCAACGGTGCCTTAGAATTTCTGTTCCAAACACCGGTTCAAATGCTATAAAAACTCGCTCATACATTTACTGACCATACCCGAACAAAACTTCAGAAATTGATTTGGGGCACACCGGGCCTCGGAATCAAGTGCCGTAAATTTTCGTGGACTTGTAAAAATCCCATGTATTTTAAAAAAATATCCACATAATTTCTAGGTCTTTACATAAACCTATATTTTTTACACAATACATATATTTTTTCATGAATTAAATAGATCGTCTTATATATGAGGAATTAATTGGACAAGAATTAATGGTTGGGGCCAAGAATTTTGTATCTCCTTGATGAATTGATAGGTCTCATGTGACAAATAAGTAAGATATAATTAAATGGGTTTTAACTCATAGTTTTAATGTTTCTTGTAAATATATATTAATTGTAACACAATTTGATTTTGTGGAATATTATTTTTAATAAATTGAATATTTTATATGTTTTATTCTACATGAAACATGGAGTTTATCTTGTGTTACACAAAACACCAAGACTATCTTATATTACAATAATCATTGAGTTTAAACGAAACATGACGTACTATTAAAATATTATTATTTAAAATATTATTTATCCCATAGACATTGGAATAGTGGGTATAAATAAGATTAAATAAATTATTAAAAATATATTTTTTTAAAAAGTATATAAAATTAATTCTTTGGTGACCAATTAATTAAAAATAAAAATGTAAACAATTTAAAAATAAAGGAAATCTTTTTTTGAAAAACTAGTTTCAGGTAAACAAACATGTTTTACCTCAGTAAATTAAATAAACCATTATTGGTGAATGATTTTAATGAAGTTTTTATATTATATATTAAATGAAAAATCTAACAATCATATTTTATGTTTTCTATATAAGAGATAATAATAAATCCAATTTTATTCTTAAAACTGTATTTTTTTAAAACTGTTTGGTCTCCTTTTTGTGCACTTATTTTAAAATTAATTTTTGACTATAAAAGAAATTTAATTTGATAAAATAAAATGATTATTTTAAATAATAATTTATAAATTATCCTTGTGTAAATTTATTATAATTTTATTAAAATATTAATTTCTTTATGAATATTGAAAAATACTAAATTTCAATTGAAAACTACCTTCTTGTTTAAATTATTTATAAAATTAAATTATATTTTAAATTAGTTTTAGTGAAAAATTAGTTTAATTATATATCTATTAATATAATTTCAGTCATTTTAATAATTTTCACATATAATTATTATATAAAAAACTTGCTAAAATTTTGAACATTTTCTCACTAAAAACCTTCCTTCTCATCATGTATGCGGGATTAATATTAAATTCAATTTTGTCACACATGTGAACTCAATTTTGGAAAAAAAAGGATTCTATATTTGAAAAAAGAATAATTTATATTATATAAAAAGTTTAACATAATTGTTTACCATTATTATTAGTTAAAACAATTAAAATTTAATTACCGTAGTTAATGTTAAAACTGGGATTTTTCATATCACATGTGCTTGTGTTAAAATTAATATTCCACACATATAATATTTTTATGTAAAAATGTATTTATTATTTAAACTAATTATTCATAAAAGTATATAATATGTATCGCTTTATTTTTTTCTTAAATGAAAAATTATCTGTGTTAAAAAAACTAGTTACCATGGTGAAAATTAAAATGCCAAAAGTGAGTAAAACATAAAGGCTAAGAAATGAGATGTTTAAAACATATTTTTTTTTTGAGTCAGGGGTGTGGATAGGATATATCATACCTCAAATCCATTATTTATGAAAAACATTCCACATAATTTGAGGGTGACCATCCATTATTCAATACTTTTGGGTATTTACGAAAATGTTGCTCCTCCTCAATTACAAAAAGGCACCCACTCCCGTCAATATATTTACACATCTCAACCAATTTTTCTGAACAAAACCCTAAAAAAGTAACTTCCAAACCTATAGAAACTCATCGTATAATCCTTACTATTGAAATAAACCCAAACTTTTAAGGATTTTGGGGAAAACCTAAGGAGGTTACCTGAAGAAGAGGTAAAGTTCTTCAATAACCATTTTTATTTTATTTCTTCCCCCACATGATTAAATTATTATTAATACATGATGATATAATAACCTATATAACATACATATACTGAGATTTTATTTTTTTAAGTTAATTACCTAAAACCATATCCACTTATATCAAATGTGTTACGAAATCATAGTCCATGTGTACGGCAGACTATTGTCTCACCAACTGATGTCATATGTTTTTTCCATTACCAACTATCACAGTTGGTTATTATAATGTATATAAAGTATATATATAATATTTATAAAATGCTTTCACCTATGGAGTCATTATATCATGTGAAAAAATTTACTTTACATTCCATTTGGGATACAATAACATATATCGTGTGTACGGAGGACTATAGCCTGGCGAAGCGATGTTATTCGTTTTCACTAATGCTTTACATGGAAGATAAGGATAAAGTTAACAAATATATATGATATAAAATAAATAATTATGATATTCATGAAATATTTATCACTCTTAAAATACAATATATCATTTTATTTCTTACCATTTCATTCACTGAAATGTGACAACATCATTCATGTGTGTGCGAACTACCGCCTTCATAGAGCGATGTTACTCTCTTTTCATCACTACACCACATGGATTTTATGTATAAGTATATTAAAAAGAAATAATATTTTATTTGTGATATTATTATCATTATGGAAATATATTATATTACTTACCTCCTTTCAAAAAAAAATTAATGGAAACGTTACTCATGAGTTTATACGGCCTACTGTCTCTATGATCGTAGCGTACTTTATTTCTTAAAACCATATTTCATGATTGGTATTGAAAGTATAGTTGATTTATTAATATTATAATCATTACGTGATTATTATTATTTATATTATGTAAACATGATCAATGTAAGAGAACCAATAAATAAAAATTTAAAACATAAATGAAAAACAAAGTAGTTTTTACGAGAAACAAGATTTTAATAAAGAATTTTTAATAAATTTGTAATAAAATAACATAATTAAATCATATGTGGTATCATATATATAATTATATCTCTATAATATATTATTAATGAACTATTATTAATTATAAAATAGTTTTTAACTTGTATGATGGATGTCTAGGCTTAAGGTAAGGGATTTTCATCACACTTATTACCTCTACGAGACACATGTCATATTCTCCATCTATTTATTTTATGTGATGTATATAATACACATTAATTAATTTTATTATTATAATACTTCAAATTATGAGGATTAAAATATTCATCTTTTTATCTCACTTTCATGGGGCTTATGGTTCAAAAGTCTACAAAGAGGTTAGGGATTTCATTCTCAATTTATATTCTTGGAGACATATGTTTTGTTATGCACGTATCTTTCTTTACTTGGTGTATATAAAACACATTTGACATGTAATATAATGAATTTATATATCCATATTATATTTTATGTTTCATTTACTAATGTTACTTCATGGTTCTTCTATTTCAATTTATAAAAAGTGGTTAATATTTTATGTTATAATCTCATCATTTATCATGATTGTTTAAGATTATGCTTTTAATGATAGAATATTATGATATGTATCTCAAGAAAATCAGGATTTTTATTCCATGAGGGGTTTTTCATGAGAATACATGTTTTACCACCATTTTTCTCTCCTTGTGTACTCAATAGTTCAAAAATAATGTTTTTAGTAAAATAATATTTTTGGTCGAAAACCCTTTTTCCTCAAAACTATGTTTTATAAAAAAAATAAAAAATATTTTATACATTATTGAAATATTTATTGAATACATTTTTACCCATTTTTATATTTTTTTTAAAAAATATTTCATCGAATATTTAGGTCATTTTCCAAAAAATTCCAATTTGTCTTCCACAAAAAAAGTGAAAGTAATATTTTTTAAAATGTGTATAGCATAAAAAAACATCCCACTCTCAAGACCACTATATTATTTAAAAATTCATTTATAACTTCCCTAGTTTATTTTCAAATAAAATGTATTTAAAATTGTTTATTAAATAAAATGTTTTTAAAAAATTCTAATGAATATATTTATCAAGAAATGTTTTAAATGATTTTAATGATTTTGATATAAGTTTTCAAGGTTATTTTAAAAGAAACTAATTTACAAAATATTTTTTGAATTTTAGTTTTAAAAAGTGAATTTCAAATAAAAATTATATTCCTCAATAAACGTTCTATGTGATTTATATTTCAAAATAATTCTCTGTCTAAGTTGAAAAAAATTTATGTAAATTATGGTTTACTAGTGATATAAACAAAGGATAGCATTCTTGTTATTTATCTGAATGGTTTAATTTTATGATTTAATGATGTTTATAAAACCTTTTTCTCTATCATAGGTTATACCAGGATAAAACTATTATGAAACCTGCTTCTTTATACATGGTTTTGGAAATAATAAAATTATGAAATGATAATGAAACATTCATCTTTTCTAGAGTTTATGATATGATGAAATTTTTATGAATCCAATTTCATTTCATCGATTTTGATATTATGAATGTTTTATGATCTTATCGAACAAAAGAATATGATTTTCATTGTGTGATGGGTGGTACATATATCTCCCTCCAATTTATTGGGTAAAGGTTTATATCTCATGAGATAATAATGGGAAAAAAGTAGATGAGATTAATCCACTATAGGAAATAGGTGTGTCCTAATCCACTATGGGAAATAGGTGTGTGCTGATCCACTATAGGAAACAGGTGGGTCCTAATCTACTATGGGAAAAAGGTGTGTCTTAATACATAATAGGAAATAATTGATTATTCCTAATCCAATTTTTTGATGGTCTTGGTAGTTAACCATGACATATGATTTTTTTTCAATATTTATGATGATTCCACACTTTTATGACATGATATTTTGTATCATGACTGATTTATGATGATTTATCACCCTTATGAGACATGATTTCTGAAATGATAAAATTTCTTGAAATGAGTCATGTTTATGATCTATGAAAGGTTGGTTATGAACAACATAATTTATGTTCATGATCACATACCCTTGTTTTTATCTTATTCTTTCATATGATCATATATTGATATCTCTTATTTTTACCCTTACTAAGAATTTTACCATACCCTTTCTTATGTTTCATTACCTATGTTATAAAGAAAAGTTTAGGTAGGTTATTCATAAGATGAGTACTATGTGATAATATCTGTATGGGAGATGTTTTATATATTTAAAAAAATAGCTGATTTTGTACCAAGTCTCCAATGAATCTAATCTATTATGTTCCTTATGTGTGTGTTCATGAAATGTAATGAATATTAACCTAAAAAGATGTAATACATATGTATTAAAGGCAATGGTCTTTATAGTTGGTATTAGATGAAAGATTTAGTTATAATTTGTAAAATAGGATGAGAAAAAATTTAGTGATATACCAAGAGATATTTAAAGGATGTTTCTAGGGATGTCTCTAAGGATAAGTCTGAAGATGACTCAAAGGATAAGAAAATGTCCTTGAATTTTGGTAAATGATAAGGCAGGTGGTTTCCTATTAATTACATCCATGTCTGGATACTATAAGTAGATTTGTATCTATAATAGAGGTACCTAGGGGTAACAGCTCTGAAGAGGGCTTATTGAGGTAGACTTAATTGTCAACTCGTGAGAAAAAATATGAATTTCTGTACAGCTAGTTTAACACTCCCAGGGGATATGTTTTTGGAATTCCCAAACACTTTAAGAACCATTTTAAAGGATTTAAATATATTATAACTATGAATAAACTATAATAAATAAAAATATTTAATAGATTTAAAACACATTTTCATGATCTATACATCCAATAAGTTTTTTTATGATTATGTGGTTCTGAACTGGGATTTTTATGTTCACACTATGATTTTTACTTTTAGTCAAAGGTGGGAACTATAAATAACTTGATCAACATTGAATGTCATAAAAAATGTGTTGAATATAAACCAAATGGGAAAAAAATTGGAGTAGGGGTATTATGATTATTCCTAATTAGTTATCATTATATATGATTAACAAATTATACCATAACCAACTGCAAGAATCGCCAAAGAAAAGAATAAAAGAGTTCACTGAGAGTTTGGTTAGTGGAGACCATAGAGTAAATAAGATTTAGTTTAATATATATCGATATTTTGGGAATAATCACTCAACAGAACATCTCATAGAGACGAGAATATGTTTTGGGTGTGTAAAATAAGAACATAAATAAAGTAGATACATATAAAAAATTGTTTAAAGAAATGGATGAGAATAATTGTCTCCCTAAGGTATCATTGACTATTAAATGTTTTAAATGTGAAAGTATGGGAATTATTAAAATTTATGTCCTAATGGGAAAGTTGATAAATTGAATCAATAAGGTTGTAGGATTAATATTTTTTCTACTAATGGTTTAGATATTAATGGCATATAAAAGGAAAGGGGTATTAAGGAATAAGATGGTGGATTATATTTAATGATTAAATAATGAAGTATAACAATTTAATTATTTATGTATTGTAATTAAATAATTCTTAAACATATAAGGATTTTTTACTATCTGTTTTTCACTCATAATTTGAAATAATCTTTTGAATGTTGTTTATGACCTTGAAAATTGATTTAATAGCAAGGTGATATTCATGGAAAACACAGGATAAATGGATTAGAAAAAATTAAATCATTTCTAAAGTTAAGATAATGATGTCGGGATAAATTGATTGTTGGTATGGATGGAATAAATTTTATAGTACTGATTTCTTTAGAACTGATTAATGTTTTTTTGACAATGTTTCTTATTTTATCATTCATGTATTTTCAAAAAAAATTGGATTTATGGAATATCTCTAATAAGTTATGTTTTATTTAAGGAATAAGGAATCATGTATTTTTTTACTAATTTTTTTATGGTGTTTTAGGTTATTTACATGTTTTAAGGGAATACATGATAAAGGTATTCACATGTTTAGTATGTAATGATTAAGAATTACTTTATATTATTTGGGGGATTAATTGTAAGTTATTTTTTTGAATTGAGTGAACTTATTTATAAAGTTATGGACTTTATTATTTTGTAAGGGTTATAAGGTTAACCATTTATGTAATGGTTTAATATAAACTTTGGATAATATTTTATAGATTAATGTATTACTTCACCATGTGAAGAATTGTTTATATTGACTAACTAGTGTTAAAAAAATTTAACTAGATATAGAAGAAATGATTTATAATTAATTTTTGTATTTTATTTATTTCTTAAAACATGAAAAAACAACTTTTAGAGTAATATATTAAGTGGAAGTTGATCAATTAAGAATTAAAGGATGAAATTGGGCACATGAAATAAAATTATATCATGTAATTACATTTTCATATGTTTTCATTCTAGATTGAAAAGGAATTTCCCCGCATTAAGAATAGAATCTTCAAATAGATGGTTGTTTAGATTTCTTCGTTTTTATGATATCAATGACCTATTTAAATCCTCTTTTTTTTATGTCTTTGTGGTCATTAACTTTCTCATAACCATGATCTATATCACTCTCCATCAGTATTTGGGTGATAGCATTCTCTTCTATGTCCGTATTTTTAATTCCAACCTATATTCTTCTATTTGGAATCCTATTATGTGTTATTCTAGGTGAGTTTGTCACATACCTTTCTCTTTTTCAAGAGAGTGTTTTATTAATCCTTTTTATGATGTGGGTTTCTATGAATGAATTTTCAAATGTTAAATATTTTTTGACCAAGAGGAATTTCGAGAGTAAATTTCATTTTAAGGGGGGTAGAATGTAACACACCTAGATTTTATGTATATTTTTTCGAAGGAATTAAATATTTCGGATATTTTTTTTAGTTTAAACTTCAATGTTAGCTTTTATTACACACAAAATTGTGCTCAGATTTCATTACAAGCAATAATGAGTTTAAATTAAGCCTGTAATACTATTAAAATATTATTATTTAAAATGATAGTTAACCCCTAACCATTGGAATATAGGGTACGAATAGTATTACCTCAATTATAAAAATATATGGTTTATACATGTATATAAAATGATTTATTTTCTGACTAATTAAATTAAATGGAAAATAAAAACTATTTGAAAATATAGGAATTTTTTTTCTAAAAAACTATATTTATGAAACCAAACACATTTTAGCACAACATATTAAACAACCAAATTTTAGTGAATTATTTTAATTAAATTTATATATTATATATTCATTAAAAATTTTAAAATTCATCTATTATTTTTTATATAAAAATATATAATAATAAATCCATTTTTATGCTGGAAACCTATATTTCTTAATAGGGAAAATAAGAAATTTTAATTGAAAAGTTCATTTTTGTTTAAATTATTTAAAATGTTAAATTATATTTTAAATTTGTTTCAAAGTAACATTTTTTAAATTATATTTCTAATATTAAAATTTATTTAATTAGAATCAATTTCATATAGAATTTTTATATAAAAACTTCAGAAACATGAACATTTTTTCTTTGAAAACCCTCTTTCTCATCAAGTCTACGGGGTTAATTTTAAATTAACTACTATCACATATGTGAACATAATTTTGAAAAAATGGGTTAAATATTTGGAATCATAATTATTTATATTATCTAATAATTTCAACTTAATTTTTAACCATAATTATTAGTTAATACAATTGCCAATTAATTAATGCGATCAATGTCAAAATGGGGTTTTCACATTTCATGCACTTGTGTTAAAATTAATTTTACACACATATAGGATTTGAATTTGAAAAATTATATATCATATTTATTATCAGTATTAAAAAAAATATATAATAATTATGTTTTTATATTAGGCTTAAATAATAAATTACCCAGGTTAAAAAACATGTTACTATGGTGAAAATTAAAATGGTAAAAGTGGGTAAACCTTAAAGGCTAAGGAATGACATGTTTAAAAAAAATCTGTAGTGGATCATTTTATAGACTATATCATCCCTGACATACATTATTGAGAAATTTTTTATCCACATTAGGTGACAGTTAATTTCCATTATTGAATAACTATTGGAATTTACAAAAATTTCACTCCACCTCAATTATAAAAGGGAACTCGCTCCCTTCACTTATTAACAATTATCAAGCCAGTTGGATCCACCATAACAAAACTAAATCACATAAAAACTTCCCTCATATCATCTTATAAGACATATTTTGGTAATAAATGTATCCTTGGAAGGATTTGGGTGAAAACCTATAAAGGTAACTCGAATAAGAGGTAGCGTTCTTCAAAGAGTGTTTTTATTTTATTTCTTCCTCCGCCTCCTTAAATTCTAATTAAAACATGATGATATGAAAACATAAGTATATTAAATAAACATAGATGTTATAAATTTAATTAAATTACCTAAAACAATCTTTAGATCCATAAAATAGTTTATGAAATTGTCATTCATGTGTATGGCGTTCTACCACCTTGCAAACTGATGTCATTCATTTTTCCAATACCACCTCTCATAGTTGGGTATGATGATATATATAAAGTATATTTATGATATTATTAAAAAATTTATAAATTTCTATTAATTATATTAAAAATAAATTTTAACTTTGTATCCCATAGGTGATACGATAATGTCACTCGTGTGTACGGTTGACTACCGCCTTGGGAAGTGATGTGATTCGTTTTCACTAATAATTTATATGGAACATAATATGGGTAAAGTTAATAAATATATATTATATACATGAAATAATTATTATATTAATTATTTGTTTTTCATTAATAAAATATAATATTTTATTTTATTTCTTACCTTTTCACTCATGGAAATTTGATAACGTCCTTCATGTGCGTGTGGACTACCACCTTCACGAAGTGATGTGACTCTTTTTTCATCACCACACCACATGGATGATATGTATAAGTATATTTAATAAAATAATAATGTATTTATGATATTATTACCATTATATGAAGATAATATATCACTCCACTCATTTACATAAAGATCTTTTAAAAATGAAAATGTCGCTCATGCGTACGTACAACCTACCGTCTTCATGATCATAACGTACTTCATTTCACAAATCCATATTTCATGATTTCTATTACTAATATAATTTATGTATAAATATGATAATTATTTATTTATTAATCTTATTTATATTATTCAACCATTATCAATGTAATAGGACCCCAAAAACTAACAAATCAAAACATACACAAAAACAAAGCAGTTATTACCCAAAATGTCATTTTAAAAAGGAATTTTTAATTAATTGGCGATAAAAGTAAATAATTAAATAATATATGATATGGTATTTATAATTATGGTTATTTAATATATTTATAATAAACATATATTTATTACACATTATTTTTGAACATATATAAAGAAATTTGATACTTGAGGTAAGGGATTTCCATCTCAAATTTTAATTCTCTTAAACAAGTTCCATATTCATCACCTATTTCTTTTATGTGATGTATATACTGAAAATGATTTTCTAATTATTATCCTTAAAATAATAGGTATTTACATATCCATTTTAGGATAAATATTTCATAAGGTTTATGGTTCACAAGTTACTGAATCAATAAGGGATTTTGGTCTGAATTTCCCATTTTGAGGAATATGTTATGTTATGCACCTATCATCTTTTATGATTTGTATATATATCTCCTTTGACATGTACTACCATGAATTTATTTATCCTCATGATTTTTTCTGTTTCACTTAATTATTTTACTTCACGGTTTATACATTCCAAGACTTCCAAAGTGGTAATGATTTTACGTTACAATATCATCATTTATTGGGATTGTTTATGATTATGTTTCTGATGAACAAATTTTAGGATACATCTCTCATTAAACACATAAATTTTCCTATACTCTATTTTATTCGTGAGAATAAATGTTTTACCTTCAATTTCTTCTCTTTATATACACAATAGTTCAAAAATAATTTTTTAAGGAAAAATCTTAGTTTCAGTCAAAACCCATTTTTCTTCCAAAATTATGTTTTCTAAAAATGTTTTCAAAAGTGTTTTTAAATTTATTAAAATGATTTATTAAGTAAATTTCCACCCATGTTTAAATTGTGTTTAATTTTTTTTTCAATGAATATTTAGTTAATTTTATAAATAATAACTATTTAAATAATACCTAAAAAGTGAAAGGAATAATTGTTTTAATGTGTACAACATGAATGAAACTTCCCATCGTCATGTACATTATTTGATTTGAAGTTTCCATTATAATTTTTCAATGTTTATTTCAAATAAAAGTATTTTAAAAATGTTTTAGGTTTTGAAAATATTATTTTTTTTATAGGAAAGGAAGATTTCATAAAGAAATGTTTTTGATGATTTTTAAATCTTCTATTATAACTTTTCATGGTTATTTTCGAAGAAAAGGTTTTCAAAAATATTTTATGAATTTTTAGTTTTAAAAAATTACATTAAAAGAAAATATATGTACCTTAATAAATGTTATAAGTGATTTATCTTTCAAAATAATTCTCAATCTAATATTTAATCCTTTTATTTACCTTATTCTTTATTTAGGATATTAACAAATGATACCATTATTATTATCTCTTTGAATTGTTTTTTCTTGTGACCATATGATGTTTATGAAAAATATTTCTATTACATGGTTCATACCATGATAAAATTATTATTAAAACCACCTCTTTATCAATGGGTAATGAAATTATGAAATGATTAAATGACTATGAAACGTATCTATTTTCCATAGGTTATGATATGATGAAATTTTAAGGAATCTCATTTCATTTCATGGGTTTTGATATGATGAATATTTAATGATCTTCTTGAAAACATAAATATGATTTTAATTATGTTCTATGTGGGACCTATATATTCATCTAATGCATTGGGTAAAGATTTATATCTTGTGAGATGATAATGGGAATCAATTCAATGGGCTTGATCAACTATTGGAAATAGGTGTGTCCCAATCCACTATGGAAAACAAGTGTGTACTGATATCTAATGGGAAATAGGTGAGGATCCCAGATCCACTATGTTTATTTTCTTTGTAGTTAAACTTGAAATGTGAAATGGTTTTAAATAATTATTATGATTCCCCACTTTTATGACAAGATTTTATAGTTGATGATTGATTTATGATAATTTATCACCCTTATGGTCCATGTTTTCAGAAATGGTAATGTTTTGTAACATGAATCATGTTTATAATCTATGAGAAGTTGAGTATGAAATGGATAATTTTATATTCATCATCATATACCCTTATGCATATCTTATTATTTCATATGATCATAGATTGATATCCCTTATGTTTATCCTTACTGAGAGTATTAGATCACCCTTTATTATGTTTCTGTAACATCCCAGATAAATAAAGAATAAGACATTTTCATATTTATTAAAATTTTTGAATTAAATATTAATTTTAATTTAAAGGGGATGATATGTTTGATGTCATACCTGACACGCAACAATGGGTTTCTCCAAAGTCTAATGTAGCACACAATGCTGAGTCATACTGAAAAATAATAATATAATTTAAAATGGTAGTTAACCTCTAGCCATTTTATTAGTAGTAATGAACAAAAGTAACTACAATAAGATTATATGTGTTTTTAAATATTTTTACATTTATCCAATAAAATGTAGAGGCTTAAAATTTGAATGAATCCAATTTCAAGCATAAATACTCTAATTCTCATTAAAAGGTTGATTTATCACCTTTTTATGGAGAACCCTATTTAAATATAAATTTGGTAACTTTTATATGTTCTATTTGAAAAAATAATTCTGAATTATAATCAAGACATCAAATTTTACTTTGGGTAATTTTTTGGTATTTTTTTGATAAAATTCATTTTTTAATGAAAAGTAAAAAATACTGTATTTTAATTCATAATTGTCTTTTAATATAATTTATTTATATGGATAGATTATATTTTTAATTGGTTCTAAAGTTTAATTATGTATGTTAAAAGGATTATGTTTTAATGAACTAATGTTTTGTTTCTTTGTTTTATAACCCTTACATAGCTTTTTATGCTCATCCCAAGTTTTGAAATGTTTTTCACAGGACTTAAAGATGAATAGGATCAAGGATTTGATCATGGAAAAGTCATGTTATCTAAAACATGGAACTAAACATGAATCTTTTTTTCAAGAGTTTTTTTTATTTTATGAAAAAATGGAAACTGAGTTGATGTGTCTACTTTGTAAATTTTGATATGTAATGTAATAGTTATGGCCTAATTCTCTAAAACTCTAAACCTAAAAATTTCCCTAATGGGAATTATCCATTTAATTCAATATTATATAATGTTTTAAGGATGGGTCCTTATAGTTTCCTTCTCCAAGTTATTGTGAAAGTTTTGGGTAGGGTATTCCGGAGAGGAGTACTATGTGAGAAACTATTTGTGAGACATGTTAAAGATATTTCATCAGATTATAATATTGTATACCTATTCTCCAAACACAGTAAACTATTACGGTCCTTATGCATGTGTCTATTTAATGTGATGAATATTCATCTAAAAAGATGTATTATCTATGTATGAAAATCATTTGTCACTATGTTTATTGTATATATTTCATGATGTCTGAGATCATGAGATACAATATTAATAATTTCATTCATCAAAAATACAGTTCTTATTATTCATGATATTGTTGCATTAATATTATCAATATATGTATTTTTTTCTCATGTTTTCTACTGAATGAAAAATGTGTCTAGTTATTTTCCATATCATATTGATTATTCCTTATCAAATTATGATATTCAAGTTATTGATTAAATAGAATGTTTTTTCAGATATTTATCTCACCATATTAATTATTCCTTATTTATTCATGATATATTCTGTTGTATGCAACCCTTATTGAGAATTTGATCTCCCCTTTTTTACCCTTCCCTAGGATGTGAAGAATGAATATTTGAATAAGTTTAAGTGTTCAGAATATTCCTTTCACTATTTTTTAATTTATGATTTCCAATGTAATGCATGACTCAATTATATAATCAGTTTTCAAATACTACTAAACTATTTAATCCATCAGGATTTGATCTCTTGTATCTTGTGTAAATGTAGTAAATTTACCACTAGTTCTTGTTTATTGGGTCTAGATACTTTATAGTTGGTATAAAAAGAATTTTAGTAGAAATATTTGGAACTATATTCTAACAAACAAATATTAGAGAAAATAACCATATAGTATACATTAAGTATAAGTGTAGAAGAACATCTTAATGTTTTGGTAAGGAAGATATTATGTGGTTTTTTCTATCAATACATATCTGTATACATACTAAAATTGGAATTATTACAAGAAACGTTGTAACTAGGGTTAATATCCCCAAAAAGGTTTCATTAAGATTTGATTTGAACATCACCTAGTGCATGAGAATGGTCATTACTGTATACCAGGTTTCACACCCATAGGAAATATGGTTAGGATAAATAACTTTTTCTTTACAAACCATTATGATGGATTTCAAAATAGATACATCCATAAAGGAACTAATTTTATTATTATATGGGTATATTTTAATATTTTTATGTAACATCATGGGTTAATAATATTAAGGATGATTATAAGTTTAATGGTATAGATACCCCTTATGAGTTTTTATGTGATAGAGGTACTTTAGAGACATTTATTGAGTTTAGTAGATGTTGGAGGTATATTTAACCCTTAGAATCAACATTATGTATTATTTGAGGAAGAATTATATATTTATAAGTTTAAATGCATTGAAAACCTTTATAGTTAATATAATCATTGATGTTAAAGTAATAATAGTCAATTGAAATTACATAATATCATGAAAAAAATAAGGTACATAGAAAACCATATTTTTTAAAAAAGTTATTTTAAGATGAATTGTAATTTTGATGATTTTAATTATATTTATTGGAACATTAAAGGAATTATATTATCATGGTTTTAGAAAAAGTACAAAACACATATCGGGTGAAAACCTAATGTATCTAGCAAGGCCAGTGGGCTTGAACACACAACCAAAGGGTGACATGGATATAGTGTAATACCTCAATAATTTTTTTTAAAAAACTATTTTTGATAGTATATGATACATGAAAAATCAAACCTAAACAACCCATGGAATATTTTTCTATAGATTTAATCTCTTTAATAACTTTCGGAACACGCAACACTAAGAAAATGTGAAGCATAATGTAGTACACCAATATAACTTAGTCATTAAATTGGTGTTTATGATTATTACTAACTAAATTATAAAAATTATATTTATAAATATATTGGAAATAAATATGTGAATCATTTTGAAGAAAATGAAATGTTTTTTAAGAAACAATATTTTTTTCTAAAATATGGTTAAGTCACGCTTTGTGCACATAATTGAAAAATTTTTATATTTTATAAAACTTATATTATAAAATTAACTTTATTTTTTAAATAAAAATATCCAAATTACCTTAGGCTGAATTTTTTATATTTTTCTGAAAATTTTCATTTTTCGATAAATAGTGAAAAAAACTGAATTTTAATTGAAAACTTCATTTTCATTTAAATTATTTGTAAAGTTAAATTACATTATTGAATTGATTTTAAAGTAAAATTAGTTCAATTATAGATCAATTAATATATTTTAAGTCATTGTAATTATTTTCATGTTGAATTTTGAGATAAAAAAAATTAAACTATTGAATATTTTCTCTTTGAAAACCCACTTTCTCATTTCATATATGTGATTGATTTTAAATTAAAATTTTCCAATTATGTGAATAATATTTAGAAAAATGGATTTAAAATTTTTAATATGTATGATTTATATCTTATAATATGTTCAACTTTATTTTTGATCAAAATGAATAGTGAAAAGATTAAAAATTGATTACCGTGATAAAGAAAAAATTGATTTATCAGGGAGTTAAACTAAGAAGATAAGGGTAAAAAATGACCTATAAACTTTTCAAAACCCAATTTTTATCCGTATTTAGACTTTATATATTTTAATTTCTATAATGGACTATTTTTTACCCTTTTCAATGAAAAAAATGTGTGTATGATTGAACCTCTTCAAAAATTACAAGTGCTCTGCTCACTTCACTTATAAAAGGTCACCTATAGCCTCTCTTATTCAGACCTTCTCCCAAATTTGGTTCAGAAAATAAGTAAAAAATTAAATTCCTAGATTAACTTATCTCATAATAAAGGCCTTATTTTTTCATAAATCCAACCTAGGATGGACTTTGGTTTAAACCTAAGGTGGAAACTGAAAAAAGGTGTAAAATTCTTCAATGAGCATTTTTATTTTATTTTTTCCTCCACCACATTAAATTATTATTAAACCATGATTATATAATAAAAGTATTATCTTATATATAATTAGATTTTTTTTAATTACATGACTTAGAAGAACCTTCACTTACCTCAAATGGGTTACAAAATCATCATTCTTATGTACGGTGGACTACCGCCTTGTGAAATCATGTCATTCATTTTTCAATTTCCACCTTTCAATGTTGAGTATTATGATGGATCAAAAGTATATATATGATATTTATAATATAATTATACATCTTGAGTAATTATATCATATATAACTTTTACGATCCATTCTATATGGGATACAATAATTTCGCTTGTGTGTACGAAGGACTACCATCTCGTGAAGCGATGTGATTTGTTTTCACTAACACATTACATGGAATTTGGTAAGGATAAATTCAATGATTATATGTAATATAAATAAAATAATTATAATATTCCTGAAATATTTATCATTTAGAAAGGATAATATATCATTTTATTTCTCACACTGAAAAAATATAACATCGCTTGTGTATGTGTGGACTACCGCCATTATGAAGCAATGTGGCTCTTTTTTCATCACCACACCACATGGATTGTATATATAAGTATATTTAAATAAATATTATATAATCTATTATATTATTAAAATTATATAAAGATAAAATATTACTTACCTCTTTTCTGTAATTATCATTGAAAAATGTAAATGTTACTTATGCGCATATACGGCCTACCATCTCTAGGACTGTAATATAGTCCATTTTTCATAAAAATATTTCATGATTGGTTTTAAAAAAATAATTGATGTATAAATATGATAATTATTTCATGATTATTTTTTTGAGATTATATAACTATATAATGTGCACAAGAACTGTATTTTTCATGACGAAACATGCATGAGAAAATAGGGCAATGAACACCAAAAACAAAGAAAATAAAAAAAATTATTAACAGAAGGGTGATAAGATGTTATTAAAGGATAATAAATGATATTATAAATATTAATATTGTTCTATTATAAAATAATAACATTCTTAAAACCATTATATATAATTTTAAATGACTTTTAACCAAAAGAAAGTGTTAGGTAATGGATTTCTTAAAACAATTTACATTCATTAGGTTAAACTTCTACTTCATTGATTATTTCATGGTAAGATTATGTGTGTAATTACCCTTTATTATTTAATGTTTTAATCAAACTTGTTTTATATGTATTTAAATTTTACACACATAAAAACTTCATCAATTAATCCACACAAATGATATGATCTTTGTAAAGGTTTTCATCTCAATTTCTCTTCATTGAGAGATATTATAATGTTATTCATCTAATTTAATTTATATGGTGTATATAATTCTCCTTTGACATGTAATATCATGATACATTAATAATTAATTGTATTTTAAATTTTAATTTGAATTATTTAATCCAATTTAATTTGACTTAAAATTTACCAAGTGGTAAATTATTTTATAACTCAATTTCTTTTCATTGGGTTATATTACATAAGGTTGATCATAAATGATCATTAAGTATTAAGTAAAATAGAAGATATCATTAATAAATGATCACAAACAACATGGAAAGGTAAAAAATAAACTTGCATTCTATTAAAATAATTTGACTAGAACAATAAATCTGGAAAGGTAAATAACATAACACACATTCCATTTATATAATTTGACTATAACAATTAATAAAACTTGTTTTATATGTATTTAAATTTTACACACATAAAAACTTCATTAATTAATCCACACCAATGATATGATCTTTGTAAAGGACTTCATCTCAATTTCTCTTCATCGAGGAATATTATAATGTTATTCACCTAATTTAATTTATATGGTGTATATAACTCTCCTTTGACATGTAATATCATGATACATTAATAATTAATTGTATTTTAAATTTTAATTTGAATTATTTAATCCAATTTAATTTGACTTAAAATTTACCAAGCGGTAAATTATTTTATAACTCAATTTCTTTTCATTTGGTTATATTACATATTTTATCCTCTTTGATATTCTAAGATTATGTTTGTAATTATTTCTAATTATATTATGTTTTATTTATTTATTTTTATGTGTATTTATAGTTTATACAAATAAAATATTCATTGACAAATTATCACATCAATGTTATTAAAATTGTAATGGTTTATTTTACAATCTTATTCTCATTGAGATTATTTGTTATTGAATTTCAGTTGAAGGATGTCATTGGATAATTGTATAATAAACCCATATAATTTTATTATCTTTTATTTATTCATCATATTATCATTTAATAGTACCATTATTCTACTCTTTTTTACATAAACTAATTGAAAAAATGTTTTTAATAAATTTTGACTTCATTTCTCTCTTTAGTCGGAATTCAATTTTCTATCAAAACCATATTTTCTAAAAAAATAAAATTTCTTTTTGACACTTATAAATGATTTATTAAATATTTTTTTACCTATTTTTTATTTTTTAAAATTAATGTAGTATTCATGTATTTTCCAAAACAATTTTTTCTTGTCTTTTACTTAAAATGTGAAAGCAATCTTTGTTTTAACATACAACATGAACGGAATTTCCAGCTGTTGTGACTACCCAAATTTTATAAATCTTCATTTGTAAATTTCAAATATTATTTTTAAAGAATATTATTTTCCAAAAAAAATAAACATTTATTTTTTAAAAAGTGATTTTAAAAATTAAAGGATATTTTCTTCAATAATTTTTCTGAAGATCTTTTTATGGTATTTTTTTCATCATTAAAAAACATTTATTATTACTCCAATTAAGATATGATGTATTGATATCATACTTATTATTTTTATGCATTGTTTCTGATCATTTTACCAAAGAATGTATTGATATTCAATTTCATGATTCATTTTTTTAGTCAATAACATTACCTTGAAATGTTCACTTTTCAAATGACATTTCCCATAGGTGCATCTATATTCTCATGGGATGAATTATTTGGGTAGCCTAAGTTAAATGTGTTTCTTCCCATTAGTTTTAAATTTTATTATGGATAGATGTTAACATTAGAGTTATCATTTTCCTGAGAAACATGATGTACAATAATTAATAATTTCATTCATTAATAATTCAAGTTTTATTATCCCTGATATTTTCTCTATATTCATTTCATTGTCAGTTTATTGATTAAATTCCATGTGATTTTAGGTATTTACATTTCCATATTGATTATTCCTTATCTAATTTTGATAGTCATGTTGTTGATTAAATGTCATTTGTTTTAAGTTATTTATATTTCCATATTGATTATTATAGTAAAATTATTTAAATAGAATGTGTTTTTAGTTATTTTCCTTGATTTATTGATTATACTAGTCATATTATTCAAATTTCATGTTTTTTCAATTATTTTTCATTCCATGTTGATTATTCTCATTGATTATTGATGGCTTCTATTTTACCTAACCATTACTGAGAATTTAAATTCACCCTTATATTTTCTTTTCCTAGGAATCCAGGAAGTTTAGTAAGAATGATATGCAAGAAGTTTCTAAATGGAATAATGATATTCTTGACAAAAAAATGTTTTATTTTTTTTATTCAAATGTAATATGATAATCATTTCTGTATCTATTTTACCAATACTACTAAACTATTTTGTCCTTTGGGATCCAATTCATTATATCTATTCTAATTTAAAATGTAATACACTTGCACTAGGAAACTAGGGTTGGGTTATCTATAGTTAGTATCACAGGAAGTTTAGTTTAAACCTAGAGAACTACATTAAAGAAAACCTAGATTAGGGAACATTACCCTATGATATAATTCGAGGATAACTGTAGAATAATATTCTAATGTTTTGATAAGGTACATATTCTGTGTTTTGTATTAGAAAAACACATATTTATAGATACTACAAGTGGACATGGTTCTAGAACATAGGTACCTAGAGGTAAAAAGTCTAAAATGGGATCATTTTTATTGAGTCGATCACCACTCGGTGCATAGAAACACTCCTTGATGTGAACCTGGTCTGACACTATCGGGGTATATTCTTAGTATTATTAATATTTTCTTTATAGACCATTATGAAGTATTTGAATATATAATGAAAATGAATTAACTAGGTCAAATATAATATGTCACATATTAAAAAACATGTTTCAATGCCTAAACATCCTATAAATGATTATAAGATTTTCCCACTATGATTATTGTTGATCACACTGTGATTTTTGGTTTTAGTAAATGGTTTGATCCCAAAGTAATCGTGATAAAATTTTATATTGAGTACAAGGTGGTGACTAGGGGAATCTAAAATTGATTATTACTAGATTTAAAGATATTTTGATTATGCTCAATTAGTTTTCTAAAAATATGGTTAACAATATATACCTTAACCAACTCTCAGTCTCACTAAAGAAGACAATAATAGAGTATGATAATATCTTGTGTGGTGGATACCATGGAGAAAAAAAATATTGATTTCCATCATGTAAAAAATGTGGAAGGAGACGCCCAAGAAAGTGTCTAAATGGAATGGGAAAATTTTTTATGTATAGAAAGGAAGTGCATAAAAGAATAATTTCCATGGAGAAATGAAGAGTGTGATGGAAGGAAATAAATCTCAACCTATGGGTCAATTTATAGTCTATTGTATTAAATTTAGATAATCGTAGAATTATCCAATTTAATCCATCTTCTAAAGGAAAAACCATAGACCAAGGAAGGCCCTATGTAGAAATAAAATATATGAAGTATTTATGTATGGGGGTTTAATAATTAAATTGTAGAACTATTATTTACCAATCTTATTTTGGTGATAATAATTATGAATCATATAAGGATTGTGTAAAATTTTATAATCATATATGTATTTTTTAACTTAAGAGTTATATAAGTCTTTAACACACTTTTTGGGTTTTATATAAGGGTATTATACCAAGACTAAGGATATTTTAGGAGAAATTTATAGAAGGAATATGATTTAGTGGAAAATTTATTTCAGTAATAATGACTTTTCATTTTATAGATATAAGTTTAAAGGTATTGATAACCTTTATGGTTAATACTACCATCAATGACTCTTTAAAAATAGTCAAATAAGATTATTAGACTTTGAAAAAAGTGGATTTTTATTGAAAACCTTAGTAAAGAAGTTATTTATTTCTTAATTTTATTTAAAGAATGTCCATCATTTTTTTGTAACATTATAGGAATTATATTAATATAGTTTAGAAAAATTTTAAATCGTATGTTGGGTGCAACTCATCGCATCCAATAATGATGCATGACTTAAACCCATGACTAAAGAATGATAATTGTTTAGTCCATACCACTGGCCTACTTGATATCTTGGTTAACATGTCACAAAATAAACTATTTATGAAATAAATATTAATGATAAACTAGTGGTATTACTTTTTAGGTTTATAAATTAATGTATTATATTAGATAGCTTGTGCTAACCATATTGGTTTTGTGAAATAGTTAGAGATGGATGGAAAGAAATTTCACTATTTTATGGATCTTAAGATCTATAAAAAGATAATTTTAGTGCTTCAATAATAAAAAATAAATTTTTGGTTATTCATTTCATGGAGTAAGGGATGAATTAGAGATTTACCGAAGAAATCCTAAAGGATGAAAATGTGATTATGAAATAGAAATTTATCAAGTAAGTATATTTCCTTATATTAATAGACACTAAATGAATTCATCAAATTTTGTAAAAGGATCTTAAAAAAATATCTTATTACATTCATATCCATTGATTCATAACATATTTTAAATCATCACATATTTACGGTTTTGAGTCCCTTAACTATCTATTGATCATTCAATTTCTTGTGATCAATGACCGTAATCACTATCTATGATTTTTTATACCTTTATTCCATGTCAATATATTTACATGACACTAATTTTCTATTACTAATAAACCTATTTATTTTTAATTCCATGTTACGTTTTTTACTTTCCTTTCTCTCTTATTAAGAATATATTTTATTAAACATTTTATGATGTGGGTTTTTCTATAAAATAATTTTTTAATGTGAAACCCTTTATTATTGACATAATTTTTAAATTGAGAGGATGAAATTTATCTATTTTTGGTAGAATATAACACATTTATATTTAAAAAAAATTATAGCGTAGGTGAAACAAACATTGAGATTAAACAACCAATGAAATATATTTCTTTAAATTTAATCTCTTAAATAGCTTTTGGAACACGTAACCCTAAGTCGAAGTGAACCATAATATATTATATTGTTATAACCTAGTCATTAAATTAGTTCATATGAATAGTACTGACTAAATTATGAAAATTATGGATATCTATTTATTTTAAATTAAAATATGAATCATTTAGAAGAAAAGGAAATGATTTCTGAAAAAAATGTTTTCTCAAAGACATTTATGCTCTTCTATGAGAACATAATTTCAAATTAATTATTACCACTTTTGAAAACAATATTTGAATAAATGAACATAAATTTTTAAATTATAATATAAAAATTATTTTAGGGTGAATTTTTGGGATTTTTTTAAAATGTTTCATTTTTTGATGAATAGTGAAAATACTGAATTTTCATTGAAAACAGCCTTTTAATTTATATTATTTACATATTTAATTATACTTCAAATTGGTATGAAGGTAAAATTAGTTTAATTATAAATAAATTAATTCAATTTATGTCATTGTAATCATTTTTATATTGATTTTTTAAATGACAACTTTGTAAACTTGTGAACATTTTCTCTTTGAAAACTCAATTTATAATCAAATCTAAGGGATTAATATTAAATTAAAATTTTAAATTATATGAATGAAATTTTTAAAAATGGATTAAATATTTTTATTAAAAAAAATTATTTTCTAAAAATTTTAACTTAATATTTGACCAAAATGAATAGGGATAACATTAAAAAGTAATCATTGTTTTTATGGTAAAAAATGGATTTTTAGGGGGTTAAACTAATAAGATAATGTAAAATGACCTAAAAATTGTAAAACCCCATTGTTTTTACATATGTAGACCTTATATATTATAGGTTATGTAAAGAATAATTTTTGAGGCTTTTAGAAACATAAAAAAATGGGTATTATTGAATCATTTCAAAAAATTAAAAGTACGTCACTCACATCACCTATAAAAGGCCACCCCCTATCCTATCTTCTTGAAATATTCACACCATTTTTTTTTCATAAAATACCTATCCAAATAACTCCCTTAATTCCCTCATCTCATCCTATAATCCTTATTTTTGGAATAAATCTATCCTAGGAAGGCCTTTGGTTCAAACCTAAGAAGGATACCTGAAGAAGATGAAGCATTTTCCAATGAACGTTTTTATTTTATTTCATCCTCACTGTCCTTAAATTCATATTAAAAAGTTATTATATTATAATAAATTATATTAAATATACTTATATTTTTTTATGTCAAGTTCATGGGAAACAACCATCTCTCTTTTCTTTAAATGGGTTACAAAATCATCATTTTTGTGTACAATGAACTACCGCCTTGTGAACAGATGTCATTCATTTTTTCACTACCACATTTTATGGTTGGGTATGATGATGGATAAAAAGTTTATATATGATATTTATAACATAATTATACCTATTTATTCATTATATCATTTATATACTTTTTTACTTTCCATCTCGTACGGGATACGATGATGTTGCTCGTGTGTAAGACGGAATACCACTTCGCGAAGCGATGTGAATTGTTTTCACTAACGCTTTACATGGAAGATGACATGGATAATTTAAATTATTATATTTCAAATACATGGAATAATTATTATATTAATATACTATTTATCAATATGAAAGGATAATATATCATTTTATTTCTTACATTGAAAAATGAAAACACTACTCATGTATGTGTCGACTACCTCCTTCACGAGGTGATGTGACTCTCTTTTCATCAGCACAACACATGGATGGTATATGTAAATATATTTAAATAAATAATAGTTAATTAATTATCTTATTATGATTATATAAACTAAAAATATTACTTATCTTCTTTCGATAATGTTCATTGAAAAATGGAAATGTTACTCATGCGTATATACAACCTACCATTTCTATGATTTTAACATAGTCTGTTTTTCATAACCATATTTCTTGAATAGTTTTAAAAGAATAATTGATGAAAAAATATTATAATTATATCCTTTTTATTATTATTTATATTATTTAACTATATAATATGTGCAATAATTAAGTCTTTCATGACAAAACACAAATGCAAAAATAAGGCAATTAACACTCAAAACAATGAAAATAATGAATGATTATTAACGGAAGGGTTATAAAATGTTTCAAAAGGGTAATATATGATATCATAAAAATTAATATGTTTACGTTATAAAATAATAAAATTATTAAAACAGTTATACAATATTTTAAAAAACATTCAACCAAATTGAAGCATAAGGTAAGGGATTTTTTATCTGAGTTTCCATACCTTGGGTTAAACTTCTAATTCATTGATTATGTCCTGGTAATATTACGTGTTTAATGAAATTTAATTATTTATTTTTTATTTATACTTATTTTATGTATATTTACATTTTATACACATAATCAATTCATTTATTAATCACCACTTGAATGATATTATTTTTGTATGGGTATTCATCTCAATTTCTCTTCATTAAGGTAATATTGTAATGTTATGCACTTAATTTGTTTTATATGGTTTATATACTACCCCTTAGACATGTAATATCATAATTAATTAATAATTAATGGTATTTTAAGTTTCAATTTGAATTATTTCATCCACGGTGATTTGATTTTAGATTTACAAAGTGGTAAAAATTTTCATAACTCAATTTCTTTTCCTTGGGATACATTACTTCACCATCATCTTTGATATTATAAGATTATGTGTAAATTTAATTTTAGTTATTTTATTTTTTATTTACACTTTTTAGTTGTATTTATAGTTGATACACATAATTTATTAATATACTAATTCTAACTTCAACATTATGATCATTTTATAGGTTTATTTCACAATATCATTCTCATCGAGATTATGTCTTCGTGAATTTTGATTAAAGGGAATCATTTGATAATTATATAATAAAACCATTTAAATTTATTATACTCTATTTATTTATCATATTTTCATTTAATAGGACCATTTTATCTCTTTGGTACTTAATATAATTTATAAAGTTTTTTCAGAAACATTGACTTCAATTCTCTCTTTCTTTAGAAATTTATTTTCTCCCAAAACAATTTTAAAAAAAAAATTTCAAAAAAAAATTAACCCTTTTTAAAATAATTTGTTAAATTTATTTATACCCATTTTAATTTTTTTTAAATTGAAAAGAATCTTCTTATCATTTTTAAAATAATTTCATTTATCTTTTTCTAAAAAATTGAAAGAAATAATTGTTTTAATGTATGGTAGGAAATTAATTTCTAGATATTATGATAATTAAATATTTTTAAAGCTTCCTTTATAAATTTAAAATAATATTCTTAAAGAAAATTATTTTCAATTTTTTTTAACTTATATTTTTGGAAAATCGATTTTCAAAATAAAAAAAATATTTTCCTCTTGAATGTTTTTAAATATATTTTAATGGTATTTATATTAATCAATGAGAAAAGTACTTTAATATTACAATAATGGGTATATGATGTATTGATATCATCATTATTTTTATGGATGGTTTAATATAATCTGACGATGGAAAGAATTGACATTATCATAATTGATTCATTTTTTTATATAATAACTTTCCCTTGAAAATTTCACTTTACTATGATCAATGGACATTAAAGTTATCCTAAATATCCATAATATTTACTATGAATAGTTTATTTTTAAAAATTTATATCATTTATACATATATGTTTCTATATTAAAAGACATTTCTTTCTAGGAAATATTGAAATATCCATATTCATTACTCAATACATACATTTTAGTATAAGGAATATTATTTATGAATTAAATAAATTATGTTATATATGAGGAATACTTTGGACATGAAATAAATGTGTGGGGATTGACAATAGATATCCCCTCAATGCATTGGTAGCCTCATGGGGCAAATCAATTAGTTAGCCTTAGTTATATGGTTTTCTACCCATTAGTGTTAAATTGTCTTGAGAATATATCTTGATGGTAGAGGTATCATGTTTCCGGGAAACGTGACATCAAATAATTAAGAATCACTTTCATTAAGAATTCAGTTATTATTATCCATTATACTTTCTCTATGATATTATCTCTAAATGAATTTTATTCTTGGTTTTTTAATTAAATGGAATGTTTTTTTAGTTATATATATGTCCATATTTATTATACCTTATCCAATTATAATAGACATGTTATTGATTAAATAAAGTGTTTTTTCACTTATTTACCTTACCATATTGATTGTTATAGTCAAATTATATAAATGGAATGTGTGTTATGTTATTTACCTTTCCAGATTTATTGTTCTAGTCAAATTATTTAAATAGAATGCAAGTTTCTTTTTTACCTTTCCATGTTGTTTGTGATCATTTATTAATGATATCTTCTATTGTACTTAATACATAATGATCATTTATGATCAACCTTATTTTTTTAACTTTTTCATGAATCCATTAAGTGTAATATAAAAGATAAGAAATAATATTCTAATAGGAATAAATATATTATAGAAAAAAATATGTTGTAATTTTTGTATTAAAGTTTAATATGGGAATCATGCATGTATCTAGTTTACCAAGACTACTAATCTATTTGGTTCTTGAGGATTTCATTCTTTATATTTATTATAATGTGATAAAGCAGACACCATATCTAGGCTACTATATTCTGGCTTACTAGATACATCACCTACTACTAGCCTACGTAATTTTTTGGTTAGTATGAAATTGTTTTTACAAAAAATATTTTACTGATAGATACTTATGGAATGGATTAAGTTGAATTTAGGGTGTTAATATTGAGGATCTAGATATTAATGTATTATATTGGATAACTTCTTCTAACCAATTTGGTTTTATTAAATATTTAAAGACATAAAGAAGTAATTGTCACTCTTTAAGGATATTTTGACCTATTAAAAGTGTATTTTGATACTATGTGTATAAAAAATATACTTTATATTCATTCCTTGGAGTAATAGGTGAAGTGTAAACTGACCAAAACACAAATAAATAATGAAATTTTTCTTATGAAAATAGAAATATATCATGTAAGAATATTTCATAGAGGTCACTATTTTTATATTAAAATAGTACCTTAAATTTAAGAAAATTATCTTGAAATAAAAAAATTATAATATTACCTTCATATTCTATGAATCAATAGTCATTTAACTCCTCACATATTCATGGTTTTATAGCCATTCACTTTATTTAGATCAATGAATTCTATCATTATCCCTAATTATTTACATTTTTCTTACATTTATATATTTTTACTTCCCACAAATTTTCTCATAATTGTAAACAAATCTCTTTGTAATTACATATTACCTTCATATTTCCCTTTCCTTCTTATAAGAGGAAGTTTTATTAACCCTTTTTATGATGTGGGTTTACAATGAAGAAATTTTCAAATATAAAACCCTTTATTTCTTAGTGAACGTAAAAAATTTTAGGAAACATTTTCTTGAAGGTGGGTAGAATGTAACACCCCAATATGTTTAAAGAATAACTTTGTGTTAGACAGCTTATATGACACGCAACACCGAGCCAAAATTTTCCACAAAATTTATTAGTTAAATAAGACTATTATAACCTAGACATTAAATTGGACGGTATGAATAATATTAACTAAATTATGAAATCCATATATATAGTTACTAATAAATAAAATTTATTTATAAATTCATATAAAATAATCACTCACATTTTTAGTAGTCATTTTAAGATTTAAAATAAATTTTCATTAAAAATGGATTTATTTTTCATTTTATGTTTGGGAATTATTATTAGTTTATTTCAATTTTATAAAGTTTATTTTATAATAATAATATAATTTTTAAAATCAGAATTTCAAAATTATCTTAGGATGAAATTTTTGGATTTTTCTGAAAAGTGTGATTTTTCAATGAATAATAAAAATGTAGCTTTTTTGTAAAACTATCATTTCTTTTCCCTAAATACCATAATGATTTGAATTTGATTTAAAAATGAAATATGTATTATATAGTTATATTTAAAATAATAAATTAAATTTTAATAATATTTCTTCTCAATTTTTTCATAAGTTTATTTTTAGGCTTAAAATGCATTTATCTAAGAATTTTTTTTAAATGCATAATGTTCCTCCATTTTAAATAATTAAATTAACCAATAATAAAGAAATATTTAAATGAAATTTATAGATTATATATCTAAATATGTTAATTTTAATCCATATAATTATTATCACAAGTCATATAGTTAATGTAAGGTCATATTATGCTTGAAAAATACATTTCTTGAAAATAGTTTTATGACATGATTTACGAGTTTGTTTTAAAACTAATTTTTTTAATTTTGAAAAATGGATTTAATAAAATGTATTAAATATTTTTAATTATCATATTTTATATTACTTATTAATTCTAAATAAATTTTTTTAATAATGATTAGTAAAAATAGTACAAAATAATTAATGTGGTTAAGGTTAAAGCGGGGTTTTACTCATTACATGCGCTTGTGTTAAAATTAATTTTCCACACACAAGGAAATTATTTTTAATAAATTATATTTAATAAATTCAATTATTAGTTTAAAAATATATAATAATTTCCATTTTATTTTAGGCTTAAAGGATCAATTACTTAGGTTAAAAAATAGTTATAGTGGTGAAAGATAAAATTGTAAAAGTAAAGTTAGATGATAAGGGAATAAAATGTTTAAAACATATTATTTTTATGTGATGTTGGTTTTTATTGATCTTATAATTCGTAAACTCCATTATTTATTGATTTTTGAGGTACTTGGGGTGATATTGACTTACCATTATTGAATAGTTTTAGGTATTTAAAAAAATAACACTTCTCAAGTATAAAAAGGGAGCTTCATCCAATCAGTTATTTACACATCTCATGAACTTTGAATCTATGAAACCCTTCAACAATATCTCCCCAAAATCCATATCCACATTATATATATTTTTCCTTTTCAAAATACCAACCCTAGGGTCCTTAAGATGATATCCAAAGGAGGTTTCTCTAAGAGAAGGTAATCGTCTTAACAAATATCTCTCTTTTTATTGTATAACCTTCAATTACATATTAAAAATTACAATATACTAACACAAATATCTGATATATTCATAGATTTTATTATTTTATGGAATAATATTTATCCATCTCCTTCTTCATGAAATGGGAAACAAATTCATCGCATGTGTGTACGGTGGAGTATCACCTTACGAACCGATGTAATTTGTTTCCATCATCGAATCACATGTATATTCATAATAATGGAAATAATTAATATATATAATAATTAAGAAATTGTATTTATTCTATAAAATTAATATATAGTCCACTTCATTACCCTTTAACCCATTAGGGGAATGATATCATCGCTCATTCGTATATACGACCTACCGTCTCCACAAAATAATATAAATATTGGATTAGGGAGTAAACCTAACCCATGATGGGACTCTATCATGATGAAATTTACTTATGGTATAAATATCATAATATCTGATATCATGATGTAAAATATTAGTAATTTACTTAATTTAAACTCTATTTATTTTTAACCATGATATTAGTGAATTTTTATTATCCATGGATGTATTTTATAATCAATTAATTAATTAAATGGTGTGTGTGTGTTCATTAACATACCTTTCCATGTTGATTATTCCTTATCTAATAATTATAGCAAAGTTATTGACTAAAGATAGTGTTTTTAAAGTTATTTTCCTCTCCATATTTATTATTTCTTGTTGATTCATAATAGATTTCATTATATATAACCCTTATTAAGAATTTGAGCTCACCATTATTTTGTTTCCCTTTCCCATGATATGGATAATGAATCTATGAATGAGTTAAATGATATATAATATTACCTTCACTATATTTCAATTTATGTTTTAAAATGTAATTCAAGAATCAATTATATATCTAGCTTACCAAGACTAATAAACTGTTTGTTCCTTCGAGATGTAATCGCTTGTATATTATGAAAATGAAATAATCACCAATACTGGGATACTTATTTTAGGGTCTTCACAATATTTAGGACCATTATGATTTTATAAGGGAATGAATACCATTTAATTTAAATTTTTTAGTTTTATACCTCTTTTAAAAGGTCATAAACAATTATATACAAGTGATTCAGGATTATAAAAATGAAATGAATGCTCTCAAAAAAGAAAAAGAAAATATTGTATCACATTTTAATGGTTATAAATAAAGATAAAAATTATAGAAAATAAAATATATATGGAAAATGTTCTGAATTAATTAATTAATTTAATTTAATTTTATTATTTGGAATATTAAGTGAAAGTACATAATTATTATAGAACATAAGGTAAGGGATCTCTTTGAACCACATTTTTTCTTTATATTATGACCTTTATCTATATAAATCAATTTTTATCTCTATTTACTATTATTAAATACTTATAAATTTTATATATATGTCTATTATATATAAAAATATAATATCCCTTCCTTTTGTGGAGTAATATACGATTGAACTTAATTTCTCAAATTCCTTCTTTAAAATCAAACATGATTAAGGGGAAATTTTCTATCACTTAATCATTTTATATAATGATATTTTAAAGTCTTTATTCCGAAATTAACACCATATTTTTATAACTACGCTTATTTACTCAAATATAAAAATCTATAATATTTAATTCCTCATTTTCTTTTGAATATTTATGAAATATCCTTTGATTATGATATGTGGAATGACTATGTAACCCTTTTCTTTCCATATGTCATTATTATGTTTATGTCTTATGATTGATTTCCTTTTATGGGACACATAAGTATGTATATATTATGATTGGTAATCCTAGATATAACTTGAATAAATTGGGTAATTTTTTATCCCATGAAACATTATGTATTGGATTAGGGAGTAAACCTAACCCATGATGGGACTCTATCCACTATGTGATGTTGAATTGGTGCTTGGCCTTGACTTATGTTTATGTCATGTTTTATGTTACTACCACTTTCATATATTACCATGATATTATGATTCCATGTTCTTTATTTTATTACTCCATATGATTATTCATGGGCCTTCCCTTCTATGATTCATGTTTTTCCAATTCACTCACATGTTTTGTTTCATTATCATGTGTATTCCATTATTAGGATTCATAGATCACAACTTTCTTATGTGTATTCCTAGGTTTATCATATGATGTTCTAGGAACTCAAAGGGATTTAGGATCTAATTATTGAGATTAAAATAAACATGTTTTTTTTATCTTATTTTTTGATGTATTATGTACCTATTCTTCCAAATACATTAGGCATCACAATCTTTGGGTTATGTTTAATATATATTTATGTTACTAATTATGTGATAGTATGTCTAAAAGACTTGGGTTTCTGTAATAGTGTCCATTAAAAAGGAAAATATGGATGTTGTAAATATGGTTGTAAAAATGTTGGTTGTTGGATAAAAATATATATGATAGGTTTACTAATTTATTGTATTGTTTGTATCAAATTTAAAATTATATAATAAAAAAATAATAAATAATGAACAAAAATATAATATTTACTTAAATTGATTTTTTATAAAAAAAATTATGTGTTACATATTATTATTAATAAATAATTATATAGTGTATTAATGAGTTTCAATGAAATATTTTACTATCAATGGATTGATAAAAGTAAATATTTATAATATAAATAACTAATTTAAAAGGAATTTTGTGAATATTATTTAATATAAAAGTGATATTTTTCAATGGGATATTTTTTAAGTGTTGTTTATTTTTAATTAATCTCTAATAATGATTTATTTTTAAGAAATAAATTGATAATAGAAGAAAATAAATTATTGTCCATCCAATAGTTAAAATTAAGTGAGTAATAAAAATAACTTCTTTTAATGCATAAAAGATATATTTTCCTTAAAACAATTATCTGCAATACGTATTCTTATATAAATATTAATTTTTATAAACTATATAATTGAGTCTAGTAAAATGGTTTTTCTATTTTTAATTAGTATATCTAAATATGTAAATAAAGAAAATTTCATTTTTAATATAATAAAATAAGTTACGAATGTAAATATTAGTTACACTATTGAAAATTGACCTGATAACAATGGTTTTAAACCATTACAATAGGCTAGGAAACAATTGGTATAGGTTATACCAACTATACCCTCAGTCGTTTATTGGTTGGATATAGGGATATCCCTATACCAATAGTTTCAAAGGAACAATTTGTATAAGACCCCTTGATTTCACTCTAACCAATGGTTATATCAAATAATTGGTATAAATGTTATACAAATGGTTTAAAAGCCATTTTTATATCCTTCCACCTGTAATGAAATAAGAATCCCTTCTCATATATGTCTATAACCTACACACACCCCCAAAACCTATAGCCATACTCCAAAAAACATACAAAAAATATAGAAGAATATAGAAACAAATTACCACATTGAACTAGTCACAATACACATTTAAAATATTATATATATGTATAATTTACATTTTATTAGTTGATAACTACAAAACCATATCATTAAACATATATACAATCAGATTCACTCATGGAACATCATGTGTCATAAATATCAATAAAAAATCCATGTGATAAATATGTCTCTCATGAAAACCTCTACCATTACTATTATCACTATCATCATCATCTACATATCAATCATAATCACCATTATCAACACCATTATCATCACCATCATTATCACCATAATCAGCAATAGCAACATCACCAACAACATCACCATCACCAGGAAATTCATCATCCCAAGAACCACAAGGACCATCATCACAAATTCTCAATGCATCATATAACCATTTCATCATCTAAATGAATGTATCAAAATTGTAGTGGTATCCAGTTGAAGTAATGAACATAATTTTTTCATTAATTTCTTATAACCAACACATCGTTGACATGAATGCATCAAAAACTATAGAAATAGCTGATGCATATGCAGTGCCTCTACTACCTCACCACAATCTATTTCTAACTCAATACACTACTGCAAATACCCCTTTTATTAGTGCTAAAAACCCCCTTTTATCAGTGCTAGAAAAGTGTTGTTAAAGCTGGTGAAGATAAAGGGGGGTCCCCTTTATCAGTGCTCCAAAAAGCGCTGATAAAGACACCTTTTATTAGTTCTAAAAAAAGTGCTGATAAAAGGGGTCTTTTTTCAGCGCTAAAACAAAGAAGTGATAAAAGGGTCCTTTATCAGCGCTTTGTTTTAGCGCTGATAAAAGGGTCCTTTATCAGCACTTCCTTTATCAGCGCTTTTGTTTTTACGCAGATAAAGGACCCCTTTTATCAGATCTTTTTAAATACGCTGATTAAAGTTAAAAAAAATTAAAAAAATTAAAAAAAATTAAAAAAAATTAAAAAAATTACAAAAAATTACAAAAAAAATACAAAAAATCATGCCAATCGGGGGGCTTTTACAGTGCTTGAGCCCCCCCCCCCTTACAGTGCTTTTCCACCCCCCTCCAACACCCCCACTCACCCCCTCCAAACTTTTTCAGCACTAGCTCCCATATTCCCCCATGCGCATGCACCCCTGCCTCTACCAAGTTTTGAACTCTAAACCTCCCCCCTACACGTCTAAGCCCTTACCACTCATCTATTTTGATTTGTTTTACATTTCATGATATAGATATATATAGTTATATTTATTTGTATAGTAATATATATTTATATTAATATAAATATATAGTTATATTAATATATACACATATAGTTATATTAATATATATCTCTATTTATATATATATATATATATATTTAGTTATATTTATTCGTATAGTAATATATATTTATATTAATATATATATATATATATTTATATTAATATATATATATTTATATTAATATATATATATTTATTGTTATATTAACCTATATATTTATAGTGATATTAATATATACTTTTATAGTAATATTAATCTATATATATGTAGTTATATTAATATATATATATAGTTAGATTAATATATATATATATATATATATATAGTTAGATTAATACATAGGTATATAAATATTTATATATTTTTATTTTAAATAAAATGGATATTAGTTATTATTTAGATAAAGGTAAAATATTTTATATGTAAGTATATTTTATTATGAATATATATAATTAAATTTTTATGTGTGAATATATAAAAAATATATATATATTGTTATATATTTGATTATAAATAGCATTTCATTATAAAAAACAATAAAATTTGAAAGAAATAATATCAATATGAATGTAATACCTTGGAATAAATCCAATCCCCACAAAAAAAACCAATAATACCCCCTTAAACGATCCTGAAAATCCACAAAATGTTAAAAAATTGGGATACCCCAACTAAAAACTCAGTTTTTGAGGCCTTCTGGGCCTTTTTTGGCCTCAAAAAAACCTTAACCAAGGTCACCCCAGGTCACAACGATGTAGAGCTCGTCACAGGCTTCGATTTGAATGTGGTAGAACTCAAACGGACACCCGGATCAAAAGTTATGGTCGTTTGAAGTATGAGTTGCGTTTTCAACATATTTTGGATCTTTTTTTAATTTTTTTAATATTTTTGGCTTCAAATTGTTATTAAATGACTATTACTCCATAATAATTTGCAAATTATTAAATAAAAAAATTAATCTTTTTATAAGCCATTTTCACTAAAAATATTATATATTAAGTGTAACTGTATATTTATACTTATCTAAAATATATTTAAAATTATATTTAAAAATTATATTATATTTATATCAATATAACTATATATATATTAAAATATTAAAATATTTTTTTAAGGACTTTTTTTTAGAAGCAGACCCTTTTATCAGCACTTTTAAAAAAAGTGCTGATAAAGACTCCCCTTCATCAGCACTAATGAAAAAGTGCTGATAAAGGGGGTACCTTTAACAGTTTGAAAAAAGCGCTGCTAAAGGGGGTACCTTTATCAGAGCTAAAAAAAGAAATGATAAAGGGGTAATTTTATTAGTGATTTTTTAGCGCTGTTAAAGGTAACCTCCTTTATCATCTCTTTTTCGTTAGCACTGATAAAAGTGTGGCGCTGGGAAAAACTGTTTTTGTGGTATTGATACTACCAAAATTGATAGAGGCACCTAAATATGGTAAATACCTAGTGTGTACAATACTCTTCCCTAACTGAAAACACACTCTCCCTTGGTGCACATCTCCTAATATCTGGTTCAAATGTTTGTTTGGCCTAAAGTTGTGAGCTTCCTTCTCATCAAAGAAAAAAACACACTATTTCCTATATAAAAGAAATATTTATTTATAAAATAGATATTATAATTTAAAAGCATCAAAATAAAACTTATATTTTTTTATTGTGTCAAATTTTTTACAGTGCTACAATCTTTATTCTTTCTCCTCAAGAAAAAACAATTTATCTCGAGGTACAAGGCCTTCAATGTTCAATGTCTACCTCTTCAATAAAAATTGTATATAGTAAACGTTTATTCAATTTTATTATTTTTTAAACAAAATTAAACCATTTTTACCAATATTTAACTAAAAATAACCAAAACCAATCAAAATAAATTTCATAGAAATGTATGAATGAAACTAAAATCAATAAAACCAAAATGAAGAAATTTTAATTGATTGGTGTAGCTATAATAATATTCTTTTTATTATTATGTTGGACCATATTCATTTTGTATTATTTTAACTATGTTTGGATGATTTCAATTTTAGTACAAATTTTTTTGGTCAATTGGAACTTTTATCTCTAATTCATCTTTTTTGGATTATTTATAAATAAAAAATAATAATTTGGGTAATTTTAGAAAAATATATTTTAGTTTGGTTTAGAAAATTTAATTTTATGTTAATTTTAGCTGGTTTATTATTTCTCAGATTAGTTTAATTTTTTCATTTTGGTTTCATTGAATTCATGATTCAGTTTTTGTAGTTCAATTATATACAATAAATTATTTTGATTACATTCATACATTTTTTTATAGTTTAGATCATGTAAGTCCTGATTATATTTATTTTGGTTGAATTTAATTTTATTTATTTCCATTTGGTGCAACTCTATTAGAGAAAGATTTTAATCTTATGGTTCAATTTTATTTTTTTATGTTTGATTTAGATTGGGTAAGTACAGATAGTAAGGTTTATTTATATTTAGTTTCATTATATTTACACCTCTTTTGTTATAGTTTATAGTTTATAGTTGACAAGTATATATTTTTATATTAAATAAATCTATTTACATATTTATATTATACTTTTAATTGAAACTATGTACATGTTAATAAAGATTATATTTTACTAAAATATCCTTTCAAAAATTATAAATCATTTTAAAAAGGTAATATGGTTATTGTGTGAAATATGGGACTAATAGGTGTTTAATTAAAATTATGACATGTTTCTAAAAGGTAATTACTAGTGTGTGTTTTTTTAAATAGTGTGTTGATTCTTTATGGTGTTCTTTACTTATAATTTCTTTGAATTGTGAGGTATTTGTGATTTTTTAACATTTATTGGCATCCTATTAAATGATGGGGCATTGTTATGTGGTTTAAATATGATAATGTAAATTGAAATTAAAGTGGTATTCTAGGTTTTCCATTAATAAAAATAAAAATTTTGACATTTATTGAAACATGGATACTGTGAAAATTATAAGAGACAGTGCCTTATTGCTATAGTTTCACTAATATGATTTGAGTTATGTGGGGATTTTATGGGTGTTCTATTGAATGCCTCATTCCCTAAGTGCTGCCAGATAATATACATGATTTTGGGTGTTTTGTGGCTATTGGATTAAAGATATAATGATTTAATTTTGTGTTTAGGTTGGGTTAGGCATGGGATAATTACAAATACAAAAGTGATTAGTTAAAAAAGGTAACAATCAAGCCCAGCATGTGATGTATAACAAGGAGACAAACCAGAACATGTACATTTTAGAACCCCTATTATCCAACATAAGGACTTTAACAACCTACTGAACATGAATAGGTGTAGGTGTGGACATTTCAAGGTATAGATCATATATAGGTACAAGCATCATTATAACTAGTTTAATTAAAATTTACATTTTATATACTTATCTATGTTTTGTGATAATTGTTTTTATATATTTTAATAACGTTTATTTCTCCTACTAAAATAATTAGTTTTACTAAAATTGAATTAAAATAGTGACCACCTAGAATTTATTATTTAAATAAATCATTATTAATTCTTGAATGTGTTGTTCCTATAAATGTTATAACTTATTTTGACTAATATTAATTTCATTATAATTGTTAATATGTGTTTCCTATAATATAGTTGTACTAGTTTTTTAATTTTTATCAAATTTTGTTTAAATAAATTCTAAATCAAGGTTACCCTAAATATTGAACAATAAAAACTAATTCTATGTATATTTTTTGAAATATTAATATGTAATATTAAGGGTAAACTATTCATAATAATATTTTTTTCATATGATGTAAATGTTAAATATGAAAATATCATAGAATTAATCGAATGAAAATATGAATAAATTTTTTCATTAATTATTTTGGGTGCATACTAGAAGGTTTGTCACATGTTATTTCAGTGCTATTTTATTTTAATTAATTGATGTATGTTTACCCAAACATGTTTGTGATTTGAGAAAATTTCCCCACAAAATTATGAATAAAATCATTTCACCATTTATATAATATAGAATCATACTTTATTGGTAATTAAATGTTTGAATATATTTGTATTTTAGGCATGTGAAATGTGAAAGAAATTTTAAAAACTATTTAAAAGTAGTTTTAAAAAACTATTTAAACATAGTTTTAAAAAAATTAAAAAGTAGTTTCAAAAATTATTTAGAAGAATTTTTAACATAGATTATAAATCATTTTTAAAGGTTTTTAAAAGGTTTTTTATAAAGGTTTTAAATGTAGTTTTTAAAAAAAATATTTAAAATAAGTATTAAAATAACTTTTAATAATTATTATAAATCAATTTTCAAACAATATTTAAAAAAATGTTCAAAAGAACATTTAAAAATGTTTATAAAGTGATTTATGGACATAAAATGAGATTTAAAACTTTTTAAAAGAATTCCAAATCAATGTTTTTATCCACATGTAAATATTTTATAAAACTAGTATAAATTAATATAGTAAATACTTAAAAACATAATTAAATTGTCTAAAAATTGTTTAATATTTGGTAATAAAGTTTTGACAAATATTTAAAAAACTATTTACATGTGGTTTAAAAACTATTTAGATTTTTTTAAGAGTTTAGTTCAATTCATTAGATTATTTTTATCCATTTTCACAATGTTTTTTTCATTTGGTTTCTATTTATAATACACCATGTGTGACACCCTTCACATTTATTAAGAGCTCACCCATTTTCATTTCTTATGTTAGCTAATTAATCACATGTTTCCATAAAAAATACTCATTTCCTCTCATGTTCTAGACTCATCGTTCACCCCATTGTGTGGAGATAACTTAAAGCATGCTTGTTTTTTATTTATTCTGTATGAATCCTAAAATATAATATTCAATAAAATAAAAAAACATTACATAAAATTGTCATCATTTCCATTCAAAAACCTCAAATTTTAATAATATTTTAATGTTTTCACTCTTCAAATAAGAAATCATTTCCTGAAACATTATTATTGGACACTCATTCAGTATATGTATAGCCTTTAAATCTATTCCAACTCTAAAAACCTAACTATTAAATAAATCATGTTTATATTCTCTCTATAGTTCACCAGATTCCATTAGTCATGAAGTCCCCATAACTTCACCATCAAGAAAATATTTATGAAGTTTCTACAAAAATATTAATCCATATAAATACAATAAAAATATAACATTAAACCTAAGGAATTTTCTTACCCATATTTTATCCGAAGAATTATCCCACATTTCATTTTCAAGGTGTATCATAGAGAATGGATTAATGGGAATGATGTCACTATATTTAGTAATAATCCTAATAAAATTCTTGAATTCTCACCCAGTTTTACAAATAATTTTATTTTTTTCATTATACTCGGTCATCATCTAGGTTTGTTGGTTCCACACTTCACACATGCATGTACACTCATGCCACCCAAAAGTGGATGATCCAATTATAATAGAATAAAATAAAAATATTAATTTAATATATCTTATAATGAAAAGAAATTATTTACAAAAAAAATACTAGGGTTTGATAAATATACCTAATCTAGGATAATCAATGGGTACTGATAGATCCCTAGGATATGAAGGATCTATTACTTTTGTAGTACCATTAAGGTCCAATGTCAGGTTATGATGATCAATATGCTTAAGAGGTGCATAATTTGATGGATTGGAAGTCGAAGGAGCATCAACATAATGCCTAAAGAGAACAAAGTAGTAGGAAATGGACATGGAATAAATGTATGTGGAAAAGGATGATATATATGTGTAGAATGAGTTATTAGTGTAAAAAAGAAAATATATATGTTGATAATTCTAAATAAATTGTGGAAACAGTGTAGGTGGATTGAATATCCTTGGTACCACTAATGGAAATTTGACATAGGAAACTATGCTACATTAGACTTCTCACGAAGGGTATGGTTGTAATCGAGTATGGTGAGTACTATGAGTTTCACTATTACAACCCCCCCCCCCCTAATTGTCATACTTGGAAATGTTGTATGATGTTCCAGAATAAAATTTAAAATATGATCAATGACCTGACATTAGATGTTATTAATATATATTTTTTAAATAATATACTCACAAAAACAACCATAATAGGAATTTATAACTTTATCATGAGGTGATTATTATCATACATTCTCTTCCTTCATAACTATTCATTGTTTTCCATTTCTTATTTTAGAAATTGAATATGCATTTAATTAGAAATTTGTAACAAATTTATAATCTAGAAAATAAAGAATAGGTGATGTGACATAATTTAGGGAAATCAATCATCAATCCAAAGAAGGTATAGTTAGTGACATAAAATAATCATCTCATATTTAGTAGAAGAAATATCAAAACATTGATTACATGACATAAAATAAATAAGAACACTTTAATTAGCATGTTAATCATGTGTAGGATATCGTTTTTTATTTTTTTTCAATTATATACAATCCACTTTAGGTTAGGTAATTTGGTTTATTTTGGTCATTTTATTTGGCCATTAAGCAATTTTTGGGTTAGCTTATTTGGATTATATTTTTATAAGGTAATTTTGTTTATCTTTGGGATAAGTTATTTGTTTATTACTTTATCTACTCAATTGGTCATTCCATTAGGTCATTTGGTTTAATTTGGGTTGCTCATTTGGTTTATTTTTTTCTTATATAATTTGTTTCATTGTGTTTTTTTGATTCATTTTAGTCCAATTAATTTTTTTATTTTTTTATTTTTTTATTTATAATTGTTGTAATACATTTCAGTTCAGTTCATCTTTATGTTTTTCTAATTATATTATTTTGGTTTTGTTTGGTTTCGTAGGTTTTAATACAATTCAATTCAATAATATAAAATATAACTTAGAAGAAAATTAATCCACTTTATATTGAAAATTCACATAAAGAACAAGTTTAATAGAAAATGAAAGATAAAATTAATGAAATTTGAATAGTACCAACTTGAAAGAACAAATTATAGGTAAACCAAAATAACTGAGTGCACATATAGTTGATTATATATCGTACTCACCACAAATTTTAGTTTACAATAAAATTTTATAATTGGACTATTTGATTCATCGTAACTAATAAATTGGTTGAGGTCAATGGGGGTAGTGATTGTGTCAGATTTATCCCTACCATCATCAAAAATATTTCTTGGAATTACTTCAATAATGACATTGAATTCATATCTCGAATGATACTTCGAATAGAAATTCATTTTCCAATGAATCCAAAATATATTTATCATCAATAGAAAGTATGTGAGTTGTTTCAATAACTCTAAATCAACAATCATAAAAAAATGTACCTTGCCTCATCATTGAATCAAACCGCTTACATTCTATTGTAGGGACTCAACCATTAGAGTAATAATCCAATATTAATATATTATTGAAAACTCCATAATAAGATATTGTTTCATATTTAGTACTACTATCTGAATCACTAACTTAATATTGCTTTGTTACAATTTCTATAGAACTATCATGTTTTTCATCATGTTCACTACTTGATCAGTGATAATAAATTTTTACTCTTTGATCGCCATTTATTTTCATTCATGGACCATAGAATTAGGACTAGTGGAAAAAGCACTTATTTCTTAATATATATATTTAAAAGGTAAACTTAATAGATAAAATATAAACAAATATTATAATTAATTTAAAATAAATTTTTTTATTTATTGTTGTAATACTTCTACCTTTGATTTAATTCATGAAGGATAGCAATTTCTAGGAAAATTATATCTCATTCTCATTGGTAATGAATGATGGTTTATATTTATAATATTTTTATGTTCCAAGAATAAAAATATAGAAATATTTTAACACATATATATAATTAAATGGTATGAGATAACATATATGTGTTCAATTTACAAACTTGAGGTAGCAATTGAATAAATAACACTTAAAAAAGACCGTGTGATGTGCCATCTCCCACTCTTCATGGTTCAGTATATCCAATGTATATAATCTAATAATTCCACCTGTTTAGGGAAGTGAAGAACAACTTGGTTTTATTTTCTCATATTTCTCATCTTTATTTATCATTGACCTGATATGTCTTATGGTCACATCTTCAAAATACATTGAACCAAAATCCATACATTCTTGATCCAAGTAACATTTCACAATGGAACCTTTTGGATTATTCCTATTTTAAGCATAAGATTGCAATGAGTGTATGTATTTATTTTATTTATACACATCTAATGAAACTTATTGAGTCCTATATGAAGTATTTTAGTTGGAATATGGATAGTTATAGGCTTCATGAATGTAAAAATGATGGAGGAACTTTTTTCTCTAAATCACACAAAATTAATGGTGCCTTTTCCTCAATTTTTTTGTAAGAAATACATGTAAAATATTTTAGAAAAAAATATCTCTTAAAATCGAAAAACTGAATCATTTCCACTCTTAGATTATTTAAAATTATTTGATGGAATTATTTTGGAAACAAATAATAAATTAGGATGTGATAATAATGATTTTTAAAGATTTCATCTAAAAATATCATGTGTTGAAAAAAAAAATATGTTTCCTGAATATCCATCAGTAACATTTAATGGTCTCTAGTACTTCCATAAATTTATATTTTTTTGAAAGTTTCATCATATTATATGAACATGGAATAATCCATTTATTTTCAATGATATACCCAAAATATAGTTCTTGGCTAATAACCCAATCCACCAAGTCATTATGAGATTATAAATTATCTTTTTTCTTCCCTTTCACATTTAGAATAATTAAAATCAACATTTCACATGTATTTTTTTCATTGTGAATTCCTTCTAAATAAATACATAATAAATTAGTTGTCCAATCAGGAAACTCAAAGAATATACTTTTATTATTATAGTTATAATTATATTATGTTCAAACATTCTTCTTAATTACAGATTTCATCTGACATTTTCTTGAATTAAAAACTGACATCTTATAATTTATTGAGCACAACAGTTCCATACATACACTAATGTAGATTTTTGGTCTTAATGGAATTTTCAAACCTTTAATTATCATTTATATAAGGATGTTACAATGGAAAAAATCATCAATATCCCATGACGATAAAACTAAAAAAATTATTATTTCTTCTATATTGTTTTTTATTAATAAAAATAGTATAGGAATTATTTCCCTTTATTCTCAAACAAAAAATCATTTCCCAAGTAGAAAGTCATTTACTATCCACAAAGGTGAATCAGACATCTGAAATGTGTCTTTTGAACAAGTATCAAATGTGCACACACCCACATTCCAAATATACTTTAATTATTTTATTAAATTTTTTAATTATAAATATATATCATTTTTATGATTAATATCTATATATATATGAGTATAATAAATAAATTTAATGGTTTTTTCACACCCATCCATAGAGAAAAGTTATAAATGTGAATGAAAATTGTTCATGTGATGTGTGAAGTAATCAATGAAAAGTGACACAATGATTTATATGTAACATAATATGTTTTTATATCCACATTTGGATTCCGTATATATGTGACATGTTTTATAAAATCATTTTGGCCCATTGTTTCCATCTAGAATAAGTTGTAATCCTTCAAGAAGGCATGAATTTTATTTATAGAAAATTCAAGTTGGTCAATTAAATTCAATTATATATAATGTTTTGAGGGATATATACATAATAATAAAATAATTCCTTCAAAAAGGTAAAAATATTATCAATGTTATTATTATAAATTCCATACATGGTTTTCCTATTAAACAATCTTATTAAAAATTTAAGTTTTTCATCTTACCACATTATCGATGTAATAGAGTCATGGAAACATCATTCACTTTTTTCACCCTCTAAACATTATCATTTTTAAAACTTGAATCATGTGTACTTGTATCATTATCTTCTTAAATTACTATACTTTTATTTTTCCATGATGATAAATAAAGGAAAAATATTTATTTAATAATTTCTATAATCCAGGCCTCCCATCTAAATCATGAATATTTTGAGATTACCATTTCTATCCATTGTGATAAGAGACAAAATAGTTTGTTTGAAAACAAAAGAAATTATATGCTAGATAAATTCTTCATGACTTAACCAAGTTCTTCCAATATAATTATAACCTGAGAAGTGTAGAAGACTGCTATCAAAATTATTGTTAAATGAAACATTTGAATATAATCCAATTTGTTTTAAAAATCTATTGATATTTGATTAGTATCAAACATAAAAATTATATCTATTCTATTAAAAAATATAATAATTTCTTAATTCATCTAATAAAATCATTGAAATAATATTGAAGTTAAGTCTCAAATATTTTTAAGGAAATGAGACTTTTGTGCTCTATTTCAATCACTTTGAAAAACATTGAAATAATATTATTGTCAAATCCATTTTAAATCACTCTAAATTTCTATGTATAAATACCAAATTTAACGTACATTAATACATCATTAAAAAATTATCCTGAAAGCTATAATTTAGGAAGTTAAATGTCCCGACCCATCCCCTGGGGCTCGTGCCATGACTACCCCAAGCCCTCCTTCCATCGGCCTAGGGCTAACGACTATCACCGAAGGCGTATTTCCCTAAAATCGGGAAGGCATTGCCTTTATAACCTATAAACACATGAAAACAAGCACACAAAAAGATACGAACATGAGGAAACATAATAGTAAAAGTAAAAGGGGCCAGAATACAAACCCAATTAGAAAGTACAAGAAAACTGAAAGGTACAAGTAAACTGTAACTGCTCCTATGATCACCCACCAAGGATCCTACCTGAAGGGTAGGTACATCTCTCGAACGTCTGTCTCTGTGGTACGCCTTGCCTAATGTTCACCTCTGAGCTACCTCTTTTCCTATTACTCTCATCCTCAGTTAGTGATGTCTATCATCTACACCAAACACAACAAGGTGCGGGCGTAGCCCATACAGGGGTGAGTATAACGATACTCAGTAGGGACCCTGAGACCCTCAAGGTCTCACAAAATACACAAAGGATAAACCACATAGCATGAAATCAACAGACAACCCTACTTAGGTATATGACCATACATATACCTAAGTTATCAAGTATACCCATCTCAATCAGGATAAAACACAGCTTCCAACTCAAAATCCCAAAGATCAACTATTCCAAAAAGGAAGAAATACCATGATAGGAAGTACCACACAGGTATGCCACACAGAAGAATACCACTAAGTTATTACCATGTAGGAAAATACCACACAGGTATAGAATCAGAACTCACTTGGTATATCTTAGATATCGTAGTAAAGATGATTATAGGTGACTACTGAATCATCTTACTCTGTTAAGAGGAGGACCCGTTAAGGATCATAAATAATAGACCCACATAGTATCTTAGTACATTATAAGACTCACACAGAATCCTAGTACAACATCAGACCCACACAGGATCCTAGTAAATCGTCAGACCCACACAGGATCCTAGTACTGCATCAGACCCACACAGGATCCTAGTACATCGTCAGACCCACACAGGCTCCTAGTACTGCATCAGACCCACACAAGATCCTAGTACATCTTCAGACCCACACAGGATCCTAGTACTCCATCAGACCCACACAGGATCCTAGTACATCGACAAACCCACACAGGATCCTAGTACTGCATTAGACCCACACAGGATCTTAGTACATCATCAAACCCACATAGGATCCTAGTACTACATCATACCCACACAGAATCATAGAATATCGTCAAAACCACATAGTATCCTAGAACTGTATCAGACCCACACATGATCCTAGTACATCATCAGACCCACACAGGATCCTAGTACTTCTCCACATCCAGCTATAGGGTTCCCGCACTAGGCTTGCTCATCTCCGGGAGAGTCCGCTACTCAAGCTATTGGTCAATACTCCAACTAACACAAAGTCCCACTATTAAGTATCCCAAATGACTACCATGACAAAGGGTTCTCAATACAATAGACAGTGTGTCAAATGGACGCTCAGTTTGTATGTTTTTAGACTTTTAGTCCTGAGGGCCCGGTTGGATTCGTGCTCGATCCAACACGACCGTACCCCAAATTTATCCAAATCTCAAGTGGGGTATACTAAAAGGACCGTATCTTTCCAAGTATTATGGCTCCACAGACAGTTCATAAAATGGACGTCTGATACCAATGTTATGGCCAAAAGAGAGGTAATGGGTCGAAGTTGGTCTGGGTCCAGTCCGACCCGGTCGGACCGACCCAGCCCGACCCAGCCTGGGCCAACCCCGACCCAGTTCGAGTCTACCTAGCCTACTGGGTCTGGCCTGGAACACTGGGTCCGGCCTGGACCACCAGCACTGCCCATCCTAGCCGCGTGCGGGGGGGGGGGGGGGGGTCGTGCGCTCCCCACCCCAATCACCGAACGACCTTCAGTCGTTCGGTCACCAGCAGCACGCGGGCTCGTGGGTCCCACTCGTTTTGACTCGGTAGACCGTAAATTCCGGCCCCTTTTCTTTCTCGGTGGCGCATCATGTGTCCCCCCTCCACATCTAATTGAACATTGGTCTCCTTCACTTTGTCACCATGGCACAAGTCGCGGCCCCTTACTCATCGACCGGCACGGACACGCGTCGCTGCCCCCGTTGTGTGGCCGGCCTCCGCTGGTCACCGCCCTTTCTCCGCCGCGGCCCTTCCCTGGCGGCGCGGTTGCTTCACCACTATCTTTACAGTCAGTCATGGTGTCTACCGCCATTCCTGAGACCCACCAGTGCCAATATCCAGCACTGGTTGTCATCTTCCTCTATCGCAATGATTGCATCAAAAAAACCAAAAGAATTTTGGAGGGGTCAGGCCATGTTTTTTTGGCCTGCACCCCTCACATTAGAGTGGTATAAAGTGGTTCAACAATTTTTTAATCATGAAGAACATCAAGAACAGGTATTTGGGTATCTAAAACATCAAACCCTACCTTGATGGTTCGTTGATGTGTCACTAGATGAAAATGGTGAAGGCGAGAGGGTGTCAATGATCGTCTCTTCGGAAATCATGCTTCCAAAGTTGTTCTCATACATCGTCCACTTCCTTGATTCCAAAGAATATTCTTCGATGGAATTCTTCATTTGGAGGAGAATTTCTTCATTGGAGAGGTAGGATTTCTCTACATCTTTCTCCCAATTCTGCACACTTCACCAACCAATCCTCTCAAAAGAAAATATGTGCCAATATAATATAAATTAAGTACATTAGTTTATGTTGGCATAATTAAATGTTGACACGTTTAATTAATTTAGGTTGGCTCTAAAAAATAAATGGGGAGTTGAAAGGGTTTTCTCCCATTAAATAGGGTTTGGTTTGTCCCCACATTTAATTTCAAAATGGGGGTTTTTGTTCAGGTGGTCTCCACCTCTTTAACTTTCATGTGGGAGGTTTTATTATAAATAAAATAAAAGTTTATTTTATTTTATTTTCATTTCCACGAAAATCACAAAATCTATCTTTCACCCTCGACCTACTGTGGTCGAGGTGAAGGTCTCCTTAAGCAGATATCGGCACTTCGAGTTCAATGGTGCCCCTGGATTTTAATTCCGATCACCAATTTAAAAGTTACAAATGTTTACTGAACATACTTAAAACAAAGTTCAGAAATTCATTTTGGGCACACTGGGCCTCGAAATCACACGCCGTCAATTTTCATGAACTCATAAAATTCCCATATAATTAAAAAAATTACATGGAATTTTCGGGTCATTACATTCTCACCACCTTAGTGATTTATATCCCCGTAATCCATACCTCAATATAAGGAAACAAGTGGGAGTACTGAGAACATATCTAAGTCTCCTGATCCCATTTTCTCTCTTGGAGGTTCTCGTGTTTCCAGCAAACGCGCACTAGAGGTATCAACCGCCAATGAAGAACCCTCTCCTTTTAATCCTCAATCTCTATTGGAACCTCCATAAACGTTACCCCATCTTCGATGTTCATCTTGATATAGTTGATGACTTGAGATGGGTCATGCACATATCTCCTCAACTGGGATACGTGGAAGACGTTGTGCACCCGGTGTAACTGAGGTGGAAGAGCTATGTGGTAAGCCACCTCTCCAACTCGGCTGAGAACCTGGAAGGTTCCAATGAACCTTGGAGATAACTTGCGTCCCCAACCAAATCTCTGCAAAACTCATAGTGGTGAGACCCAAAGAAAGAGGTGGTCGCCATCCTTGAACTCCAGAGGTCTCTATATCTTATCAATATAAGACTCCTGCCTATTCTGTGCAGTCTTCATCCACTCCTGTATGATCTGCACTTTCTTTGTGGTAGCCCGTACCATCTCTGGTCCCATGAGTGCTGACTGCCCTGGGTCAGTCCAGCATAAAGGCGATCTGCAAGGTCGGTCGTACAAATCCTCAAAAGGTTCCATCCCAATGGTAGAATGATATATTTTTATGAAAACTCCACCAAAGGAGAGTGATCCTCCCAAATGTGACCGAAGTCAAAGATGCAAGCATGCAGCATGTCCTCGAGGGTCTGAATGGTCCGCTCAATCTAGCCATACTTCTGAGGATGGAAGGTGATGCTCAAATGAAGCTACGTCCTGAAAGCCTCCTGAAACTGCTTCCATAGCTGGGAAGTAAAATGTGCATCACGATCAGAGACAATCATAGAGGGTACTCCATGTAGCCGCACAATCTCCTTCACATAGAGACATCCCAAGATCCCTACTGAACCCTACCCTCTAATCGGTAGGAAGTGGGCCGACTTGGAGAGGTGGTCGATGATCACCTAGATAGAATCATGACCTATGGATGTATGTGTAATTCCTATCACTAATTCAATGGATATCCCACGTCACTTCCACTCTGGGGCCTCTGAAGGCTGAACCAAGCCTGTTGGTACCTGATGATATGACTTAACTTTCTAATAAGTGAGGCACCGAGAGACAAACTCTGCTACTACTTTCTTCATTCCCGGCCACCAGTGCTGTCATCGGAGATCATGGTACATCTTTTCCACTCCTGGACATACCGCTAGAGGGGATGTGTGGAACTCCCTCAAAACTTCCTCCCGAAGTGAAACTGGTACCATAGTACGTCCTCTAAAGAGGATGTCATGCTCCCCACCTTCAAAAAATCCATTGGGTGCATGTCCTGTGGATATCTGAGCACGTCGAGCCTCATAGTCAGCATCCCCATGTTGTGCCTCCCTGATTCACTGAAGAAGTGTGGGAGTGAATGTAAGAGACTGAAGAAAAGATGATTCATCTCGATCCATAAAGGATATCTGCAAAGTAGCCAGCTTCTATGTTGCCTCACCTAGCAGTTGTATACTAGATCTCCAACTAAGTGCATATGCTACAACATTCCCCTTCCCAGAAGTATATACTATCTCAAAATCATATTCCTGGAGGAACTCAATCCAACACCGCTATCTCAGATTCATGTCCTTTTGAAAGAACATATACCTTTGACTCTTGTGATCAGATTAGACTGTAAAACATTCTCCCATCAAGTAATTTCACCACATCTTCAAGGAGAAGAACACTACTACTAACTCCAGGCCATGGGTAGCGTAGTTCTAATCATGTTATCTTAGCTTTTGAGAACCATATGTGATCACTACTCACTCTTACATTAGGACACATCTGATCCCAGACCTTGATGCATCGCAGTAGACTACGTACCCAACACCCTCCTCTAGTAGCCTCGAGATGGGGGCACTAGTCAGCCTCTGTCTCTGCTCTGAAAAACAATGTTGGAATCTCTCTAACCAAATAAAGGGTTGTCCTTTCTTTTTCAATGCTGATAAAGGTTCTACAACTCTTGATAAATATGGCACAAACCTCCGGAAGTATCCAGTCAAACCCAGAAAACTTTGTACCTCTATCACACTCCTGGGTGGCTCCCAAGTAAGTACAACCTCAATCATCCCTGGATCCACCGTAACTCCAGCCTTTGAGATGACGTGTCCTAGAAATTGAACCTCTTGGATCCAGAATAGGCACTTCGAGAGCTTACCATAGAGCTGGTGTTCTCAGAGTGTGTCCAGAACTATCTGCAAATGATAGCCATACTCCTCCTCAGTAGCCAAGTAGATCAGAATGTCATCGATGAAGACTACTACAAAGCGATCAAGGTATGGCTGAAATATCATGTTCATGAGTCCCATGAACACTACTGGAGTGTTGGTTATGCTGAACCGCGTGACCAAAAACTCATAATGGTCATACCAATTTCTGAAAGTCATCTTATTTACATCCTCATCTTGCACTCTGAGCTGCTGATGGCCTGATCTGAGGTCTATCTTAGAGAACCATCGTGCTCCCTTCAGCTGATCAAAGAGGTAATCAATCCTCGGATGTGGGTACCTGTTCTTCACGGTCACCTCATTCAGGTGCGCCGATATTAAAAAAAAAGTCTCAAGCTCTCATCCGCCTTCATGGCGAATAGAATTGGGGATGGCCAAGGGGAAACACTGGGTCGGATGAACCCTTTCCCTTGTAAGTCCTCCAGTTGTATCCACAGCTCACGAAGCTCCGTAGGATCCATTCGATATGTTGGTGTAGATATCGGTGTCGTATGGGGGTACAATTCAATGTAAAAGTCCATCTATCTACGAGGATTTATACTAAAAACATCATTAGGGAAGAAATTTTTATACTGGTCCACCACTACAGGATAACTCGGACTCTCCACATCAACCGCTCTGAGTGTAAGGCTAGCCAACTAATGTGTAATCGGCTGCACCATCCTCCGAGTAAGTCCATCCTATGCTGCAATCGCTCTCATATCACCGTTTAAGGTAAGCCAGGTCCCATACATGCAGACACACCGCACTTTTCTCATAATACAGTCAACATGAGCATGGACTATCGATAACCAGTCTATACCCAAAATGACATCATAAGGAATCAATGCTGCGACTATGAGATCTCAGCTGAAGCTCTCGCCTCCTAGAGTAATCTCACACTGCTGGAACCATTGTGTAATCGTTGAATCTGCTCCCGTAGGAGTCTCTAGACATAAGGATTGAGCCAACGGCTCCGTCAGAATCTTCAAGATCTAAACGAGGGAAGTGGTAGTAAAAGAATGGATGGAAACTATGTCTATAAGTACTTTAGCTAAGGTGGAGTAGACACAAATCGTACCTCGTATCATCTCCAGAGCGCCATGGTCATAGGCCTCACCTTCCTAGAGATGAGATCTCCCATGTCCACCTACTCCCTGTGGTCATGTTGGACCAACTGGGGGTGGTGGCGGTAACACCTCGAATCGTCACCCACCGCCATCTGCATGGCCAGCTCCTCTACCACGTCCGCCTTCTCCCTACGGACCTCCTCGGTCGAACCTATGTCTCTGCCTAGGCAGTCCTTCGACCATCTGCTGATCATCATTACAGCGGTTCGGATAGTCACAAGCCATGTGACCCTACCTACAGCATGTGAAACACATCTTGTTCCTTGCATGACTGGCTCTGTCTCTGGTACCCCGCACAAGTAATCCTGAGTGATGCGGTCGTCCACCTGTAGGTATGGTCCTCTTCGACCTCTGTGACATCTATCTTCTACCAGCTACATAAGACTCTACTACGTGACATCCGTACGTGGGTCTCACTACTGGTGACTGCTCAGTAAGAAAACTCTCCACTAAGAGGTCTCACTCCAACACCCCTTCCTGCGTCTGGATGCTGAGAGAAATCATTGAAGCCCTGATCTCCCGCCTTATTCCCTGCTCAAAAGGTCCAGGCCCTGAAGAATGGGTCTCATACTATATTAGTGGAGTAGCGTGAGAGGTCAGTTAACCTCACAGAGTACTGATCCATAGTCATGTTTCCCTGAAACAGATGAAGAAGGTCCTAAATGTGCACTGCGCGAAGAGCTGCTGGGAAAAACTCTACCTGAAACAGGCTCTCAAAGTCTACCCAGAGAAGCATCACCTCATCATTAACCTAGAGCATCATGATCCACCATCTTCCTGATGCTACATGGAGAAGACTAGTGGAAAGGATCACCATGTGATTAGCTGGTGTCCCTACCAGTCTGACGACTCTCACCACAACCTCCAGCCAATCCTCAGCTGTCTGTGGGTCCGTCTCACCCCTCAACCTGGGTGGCCTCTGGTGCTGGAACTCATGAAATTCTCTCAAGTAGCATGCACCCTCTGCTACTGCATCTGGTGGCATTGGTGGCCCAATGGGTAACGGTACCAATGTTGCCTCCGCCGGTGCATCTACTGGAAGAGGGCCCTACACCGAGGCCTTGTTGGTCGATGGGCTATCAGTGCATACTATACCTGGAACCATAGATAGTTCTCTGTGTAGAGGTATCCTAAAAAGAAACAGGTGTCCATGGTAAATAAGTTATACCTTGTGTGCTGACACAAATAGATCGCGAAGAAAACTCTTGAAAACCCACACAAAATTAGCGTATTCGTTCACTGAGTCGGAAATCAAAAGTCAGGGTCCTAGTGTATGGATACGACGGTCACCACACCAACAATAGATTCCCTAAACTGATAACCAAACTCAATAAACTTTACACTATTACAGTTAAAAATATTAGAGTCAAATGTTCTATGGTATAACTAACTCCTCTGATACCAATTTTTCACGACCTGTCCCCTGGGGACCGTGTCGTGACTACCCTAAGACCACCTTCCATAGGCCAAGGGATTGCGACTGTACCGAAGGTGTATTTCCCTAAAACTGGGAAGGAATTTCTGTTATAACATGTAAACACATGCAACCAAGCACACAACATGATACTAACACGAGGAAACTGAATAGTAAAAAGAGTGAGTATTGTAAGTAAAAGGGGAAAGAATATAATCCCAACTAGAAAGTAAAAGAAAACTGAAAGGTACAAGTAAACTGAAACATCTCTTGCGATCACCCACCAAGGATCCTACCTGAAGGGTAGGTATATCTCTCTAATGGTATTCTTTATGGTACGCCTCATCTAATTTTCACCTCCGAGCTACCTCCAGTCCTGGTACTCTCGTCCTCAGTCAACGTTGTCTATCGTGTGCACTAAACACAACAAGTTGCGGGCGTATCCCGTGTAGGGGTGAGTATAACGATACTCAGTAGGGAACTCGAGACCCTCAAGGTCTCACAAAATCAAAAAATTATAAACCACACAGCGTGATATCAACTGAAAAACCTACTTAGGTATATGCCCATACATATACCTAAGTTACCGAATATACCCATCTCAATCGTGGGGAAACATAGGGTCCCACTCAAAATCCCAAATCTCAACTTTCCATAAAGGAAGGAATAACATGAAGGTAAGTACCACATAGGTACACCACATAGAATAATACCACCATGGTATTACCATGAATTAAATTACCACACAGGTACAGACTTAGTTCACACCAGGTATATCTTAGATACAGTAGGAGAGATGATTAGATATGACTATTGAATCATCTTACTATGTTAAGAGGAATAAACGTGAATAATCCTAAATCACATACCCTCACAGGATCCTATTATATCACCAAACTCACACAGGATCCTTGTATAGCATCAGACCCACACAGGATCCTAGTACATCGCCAGACCCACACAGGATCCTAGTACTGCATCAGACCCACACAGGATCCTAGTACATCATTAGACCCACACAGGATCCTAGTACTACATCTATCCCACACAGGATCCTAGTACATCATTAGACCCACACAAGATCCTAGTACTGCATCGGACCCACACAGGATCCTAGTACATCTTCAGACCCACACAGGATCCTAGTACTGCATGAGACGCACACAGGATCCTAGTACATCATCAGACCCACAGAGGATCCTAGTACTGTATCAGACCCACACAGGATCCTAGTACACTGTCAGACCCACACAGGATCCTAGTACTACATTAGACTCACACAAGATCCTAGCACATCGTCAGACCCACACAGGATCCTAGTACTTCGTCATAGCCAGCTATAGTGTTCTCGCACTAATCTTGCTCGTCTCTAGAAGAGTCTTCTCCTCAAGATACTAGTAGATACTTCAACTACCACGAAGTCCCACAATGATGTATCCAAAATTACCTCCATGTCATAGGTGTCTCAATTCAACAGACAGTGCGTCAAACGGACGCCCGGTCTGTATGTTATTAGCCTTTTAGTCCCGAGCGCCATGTTGGATTCCTGACCGATCCATCCTGACCATGCCATGAATTTATCCAAATATCAAGTGGGGTATACCAAGAGGACTGTCTCTCACCAAGTATTCTGGCACTGTAGGCGGTTCATTAAACAGATTCTAGGTGCCAAATTTATGGCCAAAAGAGTGATAAAGGGTCGAAGTTGGTCCGGGTCCAGTCGGACCCGGTCAGATTGACCTCGTCTGACCCATCCTGGGGCTGACCCGACCCTGTTCAGGTCGACCCAGCCCATTGGCTCTGGCCCGGCCCGCTCTGGGTGGCCCGGCCTAGCCACATGCAGGGGGAGTCACAGCCCCTCACCCCAATCATCGAACGCCCTTCGGTTGTTCGGTCGCCAGCAGCACGCGGGACCTATGGGTCCTACTCGGTTTGACTTGGCCAGCTGTAACGGTTGGCCCCTTTGCCTCCTCGATGGTGTGTTGTGAACCACACCTCCTCAGCTAGATGAAGGCAGGCCACCTTCCCTTCCCCACCACGTCACAAGTTGAGTCCCCTTGCTCTCCATGCAGCACGGATGCGCGCCCCCACCCATGTCGTGCGGCCAGCCTCCACTGGCCACCGCCCTTGCTCCACCATGGCCAACGGGTCGTGGCCCTTCTCCGATGGTGAGGTTGTGCCGCCGCCATCTTCGCGGCCGGCCATGGTTCCTTCCGCCATTCCTGAGCCCCACCGGTGCCAATATCCAGCACCGTTTGTCATCTTCCTCTGTCGCAAAGATTACCTCAACAAGAACCACAAGATTGGCGGAGGGCTCGACCCATGTTCGTTTGTCCCCCACCCTCCACATTAGAGTGGTAGCAAGCGGTTCAAAAAATTATGAATCACGAAGGACATAAATAATGGGTAAGTCAGTATCTAAAACATCAAACTCTATCTCGAAGGTTTGTTGATGTGTCGCGAGATGAAAAAAGTGAAGTGGAAGAGGTTGCCAATGATCGTCACTTCCAAAATCACGCTTTTGTAGTCGGGCTCATGCATCGTCCTCTTCCTTGATTCCAAAGAATGTTCTTCAATGGCATTCTTCTTTTGGAGGAGAAGTTTTTTTTTGGAGAGGTAGTATTTCCCTATAGCTTTCTCTCAATTCTCCATACTTCGCCAATCAATCTTCTCAAAAGAAAAGATATGCCAATATAAATTAAATTAAGTAGATTAATTTATGTTGTCATAATTAAATGTTGACACATTTAATTAATTTAAGTTGGATCCAACAAATATATGGGGAGTTTAAAGGGGTTTCTCTCGTTAAAGAGGGTTCGGGTGCTCCCCGCCTTTAATTTCAAAATTTGTGGTTTTAGTTCAGGTGGTCCCCACCTATTTAACTTTCATGTGTGAGTTTTTATTAGAAACAAAATAAAAGTTTAATTTATTTTATTTTCATTTCCACAAAAAACACCAAATCTATCTTTCACCCTCAACCTACTGATGTTTAGTTGAAGGTCTCCTTAAGCAGATACCGGTGTTGCGAGTTCAATGGTGCCCCCATATTTCAATTGCAAGCACCGGTTTAAATGTTACAAAAACCCACTCAAACATTTACTGAATGTGCCAGAAAAATAAGTTCAGAAATTCATTCTGGGCACACCAAGACTTGGAATCATGCCCTATTAATTTTCACAGACTCGTAAAATTCTCATATTATTAAAAAAATACATGAAATTTTTGGGTATTTACATTAAAATGAAAATTTTAAATAATTAAATCTTTATATTTATCACCAATGTCATTAATTCCATAACTCTATCCCATGAGATAACATAATACCATATATATATAACCATAATATGAAAATCCATTATATCAATGAGTAATAAATATACATAATGTTGCACAAAAAAAATAATATAGCTATAAAGTGGTGTTTAAATCATGTTATGTGAACAATTAATGGTAATTTTATTCAAACCAATTTGAAACATAATTAATACATTATATAATAAATTTTAATAGTTTGAATTTATAAATTGTAATAAAAATTTATTAAGATCATAAAATACCATAATATTATAAAACATAACATGAAATTGTGATAAATTAAATGTTTTATAACTGAATAGGTAGGAAAAAAATTCGTACACAAATTTATTTACAAAAATATAGAGTGCATGAATATATGAATTCAAAAATAAAGTTTATGAAAACCATGGAATCCCACATTACATTATAACTAAATACACATCTATTTTAAAAAATAAATCATCTATAACTCATAATATTCTAATAAAATAGGACGTCCTTCATAAAACTTCATCATTAAAAATATAATTTGAAATATTTATTTTAATTCATAACCATTCACATGGTACAAAATATAAATTTTTTGTTATTTAAAATTTAGGTAATGAAATGATGAAACACATGGATAATATTTGAGAAAAGGGGAAAATAATATATCTACATTGATTATTTAAATTAAGAAATATTTTAAGAGGGGTGGATCATACCAAAATCTATATATAATTCAATTAACATTAGGAAACTATCCTATTAAATGAGAGAATTTTCCAAAGGGGACTCATCTGTTGAATAGAATAGGGGTTACTTTTAGAGGAATTTTATACTAATGGTTTTTTAAAATCACTAGTATATACTTATATTAAATAGGATTACCCAAGGATTTTTTAAAACTATAGCTATAGGCCTGTGGGGATAGCTCCCATTTCTAGTAGTGTTACTATAGTAAAATGGATCTTTTTCAAATAAATGTTTTTATAAACATTTTTTAATTTTAATCGAAATAAATTGATCCATTTTTATTAATCAAATATGGTGATTAAACTATTAAAAATTTATTAACACCTCTTTAATTAGTAATTGATAGCAATCTAAAAATAAAAATACATAATGTATTAAAGATATTTTTCTAAAAAAAATAGTTGTTTCAATATCTTATTTTTTAACTTAATAGTTAATTCCCTCATATTTCTAAATTGAATCATATTAAATGGAGAAAAATTTAAGATTTAACATATTGAAATTTGGTGAGAGGGTAATCATATATTCTTACTAAAAAAATATAATTATCGTTAAAGTCTAAATAGGGATAAACTATAATGGATTAAATTTAAATAAATCAACTTGAAATCTAGAAAATATATAATTCCTTTTTTAGTTATTAAAGTAAACCCCACATGTCTCGCCTATATCTTACCTAGCTTTAGTTTCCAAGGTATTTTCCCTCAGTTTCACCTATAAAACAATTTCACTTACACACATATAAAGACACACTTATCCTTATAAATTTCATTTAAAATATTATAAATTAACATTCAATAGATTATTATTCAATATATTTTTACCCTTGGTAAAACTTAAGGGTCACTAGTCATCTATTTCCAATAATCTTTTAAAGAGAAATTAAAGTCTTCAATGTATGTATTATCCATGTCAGATCTTGAGTTTTCCTATGAGTTATGAATTTTTTTAATTTAGGTTTTATTTCTTTTTTAACTTATTTGAGTTATTAATGATATCATGGAAGTTATGTTGGTGTGCGTGTATTTTTCATAACTCGTAGTCCTATTTTTTCGGAAAAGAAAACTGGGACACACGGTTAGTAGAAACCGTGAAACCTAATATGAAAAATTTGATGAAATCATGCGATATGGTATATGTTGCTTTACAAGGCTATATGGTTTGAGTGAAACCATAAAGAAGAGTCTTAATTCTCATAGGGGTTTGGACAGATATCATAAAAGGGAACATGGTTTACCATAACCATGCACTCAAGGCTGCATGCCCATGCACGCAAATATATAAGTTTTAGTAGAGGAATGAAACAAAATTTTCACATGATTTTCAAAAAAAAACGTGGCATCTCTCTTTAGGCATATTAATATTCACGGTTGGCTCATGTTTTGGCTAACCGTGATATTAAACCATGTTCCACTTAAATTTTGGGGAAATTATGGTTTCCCCCTAATTCACTTAAGTGTTTAAACCCTCCTTTACTCCTTTGTTTTCAGGGTATAGGGAGCTCCCATTTACCCTTAAGAAGAGCTCCTAATTTAGGTTTCACTTCCTATTATTTTTCTGACCTATAAATTGAACCACATTTATCATTTTGGATCCAAACTAGTATGTTCTAGGTTACTATTTGGTTGTTATTGATTTCACTTCTTATTGAAGAAGTTTATTTAGTGTAAGCTCTTATGCCCTATTTCTAGTGTAATTTTATATTATTATTTCTTTCAATCCAACTCGAGTTAAGATTCGATACTGAAAAATTTTTCAACTAAGGATATACATTAGTTTTTCTATATTGTTCCCCTTATGTTTTGGTTGTTTTATATGCTCTCATAGTTTTTCCACATTCTAAACATTCTATGTTTCCATTAAAATTAATTCAATGTTTTAATTTTATGAATTAGAACCTATTAGGGATTCCTACTGGTGTCGTTGTACGGATAGAGGTTATATTCCTCAAACTATACCACATGTTGGGTGTTTCCTTGTATCTTCCCTATGTTATACCACCTCATTGGGTGTGTGTGATATCACCAATTCTAGTGTGAGTATTAATGATAATTTATTAAATTTCCTAATGTTGTGAGTACCATTTTTTACCTATTAATTTGTGAATAATATAATAAATTGAATTTAATTGTTAGGAGAAGTTTTTTATCTCTTTTAGTTATGATTTCATACGATTAAAATGGATAAATGATTTATATTGTAAATACAGAATGGGTTGTAAGAACTCATTGCTTGTGAATGATAATGATCGATGAATTTATAATGGTAGTGGATTCCTTAGAAGATCTCCATGGATCCTAATTCCATTAGATTGTATGGACATTTCTACTCCATGGATCATTATTTTTTATGGAAGTGGATGCCTTGGTATTTTATGCCTTGGATCCTGATTCCATAGGATTCCAAGGGCCTTTCTACCGCTTAGATATGGATTTCTTGGACTCACATTAGACATGATTTGTGGACATGTTTCTTGGACTCCACCCAAGTTGTTACAGAGTTTCCACTAGGATTCTCTAAGGACTCAATGATGATTCATTATTCTTTTATACCTTGGATCTAATACTTCATATTTAGAAATTTGATTACAAAGAATATGTCATTGTATATTTTGACACATTATTACATGGAATGAACATTGTGGATATTTTAATATTCTTTATAGATATCCCTAGTATGGGTATTTTATTACATTTTTTAGACTAGAAAGTATCACACATTTTGGTTTATGCTTTATAATATCCCATGATTATAGTTTCTTGGTTATAGTTCAAAGGGGTCCATGTTTAGATGGAAAAAATCATATATTATTTGACACATTACTTATATTACCATTACACCTTTGATATATTGCACCATTCTTAGGATTTATACACAAACCGGATTTGTTGTAGACACCATTAGTGTTCACCTACTGAGTGTTATCTCACACCCTATTTAGGCTGACATTGGTTACTCGGAAAGACTAAATGGATGAAAGTAGGGATAGGGGAAAACCCCATTGTATAATTTTAGATTTGATCATTGCTTAGAAGATATGGAGTACAGGCCTGAGCTATTCTCATTATGCTAGCTGGAGATAGTTCTTTTTGGGTATTTTTTTCTTTTGATAAATGTACTATATAAGATACCTATTACCATGTATTTTCCACCATTTTCTATAGATTAATTACATGATCATAAAATTTTATATGAAACTTATTTTGGATTATTTTTTATTACATCCTTCTAGATGTTTACCTTCTATCTATTGTTCAGTTATTTTATTTTCTTCTAATGATTTGTTGTTATGATGATTACTCTTTGTCTACCCTCTAACATGAGGGAATAGTCTTCCCACAAACATACTCTATTCCTTTACTACAAATCAAAGGTATTTGGAATATGGGGAGGCATTCTTGATTCTGCGTGACTCACCATCTTGGGGAATCATTTATTGACTCTTAGGTCGAGGAATTACAATGTTGTATCAGAGAAGTTATTTTTTTTTTATTTTCAATAAATAGAAAAATATTAGGAAGGTATTGGAATATTTTAATGATTTGTTCCTTTGAGTAGATATCCCACATACAGGGAAATTCCAAACTTCCTAAAATAGAACTTGTAATTATATATTTTTCCTTTTATAGTTTATTTCATTCTGCTGATGGGTGAGACACAAGAGTTTTGATGTTTATTTTTATTACAAATTTTTTTATTTTATTTTTTATGATATGAGGGTATTCTATCTCATTCATCATTTTATGAACCTATTATAATTCACATTAAATTCATTATCCCATGCTATATCGGATGTGTTTCTTGACTGCATGACATTATTAGGTGTTCCTTGAGTGATGTATCTAATGTTTGATAAATTATTTGTGTAGGGAATTGAGAAAAATTATTGGTTATTATAGTTACTACCATTATCTAAATAGTATTTTCCCTCATATGCTACCGTAGACACACTAAGAATCAAATAATGGATTTTTGAGTCATGGACCATTTGTTTCGTGGACTAAAACATGATATGATTTGGATTTGATGAACACCACACTTTAGTTTATGGGGTTTATGGTCCTTTATGGATTATAAGGGGTGACCCATTTGGTTTAACCTTTCAAAAATAATTTCTAAAAAAATATGAATTTAAATGAAATTGAAATTGTGAAAATAGGGAACTTGACCTAGACCCAGAATTAGAGTGGGTAGTAGACAGTGTATCGGGTGTTTTTTAGTTGTTTCTATTACCCATTCTTGGATTTAGGAGTAGGTAGAGGGGTGTGGATTTTTTATAAGAAGAATTGTACTTTTCCTATTCTTTTATCTATCATATTATAATTATAGATCTTTTTGGTGGTGTGTTTTTTCCATTTTAAATAAAATCCATCTTGAAAACCTCTAGTCATGCACCGGGAGGGTGGTGATGAATGTGCTTCAAAGGTGGAAGTCCCTACGATACATATAGAACCTCTAGAATCTCTACTTGTGTAACCTCCCATAATTCCAAATATGAGTTTTGATGCAAATTTTCGAGATAGTTTCATGTGATTTATACATATTGTTAAGGGATCCTCATATCCATCCTTGTCTATAGAAGAGTTAAATAATGTGTTCCAGTAGTAATATCCTCCCATATTTTAAGGGGATGGTGATCCATAGGCTACTGAGATATTTCTTGAGACTTTTATATTTATATTTGAGAATCTAGAGGCACCTATTAAGAGGAGGGTTAATCTCATGACATATATTATTTTAGGATAAGCTAAGCATTGGTTGGATGTTTTGACCTAGGATAATATGCTCTAAGATATGGTTTGAAGGGACATCCAATCTTGGTTTTATGACTACTTATTTTCTAAGACCTTGAGAGATGAAAAATCTAGTGATTTTATGTGTCTAAAGTAGGGAGCAGTGACTATTATGGAAAATTTGGCATGATTTATAGTGCTTTTGTGATTTGATCCAATTTATCTTGTTGATGAGACATCGAGGGTGAGATTATTCAAGGAAGGTCTCAAGTATGTTGTTAGATCACAGGTCAGAATGTTTTAGTTGACTACTATCACTAAAATAGTAAATCATTAACTTATTATTTAATGGAACCTAAGGGGTGTTTTGGGAGTAGAGCATGGTAGTTTAGACTCTTAACATAGTGGTTCAGCAGCAATTAATAGGAAGCACTATTTTGAGGCTTCTCATGTGGGAAGTATGATCTAGAAAGTTAGTACTTATTTTTTCTATTCTTTCAATAGCGTGGAAGGTAAATACATATGAGGAATCAATGTGATTAAGACCCAATCCATTATTCCTCCTGTAGTAGGATGAAAAATATATAGTAATTCTATAGGATTGTTCTTCTAGTAGTCAATGGAAGGAGATCGACTCTGAATCCATGTTTAAGAGCATGATTTAAAACACCACATAAGGTTGGGGTTGAGAGTAATTTTGGTCATTCATGCCAATTTGGTGGTCTTGATTGAGGCATCCAGGAACCATTGGTACCACAATACTAGATTGATCCTACTCTAGTTAGTGAGGTTATTTTATAGGGTTGTTTTTTATGCTAGATATATTTTATACAGCCTACACCTGAGGAGAAGAGCATTGGGTTTTCCATGGTGAGAGGTATGGTCTTAGTAACCTCAACTATAGTATCTACTATTTTAGATATAGGTTCTTGTAATTCATTATTATCTATACCAATTTTAGAGATCCTTGGTCTCATTTTTCTGTTTTTATGGTTTTATGACGTTGGATACTATGTTTCGAATTAGATCAGAGATTGTGCGCTAATGCTGGGAGTACCCCCTTGAGGTAAGTGGGTGTTACTTCGTATGGTATTTTTCCCTCAATATGATAGGGTTTGACATCATACTCAAGGTGTACTAGCTAGTTTCTTATTGATCCCATATCGAATACTATCATCTTTGGGTGACCTTCACATCACCATAAGGTGAAATTTTTATTCCAAGGTTTAGTGGGATGTCTAGAAAAGCTGAGCTAGAACTTATAATTGTGGGATAGGAAAGATGATATCCCATATTTCTAGTTTATATATGGATGATCATGGAACACATCAAGAACACTTTACTCTAATGGATGATTTTTTCCGGGGTGTTTTCCTAGATTATTTTCTGGTTTACCTCCTGGGAGAGATGTAGAGTCCTCTATTGAGCTAGTTTTTGGAGCTGTATCGATATCTCCTCCTCTATACAATATGGATACAGTATAGTTTTAGGAACTCAAGAGACAACTAGAGGACTAGGAAGAAATTTTTTTATAGGAAGCAGTACTTATCTGTGGGTTTCATCAGTCCTTTTTATAAAAAATTAAAGATAGAACCCATAGTATATGTATAGATTATTAGAAATTGAATGAGTTGATGTTTAAGAACCAATATCCCTTTCAACATATAAATGACCTCTTAGACTAGATCTGAGGTTATTAGGTTTTCTCAAATATTAATTTGAAGTCATGTTATCATGAGGTATGTTTTCAGCCTGCAGACATGCCTCATATGACATTTCATAGCATGTATGGTCTACATGAGTATCTGGTTATGTCATTTGGTCTCATGAACATCCCAACGGTTTTCATGGAACTAATGAACTGGTTATTTTATCCTTATCTAGATTCATTTTTGGTAGTATTCATGGATGATATCTTGGTGTATTATCGAAATCTAAATAACCATTCCAGACATCTTGAGATAAAATTGGATACACTGAGTGACATTAGTTATATGTTAATCTCACAAAGTTCCACTTCTAGATGGATATGATTCACTTCCTATTTCGTATTATCTCAAACAAAAAAGTATCAGTTGACCTATAAAAGGTGAGAGATAAGGTTTCCTAGGACTATCACATTAATTTATTTGACATATGAAATTTCCTTGGGATAGATAGATATTGCAGGTGTTTCATACAGGCATTCCCATGCTTAGTTTACCCTATTGTGGGATTGACTAAGAATGGTGTGAAGTTTGTATGGTTAGATACCTATGAGAAATCCTTTCATGATTTAAAATAGAGAATGAATTTATTGTTAGTAGTGATTCTTCTAGAGCTAGGTAGAATCAATATAGTATATTGTGATACATAATGTATTGGACTAATAGTATTTTTGATGTAGGAGGTGTGATTTGTGGCATACAGTTCTCATCAGTTGGAGACACATGAGAGGAACTACCCGATGTATGATCATGAGATAGCTTATTTTTACATGACTAGAATTTTTGGAGGAATTATTTACTGCAATAGTGTTTCATGGTGTACACTGACCAAAAGAGCCTCAAGAATATATTTAAATAGCATGACTTGAATATGAGGTAGTAATGGTGGGTTGAATACATGTTGTATTTTGGCTTCGAGCTTTCTTATATTCCATGTAAAGGAAATTAAGTTATTGATGTATTGAGTTAGAGGACACAAATATAGTTAGTTTAGGAGGCTAATAGTAAGTGACACCATATGGCCTTATTCTTAGAGATACTCATGGAGGTGAAAGATTTCTAATGCTATAATTTTCTCTCATCCTTAGTGGTGACTTCCAATCTTCTAGATAGAGTGAGGATGAGATAGTTATCTAAATCTAATGTACTATTCATAGGAGAGAGTGTGGTTGGTTAGTACCCACCTCTTGGTTGGACTATGGAGGAGGATGAAATTATATGTATTCATGGTCATTTTTGGGTTCCAATAGATATACATGTGGACCTAATGGGAGAGTTTCATGCCACATCTTTGATAGTACATCATGGTGTTACTAATATGTATCATGAGTTGTGCCATCAATAATTGTTGTCAAATGTTAAGTTAGAGGTAGATAGTTTTTTATGATGTGTTTCACCTATCAGAAGGTGAAATATGAACACTAGTGACCAACTAGAATTTTATAGCAGTTACCCCTTCCCAAGTTTAAATGGGAAGATGTTGAGATGGATTTTGTGACCAGATTATTGACTTCACCTTGAGGTAGTGATGTTATGTGGGTTTTTCTTAATAGGATCATGATGGTTTCTAATTTCTAACCTATCAAGGGGACCTTCTCAGTTGAGGAGATTTAGAGACTGTATATCCATCAGATTATGTGTCATCATAGGGTTCCTCCTATTGTGGTATTGGATAGGGATGCCAAGTTTACATCTCAATTCTATAAGTTTTTACAGATATATTTGGGTACATATGTGATTTTGAGCACTATATACCACCCTCAGATAGTTGGACATTTATAATGCACAATTTAGATGCTTGAGGACATGCTTAGAGCATGTTTCCTTGATTTTGGGGGCTCATGGGAGAGGCATGTACCCTTGGTTGAGTTCACATACAACAATATCTATCAAGTAATGATATAGATAGAAACCTATGATTATTTATATATTAGATAATGTTGATCACCTTTGTGATGGTTAGAGGCTAGAGAGGTAGTGTTGTTAGAACCACGTCTCATGCCAGAGACCTCGGAGCTGGTCTAATTGATCAAAATGAGGATGGATGCTACATAGTCTAAGAAGAAATATTATATCAGTCATTGTTGATGACCTATAGAATCTAAATTCATAGATCAGGTCTTTTATGTATCTATCTGAGGATAGGAAAGTGATGTATTATGGGATTGTGTAATCCTTCACCATAATATATCGAACCATTCTAGATTCTAGATAGATTTGGGCCAGTAGACAATTGGTTTTAGTAACCTATGAGGTACCTATCTATGCATAATTTCTTCAATGTATCTCAACTATGTTGTTATCACTCAGAACCATCTCATACTCTTAAACTGGATAAAGTTGAACTATATGTATACATGTCTTTTGAGGAGAATCCTATACATATTATTGAAAGGATAATGATGAATCTCTATGGATAGTTTGTTCCTCTAGTATAGGGGATATGGAATCATGTCTGTTTATAGGATGAGTCTTGGTAGTGTGAGTCCAATGTACATTCCCAGTGGATATATTTTTCCGTAGGAAATTCTTGGTCACCCTTGGAAGGGATATTTAGAAATGAATTACTTTAATCGGGGGAGATTGTAAGATCCAAAGTTTTTTTATGAGGTATAGATATTTTTAATTTCATTTTAACTCCTTGGTTTTGACATTTTATGAATTTTTAATGAGATCATAAGATTTTTAGAAATTTTTGTGGAATTTTTTAGATCCTAGAGTCCTAATTTTTAGAAAACATTGTTGGGTATCATGGTTAGTATAAAACTATGAGACCTAAGTAGAAATAATTGATGAAACCATGCAAGGTGGTCCAAGCATCTATCTAGGGCTCCATGATTTGAGGAAAACCATGAAGAGGAGGCCACACACTTGTATGGGGTTATAAATATAACATAAAAGGTGCATGTTTCACACTAACCATGCTCCCAAGGCCACATTCGCATGTAGGTAACTAAATTTTTTTTTTGCAAAGTCATGTTTCATAGTCTGTGCATGGTTTTCCAAACCATGTGCATGAACCATACAGGGTCTCTTTTGAGGCAAATTCAGCCACATGGTTGGTTCATGGTTTGGCCAATGGTGCGGCCAAAACAAATGCCACATAAATTTTAGGGAAATTAAATTTTTTTTCCCTAATTCATTTATGTTTTTAAACCCTCCTTTCCTCCTTTGTTTCCATCATACAAGGAGCTCCCATTTTCTCCGAGGAAGTGATCTTAAGATAGGCTTGGATTCCAATTCATTATCTGATATTATAATTGAACATTTTTTGCGTCATTGGATATGTGATGATAATTTATACTTTAATATTATCAAATTATTCATTTGACTTACTATTTATGGTGATAATTTGGTGTAATAACTTATGACCTATTTATAGAATAATGATCTTTTATTACAATTTATTCCAATATGGATTGAGTTAGGAGTTGATACTGGATGAGTATTCTACCATGAACATATGGTATGTGGTATATACATTTACCCTTATGTGTGGGTTATTTCATATCATGTCATAGTTATGTTACATGATGGACTTTCTAGTGTTTCCTGTAAAATTAATTTAATGTTCAAATTGAATGAATTAGAAACTGTTAGGGATTCCTACAAGTGATTTTTTATGTATGGAGCTCATCCACCTCAACCTGGACCACCCATGGGGTGTTTCCTTATATCTTCCCAATATTATACCATCTTGTTGGGTGCATGTGATATTTCCAATTCTATTAGGATCCTTAATTATAATTTTTAGAATTTCATAAGGTTTTGAGTACCCTATGTTACCTATTCATTTGTAAATGAAAGGAATGAAATGAATTGAGTTAATAAAAGAATATAATTTTCTCCTTTATATAGAATTTAATATTATTAAAATGGATAAATAATTTATATGGTAAATATATAATGGGTTTTAAGAACTCATTGGTTTTGAATGATAATGATTAATGAATTGATATTGGTAGTAAATGCCTTGGACGGGCTCCTTGGATCTTGATTCAATTGGATGTCATAGAAATTTCTACTCCATGGATCCATATTTATTATGGTAGTGGATGACTAGGTATTTTACACCTTGGACGCTGATTCCATAGGATGACATGGGAATTTCTACCCCATGGATTTGTCTTTCTTGGACTGACATTGGACATGCTCTGTTTACATGTTCCTTGTACACCACCCAAGTCGTTACTGAGTTTCCATCGAGATGCTCTATGGAATCGATGGGGATGCTTTGGTCTTATATACCTTAGATATATCCCTTCATGGTATGAAAATAGATTACATATCATAAGACATTGTGAATTTTAAAACATAATTATATGGCTTGGCCATTGTGGATATTTTTCTATGCTTTACATATAGTCTTGGTATGGTTATTTGATTACAATTGTTAGACTGGATAATATCACGGCTTCTTTTTTATTCTTTATAGTATCCCATGATTGCAGTTTCTTGATTATTGATCATAGGTAGATTTTTTTATATGGACAGAATCATATATTCTCTGACACTTTATTTACATTACCCTTACACATGTGATATATTTTACAATGATTATGATTTTATACACAGACCAGAATTGTTATAAACATCATTGGTGGTGGCATGCTAAGTGTTATGTTACACCCTATTCAGGTCATAATTGGGTAACTAAACAAAATTCATGCATTCAAGTAGGTAATGATGAAATTTCCCACTATGCGATTCTTGATTTGATCATTTCCTAGGAGCATGGGATCATAGGACCGATCTATTCTTATGATGCTAATTAGATATATCTCCTTTGGGGTATTTTTGTTCTTTTGATACATATATTTTATGGGATTCTTGTTTACATATATTTACTTCCCTTTTTTATAGATACATGACATGGTCATCATATTTTATATGACACTACTTTTGGATTATTTATTATTATCATCTTATGGATGTTTACCTTCTGTCTCTTGTTCAGTTATTTTATCTTCTTCTGCTACTTTTTTCTTATGATTATTAATGTTGTGCTACACTATGACATGAAATAATAGTATCCCCATAGACACACCCTAGTCTTTATCTACTATTAAAGAGTCTCTAGCATATGGGTAGGAATTATTGAGGCTATGTGACCTACCGTCTTGGAGAATCGTTTAATGGCTCCCAGGTCGGGACATTACAATCAACTACCTAGTCTTTTATTCTCTATATTTCACATCCACACTTATTGAAACCTATTATAAACACACTATTATAAAAATATAAGTATAATTATTATATTTAAACTTTACTATATTTAACAAAATAACCATTATCTATCTCCCTCTCATCCATAGGAAAAAAGAAAACTTCACTCGTGTTATATGCTAAATACCACCTATATAAACGAAGTATTTTATTTTTCATCCCCACCTTATATGAATGGTTATAAGAAATTATTTAATTAAAAATATTATATTTATGACATGATTAAGGTTCTACAAATATAAATTATGCATTCTATTAATATTTAACCTAATATTAATATATTACCTTTTGTTCGTTAAAGAATACTGAAACAAGCCTATCACTGATTTCATATTCATGAGTCATAACTAAAAATATCATAGAATGAAATTAAAAATTTATAAAAAATATCTAATATAAATTATATTTCCATAAATAATATAATAATGATGATCATGGTATCAAATTTTGGTGATCGAAATTAACATTATAAAACCTATATAAAAACAATCAAAATGACCAACATATGATGGTGAAAATAAATAATAACTAACTAATAAATATATAATGACTGATTATAATTAAAGAGTAAAAAAGATAATATATTTTAATAATGGTATAAAATATATAATAAAGATTTTTATGTATATTATAAAATATCTTAGAGTTTGATTCTCTAACAATGAATCCAAGGTAAGGTTTTATTCAAATTAACCTTCTTTTCATTAAGTCATAATTTTTCTACCTTAGATATGCTATTCTAATGTTTCTTATATTATTATATTAACTTGATTCATATGGAAATTTATATTCCTCACTATGGAATTTAAATTTTTTATCAAGATCTTCTTCTTGGTTTTATTTTCTTCTTTATTAAAAAATATTTTTTATGAATAATTATCAACCTCTCCAACAAGCTCTTTCTCTTATGCGTTCAATTATTTCTTTCCAAAGATGTTTACCTTTATTATTTTGAAACCCAAATATTTTTTTATCTCATGTGACCTTTATATTTTTATTTAAATATTTTCAAAAGTAATATTTCTTACTATTTTAAACAATGTGGGTTTCAATAATGATATTTTGAAACATTTAAAACTTATTTCCCTTCACAATCATATATTTCGTCTTCTAATACACATTTTATGACTTAACCATATTAGGTATTTCTTTAAAATTATTGCTTTAAAAATCATATCATGTTAATTATTGAAATAATTTTTTGGAAGTGTGTTGTAACTATATTTTTTTGCAATGATGTTAATACATGTTTTTTAAAAACAAATTTTCATGATTTCACTTCTATTTTCTTAATTAACTCCACATGATCTATATCCTTTGGATTTATGTTTCATTAAATTCCCTCTAAATTTCCATATTAAATGATCCTTTTTATTTATTTAATTAGTTTAATCTCATAAAATTATTGATTTTATTTTTATGTGATACCATTTGAAATGTTACAAAATTAACTTTCTTTCCATGGGTTTTTCATGTTATGATATAAGATTGATTTCATGTGTCACACATATGTATGGATGATTATTATTTTATGGGTGAGGATACTATATTACTATATAATTAATTAGTTAAATTTTTATATATAATTAGTAAATAACATTGTTAATATAAATAATTACTGTTAATCTTTGTTCACATGACTATGTGGGGACTTGATTAGAGTTATGTTCTGATCAAATGATTATGCATGGGCATAATTATGGTTAAGATATGTTATGATTTCCTATTCATATTCTCATTAAATTTTAATATGTTATATTATTATTATATTCCTCATATTTTAATATTATTGTATTAGGATTCCACATTCTTATTCCATGGTATATGTTTGATCAGTTGAGATTACATCAACTTCTATCATGATTTATAACTCATTGATAAGTTTTTTCCTCACTGGGAATTTGATATTACTTCTTTTTTACCATTTTATTTAGGGAATTATATTTATTATTATGTTTAGAAGTAATTAATTTGTGGATAATATTGTTTGTGATGTTAAATAAATAATATAAAATAATATTTTCATGTAGCTAATCTATAAAGGAACTAAGACTATGGGTTCTAGGGTTTTGAGATCATTTTTGAGGTGTAATGTTTACATTATGGAAATATATGTATGTTTTTCTTGAGTCATCTAACATAGTATTAAATAAAGTTTGTAAATTATGTGTTTTTAGAAATATACATGATAGTGTAGGTTTCAGGCATCTTGGGTGGTATCAGATCAGGGTTTATTTATTTTTAGGGATTAGGATAAGAGAAAATTAATGAAAACCTTAGGGTTAAGATTAAATATAGAAAAACATCCTAACATTTTGGTAATGTATAGAGTGTTTTTTCATGGAAAAAAACCAATGTATGGATACAAAAAGGTGGATGCAAGTTCTGGATGATATTAACATAGGGGTAATAACCATGAAAAATGTTGGTTGGGTATCAAGTCTATTTTTACTCAGTGAAAAACTAATGGGCCTCATTATACACATAGATATACACTCATGTGGGGTTTTCTTTAGTGATTCAAATACTCTTTATGAACCATTATAAATTATTTGTTATATAATTTGATGATGTAACATATAACTAGTAAGGTGAGGGAACCTAATTAGATAATGACCATAGAAAACCAAGATTAAACTGAAGGAGTTATATCAAGAATGCAATGTCTTGAAGGCCTTAGATTTTTTTATTGTACTTATGGATAATCACCTTTTTAAAACTAGTTTGGTGGGGGATATTTACATGGCTTGAGAGCCTATTGGCATAAGTCCATTACCTTTCTCATAGGATCAGTAGAACAAATGCCTAATACTCGACTTGTAGGCCAAATTCCCAAGACTACACACTTAAACATCCCATTCCTCGTATCGTACATATATTACACCAAATTTTAGTCCTAAATAAATTTTCATGGATAGCAATTGTTGCCTCCCCTACCTATGGTATTCAATGGGAGTGTGAAAAACACTCCATAAATATACCTCAACATCTAACTGATCATAAGGTTTTGAATTTACATCTTCATCAATCTACAGATCTGGTATTACTCCATCATGAATCTATATCCCAATACTGATGGACTAAAGGCCCTACCAAATATTCCTTTATGGCCTATAATCCATGTGGATGAAATTTATGTGATAAATAAAAGTATCAGAGGCTCATAGGCCCATTTTTGCGATCCAAAATTCCATCCAGTATGAATAGTATTGGAATTACAGTAACTTTCCATAGTACCTACACAACTAAAGTGTTATGGTACCTCGATAAATTCACTACCATTCATATTTGAACCTAGTTATAATGCAGGATTATGGGTATTCCTTACTACTTGGGTGAGACCCCAACTACTATTGAAACAGTTATATATTGATCTAATTATATCATAGTTGAACCAAAAGTATCATATGCTAAAATGGTGGTGTCATAGGAGAAGTCATCTTAGGATTGAATCATTATATTCATATGTCATTTAATATGATTTTATTATATATCATCATAACTATTTTTGTTTAAGTATTTTGTTTAAAATGGGATCAGGAATATTAAGTAGTGAAAGGTATATATCTAAAAACATATTAGACTTATATTCAGCAAAGGAGGCATATTTGGATAAATTTTTTGAAAATATTAATATATTCCCATTATAAAGGAAAACATGTATTTCCTAGTCTTACCAAAATTTCTAGTTTGAAATTATCTCTTGATAATTTTCTATCTTATGAATACCCTTAGTTGTTTTCATTCGTAAGAGATAATTCAAATTGCGATTACATAATTTTTTTAGGGGTTTTTTTATATTCTTTAAAAATAATTAAAAAATAATTCATACGAGATACGAATCAAACTAAAGACACTTTATTCATATATAATGGACCATTAAAAAAAGTTACATGACACCATGTATTATATATTGTGGAATATTATATACCATGGATGGTTACATCCAATAAAATTGAAAAAAAAATAAAATGGGGTAATAAATATAAGATATTGATATATTTACAACAAGGAAATACCTTATATCATCTTCACCCTTGAGAATCACCATTAGTATAACTAAACCTAAAATGAGAAAGAAGAACATCAAAATATAAAGAATTTTGTGAAATCTAAAATAAAAATTAAGAGAGTGAGATGTAACACCCTGACCCCAAAAGCCTAGAGTCGATGCATTATTTTAATACATTGGCATGATTACAAGGAATCATGTATCGAAGGACCGATCAGTTTAGGAGTCTTGGAAAATAGATTATATAGATGAAATTTAAATTACAATTTCTAATATAAAATATAACATAAATAATCCTTTGATAATTACATTATTCTTCTATATTAAACCTACATATAAATCATAATACACTTCTTGGCATCCTAGGAAAATAAAACATATGGAAGGGGTGAGCTCAGATTATTAGTTACGGTAAATAATTTTGTGGAAGCTATAAACTTTTAAGGTTAGAAGTATAATAAAAACAACAGTATTTTTATACATAATATTGAACATAATATGGAAAAAATAAATCAAAAATCACCATATAAAAATGCTCATGGATATTCTACTAGTCTAATAATAACATGTAATAACTAATTTCACAATGATGGAATGCCTAACGTCGGACATCATTACCACATAATCAAGGCCTCGTGCAAAGACTAAAAATAATATTTTTTTTAAGGCCTTGTGACAAGACACTATTTTTTCTCATGAGATCTACTGATGAATTGAGGATCTATAGCAGGCTCCACCCGTCACTTATTAATTCCACTGCATTCCTCATATGAAAATTTTGAAACATAACATAAACATTTGTATTAAAACTAGCATACAAAATGTAAATACTTCAACCATAAACCATGAAGGGTATAAAACTATCACATCCACAGTAAAACATATCATAACTCATTCAATACAATATGGAATATTTTATTATAATAAATCAACCATAATCATGAATAATATCCAGTAATGGATGCTGACATTGTTGAAAATGATTAGTAAAACTTTTTGAGATAAATATACTTTTTTTAAATCATTTAAAAGTAATACATTTATAAAGTTAGTCATTAAAAATAGATTTTTTAATCAAACTTTCCCATACCACTTTGAAACTTTTTAAAGGAATTAACATTTTAAAACAATTATGATCGTATAAATAAATCCTTAAAATCATTTTGAAAATATGGACATTAATGAGAAACATTTAGAAGAATAAATATTTAAAACATTTAAAAAGATGTTTTTTTTAAAGAGTACCTTAAAAGAATAATTTTAAAATGTATTTGATTAAACATAAACATGGATAATAAATATGTCCCAGAAAATACTTACACATAATAAATCTCGGATAATAATGATATTGAAGAATTAACCCTTACCTTGCACTTTCCATTGGTCGAGGGTACATTCTAACTCCTATATAATGACCACAGTATGTTATTAAATTATACCTAAACCATTTCCATATTTATTATATCATAAATTATTAATTTATTACTTTATATAACCCATTTAATAATTATTTCCATGTTAAATTATCATTTCGGGTAATAATCGCTTTCTTTATTATAAGTGTTTTAACTTGTTATTATTGATCATATCATTTAGATGATGATTTAAATACTTCCAGTATATAAAACATGATTTATATGAAATATATATTTATAATATAAATATGTATTGTATATATAATGGTAAACAACGTTTATGGGGATGGTAGGTCATAGGTACGCATAAACGTTGTTTCTGTTTTCATATCGTATTGATCGGAAGTAAGTGAATAAGATATATGTAAGTACATATATATATATATATATCTTCAATAGAATTATTATGTGATATCTTAATTACTTATTAATAATATATATTTTATCATCTTTATTGAATGGTGAACCTGGAAATGAATCTTATCGTGTCGTGGAGATGGTAAGTCGTACGTACACATGAGCGATGATATCATTTCATTGATGATTAAAAGGCGTGGAATTTGATGTTATATTAATTTTAAAGAGACATTATCATGTTATATTCATTATTTATATACATATTACTCCTTTTTATATCCATCTAAATAACAAAGTGTTGAATAACAAATTACACCACGGCGTGGAGACGGTAAGTCGTATGTACACACGCATGGTGACATTATCATTCATACGATGGATAGAATAATGAATATGGTTGTACCATATTTATAATAACATCACAGTATGTAGAAGTTAGTGGAGTTATTATTTTTTTATGTAAATAACAAAAAAGAGAAAGTGTAAGAAGAAGATAATTTTGAAAGAGGTGATGAAATTATTACCTCTTCTTCAGGTGCTTCCTTTTGATTTGAACAAAAGGGGTCCTTAGGTTGGCTTTATGCTAAAGGGAAGGACAATAAGTTGAATTGAGGATAGTTGGGAGGATAGTTTTTCAGGTTTTGGCCAAGACAAATGGCTTTGGAGGTGTAAATTTGAGATAAGGGGAAGTGCCCTTTTATAAGAGAGGTGAGGGGCACCTTTGGAAAAACATGAAATATTATATTATTATACAATCAGTTTCGGTTTATAATGGATCCAAATGAATTCATTTCGAGACTTAGGTGGTTATGGGTATAAACACTCTAAAACAATAGGTTTTAGACAAGTTCAGGTTACCATATTATCCTTATCTTTTAGATTTAACTCTTAGTTAAATAGTTTATCATTTACCATGTCTCCTTTTATTTTTATATTATATGGTTAATAAACTTATTATAAAATTCCAAGAGATCCCCAAGTGGTTAATTGATGAAATATATATCATTATAAGAGTATTTTGTCCAAACATTATATTTTTAGGACTATTATATAATTTAATAATATAGTATCTGTTTTAAAAACTCATTTATGTCAATTTTGACACTATTTGGTATTTTTTTCAGTAAAAGTCATAACAGCATGATTAATTCGGAAATAATACATTTAATAAACCCTAAAATGTAATATAATACTAGAAAATTCGTGAAAGTCATCAAAACTTTGAAATTATATTTATTTTAATATTTATAATACCATTTATTTGATTCTTTCATTAATAAGGTAGTTACTGCATCGTCATTGTGTTGCAAATAAATTTAATTATATAATGTCTAAAAACTATAAAAAAATATCATGATGTATGAAATATTTTTATATTTCTAATGAATCTTTATAGTAGAATTTATCTTATTTATAACCCTATATTAAAAAAAATTAGTAATTAAAATTTTAATTTTACACTTTTAACTCTTCTTTAAATAAAATAATAATAAATGTTCTAATCTAATCCAAGTGAACCAAAAGGGTCATATTTTATTTCTTCATTTGGTTTTGGTCGAAATAAACTTATAAAATAGAATTATGACATCTGTTAGGGTAATTATAATATCATTTTTACCCTTTAATTACCCTATTTACTTTTAACCGTGGAAAATAAAAGTCAAAATTTACTATTCAAAAAAAGATTTTTATCTTATTGAACCACATTTTACTTACTGATATAAACCGTGTCTCTGGGATTTTTTAATTTTCAATTTCTTTAAGCGGTAAAATTATGTTTTATGCAAATTTGCATATGTGCCTAAAAGGTGGGACATTAAAAAGTTCAATAACATTTTATACATCTATTTTTATTATAAAATGACTCCAATGAATTAAATTAAAATTATATAGGTATTATATATCTATTTTTACATAAAATCAATTAAAATAAAATAAATAATTATTTAAAAAAAAGTCAGTTTTAAACAATAACGCAGTGTTTTTCACTATTCATCTAAAATTGAAAGTTTTCAAAAAAAATACCAAAAATTTAACCTAAGATAATTTTGATATTAAAATTTCAAAAATAAATTCTATTTTACCAAATTTAAAAATATAGAAGATTAATTAATTAATTTAAAATTATTTCATGTTGTCAAAACCCAAACCGATTTTTTAAAAAGTAAAAACTATCAAAAGATTGACATGTGTTTATGTAAAATTTTAATGTGAAATTACTTATAATGACCTATATTGTATTAAATGCTAAAAATATAATATAATTATAATTCAAAACCATTCAAATTTATAATTTAACACTACAAATTATTTTGATTAAAAGAGTTGTTTTCAATTAAAATTTAGTATCTTTCACTATTCACCAAAATAATAAAGTTATCAGAAAGACGCCAAAAATTTATCAAAACTAAATTTTTATGTCTCAATTCTGAATAAAAAGTTTATTTTGTAAAATTTAATATATAAAAGTTTCAAATAATAGATTTTAAAAAGGTCCACCATTAAAATGAGGTAAAATTGCTTTTTTGGAAAAATACTTCTTTTATCTGAAAAAACGAATTTGTTCTTATATTATGTCCAAGAAACACATAATATGAATTCTAAAATTATATGGAGTATATAAAATCCAAAATTAAGTTAATACAATTCATAACCGCTTTTTGAATGTCTAGTTTGGTAAGTCGTGGTGCGCTTGAACTCGGTGTTATGTGTAGTGTATGTTATTGAATTACTTTGAAGAGATAAAGTACTATGAAATCTTGGGGTGTTACATGAGAATTGAAAATTAAGAATTCAGAATTTAATAAATTTTTACGGATAAATGGTTTAAATATATCCATTATAAAGGGAAATATTGTTATTGGAATTATGGTCATTGGAATTATCGCCATATATATACATGTATCAGATTGTTATATTGGATTTTTTTTATTATTAGTAACAAATTTAAAATAATATAATGCATAAATAATATGTGATGAAACAAAAATATAATATTTATTTAAAATATTTATTTATAAAAATATTTTTATATTTAAATATTTTTATTAATAAAGAATGATACTTTGCATTTATAAGATTCAACGAACAAATTTAATATTAATTTATTAATAAAATTAAAATTTTAGAATATAAATAATTAATTCTAAAGTTATTTGGTAGATATTGTTTAATATAAAAGTGATATTTTTCAAAGAACTATTATTTGATGCATTTTTTTAATTAATATCTACAAAATAATTATTTCAATTAAATCTATTGAAAATATTGGAAAATAAATTAATACCCATTCAATATTTATTACTAGCAATGTAATAAGAGTAAATTCATTTTAGGCATAAAAGATATATTTTTCTTAAAAAATTATGTGATATGTTATCTTATATTAAAATTAATTTTGTAAAACACTGAACCGAACCACCAGGTCTAAGTTGAAGTTCCACATGATATCATGCATGTATCCCCATATTCAATAGGTTTCCAACTAGTGGAGAGGTCCTGAATAGTGTCTTTGGGAGACTATCTCCTTGGTGACAATAACTATACATTAGAAACATAACAAAAAATAAATAAATAATTGTAGAACTGCAAGAAAAAACTAAAACAATAATTTCTTATAGTAATTATTGGAATATAAGTCACATTGATAAACCAAATACCCTCAAAATGGTGGTTTAACCAATGTGTAAAGAAATAAATAAATTTATTAAATTCATGACATCAATAGTCTATAGTCCATCATTGAGTTAACCCTTTCCTATAAGATCCACTTACTTAGCTACCAGACACAGGGCCCTTTCTCGTTTTTTGTATCCCAAACCATCAAATCCACATGTACATTGGTATTTCTATGAGGGGTGTGATTATAACCCAGTAGGACACCACCAATGTTTCCTTAACATAATTTCATCAATTTATAAAATTGTATTCCATGAATGTTAGCTAAAAACATAAATAAATAAAAACGTTTCGAGTTTTCATGCCCTAATAAATCTACCATAAACTGTAACTCAATCTTATTTAGCACCATACTATAAAGAAAAAATCACTAAACTATTCAATACCCATGTTCCACCTTTAAATAACAATTACATGAACACCTTCAAAGTAAATTCACAATATATCTTTAAGAAGTAACAGTATGTCTCGTCTCATGGTTATTCTCTTCTTCACAATGGTACATATACCTGAAATTCCTAAACTATTTAAACTCTACTAATGTTCCATGGCATTCCCCATTATTTAAATGTTCCATGCTTTGATTTTAACCATCACTCCACTCAAACCCATGGTCTATCAATAAAATCATCTTTGATCCTCATATAAAGAACTAACTAGAAAAAACATAGCTTCTTGGTAATCTAGATATATGAAGTAGAGTTACCATAGGCTATTCACACATCCACATATATGGAATAACAATAATACACTTAGTTTGAGTTAATTATATGTTTTATTTTGTATTTTAATTTGTGGAATAGTTGGACTAAGTCTTAGAAAGTTTATGGATGGTTTTAAAAAATTCAATAATTTTGAATGGTTCACTGTTTTAGATTCTTATTGGAAAAGATCCCTATAGCATGGTAGTGTTAATTTTTCCATGGAGGTGGTCCTTACAACATGATGTAGAGAGTTGCAATGTAGAGTCTTATAGAGGGTTTTTTTGGTTGGATCAATAGAATTGGTGATTTACACCATAGGCTTTGGGATATGCTGGAGAGTCTTGAAGGTTATTTTTTTAGAGTTAAAGTAGTTATACAAATCTATTAGCAGCTATGGTGTGGCTCTTAAGTTTCATTGTAGATGAACTGTGTGTACAAGTTCTACAGCATGATGGATTATCTATGGATTGGAGACCAAGAGGGGTGGGAATTTATGTGGTTATGTTGGTTTTAAGTTCATTGTGTTGTGGATATGGGATGCAACTTAACCTTTTTTTTATACATAGAATTTTTTGGTGTGGTATCTTTCTATGGTTTATAAGATCTACAGGGAAGAAAACACTATATTTCTTGGACGCGATTTTGACCAACCTTGTTATGTTGTTGTCTCATTACCTACACCATGGAATATTCTTAGTGTCAACATGTTGTGGCATAATCTAGGGTGTTGTGTCATGGTATTCAAATTTCAAAAAAATTTATAAGTCTTGAACACCTTAGAAACCAATCATTCTTCTACCTTTCATCTCTATTCTTGGGTGATCGAGGTATATATTTTAGAATTGTTTAAAACCATCCCCAGATTCAAGATATTTATTTTTAAAAATCATGGGTTTTATCTCTCTCTTCTCTCCTCTAATGATATTTTACTTTTAAACTCTATTTATGATTATTCTTAGAGTTTTAGCTTAGAAAAAAAGTTAAATGGAATAAAGAGTCTATAATTAAAATATACTGTGAATATTATTTTTGTTAAACATTTTAATGGTATGGGTATTATCCCTTATTCAAAATTTCATAGAATACAATGTCTTTCATGTTCCTAAATAAATTCCTTCTACTTTACAATTAAAAAAATAATGTTTAATCTAAGATGAATATTACTCTTGCTAGTTCATCTTGAAATCATGAGTTGTGGATGATACCCACAATGTGTTTGATCAAATGATTTAATAGTTTCCTTTAAAAAAGTGGGGTTTGGGTTTTAAATCTTGGTAAAATTATTTATGTGTCATGTGTACATATTTTCATTGAATAGGGCCTTATTGGTATAGAATTGGAACTCAGTTCTAGACTAGGAACATGGGAAGGTATATCACCAATTGATGGCTTAGTGAAAGATGGTTCACAACTTGTGCGTATAGGGACTTTCATTCATCATATATGGGTGTGTGTGTGTGTGTGTAAACTATAATTATTGAAATCAAGTGGGTTTAAAGGATTTATTTATTATATTAATAAAAACATTACTCTTTTTAAACTACTTTTATATGTTTAATTTTTTTATATGATATATATTAAATTATATTAACTACATTGGTATCCTTTAAAATTGTTTTATAAAAACTATGGGCAATATTAATTCTTGTTTCAATAGAATACGGGAAGTCTCTTGGGGTTTTCTTACTTGGTATAATTAATCACTCTATTCATTTTTACTTTGGATCCTATGCCGACATTATATTCCATGATATGGGAAATGGTAAGATTTCATATTTCACTAGTGGTTATTTTTTATGTAGTTTCTATAGTGGTTGGAGAAGGATCTTGGTAGTCAGTCATGTTTTAAAATCCTAGAGCGGTTCCACATTAGCATCTAAGTTTTGATTATTTTTTTAGAGTTTTAGTTTCTCTTATTTTTTTGTTTATGTTGTCATTCTAATTTTTTATTTTCCTTCACTATGAGTTGTTATTTTGACTCGTGCATCATTTATATAGTTTTCTTAGGTTTATTTATTTTGTGGTTGATGTTTTTTCTTGTGTGCGTCTATGTGAAAAGGGTAAAATATTACCCCTATTTCTTATGAATCCCTAAGAATTTATTTCCAAACATTATCATTTAGGTAATGTCACCTAAGGTTAGTGACACCTTAGTTATTACCAATACAATGGTTAGGGTCAAGATATTAATTTTGATGCTCGACAAATAAGCATTAGAAAATTATAAAAGGAAGAAATACCTGAATATGGGTATTACCTTCCCCAAAAAAGAAAAGGAACCAAGACTTGCATATTGCATGATCCTCCAAGTGACTCGTGATCACATGACCATTTCAAGGTCACATGAAGATTCCACATGCAACGCATAAACTATGGTGAATCCCACAGAGTCCCATTCAATGGACATTCCTACTCTTACAAAGGCTCTCTAGACAACCAATGGTTGTGTGATGATGATATAATTAGTTCCCCCAATCCTCTTGATATTTCATGGGAGAGTTCCTGACAAACCATCTAAAATTCCATCGAGAATAAAGAGAAATTATATCCAAAGGGAGAGACCCCCAGTGGTCGTAAAGCTCATGAACCATATCATCATTCAAAAGGATAAATTCCCTTGGTGATATCCATAAATATTTGTATAAATCCTTAAAATTTAAAAAATAAAATAATTGAAATAAAGGGGAGGAGGCTAGAGGTACTCATGGTCACTGAAGGACATGTGGCACGCCCCTGGTGATCTATAAGATGTCGTCAGAACTCAGAAACATTTCCCCCTCACCTAAAAAAAGTCTTTTTTCCTATCAAACTCAATGCATGGAATTCCTAGGGTATATCTGGGTGACTTTGTGCTTCTCCTTTGGTTTCTTAAAGAAAAATGGATAGATATTCCTATGATCATGCGCACGCACCACCATATGACCCATATTGGTCACACGAGACATCATCAAAAAATCAAGAAAATTTACTTGACATTACTCATGAAAATTATCATAAATCCCAAACCATTGTAAAATAAAATAAAGGGGGTAATGTAGAAGAGGTGAGAGGTGATCACTGTCACTAAAGGAAATGTGGAGTTCCCCTGGAGAACCACAAGACATCTCAAGACCTTGGTGACATGTTCACCTCATATTGCAAAAGCCCTTTGTCTTGTTAGTTGTGTCGCATGTAAGTCCTTAGGCATGTTCTGAAAACTATTCAATTTCCCCTTCGACTCTATAAGGAAAAATGGATATATTTGTCCACAAAATTCTCTCACATCTCTATATGACCCATATCAGTCATGAGACGCATCACCAAAAAAATAGAGTAATTGTCTTTGACATTACCTATCAAATCTAACATAACTCATAACCTTTTCCCACATAAAACAAAGTAGATAAAATAGGGTAGAGGAATAAGGTACTTGTGGTCATAAAAAATATATGGTTTACTAAGTAAGTCTTTAGCGCGGTCCTACGAGACCCCAAACAAACCATCCTTGTCTCACGGAAGTCCCCAGAAAAGTCACCAAGAATCTCATGAATGCCTTTCAATAGGCACCTTGTATCTCATTAAATCCCTCATACATGTCAACATGACAACATGGGAGTAATTTTACATGTCTGTGTGATCATACAAGTCCCAATAATTTGATATAATCCAATAAAGGGGTTTTGACGGAAGAGACTTTCGACTGATGAAAATCAGGCGATGCACATAGAATGGTCTATGGTAGAGACTCGTGAAACTTCATGGTGATAGATCCCTTTGTCAAATCTAGCCTAGATATGTGCTATATATTACATGAAATCCATTAAGTTACTAGCTTGTAGAGTCATATAAATTCCCTACCCTAGTATGAAAAATGCACCTGCTACTACGCAAAGGAAACTCTTGGGTGCAAAATTCCCAAGCATTAAAGAAGACTTCTTAGAGAAATCAATCACATGACTAGCCACCTTTCTATCAAGTAAATTACCAAGGACCAGAAGTATTGATGATGCACCATTAATAAGTTACATTGCATGATATTTCATAGATCACATGAAGGGTCGATGAAAAGGCATGCGAAGAACATACCACATGTCTTCAAGATCTTGTGAGACTCAAAATAAACTGATACTGAACAAACCTAAGCCATTTTAAATAAAAAGGATAAAACCAATATTAAAATTGGAATAATTAAGTGAAATACATGCTCACTGACCCTCATTCACTTCGTGTGAGTCATAAAAGGACACACAATATCACCAGGATAAATTGCCTAGATCTCACAGCATTCATTTAGCATACTATTTGGGACACATGAAATCCTCCTGACATGTCAAATATAGTCACAAATCCCTATGAGCACACCACCATGGACTCACAAAACCTTCAGGGTCTATCATTTGGGCCTTGTGATTTCCATTGGATACATTGCCTGACTAATATAACAATGTTCACTCATATTAGTCAAGTCTCACTATTTCATATGGGCATGACAACCAAGTTCTCGCAACACCCTCTAGGAAAGCTAGCTGAGACCCGTGACACCCTCTAGTCCTGAAACTCGGGTATCACGATGACCTCTATGGATGTTATCCAAGACACATGACATCCTTCATACCATGTCACACTGACTCTTGTGACACCCCAATATGTGTCAAGATGGGTCAAGAGATGACATCTAAGACAAGCCAACCGGGTCATGCGATGTCCCCCAGACAAGTCAATGGGGTTAGGTTAAACACTCTAGACATGAAGGATAGGCCACAAAGGTATCTCTAGATTTGATAGCTCTATCCATCCTCGGTGTGTAAACCCCAGATATAAACAAAACCTTAGATTTTAATCCCCAATCAAGGGAACATGACGACTCTAATTCCTAGCATATTAAAGATATGTAGGCCACCTATCTAAGGTTTGAGATTTTTATTGATCATCTAATGTGATCCAAATATCCATTTCCTTATCTAGAGCAATGACATTCATTAATTTCTAACCCTTGTTTCTCACAACGATCATAGATCATGTGATATTATGGAGTTTTACTTATCATGTCATCTGCACTATACACTCCAGGATTACAAGGGAAACCTCATAGCATAATCCCCGATCAAATGGGAAACCCCATAGTGTAAGCCCCAGTCAAAAGGGTAGCCTCAGTGTGTAAGACCCAATATAAAATGAACTACTAGAAATCTAATTCCCTTCATAACTGCGATACATAGGATGCCTTTTCAAGGCCTGAGATCTATACCAAACATCCCAAGGACTATCCCAGCATAAAACTCCTTTATGTATGCACTATGAGACTGATCATATATTCCCCCTTGTTTTTCACGTTGACCATAGCTCATGTGGGATTAGGGAGATGCAATGAACATATCATTGGACATCATGAATCTCCACTCACTAGGCCATCCCAGTATATAACCCCTAATGAGTGGTATGGTATGAACACCCCTAATATAAGGTTATATACCTTGGGGACAATCTCGAGGGAATAATTGAACTATGATGACTCAGATTCCTACCATAACCAGGATACGTGTGATGTCACCTGGAGACATAATCTCCAACATTTGGTGTCTCCGTAACCACAAATATTTTCTATCTGTATGACACTAAACATCACGGTATTAATGAACTATGTGGGTTTTGATTCCTAAAATAACTAGGATACGTAGGATGCCTCATAATGGCTCAAACCCCTCCTCAGAATATTAACTACCTCCTCGTATAGCAGCACATTTCAAATCATTTGGTCATATATCTTGAGAATATAAAGAGATTATTCACTATTAAGTATATGGATGAAAAACCTCAGATACATACAGATGGATTCAACAATGATATCGCACTTCCCTAATTTCATCAATGAGACTCCCTTTCTTTTTTTAATGAGAAAACTAACCAATGAATCTTTTTTTCAGGGTAACTAGCCCCGTATCTGGATTAGGAAGAGATACATGAACATATCTTAAATCTATAAGAGAGTCCCATAGTAGGAAAAAGTTCCCACCAAAATATTTCAATGAGCCTGACCTCCCATCCTCTTGAACAATGCAAGTCCAAAAGATTCACTGGGCCCAAAACCCTAGATGACCACAAGCCTTTGGAAAGAAGTTCTATACCTAGCTATATATGTGGGAACCATTGGGAGTTTTTGGGAAAACTGATAATTGTATCCCAATGATTGAAACACATTTCATGCCTCAAAAACCTAACAAAAAAAATTGAACATGAAGTGAATCTCACCAATGAGAAAATGGTCATTTATTATCCGTCGGGCCATTTCTTTTTCCCCTATATGCAAACAAAAATGAAAACCAATGGGTATCTCTGTAATAACTGAATGATTGGGTTATAATGTGTCAGGAAACTTTATTTTTAAACCCTATACAAAAAAAGAATTAAGACCAGAATGATCTTATAAATGGTCCTCTATAACCAGGTTTCTCATGAAATAAGTCCATCCACATTTTGACAAGTCTAAATGAGCAGAATGGATGAATAAGTGAATATCAGGACAATTGTGTTAACCAAGCATATCTGATTGAGCACATTATTCCTATGGTATTGAATTATTTGGTAACCTTGTTTCTTTTTGTCTGTATGACTATAGATATTGACAATAGCCCGATTAAAGACAATGTATTCATTATCCATCATTCTCTCTAGAAAATAAACTGTGATTGTAACCACTACAGGTTTCAAGATAATATCACCTACACAGAAACTCCAATGATAGGTAACAAACATGATGGTGTGGGAGCACCACCAACATGGTACAATCCCAACCATGAAAGTTTCTTGTGAAGTTCTCCAAACATGATGACTTAAGATTATACATCCCCCAAAAAAGGATGATGCTAAACCAGTGGCTCTCATTCCCATGACCAACAGCTTCGGGAGCTTATCCCTAGAGAGAGACAACCGCCATATTTCATATCTGATGATGGTGGACCAGGAGACCAAATATTGTTCCCTTTGGGTTCAGGTTCCCTTGAGGGGGCACCTATTAACCACTGTCACTGACACCATCCCTCTAGTACCCATCAGTCACCTGCTGAGGGTACCTTCCAACACACAGCCAACTTTGATGCCCATGCATAGACTACAAGTAAGACTCATTCGAGGAGAAATATGTTGGATATCCAAGAGAGGTCTCACAATCCCACTTCTTCCGATAAGGACTACCATCATATTCAGATAGGAACCAGTAAGTAGACTCATATACCTACTCATTTGGAACAAGTATGCGGGCATATCCTCATAGCATGCATTGGGGGCTCATACTTATATCCCTGTGCACGAATATTATCACCATATTCCATTGGAATAAGGAGGATTAAAGTGGGAACATATAACCATTTTAATTGAAGATATATACCATTTTATTATGTATATAGAAAATGCGCAGGCTCAGATCCATGCACACACTTTTCTAAAATGTTGATATATTTTAGCAATAATTGAATAACTCAACTGGCATATTTTGACACTATTGTAGGTGAAGAGATAGGCACATAATTTTATCCCTATAGCTAGGATATCTCAATAATATGATGATCATGAAAAAGTGGTTGTACTAGAGAAATTGAAAATTAGTTCTCCCTACCAAGAGGATTATCGGCATATTCCAATGAAGTGAAAGGAATAGGACTGGCCACATATTCTTGATCCAATTGGGGCTCATCAGGTGAGAATAGAACATGCCTTGTGAAAGGGGAATATGCCTATTGAAGTAGTCCTGTGGAATATTCCAAAGGCCCAGGATCATCCCATATCCCCATTCTAGAAGGGCCTCACCATGTAAGAGGGGAACATACCTCATGAAAGGCTCATATTCGTGTCAAATAAGTCCAACGACATACACCAAAGGCCCAGGATCGGGATTATATCCTTGTTCTATCCAGTGCTAACCAAGTGAGAATGGCACAAGTTTTGAGATATTCTCACATTTCTATCAATGAATATTCCAGGCATATTCCAGTAGATCATGGAAGCCATTCGCATATTCCTACTTCTATCGATGAACGATTGCACCAGCATCATTCCAAGGAAACATAAGGGAAGGATCATATTACTTCTCCTGTTCTGGAGGTCTTTCAGCATATTTATATGGGGTATACATATTCAAACCAGAATAATATTCCTGATCCAAACAGGACCCACCAAGTGATAGTGGCACACAACTCGTGGACAGATCATATTCCTACCAAGAATGACTGGTTACATATTCCAAAGGCCCAAGATCATGCTCATTTTCCTATCCTAACCGAGGATTTCCAAGTGAGAATGGTGTATGCCTTGGGATAGTCTCACATCCTTATCAATGATGAGATAGATCATCACCATATCCAAGCATCTTCTCGGTAGTGGGATCATACACCTTCAGCACCATATGGTTATATACAAGTTTCATAAACCATCATACAACAGGATCATACCCCTACTCAATCCCAAAAGGTAGGTCATCATATTTCAACCATGATGCAGAACATGGTATTTGTTCCTAATATTCTTAATGATAGTGTTCTTGAGGTTGTTTGAGATACTTTCGCAAGACCACAAGGTTTTGTCGACTCCTCTATCAAAGAGGAAGTAGAATAAATTCCTTACCATGATAGTCTTTCTTGTGGTAGTGTGGATATGGATCAAAGGGACTTTACTCCTAACATACACTATTGTCAACCTCCCGATAGTGATATCTCCCATGGAGAAGGCAATCCTTCCTTTGTCCTGACACCTTTATATAGAGAGTTGAACCAAACACAAACCTCTTTATATAGAAAGGTGATTTTATCATCAAGGTCAACTATATATGGTTCTCCATCAACTTCCAGTAGCACCCCAATCACGTTAATAGGCGACCATCAGATCCATCTTCTATGGTGTGACCGGATGGAGTCATATACGTCTAATGAGAAGGATGACAAAATTGAAATATAGAGATATTTATCCATAAAAAACATATCCATCATGTTTTATTCCCTCATTAATACTAACTATGAGATCCCATATGAGCAAGAAAAGGAGTAAATTCCATATCTATGCTAGAATATGTGGGATAATCATCATCGATTGAAGGCTTGACATCTACCTTATCCAGGATATGAATTTCACCTTTAGAAAATTTACATATTGTTTCTCTAGATAGATCTAGATTGTATCTCAATGTCCCGGGATCAAAAACCAGAAAAAAAACATCATAAATCTACAACATGCTTGCCACCATTTCATCACAAGTCTTCATTAGCTTATCTCTGAGGCCACGCCATGCATTCGTATTTTCATATGGGGAAATTAATGAATGATACACTATTACTCTCCCCTAGAATAGAATAACCCCTCATATACATCATCATGCAATCTTATAGCCTCCGGTGAAATCAAGGGATAGGGTAACGCTCTGTCCAATTGGTCACTGTAATAGAATTCCCCTTCTCCAACAGTTCCTATACACCAAAGATAGGGAGAGAGGATAGCCATCGTAATTTAAAACTAGTCCCCTCAAAAAAATAGGATGAAATTAAAAACACATAGACCAAAGTTTCAATTTCCCTGAAAAATTCTCGTAAGGAATGGATATCACCATTGGCTTTCATCGCACCTAACTCCCACGCGAGCATATCTATGCCGCATAATGTGGATTATGGTAGAAGCTTCCATAGTAGCTATCCAGAAGAATACTTGGCCCCCTATTCTAGGATAATATATACCACCCCTCTGATCATTAATTCCCAATAGGATTCAAGACATACCCACAGAAGCCGCTGGAGAACCCCAGCCCACTGAAATGGGGGAATTTATATCTCAATATCCATCTCTAGGTTTATTGTCCCTTGAGAGGACCTTGGAGACATAATCGGTGATTCTAGATCACCCCAAACCCACTAGGATGGGGGAATTTATATCTTCGTGTTCATCTTGGGAATCAGAAAGTCCCTAACTAGAGTCATTGGATCCTCAAAAACAGGACCATTCAATGATAATTGTGGCCCCATATGACCCCCACCCCACAAGGATGGGGGAATTTTCATTATCACCCCCATATATGGAATTAGTATTTTCTAGGTTAGGATGAAGAAATATATGGTCGGTATCCCACCAACTCCTCCCACTATAAGAAAAACCTCTGTTTGTTGGATCATGATCGTCAACTGTTACTACAAACTACCTAAAATTCACTATTCATGGGCCAAGATGGGAGGAGTATACTACAGAGGCTATCCGACCCCGGAAGGGTCATAAGAACAAATGGATCAACATGGGAAAGGGTTTAAAGGATGGCCCTAACAGGATCTATTCTGAATCAGTTTTTTGTATAAAAATCAATGGTATGATAACCATTGCCGGAAATGCCTTTGTGAATGTCATTATTGTCAACATGGTCAATATTGATCAAGATGAAAGTGAATAAATCCATGACATGGAAAACAAACTTTAGGATGAGGTTGATTTGGATATAACAAATGAGGATGCATGCACCAGGAACAAAATACATCTCCAAAACATGGCACCACTAAATATTGATTTTACACCTCAATGACATAATATTACCAATGTGAAGGGTAGAACCACATCTTGATCACCACCTAGAATAAATGGGGTTCTTTCCTTGTATGAATTATTTTCACAATATGAGAGTGAAATACAAACTCTATGACAACTCAATGCAGATTTACTCAGAGGAACTATCCATTTTGGGTATCATCTTCAGGTGGAGATGAATATTCTCCCTCCCATGGCCAATCAACCAGAAAGAATAGTATTTTAGAATCAAGTTGGATCTAGATCTAGATACTTGGTCCAAATAAAATAAGTAGTTCAAAGTAATCATGATTTCTCTCTATTTTGGCAACAGCCTCTCCCTCACCAAGATATAAGTTCAATCTTGGGAAGAATCGAAAATTGGAAAGAGATAAATGTTGACCACCTCATAAACCCCCAATGGATCCCTATGGATAGAATATGGATTAGTAAATGGTTCCCTTGAAGCTTCTTAACCTCATCAAGTCTATGGTTGCTCGAATAGAATCCATGGAAGGGTGACACACACCTGCAGATCCTGAGAGAAAGCCATATACCGATTGGTTGGATGACACATTACCTCCATCCAATTTTGGAAATCCTACCTTATCTACATTTGATTGTGGAGGTTAACCCAAAAAACATATCACACAGTTCATATCTTGATGTGATCCAATGATGGTCCCTCAAGAAAAACATGAGGAAACAAAGCTGAGGTGTTTTGTACAAAATCTGATATGTCCAGTATTTGTTTGGTTTAGTAATCTACCAACATGATCCATGTTGGGATGGGATGACCTTTATAATCAATTACTTTATCAATTCAGTTCTACACAGATGAAGACAATGATTTTTGACACGAAAATTTTCAAACAACATGAGAATAAGAGGTTGTCTGACTTCAAATCATGGTGGAAGGGTTTGACCTACTCACTCAGCATCCCTCTCTTGCAAGATCAACTATTGGAACTATGTACTAAAAATATTAGGGATGAGTTGATTATTCTTATAATTCCAATGAAATGTCCAGGTGGATTCGATGAGTTTTCATAAATAGCCCAATAATTAGAAGAATCCATCACGTGGACTCAATCCAAAATTCTACTCATGCCCGTAGTACAGGGGAATAGGGTAAGCCAATGAAAAATCTATAGATGTAACTCTCAAGCCAATAGTAGTGATTATCCAAATACATAGTCATGCCTTGAATCACCTAGAACCTCCTGTCAAGTGGTAATAACCATATAATCTCCCTCGACTAGCAGCATAGAGAAATCTGGGTCACCCAGGATTTGAGGAATGGATGAAAAATGTATACTTTTTTCAAAATGAAAAAGTTACCTATTATTTCTTAGAATCCATGGATAATAAACTTCTCACACTTCCACAACCCAAGAATATTGATAGAGTAGACCTCACCAACCATCTCGATTATTGTCCTTTACACAGAATGTTGGGTCATAATATCCTTAACTACTTTGTCTTTAAGGACATCTTTCAAGACATGATCGATTCCATACATGTGGTGACAGATAACTCCCCAGAATAGTTGTATTGAAAAAACGTAATCCAACCAGAATAAGAGGGTAATTGGAAGAAGGTCTCATCCATGTGTGTGTGAAAATTCAACAATTGCATGACTCTAAAGGTAGTTGATCGAGCCCACACTACTCTCAAAGTATAGTTTCACAGACCAATGATTGCTCCACCACCCAAGGATGGAACATCAAATATACCACCCAAAGGTGGGTTTGACCACCAAAAGAAGAAAGAAATAGAAAAAGAAGATTCATATTATTCTATAAAGAGAGCATAAACTCTCTCATATGTCTTCCCTATAATGCTGAAAATATGGACTTCATCCCACTAAACAAAACCGTCATCAAACTAAAATCTTGTATCTGGTTCTTTCAATACAATACACATGTTAGACCCCTTCTCAGACAATGATATTTCCCCATAGAATGAGTTTCCCACACATAACTGGGGAATGGGAGGCTGTATACACAAGATTCAAGGATATGGGTGATAATTTAGATGTTTTCAGACTTAATATTATGGTCATATCACCATGTAGGATATATATGTAGTTGATACTCATGGGAAATAACTCTAGTAGGATCAAAGAGAAAAGAAGGTACCTCAAACCCTCTAGAAGTTTCTTGCATCAAATTGTCTTGCATGATCTCTTAGTGGGGGTCCAATCCAATCAAATTAGGAAGTGGGGAAGGACAGCGTAAACTACGACACTAGTAGCAGATACTCCCTCAACCTCTACACAAGAACCAAGTTTATCCATCCCAAACGCCTCAAATCCTCATACACACATCCATGAGAAAACCCATATCGGGAAGCACTGACCTATGAAAAAAAATATGACATTATGAAATAGTTAGAAATAGTCCCAGCCATGCTCTTAGTCCTTGATGTGCTATATATTTCAAAATAACTTAGGGAGGCACTTGTTAAAACCCTCCAAATCCTACAAGAGTTTGAGATAGAAGTTATTGTAGTTGATTCCTATCTAGTGGAGACCATGTCAACAGAATGTCACATCTCCATATCATTCACTGATCAATATCAAGAATAGGACATTAAAGGACACATTACACCCCAATATGTCTTAGGCAGACTCAATAATATCAACGTCCCAAGGGATCTGATTAATAATGGTTATGAGATTAATCTTATCTCAATCCAAACACTATGATTTTTTGGATATGGAAAAGGGGATTTGTCTCCCACTAAGATAACAATCCAATGGGTATGATAAGCATGAGAAAAGGACTCCCAAGAAAATCAATCTCAAAGCCTATTTTGGGGATCTTACATCAGACATTGAGTTTATAGTAATCCAGCAAGACACCACATATAAAATCCTTCTTGGAAGGCCCTATCTCTATACCATCCTAGAGATACCTTCAACATTCCGCTATTGTCTAAAGTATCCTATTAATGGAAAATTAAGCATAATAAATGGTGATAATTCTCCCTTTGAGACTTTAGGGGCCACATATGCGAAAGAATACTTCTATAAAAATTGAGGCAAAAAAAACCAATGGTGGATAATGATATATAGGTTTATACTCCTAATGTATTAGGGACCTCCCATGTGAATCCATAAAGTATAATCTATGGAGACTATGTGATCCCCATAAACCTTGTTGACATCATAGATTTAATCTCAAAGGTCCAGTCCCATCATATCCTCTAGGCTAGAATCGAATACTATCAGCTCTGACATCTCCCTAAAATGACTTAGTCAACAAGGGATGACAATGTCTCTTCTTATGGACTCTCTTGCTATGATAATGATAGTAGGGCCCCCAGATTTCTATCTTTATTGGAAAAATGTCTCCATGGATTTTGAGATGGATGAAGATGATGAAGACCTTAGGAATAACCCTCTTGTATTCGAGGAAGGGGTCTCCACCACCATCGATGAACTCATCTAGATAAACCTAGGAACATAGGAAGACCCATGGAATATACTAATTAGTGTTTTCATGCCCCTCAAAGAGAAAGATATGTACACCGCATAGAAACATTAATATGTGTTTTCATGGAACTATACAAAAATTCATGGACTGAACACATATGTGGCTATGCACCATCTCAAGCTACCAGATAAGAATTTAGGATTTAAACAGACATCCAGGTGGATACACCCCTCTCATGCCACCAATATAGAGGTAGAAGTTGACAAGTTGATTGAATACAAATTTGTTCGAGAAGTACAGTACCTGATATGGCTTTCCAATATCTTGCCTATCAAGAAGAAGAATGGGAATATTAGGGTATTTATTGATTTTAGAGGACTTAATCCACATTTACTAAATAATGATTTCCCATTTTCGATCATAAAAATCTTGATCAATGTAACTGCTAGTTTCTGATCCCTTAATTTCATGGATGGGTACTTGGGGTGAAATAAGATAAATTTTTCTCCTAGGGACGAAGAATCAACTTCCTTCATAGTGCCTCTGAGGATATTTTTCTATCATTTAATGACATTTTAATTTAAGAATATTGGCTCCACATATCAAAGTTCCATGCACCATATCTTTAATCCATTCCTTGGAAAGATAGTCAGATGTTATGTTGACAGTCTAGTGGTTAATCCCAATATCAGTGTGATCACTTCATGGACCTTAAAATAATTTTTGACAAGCTGTGACAACATAGTCTGAAGATGAATCCACTGAAATGCGATTTTAGAGAAACATCATGTAAATACCTTGGTTTTTTGGCATTCTATTGTGTCATTGAGTTCAACCCATATAAGACTAGTGATATCATAACAATTTCACCCCTAGAAATATCAAATAACTGATGGGGTTCCCAGGGAACCTTACTTACATTTGGTGGTTCATTTCAAATATTTTTGGAAATGATCTCCCCATAACCTGGATAATTAAGAAGGGAACCACCTACCAATGGGATGATGATTGACAAAAGGCCTTCAAAAGTCTCAAGTTGTACCTACTTCACCCACCAGTCCTGATGCCTCTGGTGGAAGGGAGGTCACTCATATTATATGTGTCTGCTATGGAATGCTCACTGGGAACCCTCCTCACACAAAATAATTATATGGGGAGTGAGAATATTCTTTATTACCTCATCCAGACTATGATAGGTACTAAGACCTGATACTATGATGTTGAGAAGAACTGCTTCATGCTCATCTTCATAGTGAAGAATATGAGCCATTACCTGTAGCACCACAAAGTAAAATTGGTATCTCATGTTGGTCCGCTCAAGTACATACTTGGCCAGGAAATAATGAATGGGTTCTTGGCCAAATGGACGGTCATTCTTCTACAATATGAAATTCAGTTTTTATCATAGAAGTAAGTGTAAGAACAAGACCTGGCTGATTTCCTCATAGTACATCATGCCCTGGAGAATATATCGGAGGATTCCGAGCTTCAAGATAAAGTGTTGTTCTATGCCCATGACACTCCCCAAACAAGAGAGATGTATTTTTATGGTTCTCAATGAAGTCCAATTAGAACAAGGATGGGAAACCCAAAGCTCCACAAGGTTGTCCTGGGGAATGTATTTTTCTCTCATAACAAAGTGGTTTTACCCTACTCTTTCTCACTATCTGAAGGTTGCAAAAATAAAACAGTATAATACCAAGCCCTCGTCGCTAAAAATAACATACCTAAACATCAAAGGGGATCCAAATTTAGTGATAAATCAGGTAAATGGTGAATATTACATCAAGAAGAAAGAATTGGACCCTCTTACTAGCTATGTCATGGTAATAATGGTAGAGTTACCTTTCTAACCCATAGTGAATCATGTTCCCCAATTATAGAATTATTCTACCAATGCCTTGGACAATGGGGCCACCATCATGGCCAATCCTAGTTAGGAAGTGACAATCTTTCACATTACACATCAGTGAATGGTCTCAACAATTGATGTCTATGATATGGGATAGATCGATCAGGTCAACACCACCCTAGATCATGATGCACCAATAGTCACCCCTAGATGGATGGATCCCATAATAGGCTATCTGAAAAATGGGACTCTCCCAATAGACGGAGCTGGAAGAGAATATATTAGGCATAATGCATCAAACATTGCCCTATAGGATAGCCGAAATGAGAATAAACCCCTCTACAAGTGTGAATTTGATGGGATAATCCTAATATTCATAGTAAAATGGGAGATTTATGATTTCATTGAATAATTCCTTGTGGGATCTTCTAGTGCCCATCAATACAAGACTAGGCTCTCCCATAAGATCATAAGGTTAGGTTATTACTAGAAATCCATGATACGGGACTACATAAAATTCACTAAGAAATTTCATGCATGCAAACTCCATGTGAACCTCATCCACCAAACTCTATAATTTCAACATATATCTAAATATTCCTAGTCATTTTCTATTTGGGGGATAGATGTCAGGGGGCCATATCCCCCAGCTATAGCTATGAAGTTCAAGTACATCCTTATTGCTAACAACATATTTTCAAAATGGGGTGAGGCCATACCCTTCAAGGTGGTTGGGGAAAAGAATATCATCAACTTCGTGAAGTCCCATTTCATCATTAGGTTCGGATTCCCTCACAGAAATACTAAATGGAAATGACTCCATATTCTGTTAAACTATGTTGAACAAGTTGTACCAGGAGTACTAAATCAAGTCTAATCACTCATCTCATTATCATGTAGTGAAAAAAGGACAGATAGATTCATTTAATAATACTCTATTGAAGATAATCCAGAAGATAGTGAACAAGTATAAGAAGTATTGGTCAGAATAACTCCTTCATGATTTATTGGCCTATTGTACCACCACACATACTTCTACAAAAGTAATGCCAAACAAACTGGTGTATGGGATCGAGACAGTGTTACCCATAAAGTTCCATCTACCATCACTCCAAATTTCCATTTGTGTACAACTCTCAGATGATGAACAACCGCAAAAGTGGCTGGATGAGTTGGAATGACTAGATGAGAAGATTTTGTGCACACTTCACAATCTAAAAATTCATAAGAACCAGATAGCTCATGCCTTTAAAAAAATGTTCTCCTCTGTTCATTCCTTCAAGGAGAACCAGTGTTTCCCCTGACAACCCCAATGATACTAGAAAATAATCCCCTAAAATCATATCCAAAGTGGTAAGGACCTTTTGTAATATATAAGTTTTATCATAATGGATCTTATTAGTTGGCCACTATGGATGGGGAGCGTGTCACACGGCCCACCAATGTGAGGTTTCTTAAGAAATACTTTTTATAAGCTGTCATTCTGGGTATCCACATCTGAGTAAGTCCGGTCATTCATCCTAACCATGTGATGTTAAACTGTATGTATTTTTTCCTTTTTGCAAGACGTTAAACTACATGGTTTCCTAAAAACGATGTATGGCTTGATTCCTATCGTCACAGGATATGTAGTGACACCTAAAAATATATTCATATGCCCAACCATAGGATTATTTTCCATTCATAATAGGTGATCCAATTTCATTACCGCATGACATAAAACTGAATGGACCTAAAACTTCCCCCTTCATTATAGGTGACCTAATGTCCTTAATGAATCATGTAAAACTGCATGGATTAGTTATATCCATCTCCATTCATGTAGAGTCACCTACATCATTACCACATAATGTCAAACTACAAAATTCTTCTAGAACTATTCATGGATTGATTACTATTTACAGTGAGATATATTGGGATGCCTTGAACATATATCTTGGTCCATCCACTAAATGATACGAAATTCCCTTATCATACCCACTTATGCCTCTACATTGTTGTGAAAGCCAAGTTATTCTTTATTTCTCACACTGAGCATAGCTCACATGAGATTAGGAATTGTGGTTGGGAATTTCTCTCACAAGTAAGTCATAAAGGTTTTCAACATGTCTATTATGAGTCCTCACCTCATGACGTTAAAATGCACAGTCTATTTCCTTACAGCATGATGTTAAACTACAAAGTTTTTCAAGAACTATTTGTGGTTTGATTATCATTCTCATGAGATACATAGTGATGCCTAGACATCCACTCTTGGGACAAACCAAAATATTCCCATAAATTCATGTCAGTTTGCCTCCTTCCTCACTACATGGCATTAAGCTGCATGGAATTTCCAGAACTACATATGGATTGATTATCACCTTTCATGAGATAAGTAGCGACGTGTAGACATCTATTCTCAAGCACATTCATAACATTCCCATTTATTCACATCATCCCACCTTCATCCTTTACATGTGACATTATACTAGATAGAACATCAAGAACTACATGTAGATTGATTTTTTTCATCATGGGATACGTAGTAACACCTGGATCTCTAATCCCAGGTCCAGTTGCAATGGACAATGGAAATAAATCCCACCTCTACATATGGGCCAGGATTGTATACAGTATTTTTTTTGATAACTATGTGTGACTTGATTCTAACCCTCGAAGGATATGTAATGATGCCCAATTTTCCAACTCTAATCCCAGTCACAACAAACAAATATAAAAAATTACCCCTCCGTGCATATGGTTTAGTCCTACGCAGGATCCATCATTCAAAACAACATGTGGCTTGATTCATATCCTCATGAGATATGTATTGATTCCCAAGTCTCCATCTTTATGCCAAGTTTTAACATTTCCACAATTTAACATCAGTTCCCATGTCCTTACCACATAATGTTAAAGTATATAGAATTACTTTATTACTACATGATGTTAAACTACATAGAAGTATGTCCTTACCCCATGACATTAAACTAAATGGAAGTACATACTTACCACTTGACATTAAACTACATGGAGGAAAGTACTCCCCCACTACTTGACGTTAAATTGTGAAATCCATTACCCATTCATCCTTCATTATCAAAGTACCAAAAGACACTTAGCCCTGTCAACCATAGTATGTAGTGATTCCACCATATTTTAAAGCACCTTACTCCATAAGACACACTTCATTCATCAAGTTTCTTGGATCGTCGCAACCTTGCATGGCCCTTGGAAAGGATATCTGGCTTCAAGGAACCTTTAAATGACTAGGCATGTATGCTTATGGATCTAGTATATGTGCCTATGTCGGTCAACCAAATGAATCACTCTAAAAAGGGAAATTATGATCTTTGTGATCCCTGACATCGATGTTCTAAAACTCAACACCTCATCATGTCTGAACTACTACCGGTATGATTGTTCCATATCATTACTCATGACCTGAGAACCTCGATCTAGGATTTACAACATTTTCATCTCCTGCTCAGAAATATGTTGGGGTGCTCTTGACCCTGGGTATCCTAATTAGGTTATTATGTAACATCTCCCATATTAGTTTCATGTGATTCATGTACCTAAACTATATATACATTGGTTAAATCTATAAAACCTTAAAAATCTAGCCTATAATGGTCCAAATTGCATGACCTTAAATGTATAACCAATGAGATAGAAAACATGTCAGGTCGAAAACCAGAAGTGTGGCCAGAAAAAAGGTTGAGTCTCCACCCGCTAAAATCCTCATTCTCAATGTTTAGGAAAAAATAAAGACATAAATAGATAAGGCATAAAGGTCCATAGGGTCTACCCAGTATCCCTAGTAAAATACAATCCATGCTTGTTGGACCCCCCTAGTCTAGGAAAAAGTTAAACTAATGTTTTTTCACATCTCCTCACCATAAGAATACATTCATTAGGCATTGGAACAACAGTAAGGGTACTCACACCCTCCTTGGATTTTACACTTTCCACATATCACACTTCATGATTTGGGGTGTCTCGGATCATCGCAACCTTCCATGGAACTTGGAAAGGATATCCAACTTCAAGGACTCTTTTCTTGACTATTAATACATGCCTATGGATCATGCATATGCACATATGGCCATCAACGAAATGTGTTACTTCGAAAAAAGACATTTTGATCATTATAATCCCTGACATCATTACGGTAGAACTCAACACCTCAGTGGGTATGAGCTGCTCCCTGTATGACTATACCATATCACCCTCTTAACTCGATCACTCTAGGTCATGATTTAAAATCCTCACACCAAACAATCTAATCATATTTGATATCTTAAACATTATGTCACCATGTTTCAAACCCTTTATTATGGATGAACTGCGACAATTCATTCCCTATACTTTGATAGCCCATGACTTGTGATTCGAAACCACTAGTCATAGGACTCGAGCTTCATGGTTTAAGATCTAATTTATCTAGGGTTCTAAAACCATTCCTGTTTATCCTTCTTTCCATATCAAACTTCATCATATGGATGTTTGATTATTCACCAACCATTCATTGCCCTTAGAGAGGATTGGAGATCATATTTCACTTGGTACTCTACTGATTAATAAGGAACTTAACCCACCAACTAAAGGAAACTTCTCCTTTCTAGAAAATAGATTCAATCCTTGTGAGCCTTAGAAACACTGTGGTGGAACCTGGTATCCTAGAATGTCATGGGACATTCCCAGTATGTCTGCACCATCTCATATTCTTGGACTCAAACTTCTGGGTTATGATTTACATTACCCTCACTCCAACTATCAAATAATACTTATCCAACCTAATATTTCCCTCACAACCAATATCACCTCCATAAATCTTTCATATCCCTTGGAAAAAAACCCGACTTTATGTACCCTTTTCTTGACTATGAATGCATGCCTATGGCTCCTGCATATGTACCTATGTTCTTCAACAAAATGTGTCACTCTAAAAAAAGAGATTTCTAATCATTGTGAGCCTCAACAACACCATGGAGAAAACCCTAAATCCTAGTGTGTTTTAGGTCATTCCAGATTTGTATTCATCATATCACATGATCTTATATAGGGTTTGAGATAAAAGAACTTAAACTAAATCAATCGATGGTCTGAGGTAAAAGACCTTGAACTAAAACAATAGATGGTCTGAGCTAAAAAAACCTTAAATGAAAGAAATACAAGGTCGAAGCTAAAAGATCTTAAACTAAATCAATAGCAGTTACAAGCTAAAAGACCATAAACTAAATCAGTATAGGGTCTGATCTAAAACCCCTAAATAAAAGAAATAGAAGTTTTGAGTTAAAAGACCTTAAAAATAGATGTTCTGAGCTAAAAGACCCTAAAATAAAGTGATATTAGGTCCGAGATAAAATACCTTAAAATAATGCGGTATTAGGTCTGAGCTAAAAGACCCAAAACTAAATAGATATTATGTTTGTGATAAAAGACCATAAACAAAAGTGCATGGAAATTATTTATCCTACGAGATATTCTAAGGATCACCATATTCCCTTATCAAAATCAATATATGCTCACCAATACTGTTGGATTTGGAAAATAAACAACCACTCTACCACTAGGATATATATTCTACCCATTTACCCTTCTGAAAATATAGGGATATCAAGATAACTGGAATATATCATCAGTAGATAATCTCATTTTTGTGGGCATTCATGAGAACTCCTCAAAAAAGAGTCTATTGTGATCCAAATATCTAGATCCATACTATCAGGTTTTCTTGATTTTATGAAAAGTAAGGGTATCTTTGGTGATTCTCATAATTTCAGAGTAACCAGATATCATACACATCATGAATCGAAGAAAAATGTAATATCATTAGAGATAATTTAGAAAATTCATCAATTCACAGTATGAAAAAGAGTGTGGAATTTCTACATTTTGGAGCCTCTCTGAGGATTCATAAAAAAAGGGATGAAGTGAAATAAAAAAAGTTGAGTTATGGTAAAATACGATCAGATACACTATCAGGATCCACAAGAGTCTGGAGAGAGGAATAAATTGAGCATTGAAGTGCCACTCTCCGCACTTCTTCTGCTTCTTCCCCGGGATGGAGAGATTTGACTAGAGTAGTCAACTATTCAAACCTCCTCTGATCAATAGCCAATGAGGATGATGATGTTGAAAGGTTATACCTTAGATGAGAAATCAACTCCTCATATCTCTATATCTATGTGGTTCAAGCATCCATCTGATCTTGAAGTTCGGATAAAAACCGGTGACCTTGCTCCAACGCCTCCATTGTCTCCCTTATTTTCCTAGTAAGGGAAGCCTCATCCACAATATCATGAAATTACCTTTCATCTGTGGCCATGTTTCTTCTATTCAAGATGATTTACTACATGATTCCACACAAATGTTTTCGTTCGAATCCATCTTCCCATAATATATGAAATAAATGGTGAATAAATTCCCCTTGGTAGTAGAATATTTCCAATGGGGTCTTAGTAATCAAGGTGTGAATCCATTCCTAGATTAGTCTGCAATTTGATTGAACCTCTACAGCCAATGAGGTCGACGTGGAAAAAGGATTATTGGATAATCGTATCCATGAAAAAATAGTATAATAATCCTCATGTATTATTCTTTCAATACACTCCACATCCATATCAATTGTTAGAGGATTAACCTCCTCAAAGGAATCTATTTCACCATCAAAGTGGTTGTCACCTGAATGAGTTCTTCTTCTTGATGTCTCGTCCAGATCTTTGATTGACTCCATTGTTTCCTCAAACAAATGAATTGTTGATGAAAAAGGCATGCCCACATGAAGAACTAGTTGTACCAACACACCATTGAGATAATCTAATACCCAATCCTTGGTAGGGTAAAAAAATCAGAAGAAGCATTAGCAGGAAAAAGCATAATACCAACCTCGATTTCTCCACATGTCACCATCCTCCAAAACTGGTGGATACTCCTGGGATGTCAATACCCTTGAACGTCAACAGAAGTAAGAGGGGAGACCCTCTAAATTAATCAAAACTATCAAGAGAAACGATACTATTTTTATGGCTCATAGATTATCAGCTCATCCACCCTGGCTATGAGAACCCCATCCCTAAGTCAGATCAAATAAGATCTTTCGTCAAGGGAGTAGATTCCATCATCAATGATCGGCCCAAAAGGTGCACGAAAGGGGATAAATTTGAATCTTTCCAGATGGAATAGTGCTCACATAACCTCAATAGGGCTTAGGGACATATCCCCAACCCCAGATATGTAAATAAATCTAGGATGGGATATTGAGTTAAGGATCCTGGAAGAATTTTAATATTCATAACAAAGGATATGCTCCTCTATACAGTCAAATAGGAACTAGAGAGCACCATTGATCTGATAGGGGGTTCTACCTTATTGAATATTACCAATAATATGATAAAGGTGTACAAGTATTGGTACATCCTTGTTAAGGTGTTTCAATTTTCCAAGTCATGCTTCCACCACCAGTATGCTAACGTAGATTCCTTGTAATGCCCCTGTTCAGGAAGCCACCCAGAGGCACCCCATACTCGGTTGGCCACATGGCCTCAAGATCATTTCCCAGAATGCCAAAGGTTGCCGACTAGTAGTGAGGGCCTTGGGTGTGAGAGTGGGGAAACTATTCCCTCATTGTAAGAGAAACACAGTGGAAGTAAACAGATATAAAATAGTTAAAGCAGTAATAATACCATACATCAGTAACAGAAGAAGACTAAAAGAATAAACTGGAGCACATATATATTATGATGATGCATGATAAATATGTCTAAGAAAGCATCCAAAAAAATCACAATGCAGGAATACATAAATAACCAAATTACAAAAGAAATGGATAAACTCCAACAGCCTCGCAAGCCTCATCTTGGTCCTATGCTCTCCGGCTCCTCAGCAATCAAGTACCTAATGTAGAAGGGAGCTTTCCCTTATCAATACCTACAGCAATATACTCTGTTTAGGCCCAAAATAATGTCCCAAACAGGGTGTGGGACTAAATACTAGTAGGAAACCACCATAATATTTGTTCATAATAGTCAGTGAATATATATGGCAGACAATAATCATGATGGAGTAGTAAACAAGTAAGTACTCAAAAGTAAACAATCCTATAGTTCAAATGCATTCAATTTCATATATCAATAAGAAACTAATAAAATTAGGTAACCCTTTATGAGTAATCACAACCTAACCCCTTTGGTTTAACCAAACAAGAACAAGAAACCCTCTGGGAAGTACACACAGTCTAACCCCTCTGGTTCTGCTTATGCATAGACTCTCTGAGGAAGCACTCACCATCAATTCCCCCTCTAGTCTCGTATCAATAACTGAAAGGTAATATAGGTAAGAAATCAACCTCTCATTCCCCCAGTGGCCCACGTCGAGGTACTACAGACACACTGAGGAAGCACTTACATCAATTCCCCATATTCCCTCGAATCGTAGCAGTAAACAGACATTGTGGAGAAGCCCTCAACATCCATTCTCTCTATGGTCTACTAGACTAGGTTCTCACAGCCCAGTGTAAGTCAAATGAGCACAGAAATGCATAGCGGCAAAGGTAAACCTCAATAACTACTTGTCTAAACAATCTATAGCATTACATCATTTTAGAATACAATCACTTCATCCTACAATACTAGGCATGGAAAACAAAGCAATAGCCTAATAAGAAAAGCTAGACCAAACGATCATCAATGGTACAAGCATGGGAAAACACATCTATAACATGGTAAACAACCAAATTCACAATAATTAACCACTACTCAAGCATTCTAAGAATATAATGCATTAATTGGGTCGAAACCCTAAACATGCAATACCCCAATCAAGGGTATTGGGAACTTTTGTACATATAACTCAAATACTATCTATAGAAAGGCACAAACCACCTACCTCAGTGTTGTAGGATCTCTATACATGAACCTTAATCCTTGAATATTCCAAGAAAATCGTAGATCTATAAAAATGCTAAAAATTCTCAACTGAGGATAACTCTTGAAAGAAGAAGAATCAGGAAACGAAGCTCTAGAAGAAGAAAGATCTTACCATGGAAATCCTAACACAATCGATGGTGTTCTAATCGGAGAATGGATGCTCGATCGGGGGCTCGGTGAAATATCAGCATCGTACAGGTACTCTTAGTTGAGGAATGCGAATAAGAAGATGCTTCTTCCAATTAGGCATGACCCCAGTCTGTTTAATGAAAAAAAGTACATTGCATGTACTTTAGAAGTACACGGTGTGTACTTTCCCTTACCAGCCCCCACATTAGGCGGTCTCCAGGTCACCACACATGATCGTGTGCATGGTTGTTACACAATCAGAACACGGCTACCCACGGTAACCGAGGACACGGTGTGTACTTATGAAGTACATGACGTGTGTTTATGAAATTTCCAGAAACTCCCATTTTTTCTCAAAAACACCATAAAAAGGAAAACATACCTGAAAAAAGATCTGGGTTCTTACAAACTTCCCCCCTTAAAGAAATTAATCCCTGAATTTCCCTAGAAAGGTGGTGTAGAAGAAGAACCCTCGAACAGCTCTGGACACTATGATCGTACATCGGCCTCCCTCTCCCAAGTCTCGTCATGTACTCGACCGTGCTACCATAGCACTCATAATATAAGAACGAACTAGGCATGAAGAACCTTCACACTTCGATCAAAAATCCGGATAAGATGCTCCACAAATGAGGCGTCCATCTCTAATTCAACCTCTTCGGTTTGAAAAACATGAAAAGGTTATGAGAAGTAACATCAAAGCTGAGAAACGTGGAAGACATCATGCATAGCCCGGTACCTCTAAGGTAACTAAAATTGATAGGCAACCGACCCAACTCTCTCCAACAGCTCAAACAGCCCAGAGTACCTCGGTAAAAGCTTACCCTATCTCTTAATCCTCTTATGTCCCAACATCGGTGTGACACATAGGAAAACCTGATCCCCAACCTTGAACTCCATAGGTCATCTCCGACGACCATCATAAGACTTCTGCCGAGACTGTGTAGTATCCAACCTCTTCCGAATCAACTCTATCTATTTTGTGGTCTCCTAGAGAAGAGGTGGTCCTAGAATAGCTAAATCTCATGCCTCTAGCCAACATATGGGTGATCAGAATGGCCTACCGTATAGAGCCTCATAAGGTGCCATCTGAATAGTTTATTGAAAACTATTATTGTAGGAGAACTCCACTAAAGGTTTGTTCTTCTCCCAAGAACCTCCAAAATCCAGGATGCATGCTCGTGGCATGTCCTCAAGAACCAGAATCATAGGCTCGGACTGGCCATCTATTTGGGGATGGTAAGCTGTACTCCAAATTAATTGTTTACCCAAATCCCTTTGAAGTCCCTTCCAGACTCAAGAAGTAAAACGGGCATCCCTATTTGAAACAATGGAGTGTGGAACTCCATGTAAATGCATAATCTCTCAGATGTACAATCTTTCCAGCTCATCAACACTGAAGGTCTCCTTGATCAGAAAGAAGTGAGAAACCTTCATATGTCTTTCAACAACAAACCAGACTGTATCACTCCCTTGAGGCAACCTCGAAAATATTTTCATGAAATACATCGGGACGTCATACCACTTCCACTCAAAAATGGGTAACTACTGTAAAAGCCCTATTGGTTGCTGATTCTTTGCCTTCACCTGCTGAAAGGTGGAACACCTCATGTCAAAACTAGAAACATCTCTCTTTATACTTGGCCACCAAAACTGATGGTGTAGATCACAATACATCTTCATGAAACCAGGATGAACTGCCCAAACTGAGGAATGAAAGTCTCGCATCATCTCTAAGTGTATGTCTCCTGACACCCATACGAACCCATAAAAATGTAAGATCTCATCCTCACCTACTGTACATCCAGGAATACGGACCTCTCCTATCACGTTTTACTATAGTATTAGGCCTTCAGAATCTGATAGTAGCCTTTTTCACACTCGATTAAGAAGAGTAGAGGTAACAGCTACAGAAGATATAAACGACTGCCCTTGTCTGTCATGCACCTCCAAATGCATCTCAAAGAACAGAGCCATAAGTTTCCACTCACTATTGGCCTCCTAAACTACATGTATCTAAGTCCTCCTACTCAGTGCATCAGCCACTACATTGCCATTCCCAGGCATATAGGCAAGCTCAAAGTCAAAGGATTGAAGGTACTCAACCCACCTTCGCTATCTCAAATTCAGGTCACACTTAGTGAAGATGTACTTGAGACTTTTTTGGTTGGTAAAAACCACAAAATTATTTCCCATAAGATAATGTCACCAACAGATTAAATTATGAACAACTTAAGCCAACTCAAGATCATGCATTGGGTAATTTTTCTCATATGGCCTCAACTGCCGAGACTCGTACACAATGACTTCTTCTCCCTGCATAAGCACTGCTCCTAGAAAAATATCAGATGCATCAAAGTACACAGTATATCTCCTTCTCAGCTCTCACAATACTTGTATCAGTTCTGAATTCAACCTCTATTTCAGCTCCCGAAAGGCTAACTCACAAGAAACTGACCACAAGAATTTTTCACCCTTCTTAGTCAGGCCCGTTAGTGGCACTGCTAAGCATGAAAACTTTTGTATGAAACATCTATAGCATCCATCCAACCCTAGAAAACACCGTACCTCAAAGACATTATTCGACTGCTCCAAGGAAACTACTACTCTCACTTTCTCTGGGTCTACCGATACCCCTGTCTCTAAAATAACATGACCCAAGAAGTTAATTTGGTTTATCCAAAAGTGGCATTTTGAGAGCATAGCATATAACTGATTCTCTCTTAGTGTACTCAAAATGATCTCAAGATGTGAGGAATGGTCGTGTCGAGTGTGAGAGTACACCAAAAAAATTTCCACAAAAGAATCCAAGTATGGATAGAACACTCGATTCATTAGTTCCATAAAAATTGCAGGCACATTCGTGAGACCGAAAGGCATAACCACATATTTGTATAGACCATACCCACTCCAAAAGGCAGTAAGAGGTACATCTAATGGTCTAACGCGCAACTGATGGTAACCAGAACTCAAGATGATCTTGGAGAACACCTGGGCTCTTTTAAGATGATCAAAGAGATCATCAATCTCTATAAGGGATATCGGTTCTTGACTGTCAAATGGTTCACCTTCCGATAATCCATACAAAGTCTGAGGGTACCGTCCACATTATTTGAAAATTGGACATGTGAACCCCAAGGATATGTATTGGGTCAGACGAAACTCTTTGCCTTTAACTCCTCTAACTAATTCTTGTTCTCCTACAACTATGGTGTATCCATCCTATAAGGAGGTATGGACACCAGTGCCGCTCATGGAATAAGCTCAATGTAAAAGTATACCTCTCTTTCCGGAGGAAAACCTGAAAATTACTCTGGAAAGACTTGCCTGAAACAATCCACCACTAGAGGAAATTCCAACAGTGAAGTCCTTTTGTCATCCAGATATAGACTAGAAATCTGGGTTGTAACTCCTCCCAACCCATTATTCTCAGGTCCCGCTCTGCTCACATGAACATCTCATTCACCCATATAAAGAAACGATCTACCTTCTCATGATGTGAAACTCACCCTACGATGATAACAGACGACAAAATTTTGGAAGGTAACGAACCAATATATTCCAAGAATAACATCATAGCCTGTCATCTCCAAGACATAGAGGTCCCAAAATAAGTGACACCCAGAAACCTCAATAGGTCACTTCTTGCACTGACGTACCTGGAACTGTAGAGGGTCTGGGATCCTGCTCCTGTGGGGTCTGCTCCACTACTGAAGTATAACCTAAACTACGGCCCTGTGATCCTACCTGACCACTCTGAGCTAATCTACCATGTTGTCACTAAAAGTCTGGAAACTGGCTACCCTGGCCATGACCTCAACCTCAGTCTGAATGACCAGAAGAACTCTAGTTCCCAGACTGGTGAGAAACTAGTGGTGCTGCTCCCAAATGAGGAGTCATAGAAGAACCCCTATCACAAGATATCGGTGAGAAAGACTGGTATAAATGATAAAGATGGTTCATCTTTCTACATGATCTGCACTCCATCGGGTCTCTCGGGTAATGTGGCCTCATATGCCCTCTCTTTCTGCACTGGTAGCACACCACTTGGAAACTAGAAGAAGTGTCCTGCCTCCTCAGATCTCTGCACGTAGACTCCCCGTGGTGCTTCCTACTATCAGTAGAAGGGATACCAACTCTAAATGTTGATCCTCCTTAACTCAAAACTCCGAAATCCCTCATATTGCACTCCGTGATTAGCTCTAGGTTGACTATAGAAGTGATGGAATTCAACCTGAAGATATTCACCTGAGATCAGATGTTTTTCCTAAGACTATCCTCAAACTTCCTTGCTAGGAATAAATCATCACCTCCTGGTATGGGCGTGAAGTGATACAGCTCTGTGAAGTGAGAATAATACTTCATAATAGAAAGAGTACCCTACTCCAAACTCATGAAATCTCGAGCTCGATCAGCCCTGAAATTCTTTGGGTAGAAGTAGTCGTAGAAGGCATGATGAAACTCATCCCATGCCATAACCTGCTGGTATCCTTCCTATGAGATCGCATCCCACCATCTCTTGGTAGAGTCTCGAAGCATGTACATAGCGAGCTTCACCCTCTCCTATGGAGGCGTCTCTAGATGCTCGAAGATATAAATCATGGCTTCTAACCATGACTCTACAGCTTGAGGTCCTCCTTCCCCTGTGAAGGTGGGAGTATTCTACTTCTGGAAAACCCGCATCAAATCTTCCATAGAAGGGGAAGGATGTGGTACTCCTCGGAAGGTCTGCATGAACCTTATAAAGCCCTCTCAGAATCTTACATCTGCACCTGTGTCCACAATGGCAGCTGGTGCCCAGACCGGTACAACTAGAGGATCTGCTGGTTGTCCCTAATCAGCCATGTCCGGCATCTGATCACTGCCCTATAACTGGAGGACAACCGGAGGATGTCTTGGTGGAATGACTCTGCAAGGTCAAGCGCACACCTTAGATCAACATTAACCAGGGCTGAAACATAGAAGTGTGAGAATTGAACAAGAGAAAGAAAGCCTTCAAGTTTTTTAAAACATGGATACATGTAGTGTATAATGACTACATGGGGTGTTCCCTTAAGCCTTCACATGGGTATGTACTTCTACCAACCCAGGTCGTGTAACACCCAAAACACACAGCGTTTTGTCCTAGAACGCGGCATGTACTTGAATCCTCTTCCCCTGCCCGAGTTCTTATACATGACTAACCCACATGGTTCTCCTAAAACAGGACTACACAACATGTTCTTGACAGACATGACGTGTACTAGATGAGCTTTACCAACCCATGTTGTTAGTGACATGACCAGTTACACGGATGACTCTACGCAGTGTGTTAGGGCCAGACACGGCATGTACTAGGAGATTTCACTGACCTGTGTTGTTTTCTACATAGACGGATACATGGGTTACACTACACGGCATGTTAAAGATTGATCTGACATATATAACGTAAGTTTTATCCATCTATGTAATTATTCACACAGGTGGACACATGGTCTACACAACACAACGTGTACAACCAGTACACGGCGTGTTCACTCAAAGATTTCCCAACCCTGTTTCTATGCCCACACAGCCAGTTACATGGTTAGAGACTACACGTTGTGTACATACAGTACACAACGTGTAATTAATAAAAATAGTTCCTTCCCAAACAGGACACATGGAGTGTATTCATAATTACACGCAGTGTATTCTAGGTTTTTCCAGCTAGTAAGCCTCGGAAACTTCTCCAGAACCCATAAAAACACTGAAACGGACATTAAAGTGCCAAATTATGATCTGTGAGGGCCCATACTCCCTGTGAATCAAATCATGGCATCTTATTCATGTCATATACAAACAAAAAAGGAAATGATCCACCAAATTCTGATCCATGAGGTCCCATAACACCTCAAGAATTTATGTTTGTCATTCATTCAAACAAGACCTTTCGCAATTTAAGACCCTATGAAACAGCATGTATTTTTATCAAAGAATCTATCACAACAGCATGAAATCACTAATGCACCCTAAATGGTATTGCAAGGATGCATGACATGTGATTTCTAGAAAGTTCCTATATGATGCATGAAATGGAATACCCTCATCTCATCGGGTTGAAACATAAATATAACCTCAATAACATCAACAATAACAACACAATACATTTGAATCACCCAATATTAAAATCAAATCAACTGTAAAATTGAAAAACCAGAAACATTTCAATAAACGGGGTAGATTGCCTTTTCCCTATACACGGGTTAGCTACTCCCGGGCACAACTTATTACCAAGTACATATTCCTTCCTATCCCTAGCTATAGACTCCAAATAGTTAGTCAAGAAGAAAGAAAGTAGTCTGATACCACTTTGTAACATCCTAGTTCTAGAAGCCGCCCAGAGGCTCCCCGTACTCTGTTTGTCACATGGCCTCAGGCGCATTTCCCCGAATGCCAGAGGATGCCAACCAGCATCGAGGTCCGTGGGTGTGATAGTGGGAAAATTATGTCCTCATTGGCAGAGTAACATAGCAGAAGTAAACAGATATACAATAGCAGAATCATAAATAATACCATACATTAGTAAACGGGGGAAGACTAAAAGAATAAAATGGATCACATATATATAATGATGATACATGATACATATGTCTAGGAATGCATCCAAAAAATCACAATGCTGGAATACATAAATATCCAAAGTAAAAAAAGAAATAGATAAACTCCAACAGCATCGCAAGCCTCGGCTTTGTCCCATGCTCTCCATCTCCTCAGCAATCATGTACCTAATGTAAAAGGGTGCTTTCCCTTATCTATACCTAATGCAATATAATCTGTTTGGGCCTAAAATTATGGCCCAAATAGGGTGTGAGACTAAATATCAGTAGGCAACCACCCAAGGATCTGTGCCTAATAGTCAGTGAATATATATGGCAGGCAATAATCAAGATGGGGTTGTAAATAAGGAAGTAATGAAAAGTAAACAATCCTACAGTTCAAATGTATTCAATTTCATATATCAATAAGCAACTAAACAAATTAGGTAACCCTATGTGAGTACTCATAGCCTAACCCCTATGTTTCAACCAAAAAAGAACAAGCAACCCTTTGGGAAGTACCAACAGTCTAACCCCTCTGGTTCAGCTTAAGCATAGACTCATTGAGAAGGCACTCACCGTCAATTCCCCCTCTAGTCTCGTATCGGTAACTAAAAGGTGCTATAGGGAAGAACTAAACATATCATTCCCCTTGTGGCCCGCATTGAGGACCTACATACACTCTAAGGAATAACTTACGTCAATTCCCTCTATGGTCTCGAATCATAACAGTAAACAGACTCTCGGGAGAAGCCCTCAACTTTCATTCTCCCTATGTTCTAGTACACTAGGTTCTCATGACCCTGTGTAAGTCAAATGAGAACAAAAATGCATATCGGCCAAGGTAAACATCAAGAACTACTTGGATAAATAGTCTACAACATAACAGCATTTCAGAATACAATCACTTCATCCTACAATAATAGGCATGGAAAGAAAAGAAATATCCTAACAGGAAAAGCTAGAACAAATGTTCATAAATGGTACAAGCATGGGAAAACACATCCATAACATTTTAAACAACCATATTCACAAAAATTAACCTCTACTCAAGCATTCTAAGCATATCAGGCATTAACTAGGTCAAAACCTTAAATACGCAATACCCCAATCAAAGATATTGGTAAATTTTGCACATATAACTCAAAGACTATCTATGGAAAGGAACACACCACCTACCTCTGTGTTGTATGATCTCTATACGTGAACCTCAAGCCCTGAATCGCCCAATAACACCATATATCTACAAAAGCACTAAAAATTCTCAACTGAGGATAACTCTTGAAAGAAAGGGAATCAGGAAACGAAGCTCTAGAAGAATGAAGAGCTTACCATGGTGATCCCAATGCAATCAACGACGGTCGAATCCGAGATGGATATTCAATTGAGGGATCAGGGAAAGATCATCGTCATATGGATTCTCTCAGTCAAAGAAGGTGAAGAAGAAGATTCTTTTGTCAATTAGACATGACCCCAGTCCATTTAATGAAAAAAAATAAAGTACACAAGGTTTACTTTAGAAGTACATGGCGTGTACTTTAGAAGTACAGGGCGTGTACTTTCAAAGTATATAGCGTGTACTTTAGAAGTACACGGCGTGTACTTTAGAAGTATAAGTCTTGTACTTTAGAATTACATGGAGTGTACTTTCCCTTACCGGCCCCCGTATTAGGCGGTCTCCAGGTCACCACACACAGTCGTGTGCACGACCGTTACACGGCCAGAAAACAGCTAACCATGGTAACCGAGTACACGGCATGTACTTATAAATTACATGGAGTGTACTTAATAAATTTTTAGAAACTCATATTTTTCTCAAAAACACCAGAAAAATGGAAACATACTTGAAAAGATATCCAAGTTCTTACATTCCTAAATGTGTGTCCACAACCGTAAATAGACACCCATTCAAGAACATGGCTATGAATCCTTCCAGTATTAGGTTTGGAGAGATATTAGAGTTCACACAATATCCCCATGAAGTATAATCTACATCCTCTAAGATGGTCCAATATGAGCCATCATTATCATGGACTTGTTGGGAGGGGAACCTACGAAACAAAATAGCGGCTGGTCTAACTCTGTTGTTATAGAGGAAAATGTTGATCCAATCCCTAAAAGAAATAAGTCAGCTCATTGTCAACTATTTATTTTATTTTTCACTTAAAATAATGATCATCTCCCTCACAAAAACTGTGGTCTGCTATGGATCATCCTAGACATCCACAACTGGGAGGAATTCATCATACGTTTCTCTAAGGAGAATAATCCCTCCCAACTGATAGATGTCTCATAGGTTGATTCCCACTTCACCATAATACAATTGAAATGTGTTGGTACCAAGAAACAGATGGATGATCATCTCTTGAAGGAGGTCGGGCTTGTGATAAATGATAAATTTAGAGATCCATATGAACTCATAAAGGTGACCCCTATAAAAATCATTAGTGAACTCCAAGTATCTTTGTCTAACCTAGAAAGTCCACTCCCACTCATTAGAGAAATTTTCATCAGGACAAAGATTCCATTTCAAATACCATCAGCTTCCTATATTATTCAAATAATAAGAAAATATGCTAGAGTGGATTTGAAAGATAGGTTTTTGGGAGAAATAAAGATCATCTAGACCTAGAGGATAGTTGGACAATAGATAAAACAAACCCTAGGATAGAGTTGGAACCAGCCGATCGTCCTCATAAATTGTTGTCTGAATGTAGTCAAGAGAACCAAACACCCAGCAAGATTCCATATTAAAATTTGGAGGGGGAATGGTAGCATTATCTAGTAAACCAAACATGCATTGAGAAAGTTGATGAGATAAAGGATAATTTTGGATATCGGGGGAAAGGAATCTCTTCAGGGTCTCATTATCATCACACACATGGTATAGAGGATCAGTATTATGATTTTTGGCCATCATGGCCCTTTGATTGGATGCAGCTAAGGAACCTTGATGATATCAAGAAGCCATCTCGAAATAAGTATGTGGCACATGTTATACAAAGAGATCATATATAGTCTTTTCAAAAAAAAATAGAGGCATGAATATTCTAGTGGCATCATACGTGTCACATGACTCAGAAAGAGATTAGAGAACCTCATAAGGAGTTCATGGGTCACCTAACCTATAGAGGATTCATGGGGATCATAACACCCATAAGGAATCGCATGAACCACATGACCCCCTTGGAGGCACATGACTGTGTGACCTAAACATGGTCACGTGAGTCTCAAATGACTGAATGATCGATCCAACAACTCTCACAAAGCCTCAAGACAAAAACAGTCCTCATAGATGATGTTTGAGAAACTACTAAGGTAAAAATCATGGTTGGATTGGACAAGCATCTGAGCAAGATATAATCTTGTGGGAGAGTTCTTATGAAAAAAACTTTTGGCACAGACTCACGAACAGGGGTTGTGATCAATTATCATGGAATGGTCCCATGAAAGTGGCACTCGGTAGAGAAAAAATGAGAGCACTTTTCAGAATGTATGGCTGGTGGAATGAATTTTTCCCCTATATATTATACATTTAGCAGAATACCAAACGTCACATGGTAGACCAAACATCACCTAAGACACTGATTTACGATACTTCCAAAGAGTTGGGTGGTCATTAGTTTTCTTCATAACCAAGTCCTTTCCCCTGAGTGCATTTCTTTTGAGGGGGGTGAATTTGTAGACGCCCTCCAAATAAGCATCATCAAATTAGAAAAGGAATAAATACATGAATATGGGTATTAACTTCCCCAAAAAGGTAAAGAAACAAATTATTATGGATCACATGATCCTCCAAGGGACTCATGATTGCATGAACATTTCAAGGTCACATGAAGATTCTTCATGTAGCGCATAACCTGTGGATAATCCTAGGGAGTTCCCTTCAATGATCCTTTCTAATCTTACCAATACTCTTCAGACAACTAATGGCCAATTGATAATGATTGAATGTGTGCCCTCAGGCTGCTTGGTTTTTCAATGTAAAGTTCCTAACAAAGCATCTGAAATTCCCTCAATAAAAAAGAGGAATATATCCAAAGGGATAGACCCCCAGTGGTTATAAATCTCATGCACCATATCATCATTAGAAATGATAAATTTCCTTGGTGATATTCATGAAAATTTTCAAAACTCGTTAACTTTTTCAAAATAAAAAAAAAAGAAATAAAGGTTAGGATGTTAGAGGTACTTACGGTCGTTGAAGGACATGTGGAGTGCCCCTGGCGATCCACAAGATTCTGCGAGACCTCTATGACATGTCTACCTTTCCTTGGGAAATCCTTTTTACTTATAATACTTACTTCATGCAAGTCCTTGGTTATGTCCCAGAGATTCTACCCTTCCACTTCAATTCACTAAGGAAAGATAGATATATTTTCCTATAAACATGCTTGCACACACCCATATGACCCATTTTTTCATGCAAGGAATCATCAAAAAATTGAGTAAATGTTCTTGACATTACTCATGAAAATTTTCATAACTCCAAAACCCTTGTAAAATAAAACTAAGGGGATAACAGAGGGGAGGCGATAGGTGTTCGTAGTCACTGAAGGACATGTGACGCACCCTTGGCGAACCACAAGACACTGTAAGACCTTGAATACAAGTCCACCTCATCTCACAAAAGCCCTTTGTCTTATCAATCACACTATACATAATTCATCAGAAATGTCTATGAAATTCCACACTTTCCCCTTTGGAACTGTAAGTAAAAATGAATAGATTTTTCCACAAAATGCATGTAATCTCCCCACATGACCCATATCATCCACACGATACATCACTAAAAAATAGATCAATTTTCCTTGACATTACTTAAGAAATCTCACATGACTCCCAACCATTATCACATAAAATAAAATAGAAAAAAGAGGGAAGAGGAAGAAGGTAATCAAGACCGTAAAAATATTATAGCATACAAAGGATGTTTACAACGCAGTCCCGTGAGACCCCCAAACAATCCATCCTTATCTTGCAGAAGCCCTAGACAAGCCACCAAGAATCTCACGAATTCCATTCAACAGGAAAGTTGGATCTCAAAAAATCCCCCAAACATGTCTACATGACAACATGGGCATCATTTGACATGTCTACATGATTAAAAAAGTCCCCATTAATTGGATGTAATCCAATAAAGGGAGTGTTGAAGGAAGAGACTCATGACCACTGAAAATCAAGTAATGCACTAATAATGGTTTATGTAAAAGAATTGTGAACTGCATGGTGCTAGAGTCCTTTACCAACTCCATCCTGGATCTGTGCCTGATACACTGTGAAAATCGTAAGGTTCTCAGGGTGGCGAGGCCTATAAATTCTTCACCCCAACACAAAAAATTCATTGAGTACTACACAAAGGAGACACTTGATAAAAAACTTCCCAACCATTAAAGTTGACTTATCGGAGTAATTGATCACATTACTAGCTAGAATTCCATGAAGTAATATACTAGTTACTAGTTGGAGAAATCTTGTTCCATACATAAGGTACCTCACATGATAATTCATAGATCACACAAAGGGTTGCTCGCAAGGAGTGTGAAGAACATAATGCATGCCATCCAAATCACACAAGACTCAAAATAAACTAATAATGTACAAATTTATGTAATTTTCAATACAATGTCTAAAACAAATATCAAAAGTGGAAGAATAAAATGAAAGACATGCTCCTTGACCCACATGTTCTACATGTGAGTCATTCAAGGACACACGATAGCACCAGGATGCATTTCCTAGATCTCACAACATTCCTTCATCATATTATTTGGGACATGAAAAATCCTCCAGAAATGTCAAATAAAGTCACATTTCCCCTCTTGGAACACCACATAGGTCTCACAAAACCTTCTTGATCTATCACTCAATCTCTGTGACGTCCTTTAAACACATTGCCTTACTCATATAATGGAATTATCTCATATTAGTCAAGTATCGTTGTTGCATCTGGACCTAAAAACCAAGCTCTCACAACACCCTCTTGGAAAGCCTTCTAAGACCTGTGACACCCTCCAAAAAAGATAGTGAGGTCCCATGATGACCTCCAGGGATGTTATCCATGACACGCAATAGCCTTCTGACCATGTCGCACTGACTCTTACGACACCCCCCATATGTGTCATGATAGGTCATGCGATGGCTTCCAGGACAAGCCAACTAGGTCATGTGATGTCCCCTAGACAAGTCAATGGGGTCATGAAAAACCCTCTAGATAAGTTGTCCAGGACACAAGGGAATCCTAGGATTTGATAACTCTATCCACCCTCAGTTTTTAATCCCCTAATATAAGGGAAACCTCAATGTGTAAGCCTAGATCAAGAGAACTATGATGGACTCTAATTCCTTCCATATTTAGGATATGTAGGCCATATCTCTAGGGTTAGAGATCCATATTGATAATCCATGGTGATCCTAGTATCTGAGCCATTATCTAGAGCAATGACATTGATCACTTTCTAACCATTGTTTCTCACAACGAGCATAGATCATGTGATAATAAGGAGTTTCACAGATCATGCCATCTACACTATACACCCTAGGGATACAAGGAAAAACCTCAGAGTGTAAGTCCCAATCCAAAGTGAAACCCTAGAGTTTAAGATATGATAAATAGGGTATCATTAGTGTGCCAGATCAGATATAAAATTATCTACAAGAACTCTGATTCTCTCCATAACCGAGATATGTAGGACTCCTTTTCAAGGCTCGATAATCGCATGGAATGTCCCAGCATACAAGTCCCAAATATATATGAAATGATATTGATCATATGGTCCCCCCTTGTTTCTCACATCGATCATAACTCATGTGGGATTAGGGAGATGCAATAAACATATCATTGGACATCATGAATTTCCACTCACCAGTGCATCCCAATACGTAAGCCCTAATGAGTTGTATGGTATGAACTCTACTCATATAAGTGCATATACCTTGGGGATAGTTTCTAGGGAATAATTAAACTATGATGACTCAGATTATTGCCATAACTAGGATACTTGGGATGCCACCCTAAGAACAAAGATCAAACATTTTTTTTCTTATTACTCGCACATATGTCTTCTCCACATGATGCTAAACTACAAGAGATTAAAAAACAATGTGGGTTTGGATTCCTAAAATAACCAAGTTACATAGGATGCATCATAATGGATCAATATCCTCCTCAAAATATTAAATACCTCCTCGCATGGAAACACTTTATGAAGCATTCAGTCATAATACTTCAGTAGATTAAGTGTTTATTCACCATTAATGGGACGGATGAAGAACCTCATATGTGTACAAATGGATTCACCAATGATACTGCAATCCCCTCAGTTTATCAATGAGACTCTATATCTTTGTTTAATGAGATAACTAACCAATGAATCATTTTTCTTAGTAATTAGTCTCGTATCGGGATTAGGAACAGATACACAAACACATATTAAATCTATAAGAGATCCCTAGAGTAGAAAAAAAAATTCCCCTATAAAGGGTGTGATGATCCCAACCTCCCATCCTCTTGACTAATACAAGTCCCCATGAGACTATAGGCCTGAAAACATAGATCACTACTAGCCTTTGGAAAGTAAGTCTATACCCATTTATAGATGGGGGAACCATTGGGAGTTTATGGGAAAAGTGAAAATGGTAGCCCATTTATAAAACCCCATTGAACATATAAAAAACCCAATGAAACAATTATAAATGGTAACATTTTGGTTTATTTTTTAGTTAGAATGATAGTAAGGAGATATGATGCATCAGGACTAAAATGTATAGAAAAAAATAAATAGCTTACCTTATTATGATTAAATTTAGGTTAATGGTATGGTCCATGTACAAAATGTTTTCTTAAACACTTCTAGGATTGTTTTTACATCATCATCATGGGTTTATCTAATGACAGTAGAGTATCATAACATAACAAAGAGGATTCCCACTAAGAATTCATTATCACCTGATTATTTTATTTTTGGTATTGTGCTAATTTAATTTGATTATTCTAATATGATATATGATATAACACATAACATGAAAGTGTAAGATTTTTAATTACTAATTATTTTTATGGTTATAGAATGAAAATTCCATCAGTGAGGATAACTAGAAACTAAAAATGGGGAACAATAGAGAATTTGGTTCTTCCTAAACCATAGGTGAATTAATATCTAATCTAGAGTATTGTGTAAGAATTACAATCTATGGAAAATGGATCTCAAGATGAGTAGCATCACCACATGAATCACTCATCATAAATTTAGAATTATAATTCATTGATGATTTGGGGTGATTCAGGGCCCAAATAAGAAGAAGTATATATGGGTATGAGGAATAGGAAATTTAACTTATTTGAAAATATATCTAAGATAAAGGTCAAGAAATAAATGTACATTCTTAAAGACTTATAACTATAATGGTGGGACATAACTATTCAATAAAATATGGACTAGGGTCTTATTTGGGAGGGGTTTAAGAAGTTATTCAATAAAAAGTTTTATCCACATGCCTTCTAGCTAGTGAAGATGATATACTTATTCCATATAAAAAAATGATGTTTGTATGTGATTAAATGTGTTGATAAATTCATGCACATAGTTTATTTCATACTATAGGAAGATACTAATTAAATATTGTAAGAGTGAATACTAAAGGTAGAATTAGGACTTGATATTATCTCTAAGTTAGTAATGTTCTATATTAAAGATTACACCTATATGGGGATAAAGGCACTGGTATGAGAGAGAGATCTTATAAGGATCCCTAGTAGAAGGAACACCTTCATCCATATAAGTGCAGGTGAGAACTCCAGTATAGGGAATAATCAGAAAATAGAGATTTATTCCCAAGGAAACAGGGTACTGAAGAATCAATCTATGCGATAATCTTTTAACCACCACATCATTAAAATGTACCATGTTTTTTCATTATCTCTCTCTAACATAAAAGGAAAGAGTGAACTGCCCCACCTCTAGATTATCACAACTGTGGAAAAAATGATATCGTAAAATATATTTCCTTATAAATTTTAATCCAATTAGTGGTTATGTCTCAAAAAATGTCATATCTCTCATGCTCAATCGAAATGATCTCATCAGAATAGTTTTCACCATCAGAGTTAGGTGGATTTGGATAACTCCAAAAACACATAAATTTATTGGATGAAACCATAGAAAGGGAAAAAGTAAATTTCTGTGGGAGATGATTGATAGTTATATAGAGATGATAAGGATATTTTCACTAAGATTCCAAGTCCCTTGATGGTTCAAGGTACCATTTTTCTAAACATTACTGTTATAAATATCGTGTTTGATATTGGTGAATTGATTTTTTTTACTTCTTGTGTGGTTAAACAATTGGACTTGCATATGGAGATAACATCTCATGTCATAAGCATCAATAAACATCTCGGTTAGTAGAAATGAAGAAGATTCAAGTGTCATATTATATCTTTACCATTAATATGGTATAGTTCCATTAAGATATTACTATCCTAGGTACAAATATTTTCATTTTAATTTATGGAATGTATTGGTTGGTGGAATTCAAAGATCGTATTGATTTTTATGCTCAGAAAGTAACTCTCATATACCTGGATAGAGTTATTCATTTATTTAATGGGGATTTGGATATAAATGTTAGAAAATAAGGAACTTTATTAGCAGTATATATAACCATATCTAGTCATCTAGAAGTAATGACTTTGGGTTCTATATATGAAAGTGGATATAGTAATATTCCTATAATAGAGGATAAATTCCTAGATATCTAACTAAATGATTTATTTGTGCTACCCCCCAATTGGAAAATCAAATTTTATATCAATATAGTTTTAGGAAAAATCACTATTTAACTTCAATACTATTAAATGGATCCAACTGAGTTATAGGAATTAAGAGTCCTTCTAGAAGAATTGGAGAGAAAGTGATCCATTAGACTATGTACATCACCTTGGGATGATCTAGTTATAATTATAAAGAAGAAATATTATTTTCTTTGATTGTGTGTTTACTAGTGTAAACTGAATCAAGCAATGATCAAATATTAGTATCTAATTCCTCAAATCAATGATATGTTTTCTCAATTAAATAGAGCTATGTGATTCTATAATATTGATCCACATTAAAGATATCAACAACTCACATTTGAGAAATATGATATTCCAAAGACAAAATTTCATAGTCAAATCATTATGAATAAATTTACAGACCATTTGGTGTGATGAATACACCTTTAGTTTTTATGGCATTGATGAACTATATCTTCCAATGGTATCTTGATTCCTTTTATATGGTATTTATTAATGATATTTGTTTACTAGAAAATTAATAATGGACATGAGGATCGTTGACTTTATGTCAAATATTCTAAGTGAAATTGTAGGATACAATAAGTTTTTTTCCTTGAGAATGTCCTTTCTAAACAAGGAATATCAATTGACCCTAAGAAGATCAAATTAGTTGTTTTTTGGAATCTACCCAATAATTTATTTCAGATATTTATTTTTCTAGGATTGGTTGGTTATTAATGTTACTTCATACAAGATTTACCTAGGATTGATTCTCCCATGTCTACATTATGAGAAAGGGAATTAAATTACATTGGATTAAATACTATCATAAATACTTTAATAAGATCAAATATAAGCTCACTTTATCACCTATCCTTTTCTTATCAAAACTATTTTAGGGAAATTTAGTATATTGTGATGTATCTAGATTGGTACTAGGTTGTGTTATTATGTATGGAGTTCATGTAGTTTCATGTGTCTTGAGATAAGTGTGAATAAATGAAATGAATTATCTAATTCATGACCTAGAATTAGCATCGTTTTTCCATTCCATGAAAACTTGGTTCCACTCTCTATTTTGGTAAAATTTCATGGTGTTTACTGATCATAAAATCTTGAAATATATCTTCTCTCATAGAGGCTTGAACCTGAGGTAATGATGTCAGATGGAGTATTTCCAAATTTTTTACTTGAACTTGGTGCATACACCCAAGAAATAGTACTTATTGGTTGATGCATAGATTAAAAAGTATTATAATGAAAAAATTAGAGAATCTTGTGACCAATGCAAATTGATGAGAATTATTTCTGACATACATATGTACTATTAAGAAAATAATAAAGGAATAGTTTCCTTCTTGGTAACTCTTATTCATGATTTAATAGATTTAGTTAATGGGGAATAATAAACTAATCTTAACTTCATTACCATTCGGTAAAACCTAAATGGTTGGTGAATCTTGGATTTGTGGACAGTGTATTCAAACATAGTGTTGTGTTTTTTAGAAGCAAATTATGGTACCCTAATCATTATAGGAATAGAGTCTTTCAGTGTATCACCATTTGAGATGGCCTATTCACCTGTGGACTAATAATATGTACAATGAATTGAAGATCATTTCTATTGGTCAATTATGAAAAGTAAAATTGGATATTATGACACGAAATGTATCTCTTTTCAATTGGTAAAGGATGAACATCATTGTCCAGTTGGTATGAGGCAATATATACCTAAACCTCCTTAAAAATGATTATATTTCCATTGCCTTTTTCACAATTCTACCATATATTCTTTGGAAATGTGATACTATTTGGGTAATTGTGGATTGACTCACAATGTCATCACACTATCTCACCATTTTAGATTCTAACTTGATAGCATATTTAGTAAAGTTTTATATTTGGGAAATGGTTAAATTTATTGGAGTACCAATATCTATTTTCTCAAAAAGAGATCCTCAATTTAATTCTTGGTTTTGATGCTCTTTATAAAAATATCTTTGAACCTAGTTAACCATGATCATCAAATGTCATCCTCATATGGATAGTCAGTTAGAACGTATGATTCAAGCATTATAATGAATTATTAGATCTTTTATCATGGAAATTGTTGGATCATGGGAAGATTATATCCCATTAGTTGTGTTCTGGTATAAAAACATTTATTGGTCCATTATACATATGGATTAGTTCAAGGCATTTTATGTTCATCGTTGTCGATCTCCATTATATTAGGTGAAAATGAGATAATCTTCCCTAATTAGTTCTACTCTTATATAGAAAGATATAGAAACTATTCATATGATTAGGAAGTTGATGAATATGGACCAAACCCGATAGAAATCATATATAAATCATCATTATCACCCATTATGATTTGATTTTCATAACCATTTTTTTCTAAAAGTTTCACTATGATTGGTTTATCAACATATTTTAAAGAATGTTAAACTAACTCCTCAATATATTGGTCCATTTTAGGTTTTGGAAAGTATCAGAAATATTTAATATCAATTATCTTTACAATCCTGAAGAGTACTTTCCATAATGGTTTCCATGTCTCTCAACTGAAGAAGTATCATCCATATCCTAATCAAATGATTATCAGGGATCAGGTTACTCTTGAGCCTAATGGGATATTTTTTCATGAATAAATTCTAATTTTGGATATACATGAAAATTATTTTAAAGGGAGAACTATTTCTTTAGTACTAGTGTTATGGAATAATGGTCAAATTCAAGAAGAGACATGAGAATGATAGAAATTCATGTTAGGGTAATGGATGTAACTCTTGAAAGGAAACACCAATCCCTATTTTTCTAAGGATGGAAATTCAAATTGTGGAGAGAATTTAACACCTTCTATTTGAAGTAATATTTTATTTTATGATTTATTTTAATTTATGGAATAGTTGGGCTAATTATTATAAAGTTTAGGGATAGTTTTGTATTTTTTTTTGAATAATTTTTAAGGGTGAGGAATATTAGTTTCTAGATGTAGAAGTTCCATATGGAATTATAGTGTAACTACATCACGGAAGAGTTTATTGCAATGTGAGGCAGAGAAATGCGGTATAGATACTTGGAAAATTGTTATTTGTGTGGATCTAATGAGTTGGTGATTTACACTATAGGCATTGGGCTATAACACTGAGTCCTATAAAGTATTTTTGGGGAGTTATGGTGGCTCTGTCTATCTAGATGTAGTTTTGTTATGGCCCTTAAGTTAAACCATGTATGATCCTTTTATATAAGTTCTATGGTGTGATGGATTCCCTATGGAATAAAGACCATGAGGGGAGAAATTATATGGTACTATTGGTTTTGGGGTTTATATGTCATGGAGATGGGATGCAGCATAGAATTATTATTTAGCCTTGGAATTATTAGGAATAGTTATTCCCTTATGGAAAGTCTCTTTCACTAGTATATAGGATCTGCGGCATATACCTCACTATATTTTTCAGATTCAGTTTTGATCAGCCCTATTACAGTATGGCCTTATTCCTTTCACCATCTAATTTGGACAACATTGATATGTTGTGGGATAATATATGGTGTTTCTTCATGGTCTTATAATTTATAGATTTCAAATAAATTCATGAAACCACAATTCTTCCTCCTTTCCTCTCAATTAATGGGTGATCCAGGTGTGTACTTTAAAGGTTTTTCAAACCTATTTATATGGTTTTGATCCCCAAATTTAAGATCTTTATATTTGGAGATCTTAGGTGAGTTCACTATCTTCCCTCCCCTATTGATATTCAACTTCAAAACTTTGTTATCTATGATTATTCAAGTGTTTGATATTGAAGAAAATGGAAGTAGAATAAAGAGTCTGCATTTTCTAGACCATGTGAAAATTCTTCATGTAATAATTTTCTTAGGTAGATTAATTCTCCCCTATTCTTATTTCTCTAAAATGATAAGGATTTTATGTTAAAAAATAAATTAATTCTACTGTGGAATGAGAAACTCATGTTGAGTATCTGCTGAAAATTACTCTTTCTGGTTGATCTTGAATTCTTGGGTTGTGGATTATTCCCATAATGTTTTTGGTAAAATTAATGAATGGTTTACCTTAAAAATTATATTTTTGGTGTGAAAAATTGGAAAATATTAGATGTGTAGGGTGCTCATATTTTCATTATATAGATCCTTGTTGGTACAGAAATGGCACCTAGCTCCATATTAAAAGAACGGGAAGGCATATCACCAAATGATAACTTAGTGAAGTCTGGTTCACCAATAATGTGTATATGAACTATCATTAAACATGCATGGTTTTGTGTGTACATGTGTCTGTGAACTAAAACTATGGATTCTGAGTGGTTTGAAAGGATTTGGGGCTTCTATTTTTAAAAATTGTACTCTTATAAACATATTTTGATATGATTCCTTTTGTTTTATATAATATATATGAAATTGTTTATTTTATTTATTATTTCAATAAAATATTTTGTAAAAACTATACACTAAACTTATTCTTATTAAATTATTTTATGGGAATAGTCTCTTAGGTTTTTCTATTGGGTATGATTACTCACCCTGTTTGTATGAACTATGGTTTTTATGTAGTCTCTATTTTCAAGGATACAAGAGATTGTAATATTTCACATTTCACTAAAAGTTATTCTTAATATATTTGTAATTATGGTTGGAGATGAAATTTGGGAGTTCATGTTTTTTGAAGTCTAGATCAGAACCACCTTGGAACCTTAGTTTTTATTTTTATTTTTTTGAGTTTTAGTTTTTCTAGTTTATTATTTATGTTTTTACTCTAAATTTTTATTTTTATTTTAATTTGATTTGTTATTTTTACTCATGCATAATTTATATAGATATCTTGTATTCATTTAATTTTTGGTTTTATGTGTGTTCTTGTGTGTTTTTGTATGTAAAAATCATTAAAAATCCCCCCTCTTTCTTATTAAACCCTTGGCATTTATTGTCAACCTTTGGTGTCCATAGAATTTCAGTTAAGTTCAGTGAAACCTCATCTCTTTCTAAAAAAACGGTTACGGTTAGAATATTACCATAACATAGAAAGGTATAAGCATGTAAAATCAAGTAATATTCTCATGGTCCTAATATATATGTACATTTATATCACATTAAGTAAGGGTATTGTGAGAAACACACACACACACATTAATTTCATAACAAAGGACTCACTGCTACACATGCACCCACATCTATATCATATAAAGAAATTTATACAAAGTCCTTAAATGGTAAGGACTTCCTACCTAAATAGTATCTATTTCCAATACCAATAAATTCCACCTAGATCAATCCTAAACTCCAAATATTCCAAGAACTATCCATGATTCATTCCATGATAATTATTGAATTAAGATCCAAAAATATGAATATGATGAGGGCTTGAATTCAATTTGGATTACCCAAATATAACCACTACTATCAATGGATCTAGAATTGATTAGGGAAAGTTCATAATTATATAGATCGAGGAACTTATCCATTGATAAAATCTATAATTCCTTTTTAGATCACATTATAATTAATATATTTATCCATGATAACTTGTATATTTTATTCCTTCCACAAAGAGGAGAGTAGATCTTAAAGAAACAAAAATTATAGATAAAAAAATACATCTTACACTGAACTATCACTTTACAAAGCCTCTAGACCCATCAGAATTAGATTTCAAAGTGAGTGGAATGTCTAGGAATATCCATTGGATTCACTAGGTTTGATATCCCTTGGTGTAGGAGGAATAATTAATGGTTTCATGACGATTTTATTTTAAAACCACAATTTTCATATTAACTTATTTTTTCCATGATTTATTTGTAGTTTTTTATTAAACCATGAAAAAAATTTGTGAGTATCACTGCCTCTTTAGGTCACTTGCATAGTTTGGTAAACCATGAGCTAACTATGTGTTTGCCTTTATTCTGAGTTACATGATTTCCCATGGAATGTCACACGGTTAGATTTAACCAGGTTCTAACTGTGCGTCATCTACTTCCCATCTCCAAAAACTCACATGATTACCTAGGATAAACCAAATGGTTTCTCATAACCATGTTCAAACCATGGACCCCCTTAAAAGCTTCTAAAATCCTATCAACTCATGCAGAAGCTACCTGATACTTCACCTAAAGAAAACATAACTCAAAAAATATTTAAAGAAGGGATAAAATAAATCATAACACACTAAAAAATTTCGAGTCCATTATAAATTTTTATTAACTCAATAAACTGAGACTAATAAAATATTTTTAATATTTTTAATATTTTTAATCAAAATATCCAAATTTTGTAATAAGACCTTTTTAATGTTTAAAATAAAAAAATAATTTACCAAAGTAAATATTATTTACCACGTTTGAAAAAATATTTTTCAAAGATATGTTTTTATAAACATTGTGTAATTTTTATCTAAACAATTTTATCTATATTTTATGACTATAATATGATTTTTGAACACATATAAAATCATATTAACTTTAATTTAATTTTTAATTGATATAAAATAAAAATAAAAAAACTTATTGTATAAAATAAATTTTTCTAAGAAATAGTTTTTTAAATATCTTATGTATTAATTCTAAAGTTAACATTATCATATTTATAAATTATATTATATTAAATGGATTAAAAAATCATATTTATAATGTTAAAATTTAGTAATAGGTTTCATATTAATTTTTTTCTTAAAAAATATAGTTACCATAGTAAATATTTAATCAAGGTTAAATGGTAAAATAATGTAAACTACCATGGATCAAATTTTACTAAATCAAATTAACATTTAGGAATTATAGAAGACCTTTTTTAGGAATAAAATTAAATACCACATGTCTTACCAAAATTTATTCACCTAAATCCCATGTGATTCTATTTCTACCCCTCACCAAGATTTAGTTTCCACAGAAAAGCCAATATTTTTCACTTATATAAGAAGATAACATACACCCATTAAAATCCACACATACCATTAAAACTTTTCTCGCCACTTTACTAATTTTAATTCCCATAGACCCATATTCCAATTTCCTAACCCTTTTTATAATAAATTGTCTCTATTTCTCCATTTCGAAGAAGTCATTCAATAGAATATTCAAGTCCTAAATTTGAGAATTGCCCACTCCCTAACATTTTTTTTATATACCTTTCTTATCCAAAATCTTTTAGAATTATTCTAAAAATATTAATATAATTACATTAGTATCATTAGTATATAAAAATTTTATTATATTTATGGAACAACCATTATTTATCTCCCTCACATCCATTGGAAAATAAAAATGTCCCTCGTGTAATGTACTGACTACCACCTCCATAAATGAAGTATTTAATTTTTCATCACCACCTTACATGGATAGTTATAAGAATGTATTAAATGTATAAAATATATATTTATGAAATTTTTAAGATAATAAAATGGTAAATTATGAATTATAATAATATATATCCTTATGTTAACATATTACCATTTATTTGTTAAATATTACTAAAATAAGATCATCGTTGATTTCATCTTCAAGAATCATAACTATTACTCTCATGGAATAAAATTAGAATTTTATAAATAATTATGTATCATATATTCCAATACTATAAATAATAAATCAATGATAAAATTGGGATAAAATTATTGGTAATAACATTGAAATTACAAAATATGCACACAAAAATCAAAATCACTAATATTTGATGATAACAATAAACAATAACTAACTAATAAATATAAAATAAATGATTATAATTAAATTTTATAAAATATTAAATATTTTTATATGGTTCATAAATATGTAATTAATATGTTTATATTTATCAAATAGGAATTTAGAGTATGTCTAGCCAAGCAGCAATCTAGGGTAAGGGCTTTTTTGACTAAACATCCTTTTTATTGAGTCATTTTTATTCTTTGTTGACTATATTCTTATAAAATTTCATATATTACACTAATTATTTACATCACATGGTAATTTATATTACTATTTGTGTAATTTACATATTATCATTAAAATAATCTTAGTTGATGTAAATATTTCTTCAACAAATTGTTTTTTAAATAATCACAACCTTTATAATAATTTTTTTATATTCCATGTCCATATTATTTATTTATAAAAAATTTATCATTTATTATTTGGAAAAAATATATTTATGATCACATTTAAAATTCATAATTATCTTTACTAATTTTCAAAATTAATCTATATTACTCTTTTAAATTATGTGTGTTTCAATAATGATATATTAAAATGTTAAAAACACATTTATTTTCACAGTAATATAATTTATCTTTTTCTCCAAATTTGTTAACTTAACTAGTATTGAGATTTATTTTACATTTGTTTCTTAAAATAAATTTCATGTTAATTATTGAATATTATTTTTTAGAATTAAATTATAACTTCTCTTTAAGATAATATTGATAATTTTTTTCAAAAAAATATTTTGTAGTATTTCACTTTATTTTTTCTCTTTATCTTCACAATATATATCTCATTTATGGTTATGTTCAATAAAATAACATTTAAATTTCCTTATTCTGTACTTATTTTTGGAGATTTAATTTTGGTATAATTTTATTGATTTTTTATGTCCTTTTTATGTGATACCATTTGAAATTTTATGAAACCCTTTTTCTTTATGTGGGTTCTTTATGATACGATACATGATTGATTTTATATAGAATTAATATATAGAGATGATTATTATGTCAGATGTGGGGTCATATATCCCCCTCCAATGAATTGGTAAAAATTTTACATCTCATGAGATAATGACATTGTGTTTTGACATAATTATGGTTAAATTATGTTAACATGAATATGAATAGACATAATTGGAGTCCAGTTATCTTTTCATAACTATGTGTGGACATAAATTATCAATTTCATGATTATCTAATCTATTAATCATTCTACATTTCAATGTTTTATACATATTTTATACTCCATTTCCTGTGATTATTATATTGGGATTATATGTAAATTCTCGAACCTGGTTCCCTCATAAGTAACTGAACTTGGTTGGTCACATGGACTCAAGCACACCACCCCTTATTCCAGAGTTTGTTGACTATTAGTGAGGGTGTATGATTGTAAAATGGGAAGACTATAACCTCATGATCCAAGTATGGAACTGCATTATAAAATAATAGTAAAATTAGAAACAATATAGTAAATGAATCATAGAACCATAATTAATCCAAATACAACAACCAGGTAGAATCAAAATCAATAAAATATACAAAATGATGTCATGTTTGTATTCTATACATAAAGGGGATATATGTAAGCATAGAATTAGGAATATACGACATGATATACAAATTAAAAAAATACCACATATCTATCTAGAATATCATCATGATCATAATATTAGTCCTCTTCTATCATAATCTATTCTAGGTAGACAATCAATCATCTATAGTTGGACCCTTTCCTTTGTCCATACCTGCAACTAGAGGTATTCTTGGATACCGATCGATGACCTAAACAGGGTATGAGATGAACTCAGTAGTCCACCACCAATTTAATCTATTATAATACATCATGTTTATATAAAATGGAAGTGTGAAGATGTAACAGTGTAAAGAAGACATGTAAATTTTAAACGAGTCGGTACTAGTTCCTAAAGGGCACCAGGCTAACACTACCTACTTTAGAGTAGGTTTGGATATCCTTGAACATGTTTCACCGTGTATATATATGTGTGTGTGTGTGTGTGTATTTATTTATATGTATATATATATTCATTATAAACATAGTAATATATATATCCATATATGTAGATATATAGTGATATCCATGACTCAAGGCATACCTCAGGCATCCATGAATAGTCACAAGAGTCTCATGGAGTAATAAAGGAAGACATTCCAAATTTTCATAAGTATATGGGATGTAATTCCTGAGAATCATGAATCATAATTGTCTCCATTCCTAAGTATCACAATTATATGAGACGCCATGACCCAGAATCATAAAAAGTAATGGAATCCATTCCCATGCATAAAAAATATATATTACACCATGCCCGAGTATCATAAATTTAGATAGTGTCAGTCAAGATTTAATATAAGAAAATTGATGGTTTAAAAATCATCAATATTATATTTAATCAAGGGAATAACCATTGTTAATATATAACCCATGTGATGTGGTCGTACCACACATTTTCCAATTAATTTCAACAAGTTAATCAATTAGGTGGAAAACCAACACCACTTAAAATGTGGTTTAGGAAAATTATATTTTAATAAGTCAAGTGAATTCAATGATAAAAACCAAAGGGGTGGAACTTTTTAATGTGGGAGACCTTTGACAATATAAAAAAGGTACATGGGAGTTCCACTTATAAGTTTAACAATTTAAATAAATAAATTGTAATTTTTAATGTGACACTCATAAATTCTAGTATGCTTCATGATGGTTCATGAAATAAAACAACTCTTATTCAGAGAAAAATTATTATACCACCTTCCTTGAGTTAGTAGATGACTCTACATCGAGTGTTGTACTCTAATTTGAGCTATAATGGAAGAAGTATAAGAAATAAACAAATAACCTAAAAATAGGGAATATTAGCTTTCATGGGTTTATAATTATATACAGATAGGGAAATTAATAAAAGAATTAATAGGAATAAAGAGCTTATTAATGGTTATCCAATGTGATAGATGGTGAGAAAATCCTGTCCAAATTAAGGAGGACCCCAAAATACTAGGATGAGAGAAAATATAGCTCTCTAGGCATCTGATCCACTGTGAAAAAGATAAAGGAGAAGGAGGTTTTATTTTAATAGGAGAAAAGGGAAAATGAAATTTCACACATAATTTAAAGGGGTTCATATTTTGGAAAAACCATACGATAATCATACTGGGTTAATACCTAAGTGGGTCTAAGTATGTGGGATAGGTTCACCAATTTGAAAAATATGTGTAGCTCGTGAGGATCACCTATGAAATGCATCTTTTTTTCACGTGTTTGTGTGGCCACCCCCACATGGTTTATCAAACCATGCTCCTATATATATGGGCGGCACAGTTAAGTTTCATAGTTACTACTAACTATGAACCAACCATGCACCTCATGTTATTTCACAAAAAAACTAGAGCTTCAGGCTCAGAACAAGACTCATAAGCTCTTAAACCCTTTCTAAAGACCTTATAAACTTCCACTAGTTATAAATAAAATTTAATCTGAAACTAAATGGATTCGTACCACGTAAGAAAATTTAGGATGTTAAAACCTATCCTCATTAAAACAACTCATCCTTGAGTTTCTCTTCCAGTGGTGGTAAAACATCATCTGGGAAAAGTTTAGAAAAATGGTCATGTACATCAGACTCTCTCTCCCTGATCTCATTCTATACACATCCATGATACCATATTTGTAACTTCCCATTATTTAGAACTCTCCCACATGGATAAATCGGGCTTGTTATAGGACCTCAAGTGTGCCTTACCATACACCAGAGGCTACCAACTTGTATCAGGGTGTGATGAGTATAGTGGGGAGACTATACCCCCTATTATAGAGTTAAAATACTGAAAAAACAAATAGGTATAAATAAATATTAGAGTAATGGAAAAGATTGTAAATAGTCCAACATACAATTGGGAAGTAAAAGGAACCAATAAACTAATATTAAAGAATCATTTAATGATGGTTTTAAATGTAACTAATGTAAAAATGATAGAAATACAAATAAAAGAATCATATGACACAAATAAACTCAAAATACACAGGTCCCAAACCACATGTCAGTCTATTTTCCAAACACCATCACGTATGGAAAACAAAAATGAGAAAAAATGTCCCTTTCACTTGTCCAAACCTACATCCATGTAATATTCTCAGATACTAAATGGTATCCTAGATAGGGTGTGAAGAGAACTTAGTAAGTTGAAACTACTATGTTTAAACAAACCAGTATGATAAGAAGTGCATAAAATAAAGCAATAAAAGTTGTATTAATTAATAAATTAATTTAATAAATAAATCAAACTATGTTGAAACCATGCCAGATTGTATATGATAATATAACACAAGCATACCAACCTTATACATAAACCAAGGAATAAACATAACTAGGAAAATACCTCTATATAACCATATCAGAATCATCGAGAGTAGCCCTATATATAATTATTTCATCATCAAACTAGGCCAATCCCACTACATAATCACTTCAGCATCAACTGGGCCAAGCATTCTATATAAGCATTTCATCATAATCAGGCATAGCCCTATATAAAATAATTTTAGAATGGAAATGGGCTACACCTGTTATATAAGCATTTTAGCATCAACTTGTCCAAGACCGCTATATAAGAATTTCCTCATCATAGAGAAGAGCCTTATATATAATAATTTCAACATGGAACATAACAATTCATAACATCAAGGATATAACAATTTCACATTGTAATCCTCAATATTTAATTATAAAAATCACTATTTGAATTTCAACTAAACTTTTATTTATATAACAAATTATCAATAGTGATACCAATATTCCATAATATATTACCAAACTGATTATATATCAAGAAATCATGTAACTTCATGTCATGAAAAAAACACTTTAATCCAGTAATCATTTCAATATTATTTAAGGGTTCACTCACCCAATGGGTAGCCACAAGCCAGGTCGTAACATCAATTGAATCAAAATAGATCCAATGAATAATCTAATTCCATGATTTACCAAAATTCATAATTTAATTAATTAATGTATATGTTGTGTTAGTGTAATCACAATATTTCATATACTCAAAAATTTAACAAACCATAGAGTTAGGTTTAGACCACCTACCATAATATGGGGATTAAGAAACACTTCCAACCAGAATCACCAGCAATAAAAAAGGAAAAGTACATCACAAGAAGGAACCTAGATCACACTAGATCGAGATAAAAACCAAAGACAATTGTGTTCAAGGGATTTACACCACAATAACGGTGAGTAACAGAAGAAGAGATGTAAACCTAAGTAAAACAACTCACCTGGGATCAGATGTGTAAATGGTGCATCCATAATGGATGGAAGGGATCCATAATTTCATAGAAATCACTATAGGATTTTTGGTGGAAAGATTCAGTGAAGGAATTAAAAAATATATATGTACTATAGACTTAAACTCATTTAATCCTAGAAATACATAGTGTGTAATGATTACACATCATGTATTTTTCTATTTTCGAGTTACACAGAAAAAACTCACACCTAAGATGAATTTAATTGTTCCTAATCATTAAATTTCATATAATTTCATCTCAAAATGTATTCATTTCACATCATTAACTAAGCTCATGTATTATTCTAGGTGATAGTAACATGTCGTGTAACTTATTTACATGGCATGTAAATTTGCTCTGGATGGATTTTAAGAATAGTTTCCACCGAAATGAACCCAAACCACCTCTAAATCTATAAAAAAATATTAGGAAACCCTCCTAATCTCATTCAACATTTTTATAACTAGACTCCATTAATTAAAACAATATACATTAGAAAATTTTAAGTCATTTTCCACAACAAAACTCTCTATCTCTGAATGAGACTTGACCACCAAGGTTCAAAAAAATGAAAAAACAAAATGAAACATGTTAAATGAAAAAATAAAAGAGGGATATACCTAGAAAATGGAAAGATCTTACAATAGAACCCAAAATACGGGAACTGACCTTCCTTAAAGGTCCTTCATTCTCCAATCGATGATATGAATGGGGTGGTCCTTAAAACAAGCACATTCCTTAAACTCATTATCATCAAGATCAAAACAATGATATGGTTCAGAATAATAACTGTGAAGAAGCAAAACAAAGTAGACATTTTTCATGGCATAGTTCCTATAAGTTAAGAAAAATAGATAGGATATTTTACCAACTTTATCTAAGATCTTGAAAGTCTCGACATAGTTAGGTTACATCTTTCTTTATCTAAGAATCCATATATGACCTAACCTAAGAAAAATATACAGAAAGACCCAATGTCCCACCTCAAATTATAGAGGTCTATGGTGATGATCAGTATATCACTTATGACTAGATTGATAGGTATCCTTACACTTCTAGAAAATATATACCAACTCTTATGTCTATTTAATGATATGATGTCTCAATAGCACCACCTCACCTACATCTAACCAACACAGGGGTGAAAGACATGGCCTACTGTATAAGTCCTCATATAAAACTATCTTTATAGATTCTTGAAAGATTTTATTGTAAAAAAAATTTGTGAGGGAATATTTTTCTTCCATTATTATCATAAATCAAGGATGTGTGCCTCAATCATGTCCTCTAACACCTATATTTAATGATCGGATTGACCGTTGGTCTAAGGGTGATTAGTTGTACTCAACTGTACCAGTGAGCCCAGTTCCCTCTTCAAAACCTGCCTGAAAATATATGTAAAATGATTTTCCTTATTCTATATGATAAAATAGGGAACATCATAAAGGTTTATAATATTTCAAATGTAAATAATCCCAAGATCTTCTACTAAAAAGGTCTCTTTGATAGTTAAAAAGTGAGTGACCTTGTTCGACCTATTGATAGTCACCCATAATGCATCACTAACTTGAAGGGGTATTGGAAAAACCCATTAGAATACATAACAAAATCATCTCATTTATATTTTATAATGGTTATAGGAAGAAAATTACATCAATTCATTGGTAGGTGGAACACCATGTAATAAAACCTGTAATTTATCTCTTCATACCCGGATTCCAATTCCAGCGACATATATCCTAGTGTATCTTGGTGATCCCAGGGTGTACTACCCAAACATATGCATGATAATCCCACATCAATTCTTCCCATATGTCCACAGGCACCCAAACATGCCCATTAATTCACAAGATCTCATACCATTCAATGACCCATCCAAGCAGTAGGTCCTCAACTGAAATTCTTTCCCGTGGGACCTATCCCCAAGGATCAGAAAGTTGTATCATCTTTACTCACTCTAGAAGAGAATAAGTCACTACTAAATCTATTAAAAGGATTCATGTGATACTCCTAAACCTCCAGTTGTATCTCATAAAATAGTTTCACCAATTACCACTCACTAATGGACTCCTAAACTACACGTGTTGGAGTATTCTATCTTAGATCATGAATAATAGCATTGGAAATCCCAAGTGTATAAGAAATCTAGAAGTTAGAGGACTTTATGTATTAGACCAATATTCCCTAGCAGATATTCATTTCATGATTAGTGAATATATAGTGGAGGATTTTGGGTCTATCTACACCATAATATTCTATCCTAGTAAGTAATTTATCCAAAAATTAAAGGCATGAACCATAGTTACTTGATCAAGATCATGCATTGGGTAATTATACTCATGAGGCCTCAACTGAAGATACCCAAACACCATAACCTGATCACCCTATATCATAATGGATCTCATCTCAATGCTTAATGCAACATAATGAACTATATATCATTTTCCCAACACTTATAGAATAAGTATTGGTACTCAATTCAATATTCCTTTTAACTCATGATAGTTTGTTTCATAGGATTTAGACCATAAAAACTTAACACCCTTTTTATTCAAGCTTTTTGGAGGTACTACTAGGTGCGAAAATTATGAATGAAACACATATAATATCCAACCATCCCAAAAGAAATTCAATATGTTAAAAACGTTCTTGGGATGCTCTAATGATACCTTGTCTCTCACCTTCTCAAGGCCAATAGATACTCCTGCCTCTAAGATGATGCGACCTAGGTAGTAAACCTTATCGATCCAAAAGTGGAATTTGGTGATCTTATCATATATATATATATATATATCATTAAGTTTATTCCTAATGAAATAAATATTTTTTTCATGTTTGTGTCGAACATGAAAATATATCAAGAATTCATCCATGAAAACTTCCACAAATGAATCTATATATGGGTATAAATATGATTAATTAGATCCATGAAAACTACTGGATCGTTCCTGAGATTGAACGGCATGAACAAATACTTGTGCATGATATATCTATTACAAAATTTTGTGTATGGTAAATTTGATGCTCTAACATGCACTTGATGATATCTTGAACTCAAATAAATCAGGGGTAGAAATCAATCTCTTCATATATGATCAAATATTTTTTCTATATGAGGTAAAGGATACTAGTTCATCATTTTAAGATAATTAAACCCCTGATAATACAAAAAATCATGATAGTACTTTCCACCTTTATATAGAAAAGGATAGGTAAACCCCATGGTGAAGTATTGAGTCATATAAAACCCTTACCTTCTAAATAATCTAGTTGATTCTTGAGTTCCTAAATATCATTAAGTACCATCCTATAAATATAAATGGATACCGATGATTCTCCTAGAACTAGTTCAATAGAAAACTCCACCTATCTCAAAATAGGTAACCCAAAAAAGTCTCGAGGGAATACATCCCTGAAACAGTACAAAATAGGAGTGAAATCTATACATCCCATTATCTAATCACTTATAATAATATTGGAAATATGGGTTGTCACTCAAACCATCTCATTATGCTCTGGTCTAGCTTAACTCACCTAGACATCCCATTCTTCCTTATGGGTATAAGTACCACCATCAGTTGATGTGAAAGACACCATTCGGTGATAGAAATCAACTTGAGAGAAATAGGGTAATAACTAGTCCATCTCAAGTATTATTTTAAAACCTGTCATCCAGAAGACAAAAAATGATCCATAAAAAACCACCTATCTCTACGTTTCATTCTTTACATTGGTGTACTCCCTAGAATCGGATCCCCAATAGTGTGTTGAGATTCACACCACTAAAAAAGCACTCTCTCTCTCTCTAGGACCAAATAATCTATAATTCCTATAGATATAAAATAATGTGAATCACCTATATAAAATAATATAGATTCTAAAATAGAGGCCACTATAATAGTACCTCAAATTATAGAAGGCTCTACACTCTACTCCTTGGGAATAGGATGCACTACATAGATATAGACAAATATAAGACCTTGAGATACTACCTAACTACCCTGAGAAGGTCCACTCTACTACATTTGTTTATATGAAGCTAGGATACCTTATTCGTGACCACATTTTCTTTTTGAATAGACATTAGTACTCGAACTACCTTTCCAGCTAGGTTCTACTAATCCCACTCTTGAAGGAGGAGCTGATATATATCGTATCCCACTAAGAACAGATGGAAAATGCCTAGAAGAATAATGAATATTCCCCCAAACAACCACATACTTAAAACTCACTAGGTTCTTTAGGATGTTGGGACTTCTTGTGCCTCAGATTCCCACATTGGTGACACACCACGTAAATATCAGTGGGTGTCATCTAACGGTTTCTTCTACTATGTGCATAATTAGAGTGATATTTTCAGTCGCTAGTTGAATCGATGCCATATCTTAGTGTTGAACCACCATATACCACACTATTTGATTCCCATAAGTTCTTCTCAATGATTTGGTAATGGTTTATTATCTTATAAATGGCGTTCAATTGAAATACATTCACCTTTGATCAGATGGTGTATATGAGCCCTTCCTCAAACCATCTCTCTATCATCAACTCTTCAATAAAAAGTTCCAATGAGAAGCTTTGAATATTAGTGAGATGATATGAATACTCCATAAAAGACATGTCACCCTTCTGTAGGTGCATAAATTCCTTTACACCATCCTCTCTCAGTGTCTGTGGAAATAAGTGATCATAGAATGTCATCTAAAAGTCTTCCCAAACTATACCCAAATAACGATCCACCTAGGTGATTACATCCCACCAACTCTTGGTAGAATCATGAATAATATAGGTTTAGATATTTACCCTCCACTTCATAGGTGTCTCTAGATACTTGAATATATACAGCACGTCCTATAGCCATGAATTAGTAGCATGGGGGCCACCATCCCATGAGAAAGTATGTGGATTCAGATACTATAATTATCACGTCAACTTTTCCATAGTGGGGTAAGGTCGTGTATCTCCCTACATAGAGTTCATAAATCTTAGTAAGTTATCTCATAATAGAGAATCAAAAACCATATTAGGAATAACATGAGGTGTTTTAGGTGGCACTACTTGAGGTAATATTGGTAGATCAGATCCCACGACATTGTAGAGTATCCACTTCAACTCTCCTGGTGCATGACTCAAGGAATTCATGGTGGAATTGCTATAAAATTTCTAAACACACACCTCATATAAGTTTTAATAAAAAATGATAACATATAACATAATAGTTTAGGTATACGATTTCCTATTTAGAAGTCACACCTCTCTTCCTGCTCCTAAATCTTGGTCTAGGTGATAAGGAAGATCACAATGAGTTATAAGATACACTTCATACTACCAAATACTAAGGTTGGGTCTAGTTCAAGGTCTCACATCACATGGAAGTGGTCCCAGTATGTATAGTTTCAAGGGAAAGGTATAGAGGAAAACACCCTTTATATTGTAATTGGAATACCTGTTTAATGATAACCATTTTATTTGAGAATTTATATTTATTTAAGTTTATACTCATGTATATGTCTATGTATATATATCATTTTATAGTTAGTTGAGTTGTTATTTCCATGTTATAAAGTCATAAGATTTATAAGTTGTAATTGGCACATCATGTAACTACAGAATGACCATTACATATGGTTTCAAGACGCAATAGGTCCTATAAATAGATTTCATTAGATGAATCACCACTCCCAATTTATAGAACTAAATGCTTAAAAATTACAATTTGAATTCATATAATCAAAAAAACTAACATTTAGTTTCATATAGCTAATGGCCCTTGGCTCAAACATCGAATAATTTGTTAATTAAGTTACCGCCATCAAGTTATACCGGAAAACATTGTTTAGGTTGATGTAGAAACATTAGTAACCTAGTTATTATATTCCTTCAATAACATAAGCACATTTTTGAATATAATATCCAAGGTACCAGTAATATTCAGTAGGAAAGAAACAAAATAATATAAATATGGAATATCATATGTATGACATGTGAATCCAAATATTCCACCTATAATGTATGAAATTATACCTATTTTCTATACTAGTCCATGGAAAAGAAGAAAATACATCATAATAATAGCAATAATAACACCAAAAATCATGTGTGTTGCCCAAAATTAAAATCAGTATAACTATAATAATAAAAAACTTGAACAGAAATTTCTCATTCGAGGTAATTTGGCTTTTCCCTTAATGTTGGTCAATTACTCCCATGCATAGTCTCATTACCAAATTTTGGCACATTCTTAGTATCTTGTTTAATAACAAGAAATGGAAATAAAAAATTAAAATATGATATGATACCACTTTGTAATATCATGAACCTAGTTTACCCAAAATTAATCAAACACAATTAGCCATATGGCCTCATGTGCACCACCCCATATGCCAGAGACTACCGACTAGTAGCAAGGGTCTACGATGGTATAGTGGGGATATTATACCCTCATGATCATAGTGTGGATAAGTGGTATAAAATAATAGTAAATAGCATAATAAATATAATAAATTAACTATAGGATCATAATTCATCCATATAAAATAAACAAGAAAACGTATAATCAATAATATATATAAAATAATGCCATGTTTTTATGCTATACAGAAATGAAATACATGGAAGTAGAGAAATAGGCATATACATCATGATGTATAAAATATAAAAATACCCAAAATCTATCTCCAATTGCATCGTGAGCATAATATTATTCCTCTTCTTCAATACATCAACTTATGCAGATAAACAATTATCCAAAGACAGATCCTTTCCGTTGTCCCTACATGTAACCAAGAGGTATGTTCGGGTGCCAACTAGCGGTCTGAATAGGGTGTGAGATACACATAGTAGGACACCAACAAAGGAATCTTGTATAATCTAGTTAGTGTATATAAAATGGTATTGGACACATATAATAGTGTAAAGAAGATATATAAATTTTAAACGTGTTAGCTCAAGTTCTTAAAGGACACCAAGTTGACACTACCTACTTCAACATAATTCGGGATATCTCTGAACAAGTTTCACCATATGTGTATCTAATAATATTCATATATGTATATATATATGTATATATATATGTATATATATATGTATATATATATATGTATATATATATGTATATATATATATGTATATATATATATGTATGTATGTATGTATGTATGTATGTATGTATGTATGTATGTATGTATGTATGTATGTATGTATGTATGTATGTATGTATGTATGTATGTATGTATATACCTAGACTATATACTTAGTAAAATGTATATAAAACTATAGATATATTGTGGTACCCCCAAACCTGAGGCATAGATCATGAATCCATGCATATTCATATGATTATCATAGAGTAATAAGGGATGCTAGGTCTAAGTTTCTCAAGTATATGGGACACCATTCCCGAGTATCATGAATTATAAGTATCATCATGCCTGATTATAACAAGTATATTAGATGCCATGATAAATTATCATAAACAGTATGAGATGTTATACCTAGGTATCACAACTATATAAGATGCCATGACAGAGTATTATAACCAATATATTATGTCAGTACAAATTTAATATAAGTAAAAATATATTTTATAAATAATCAGTATTCTATTTAATCATGTTCATAACCATTGTTCAAATGAAGTCATGTGATGTGGTCATACCACTCACTTCCCATTTAATTTTAAAAATACATTGAATTAAGTAGAAACCCAACACCACTTAAATATGGGTTACAAACATTATCATTAAATAAGTCAAGGTACTTTGATGAGCACACACAAAGGGGTTTCACTTGTCTATGTGGATGGCCTCTAACAACAAAAAAAGGTACACAGGAGTTCCTCTAACAAGGTTAAAATTTAAAATAATTAAATTTTAAATTTAAGGAAAGGATCAGAAATTTTGGCATGTGTCAAGGAGAAACATGATATTAAACAACTAAAAATTATATAAAAATTAATATACCACGTAAAATAAGTTTTTATATGAATCCTCCTCCATTTTTGGTTTCTAATTCGATCTAGAATAGAAGAAATCAAAGAAACTAACCAATACCCTAAAAATAGGTAACATTAAACTTCATAGATTTATCATTTCATACATAAATGGGAATGAATGAAATAAGGAAGTGGAATGAAGAGATTAATAATGGCTATCCAGCATGATATATGATGGGAGAATTGGATTTTGAATGAAGTTAGAGGCCCAAATCCTGTGATGAGAAGAAATGGAGCTCTCTAGGAGTGCAGTCCACTATAAAAAAGATAAATGAGAAAAAAGGTTTGACTTTAAGATGAGGAAGGGTAAAAATGGAATTTCACCCTTAATTTTAAGGGTAACATAGTTTGACCACATGGTTTAGCCAAACTATGCACTAACCATGATGGATTACTACCTTATTGACACTGAGAGTGTGGCCTTGGCACATAGTATGGAAAATTGTTCACAACCCATGAGGGTCCCCTCTAAAACTACTCTGAATTTTTTATGTATTTTTGGCTTCCCTTTCATGGTTTATCAAACCATTATCCTAAACATATGGGTCATATAGATGATTCGTAAAGTTACAACTAACCATCTTCCAACTGTGCACCTCATGTTGTTTCTCCAAAAACTAGAGCTCTAGGCTCCGAACAAACCTCAGATTCTCTCAAACCCTTTATCAATACCCTGGGAACTTCCATTATTTTTTTAAAAAATTAAACCAAAATTTTTTGTATCATTTTCTCATAATAAAATTTCGGATTTTAAGTACCACACACTTATGTAATGGTATCTGTTTCATCATTTGAGTGTACATGTCCTTCTAGCATGATTTCTAACTAGTTGATAAGCTTTTTCATACTGATTATTTTGGATCACTACTTTTGTTTCTCATTTCACCTAGGTAATTATATAAAACATTATCTTTAAAATTAATTAATATGTAGGTAATTTGGTTGGATATGTTGAATAAATAATAAAAAATAATATTTTTATGTAGATTATCTCTAAAGATACTAAACCAGTGGGTTCTAGGGTTGTGAGATTATTTGTGAGATGTAATTTTTATAGTATTGAAATATATGTAACTTTTTTTGAGTGATATCACCTGGTATAAAATCTAGTATGTAATTTATGTGTCTCTAGAAATGGTCAGAAAAGTGTTGGTTTAAGGTGTCATATAGTAACCCCCATCAACGTTCTTGAATTAAGTTATTTTCATTTTAAATTCATCCTTTTTGTTTCTTTTTCATGGTAACTCATGGATATGAATGAGACAAAGATGATAATCAATGTTCTCACATGTATTACTCATCATTATTATTATTTTCTTTTTATTGTACATTATTCCCCCTTGGTTCATCTCAATTCAAGTATAGTGCAAGGTTGTGATGAGGGATTAGGAGTGTTTTAGGGTTCTTGAAAACATTGGGAGGGTAAATATAGTGATTTCATTGATTATTTCATGAATATGACCAAACCCAAATTTAGTAAGATAGAGGTAATTGTGTTATAGACACATATCACTTAATAAGTGAAGTAATGGATTAGGGATTTTCATTTTGAAATTATGATATTGTGGTTGGGAGGAAATTACAAGGCTCAACACATACCCCATCCCCTTTATCTCTTTATTTTGTTTTCATTTTGATCTTGTTATGTTCTTACACACACACTATTCCTCTTCATTGTTTTTTTAAATAAAATAAATAATTAAATTATAATTATGTTGATGAATTTCAATAAGAGACTCCTCCCTCTGAGATCTACCCACGGTCATCTTACCTACCTATACTCAAGTTGAACTAAACATTTTTTTATCATAATTAATGCTACAACATCATATCATTTTCACCATTTTTTAGGAGGATTGGTGCATGATTTTATTTTTTTCACAGTTTGTGAACTCTTTCTCTCTTAGTTGGATTTTTTATATTCATTCTATTGATTTCCACTGCTTGGTTTAGCATAGTGAACAAAAAATTAAATTCATAATATATTATTACTTTTATTACAATTGGAGAAGGTTGATGGGATCATAAAAATGGAAAAAAAATGATGAATAGAAGTGCAATAGATCATTGTATCCACCATCAAGAGTAAGTAGAAAATGTTGAAGATGAACTCAGTTTGAATTTACTAAAGAACCTATTATATTAATGCACTTCCAGTTTTCAAATTATAATGAGGAAATAATAAGAATATGATTAAGAAGTTGTGGAAAAATAAAAAACCTAAAGTAAATACCCTGATATAATTAATAGTAAATTTAGAAGAAAAATTAAAAGAGAACCCTACTGCTTGAGTCCATATATCTATTTCTAGAAAATTCATGGGATAAAAATATTCAAACTATATTACTTGGGGGTCTATTTTTTATATTAGATTCTATTTTATTTGATTTATCCATTCTTAAATATCCCACTAACTTCCCTCAATTGGATTATTAATATTCAGTGGAGTCACTTCTATTTTTTATATTAAATAGAACAATAAATAAGATATGATTCATATTAAAGAAGATTTTAATTATCACCTATAAACCACGTGATAAATAAAATTCCAAGATCTATTAAACTCAGATAATGAATTATTATATAACATCTAAGAGGTATGTAACTCTATATTGTACATACTTCACTCACCTTTTAGTCAATATAAATTAAAAAACATCTATAATGAAGCTATTATAGATCTATCCCAACTATGTTTTCCAATGAAAGAGGAGTGGGAAGAATCCGTTGGTATAGATGAGGAGGTATTTGCATCTCACTTTTGGAATTTCCCTTTAAGGTTCACCCACATATATACTAAGAAGAATATGAAGAGGGAGGTAAAGGAGATCAATTTTAGGGCCCCTATATTATCTTTTACCCCCCACCCCCCCCCCACCCCCACACCACTAAACTATTACAATTATGATTAATTAAGAAGGTAGGTGAAGACACAACACACTACACATAAGGTCCCACTAAAGAAAAGTTCTATGAGGATTTTTTAAAGAATAATAATGTGGTGGTTTGTATTATATAAACCACATCCATCAACTAATTAGGAATGAACTCAAAGTTTCCTTCTTGTGGAAATTAAAATACAAACCCTCTTAGGATGGATAACCCAAGACACTTCTCCCTACTCTTTCTTTTTCATCTCCCTTTTTTTACTAAATTTCTCATGATTTTTTTTGGGTTTTAATAGGGATAGTTTACTTTTCAACGCATTGAAAATTATCTTGATAAAAAAAATTATTTATCCACCTCATTAGTTAGGCATCCTCATTTATTGTAATTTTTTTGCCACTACATATAATTTTTTTTGCTTTACATTGGTACATGAATTATTGAGATCATATAGAAAATTTAATGAATAAGTGTGGAGGAAGGGACATATCAGTTATAGGTAGTAAATATTTTTCAAAAAATTACTTACTTTTCTCTATTTTGGGTGTGTTTATGGATTTTGATCTAAAATAAAAAAACAATATTTCATTCCGCTGACTACAAAAAAATAAAATTGGAATTGTGAAAAAGTCTTATTTTAGAATTGATGAAATATATTATAATGGAATATATTTTAATGGGATAAAAATTGAAACATGTAGATATTTGATTTTTGAAATTGTTCTTAGGTAACATTTTCACTTTGAAAAAGAATAGCTGAGGGAGCTAGCCTAAAATTCAATCATATAATTCCTTTGAAACTTAAGTAAATTGTGTAATTGGGATCTCACTTGATATTATGATATGATTAGGCACTTGGTGTCTGATTTAAAGTACATTCCATTAATAAATTAAATAACTTTTTAGCACATTTCATAACTTAAAATAATAAAATAGTGTGGTTCCTAATGGTCATAAATAAATGGATTTATGTGAGGGGAATATTAAATGTGGATAAAGAAGATGGAAATTTATTTATAAGAATGTAATTTGGGGTGTATAATTAAAGTGTAAAATGGAACAGTTGTCTGAGAAACATAGTATAAAGGAATAAATTAAGGTTTCAAATTTTTTAACTCTAATTTCATTAATTTTTACTCCTTCGACATTTTTTCAACAAGGAGTTTAGCTTGGAATGAAGTAAGATCATTGTGAACTTGAGTAATATTTCTTAATCAAACATGGGGGAGTTACCAAGCCACAATTGTGTCATAATTTTTAGTATATATTTAATATAATTTATATAAATAAAATTTTATAACTTTTTAAATAAATATATTTTTATTTTATTGTGTTAATACTGAACTGAATAACCAACTGACATAAATTTTATTCTTAGTGTTTTTATTAATATTATGGGATTTAATTTCATTGGATAAACCACAAAATTGTTTATTTTATTTTTTTATAGTTAAGTTGGTTAATTTGACATGGGATTGGGATATGTGTGATTTAAAATTAAAAATATGTAGTTGTGTAAGGAGATTAGGATCTGCTAAGTGGTACATATTAATAATTCATTGATTTCTGCCTCACATATGATTAATATTCATATACTAAATCTCCCATGTGATTAAACCTTATGGGTGATTTTTACCAAAGGTACTATCATAGGACAATTATTACATAAGATAAAATTATAGGTTGTCTAAGCTCTGTGTAATTAAATAGGTAAATTCAACAGACATTTCATATTAACCTCCTGATCCCCATCATTGTGTAATAATCATCTTAACAGAATGAAATCCACATAATAATATACAATGGGATATTATTTTATGTTTTATTAAATACATGGGGAAGTATCTTTGTAAGGAGAACCAGGTTTCTCCACACACGCACATGATATTAACTTTACATGGATTGTGTAAGAATAAATCATCGGTCATATCACTATGTTTAATTAAAATAGATGGTCTACACATTACATGTGTTTAAAATTTTTGGTCGTCCTCCCACATCAGAATAACTTGGAAGTTTCAAAGTTGTGTAAGATTCAATCAGCATGGTCACACCTTACATGATACTAAACCTAGAAACCCATCCCATGTAAGATTAAATAAATGAGACCTATAATAAATATTAATAACACAATAAAACATGAGATGTCTCCACTAGTCTTAGATACTCTATTATTAAACCATTAATACATGGATTACTACAGCCCATCTAATCATCATGTATGGGTTTTGTGAACTAGTTTGGGAACACTAAGAAGGATTGAGACACACATTTGAATCCCTTAATGAATTTCATTAACATATGTCATCTATGCACATGAATTTGAAACTAAAAATAATATTCTAAATTTATTGGTTTGGACAAATCAAGAAACCAGCACTAGAATCTCCATTTGGTAGATATCAAGATCACTCGAGGGTTGTGGAGTGATCACAAATACCTTAAAAGGAGAAGTGGTCAAGGAAGGAAATTCTAGAATACGTTCATGTGGGTGCATTGATAAAACAAATTTAATTGAATATTTTATTGATTATAATTAATATATTTTCCCCATGTTATGATAAATATGTCTATATATGAAAAACAAATGGGATTAAATCATACATTTGAAAATTTGATGAAAATTATAGTTTTAACTCTTTAAAGTGCACTCTTGTATTTTGGACATAAATATTTTTACATGATTATTTAGACCTAAAATTTTAATAAAATATTATTTTCTCTATGGGATACATTTTTCATTTGTACCATATTTTTTAATCTTATATTTGATGTTAGCAAAATAGTCATGAAATCACATATGGGCTAAACTCATCAACATGGACCCCACTTTACCATTTGGGATATATCATTTTCATTCAAGAATATATTATGCTTAAATTTTTAAAATATATAGATAATACAATTATTAAGAAATCAACATGTTATAAGGATAGTTGTTTTATGCGTTTTGTAGGTTAAAAAGTTTTTGAAATTTGGATTAAAATATTTGGCTGAATTTTTCATTCACACTTGTAATTTATTATAACACTAGCCACCCATATAATATATAAATGTATAATTATAAAATTTAGATGGTATTAGACATGAATTAGGATATTTAGGGAGTAATATAAGTGGTTTCACTCTAAAACTTTCAGCATTGTTATAGGGATAGATCTTGAAGTAAGGATCACTTCTACGATGCCTTCTTCTTCTTATTCATGTTTTAGCTTTCGATTCTTGTAATAAAATTCTTTATTTATCTAATATTTTTTTATTTTGATAAATTTTATTCCTCTCCCATTAACATATTTTGGTGGTAAATCAATATTAGAAATTTTATTGGGTTATACCCTCTCTAGACCATTGCATATTTATTTTAAATCTATGATGGTGACTCCACCAATGGAAGAGTAGTTTTTTCAAGTAATTGATCTAATTATAACCTTAATAATTTATTTTTTTTGAATAAATGAGATTAAAATGATTTATAATAATATTGTACGTTAACTAAGATTTATATTTTAAAAAACACTCAATCGATAAGAACTTTACACACGAGGTTCAGAATGTACAAATCATAAAATCATAAACTTTATCGTTAAAACCAAACCAAGAGTGATTAGTTTTTATAGTTTGAATATAATATCTAAAATAAATTTATGCTAATTTAATATATATATATATATATATGGTCTAATTTACCACTAAACATAATCTATCCCTGGAAATAAAATCAAATAAGGGTGTTATAATTAGATATTCTAGAGTTAGACTAGGGTTTAATTCATTTCATATTTGTGGTCGAGTTAATTCTCATAGGGATAATGAGTTAAAAAATTAGGGGAGTATTATTAAATGGAATTAAATTTTAAATATAATAATTAAAAAGCTATATTTATATCAACAATAATTCCCCATCTAATTTTATAAAAAAAGTCTTCTTACCATATACTTCTTATGCTATTAATATAAAACAACTCCTTGCCCTTGTTAGTATTTTATTTATTTATTTTATTTTCATAATACATTTGAGAATTTATTCTAAGAACCGTATCCTTAAGTGATAAAACTTTTTCATCCACTCTACATCACCTAATTACAAAAAAATACACATAATTTGAGAGTTCATGTGGCTGGGATATTTAAATTGGTGCCATTTTCTAAGAGGTAATTATTTTATTCGACCAATTAGAGGTTTTTATTTATTTTTGTATTATTTTATTTTTATATTAATAATATTCCTTTTTTTCCTTTCTCAATTATTTTTATATAATAAATTAAAACTTATTCATATTATATTATAGTAAAATTTTCATGTCTTCTCTTTTTCTCTGATTTATGACAAGATCTTGTCATAGGGATATCTTTAATCCAGACTCATAAATTAAATATACCCTTAGAGATGGAATTAGATAGTCTTGGTCTATGGGAAGTTTTAATATTCATCTAATCAGTGATTTCCGTCATTCTATGAACACTAAAACTATTATCTCTTATGATTCATACTCAAAATCTAAAAAATGGAACTTAGTAATAATAATGAACTTAATATAACCATTTGAGAATTTTTTATACCTAATAGTAACTATTAACCAACATGTATTTCATACCTAACTCTTGAATCGGATGTTGAACTAAAATATGAGTTAATACAACTATCCAGATTGCATGGACTCTATAATGGGGACTGAAACAATAATTTAAAATAATTCAATTTCTTTTATTCAATAATAAAACCAAGAAACATTCCTAAAGAAAAAATAAAAGTATATATATTTTTAATGAACAGAACTTTTATAAATAAAATTCCATTTGTGGTTTAATTAAATTCATTATTATGTGTTATGGTTATAGAAAACACATTCACTTCTTTGGTTTTATTATATACTATCATGTTTAAAATAATACTAAGAATCATAAACATTGAAAATATATCCATTGAACAGTGATCAAATGATTAGTATAAATATAGGGTTTGAAAAATCCAATTTACACAGAAAAAGGAAATGATGGCCTCAACCAGTAGGATCATACCATATGAATCCCATTTTGTAGATATTTTTATGGAGATATCATCACTAGGATTTTCCTTTGACCAGGCCGAATCCTAGATCCAACAACTAAAGCATGAATGAAACTATTTATGGGATAAGTTCAAGCTGATTGAGATCACAGCCCAAACCATGTACGTCAAAATACCACATGAAAATCTCACCATCATGCACCTTACCCTAAGAAAGTTTTCAAGTGTAAAAAAGGGATATGTATCATGACCCTAATAATATAAATATTTATATTTTATATAATAATGTGTATATTTTCTTCTTATCATTGTTACTTAATAAATTATTTTGACTTTAATACGATAAGAAAAATAGTTCTTTTGGGAAATATGTGATTTAAATAAAGACATTATGTTTGATGAATTAATAAATTTTTGAATTAAATTATATTTTACTAAAATAATTTTATTAAATAATTTTTATTAAATATAAAAGAAAATATAATTTTTATGAAGTCAGATGTAATTTTTATAAGGGTTTGAGAACAGTTATTGTCAAAAAAACTTATCATTTCTTAATAAATATTGATTATTATTTTAAAAGTAAAAAATTCACATATTTAGAAAAAATATTTTCATAAAATAAATATTATATTTAGAACCAAAAAATAAAAATTATCCAATGGTGAATGTTTCATAATTTTCTGAGATAGTCAAAATTTTAGGTTAAGAATAAATATGATATAAATAAACAGTTTGTATTATGACATCATAATGACCCAAAAATGATGTAATAAATGCTATAAATGGTATACATGACCAATAATACGTTTTTCCTTTAAAATAATCTATTATTTAGGTTACTACATAAATTTTATAAAGCCCTTATGAATCCTACAAAACCTATATTATATTTTAAGGTTTTAAAATTATTTCTTTAAGAACCAGACTCTCTTCCACAACACCAAAGATAATATTTTAATAATTTCACCCTAATAATTATAAAATAATGAAAACCAATCCTATTTTTTATAAACAATGATTAAAATACTATTTAATGTTTCTATTTTTGATTACTTTATTATAAAAAGTTCAAAACATATGTTTGGAAAATAATAATTAATTCCCCTCTCTTTTCTTATATATACTCACACAAAATCCCCTTATTATTCACTAAAAAACCTTGGATAACTTACTTACTCTACCCTAACCTATATAGAGTCCTCCAAAGGTGTCCACAATCTCTTGATAGTCTCCCCTAAAGCTTTTGGAATCACCCTCTCAAGGTAGGGGATCCCCCGCTCCTCTTTTTATTCATGCACCTATTTTATTTTGTGCATCTTAATTTCCATTTTTCTTATTTGGGTATGTTTTTATACATCCCTATTACTTTATGTTTTCTTTAAATTTTATTATATTACCCTTTTACTATTATTAATCCCTCTAATTAACCATTATGTAAACCCGTTATGCTGCAGAAATTGTCTTGCGATTTTCCGTTCCAAAATTAAGGTATCTCTTTCTCTTATTTTCCATTCTAGTAGATTATTTGTATTTATACTTTTGAATATAAAATAGTTATGTATTCATGAATTTATAAGGATTAAAAAAATATAAAATATATTTCCAAGAAATGATATATCATTTATACCCTCTCATTATAGAATTTACCTAAGTTGTTACTAGGCTGAAATTTAGTAAGCGATCATCTCCTCCTCCCCTTTATTCAAGTGTCTTATTTATTTTCTTCATTTTATTTAAAATTAATAATGTTTTGATATATTTTATAAATATCTATTACTTAACATTTGATTTAAAAATAATTATATACCCATTTCTCTTTCATTAAACTATTTTTTTAACATTTATGTATTGTCGTTATGATGCTGAAATTTCACTGTGATTTCCCAATGTCAAACCTTTTTATTGTAAATAGCGTTGATATTTCTACTCAAGGTTATTCACATGGAAAAACCTATACTTATTTTATTGGTTAATTATATGTATTTATTCCACACTTCTTGATCGTTGAATTAAATTTTATGAAATATGTTACTATGTTATATGATCTATGTGGCACACTTATACATGTACATGATATGATTATGATGAGTGCACCGAAATAGCACTCTAATGCATTGGGTAATGTTTTAGTCTCATTATATGTCCTTAAATGGATTATTAAGTGAACATAATCCATCATAATATTATTTCCACTATGTTATGATGTCTTGGGATTTATCCTTGACCTATGTTATGATGTCATGTTTAAATTTTTTTCACTTTCCCATGTTGCCTTTATGTTATCATGATTTATCATTCCTCATTGTTCATGTTTATGATTCTCACACTTTTTATGTCCCATTGAGATTACTCTAATCTAACATGTAATATTTTATTCCCTTAATGTGATTCATAACTCCCCCCCCCTTTTTCGTGTATGTCCTCAGATTATCCCATGTAATTTTAAGTACAATGGAATATTATGATCATGTTAAGGAAGTTTTCAATAGTAGATATATACCCCCTATTTTATTTTTTTATGTAATGTACCTAATTTCCCAAATAAACTATACTTATAAATCACCTACAATTAGTTTCGTGTATCTTTATGTAATAAATCCTAAATTAATGTGTAATAAATACAAGGTTTTTCATAATTGGTATCAAATAAAAGTTTATTTATTTTTTGGATTAGGATTATAAAACTCTAGAGAAATCATTAGGGATAAGAATAAACATAATAAGTTATCTCTAAAATTTTTTAAAGTATAGAGTAAGTAGTTTCCAATAAAATATATCCATTTTTGGATACAACAATTGGATGTGGCTCAAGCATTGATGTACATAGGGGTAACAACAAAACATTTTGTATTGAGCTAGAATCGATCGTGGACTGGTGCGTGACAATGAGCCTTGTGGAACACATAGCTTAAACCTCACAAGGTATATTCTTTATTAAATTCATAATCTCATTACGAACCACTGTTAAGGGAACAAAAATGACCATAAGAGTTTATATTAGGAAATATATCATGAATAACACAGATTGAAGCCTTGAAATTCATAAATTAAGAAAATGCATGTAATTTATAAGGCATACATTTAATGTTGTTGTATTACCATTTATGTTTTTAATAGCTTTAAAAATCATCTTTAATTTTCACTTTATTCTATCCAATGGCTGGAAATAGGAGGAACAAAGTAAACAACCAATGCGAAGGGAAATGTGATAATTACCCAAATGAGGTGCCCAATATGATGGGAGCAGGAATCATAAACTTTTTAAAAATAATCCCTTAGTTGACTCAGGTTCTGGATAGAAACCTAAATTAGGAGGAATTCACAAAACCCCTTAAGAAAGAACAAGCTACAATTGGTACCTTTATGTGAAAAATGCCTCTAACTTTAAATGAATCATATGATCCCTTAATCAGGGAACAATGGATCAACAAATTGAGAAAGTTGTCTCAATATTTTAATGTTATAAGAAAGATAAGGTTATAAAAGTTGTTGATCATATATAGGGAGATGCTAAAAAATAGTGTGAATTGATCAAGAATACAAATCCTGGGGAAGAGATCGAAGAAATTGAGTGGAATGAATTTCAAAAAATGTTTTTTTATAAAAAAAATTATCGCACTCATTGACATAAAATGGTAAGTAATTATTTTCCCTCAAGAAAAAATATGATGAATCCATTGGGTAGTATGAGGAAAACATTATAATACTTGAATAATATGCCTCTATCTTTGTCATTACCCCTGAATACAAAGTTGAATGCTTCATTTGTGGGCTAAAACTGGGCCTACAAAAATCCCTATAAATCTGAGACTTGTGTAGCTATGAAAAAATTGTATGATTTGCCCTAAAATTAAAAATGGATATTCATGAATATAAAGGTAATCATGGGGATAATAATTGGAAATTATAGTTTAGTTATAGTAGTTTAATGGATAAATATAATGGTGGTAATAAATTTCAACATCCCACTTATCAAAATTGTGGAAACAAGAACCTTGGAAATTTTATGAAGGGGATGAGGAAATTCTTTATGTGTGTGAAGAAAGGGAAGCTATATAGGGATTTTTTATGGGAGTAATCCACAAATGTAATGGGAGAGTTAAATTCCCTAGTTAACCCTCATCCTTTTTTCCAATGTTTCAACTTCAAGGAACAAGGAAACTTTTCAAACCAATTCACTAAGACAAGGGTTATTGGAGACAATAAACTCCAAAAACCTCTAAGAAAGTAAGGGTAAGATTATTCCATCACAACCTCTAAGGTGGATTCTGACAAGAAAGTGGTGATTGGTAATCTAGATATTAATTAAATAATATAGAACATGGATGTAGAGATGTCTTTGAAAACAAAAAATGTTTCACTTATGGCATCTCATGTATATAAATCCTCCACTATCAAAATTTGTAGGCTGAAGTTCCAAGAGAGCCTTATAGTGATCCCTTTAGTGTAATTTGATGAAATTATGGGTACTGATTGGATTTCCTTATATAGATCTCACATAAATTGTTGTGATAAGTAAATCTCTCTCTGTATTTCAAATCATCCTCCAATTCTGTTCAAGTGCAAAGAGGAGGATGGATCTTCTTTAGTATCAACATCTCAAGAATGGATTTTATTTCCCTACGATCAAGTATATAAATCTCAAATGATTTATTCTAAGGAAAATATAGTCCTTGAAAATATTACCACAATGAGGGAATATGCTGATGTGTTTCCTGAAGAATTGTAAGATCTTCTACATGTCCAAGAGGTTGAATTTTCAATCGATGTTATAGATAGGGAATTTCCATTTTCCAAGAATCCATACAGAATATAAGTTTTGGAACTTCAGATTCTGAATAAACAACTACATAAGAATCTAGATAAAAGTTTATTATTGCCAAGTTCTTCACTTTGGGGTGAATCACTCCTCTTCATCAATAGGAATGATGGATCAATGCTCATTTTCATTGATCATTGTGAGCTAAACAACATAAAAAAAAGAATAAGTATTTCTACCATGAGTTGATGACTTTTTTGATCAGCTAGGTGGAGACCAATACTTATCTGTGGTGGATCTTTGGTCAGGTTAATATCAAGTAATTGTGAAGAAAGAGGATATACCCAAGACTACTTTTTGTACAAGGTAAGGCTGCTATGAGTTCATAATAATTCCATTCAGACTCACTAATGCTTCATAAATCATCATAGACTTGACGAATATAGTATTTATATATTACCTCGAATGTTTTTTGATAGTATTTGTTGACAATATTATAATATTCTCAAAAATTAAGCAGGATCATGAGAAGAATCTGAACAATATGATAAAAACCTTATGAAAGGTTAAACTTTATGAAAAGTATATAAAATTTGATTTTCATTAAATTAAGTCTCATTATTGGGACATATTATCATAAGTAATGGGATATATGTGGACCCTTTAAAGATATAGGAAATAGAAGGATGGATGAGGCCAACATCTATGATAGAAATCTATAGTTTTGTTGTGTTTCCTCGGTATTATCGTCTATTTGTGAGAAATTTCTTATGATTTCAAAACCCTATAACCAAGATAACTTGGAATAAAGTCAAGTTTTTTTGTAATAATGAATTTTAATAGAGATTTAAAGAGTTTAAAAAGGAATATCATTACACCTATACTTATGCTACCAAAAAGTGTTAAATTTTTTTGGAATATGGAAATTCTTTAAAGAAGGGTTTAGGATGTGTGTTAATGTAGAATTAAAAATTGATTGCCTATGACTCAAGTTAATTTAAGGTTTATAAACAGAACTATCCAACACATGATTTAGAGTTGGCTATAGTGATCTTCCTATCGAGAATATGGAGTAATTATCTCTTTGGGAAAAAGAGTGAAATATATATGGAACATAAGAGCCTCAAGTATATATTCACATAGAAGAAGCTGAATATGCACAAGTGAAAATGGTTATGGTATATTAAAGACTATGTCAGATCAATCGACTACCATCCTTGGAATGAAAATAAAGTTTCAGATGATGTGAAATATATTTCATTCACTTTTCCACATCATTTTTTAATTTTAATTATCTTTATATTATTCAAATAGTATATTTTTTAAAATAACTGAAAATTATTGTTTATTTTCACTAAATTATTAAAATAATAAATTTTTGAGAAGTTATGTTTTTTCTCTTATTTTAGTAAATTTTTATAATTTAGAATCAATTAATTATATATAATTTTTAACTTACATTTTTTATTCTTTTTTTTAATTAATAATTTTTCTTTTTAGTTATTTTAATTCAATCATTATTTTACTTCTTATTTTCAAAATTATAATTTCATTTAATTTTTTATTTAAATTTATTCTTCTTGTTTTTTTGTAATTATTTTCTAATTTCATAAATATTAATTTATTTAATTTTACTTTTTATTTAACTTTTTTTATTTAATTTCACTCATTTTTTATTTTATTTTCATTATTACGTTTTTATGATTTTAATTTAATTAATTGTTTGAATTCATTCATTCATTCATTCCTTCCTTCATTCATTATTTTACTTTTAAAATAATTAAATTTTATATTTAATTTTACCTTATTGTTATTTTTATTATTTCCTAAATTTATTATTTTTTATTTTTCATTTCTTTATTTATCTAGTTTATTTTTTGTCAGGTGAATGAGTGGCCGCTAAGAGGATTTTTCACTGCTGAGTCATCACCAAGTGGCGCTACCGTTATACTGAGTCACCACTAGCCCTCCGGTTACCAGTTCATGGGAAACCTCTAGTCTTCCACTCAACCCTCAACTAATCCATCTCACTACCAGACCTATTTCAACAACCCCCACTACCACTACTCAACTCACCACCAAAAGTAGAGCTCTTGAGTTACCACTAAAATAGAAAGAGATGACCCAAAAGTAATCACCAGGCCAACCCTATGATATTTTTTATCACCACCAACACTTTTGTTTCCAAATGCAATACTAACACACCCTGAGTCATCGCCAGTATCACCTTCCACTCCTTCAGTCACCTCCATTCTCATCTTCCACCACTGTAATTCAATGCCACCAATCCTATGGTAGTAGAAGAAAAAATTTATAATGGCACCACAAATTTTTAAGGGCAATAAACCTTCTACCACCATCCCCCAAATGCATCAACAGTCTACCACCACATTTTAAAAAATAACCCAATAAAATGTTGTTATTGATTAAAAATCTGAAAACTGGGAACCAAACTATGGAACCCACTTGAGAAACCCAAATCAAACTTTTGAGATGATACACTACTAGAAAAACAGGTATTTGCGACGGGTCATTTGCGACGGGATCCCGTCGCAAATGGCTTTTTGCGACGGGGGCCCGTCGCAAATGACCCGTTGCTGAAAACGGCGTCGCAACAACACTTATTTGCGACGGGCCCATCGCTAAAGCCTTTTTTTGCGACGGTTATTTTCCCCATCGCAAATAGTACTCCGTATATTTGTAAAAAACTTTTAAAATAGTATTTGTTACGGGACCCGTCGCAAAAACTATTTTTTAAAAAAAATAAAAAACTATTAATAAATTATTTTAATGCATATAATAATACTAGTATTTGCGACGAGTATAGTATCCCGTCGCAAATACTATAAAAAAATTAAAAAAATAAATTATTTTAATTAATATAATAATAGAATTATAATTCACAAATAAAAATAATAAATTATTTTAATTAATATAATAATAATAGAATTATAATTCAAAAATAAAAAATAATAGAATATTAATAAATGATTTAATTAGTATAATAATATTAGAATTATAATTCATAAATAAAAAAAATATTAATAAGTTATTTTAATTAATATAAAAATAATAGAATTATTTTACATTCAAATATTAAAATAATTCAAGTATTACAAAAAATATAATAAAATTATAATATTATAAAATTTTAATATATATATATATTTTAATATTATAAAATATAAATAATATTATTATTCATATTAATATTGTTATTTAAAAATATAATATTATTAATATTTTATAATGAGACAAAAACTAAGAATAGAAAAAAAAATATTTTGATTTCCCAAATTTTATAACATAAATACAAACTCTAATCTGAAGGAGGGGGTGGGGGATCTGCAGATGGTGGTGGAGGAAACTCCATCCCTAAAGCATGAGTGAGTCGGTGCATGTACTCCATCTGCTCCTGATGCTGCTGCTGCAACCGACTCGTCTGCTCCTCGTACAACTGCTGCCGGCGTCGACGCTCCTCCTCATGCTGCTGACGCATCTGCTCCTGCTCCTGTCGGAGACTCTCTATCTGTGCAGTCTGAGATCGCAACTGATCCTCATACTGTGTAGTAGAAGAAGATGCACGGGCTCCTCTCGAGCTGGACGCCGACATCGCAGCACTGCCATAATAATCTCCAGGAGTCAGTCGAGTGCCGATACCAACTACCCGGCCCTTCTCGAAGGCATACTGGGTGGCCTGCATCCATGCCGCCTCATCAAACTGACGGGCAGTGGTCTGATCTGATGACTTGGTCTGACTCTTAGGTCGGGCCTGTGATGCTGCGGCCTCATATGACTCCTATAGTTGCAATTTAAAATTAAAATTGTGAATATATTATATGCAGTTAATTTTTAAACTGGAAAACAAATAATACTGACCACGATGTGAAGCTGACGATCACCTCTGAGCTCCCCAGTAGCAGGATCACTATACATCCTTCGATATACGTCGTACTCTTTAATATCGGGGTGCTCAACAGCCTATAAGAATAAAAAATAAACTGTTAATATTTATAGTTATATAAAATATTTATAAATAATGTACGTACCAGATGCTGTCTATGAGTACTGAAAGAACGACTCCCAGCTCGATGAGTCACCTCCTGTCTCCCCCGATTCTGCCTCCCCACTGATGATCTCCTCTGAAAGGCACCACTCAACCAGTGCGCACATAATCCATCCCATACATGGGATGAAATATACTCTGGTCGGTGTTCTCTACATGACTCCTCAAAATCTGAAACTCCTGCTTTCTTCATCGCATCTTTTCTTAAATTGTGCAAAAACTGAGGAAGGCGATCACGCATGGCCACCTCCCATGCCTCGTGGATGGCGTCACGCATGGTATCCTCGATCGGATACCATAAACCCTACAAATAAATCAAAATATCAAGTTAGAAATGAAATAATTTTCAAAATAAAAATTATTTATTTACGTACGTACCAACCAATGGCCGAACATGGCCTGCTGCACATCAATGGGAACCTGCTCCCATGTGGTCCACGGCTGAGAGAAATAGTTTCGCAAAATAGCGTTGCCCTGTCTGACTGCTATATGCAGAAAACTGAAAAAATAATAAACATTTATTATGTGAATAGATTAATGAAATCTTAGTCAAATCCACAGGTTATCACACCTCTGTGTGCATGGATCAAACCCAAGACGTTGACGTCGCTCGGGGACGGGGTCAAGAATCATCAATCGTGCAAGACCGCGCCCCCTCCGCGTACTCCCTGGAGCGCCTGCAGGCTGAGGGTCATCTGTCAGCAACGCATCCGCATCGAAAGTCAGGTCAGCATCCGCCAACTCACGAAATGTGGCGTCGTCCATCTGAAACAGAAAATGTTAATGTTAGCAAATAATTGATAATTACTATTATATATACATATATACATATTATGATTGTATATAAATAACATGGAATGCTATCAGTGTTCATCTTCATCATCATCTTCATATATGTCAATGTCATCTTCATATTCCTCCTCAACATCATCGATATCCATTCGAGTTACAGTTGCTTCATCTCTTACCATTTCAAATTCATATGTGACATCATTAACATCATCGTCATCACCGACTCTTAAATGTGGGGTGTCGTCATCGATACTCATGTCTCTTTGTAAAAAATATTGATTTTGAGTACTCTCTTGAAAAACGTCAATTCTTTGCACATCAGTGAAAGCACATTCACTTTGACTAAACTGATTGTCTCGAATTTTGATTTTTATTATACTCCACCAATCAGTCAAGTCTCTTGATGTTGCACAGTACTTTGCATAATAAACTGTATATGCCTGTTGAGCCAATAAGAATGGTTCATTTACTGCGAGAACACTTTTACATTTAATATCGATGATTCCATGAGTCAGATGAACACGCACGCCTCTCTCTGTATCCAACCACCGACATTTGAACATGGTTATGTAATGTTGTCCAAGATAACAGAGTTCAATGATTTCATCAAGTATGCCATAAAAGTCAACTTCATTTTCTCGATGATGAGATCCTCTCAAGCTAACTCCACTGTTCATTGTTTTTTTCGATTCCCCGTATGCATGTGTGTGGAATTGAAATCCATTCACCACATTTGCATTATAAGTTTTAACAAGTTTGGAAGGTGGGTTACTCAAAACACACAGCCGTTTGTCAATTTTATCAGCATGTAGAGACACCTGAAAATTTGTGAAATAATTATCAATATAGTAAACTATACATTGAATGAGTTGCTAAAAGATAAAGAATTTATGTTACCAGTTTTTGAAACCACTGAGAGAAATTTTTCAGTCGACGTTCTTCGAGAGCAGCTGCAGTAATTTGTGGAATTTGTTTCTTGATATGATTATCATACAACCTATAAAAACCAAAGTTATTTACTATAACATAAATGATAGAATAAGTGATATAAACACTTACAGTACAACTGATGTCATCTCTTTACAGTTGAGCTGAACATACGTATGAGCTCTCTGATGTTCATCATCTGAAAGCCAGCGTTCATAAACTCCACCAAAACCAAGCTCTGACTGGTTGAAAATAGATAATTGATTGTCGATTTCATCAATATTCCTCTCGTTCCGTCCCATTCGGTTGTGTTTTGAAGGATACTCAGATTCAAAATAATGGGAGCAGAAAAAAGATATTTCCTCTTGCAAATAAGCTTCTGCAATAGATCCTTCAACAGATGCTTTGTTACGTACTTTTCTTTTCAATTTTGGCATGCATCTTTCAAATGGGTACATCCATCGAAACTGTACCGGACCTCCACATTTGGCTTCATATGGCAAATGTAACATCAAATGTTCCATTGAGTCGAAAAAAATACGGCGGAAATATTTTTTCCAGTTTACATATAATTACAACAACATCTTTTTCAAGTTTTCCTAGAGCATCATAATCTGCCGTAGCCGCACAAATTTCCCGAAAAAAATGAGACATGTCTGTTATGGAATCCCAAATCACAGAATTCAACAGACCTCTTAATCCAATGGGTAGAAGTATCTCCATTATAACATGACAATCATGACTTTTTAATCCAGTAATATGACCATTCTTTACACATCTACCCAAATTAGAAGCACAGCCATCTGGAAGTCTCAAATCTAGAATCCACTGACAAAATAATAAACGGTTTTCTTTAGACAGTGTATAAGCTGCTTTTGGTTTCAGTAACCTTTCTGTTCTGACATTCTCAAATAGTTCCAATTCTGGACGCCTGCAAATTTGGGCAAGATCTAAACGTGCATTTATATTGTCTTTTCTCTTTCCTGGCGTATCCAAAACTGTATGAAATAAATTATCAAAACAGTTCTTCTCAATATGCATGACATCTAACATGTGTCGGACCAACAGATTAGGCCAATATGGAAAATCCCAAAATATTCTACGTTTAATCCAATTGTGTTCTTTCCCAAAACCATAAATTTTCTGTTGGTTTATTGTGGGACAAAAAGTGATGGGAGGTAATGAAAATACAACTGATTTTAACTCCGAACCTGATAGCATTTTTGGAGGTCCATCCCTTTCAACTGTTCCTTTTCTGAAATGAGATCTGTTTCTGCGAAAAGGATGATCAGCTGGAAGAAATCTACGATGACAGTCAAAATAACAAGGTTTCTTTCCATGAATGAGCATAAATGCTTTGTTCTCTCCCATACAGTAAGGACATGATTTCTGACCATGTGTACTCCAGCCAGATAACATCCCATAAGCCGGGAAGTCACTTATTGTCCGCATCAATGCTGCTCTCAGTATGAAATTCTGTTTCGTTGCAACATCATATGTACTGACACCAGTACTCCACAATAAATTTAATTCATCAATCAATGGCTTCAAATAAACATCAATATTTTTCTTCGGATGTCCTGGAATTAGTAAAGTCAAAAAGATATATGGCTCCTTCATCAACATCCATGGAGGTAAATTGTACGGAGTTAAAAAAACTGGCCAACATGAATATTGACTACCATAAGATCCAAACGGACAGAAACCATCAGTGGAAAGGCCCAGTCGAACATTTCTAGCTTCTAAAGAAAAGGATGGATGCACTCTATCAAAATGTTTCCATGAATCACCATCGGCTGGATGATTCAAGCTTTTATCGGTTGAAATATTCTCTTTATGCCATGACATCATTGTCGTTGTATTCTTAGACATGAATAAACACTGAAGTATGGATGTAAGCAGAAAATATCTCAACTGTTTTACAGGAATCAAACCAGACTTCCCGTGTTTCCCTTCTTTATATCTCAGTTGCCCACATGTAGGACAACTATCCAACGACTCATTTTCCCCAGAATATAAAATGCAGTCATTTGAACATGTATGAATCTTCTGACAAGTAAGTCCCAAATTTCGAACCAGCCTCTTACTCTCATAGTAATTTGCAGGTAAAACATTTCCTTCGGGTAACAGTGTTTTCAGCAAAGAAAATATCTGGTCAAAACAGGTGTTTGACATTCCTTTATCTGATTTGATAGCCATAAATTTTGCAACTGCTTCTAATTTGCTCATCTTGCAGCCAGGATATAATGCATCCTCTGCAGATTTCAACAACTCATAAAATTCAGATGGTGCCAACTCAGGATTTGAAGCTATATCAGCCGGAGTTTCTGTATGTTGAACAGATGAACCTGCAACATCATGTACTAAATCTTGAAACCGGGATGGATCCGGAATCAAGTTGGTATCACCTGCTCTGGAACTGCGTTCACCGTGTTGATACCAAAAAACATAATCTGGTTGAAAACCAAAACGCAAGAGATGTTCTCCCACTTTGTCAAACGTGTCAAACGTTCTCAATGCACATTTTCTGCAAGGGCATTTTATTTTTCCTTCTGAAACAAATTCTGAATTTGATGCCGCAAATGATAAAAAAGTCTCCACACCCTCAACATATACTGGATTTAAACCAGAACCGTTTGGATTTCTATATTGATTTATCCATATGCGGTCACCTAATAATGATTGTTGACGACCTCATTGTTCCATATTTCTCTATAAAATATAAAAGCATTACTGGTTTTGAATAATTTGTTGGAAAAAACATTCAAGTAAAGATTGAATATATTGATAATAAAGCAAAACATGTTACAAATATTGATAATTTTAATATTATATTGGTTTTTTATTATTTTAATAATACTAATATAATTTTTTCATAAACATTAATTATATAATAATAACATTATTACATTATTAGTATATTTTATTATTAATATTAAAATAACATAATTTTTTATATTATATACAATTCTCCTTTCATCTGTGTGTTTAACATTCTGTCTCCACATGTAATATTTGCATTCACTTTCACCTCTCCATTGGCGAGTAGGTTGATAATTTTGAAAAAGAATGCGAATATTACATATGGAGATAGAAAACACACAGATGAAAAGAGAATTGTATATAATATAGAAAATTATATTATTTTAATATTAATAATAAAATATACAAATAATGTACTAATATTATTATTCCTAAATATTGGTAATTATTCCAAATTATTGGTAATTATTTCTAATTATTGGTAATTATTTCTAATTATTGGTAATTATTTCTAATTATTGGTAAATATTGGTAAATATTGGTAAATATTGGTAAATATTTGTAAATATTGGTAAATATTGGTAATTATTGGTAAATATTGGTAATTATTGGTAATTATTGGTAACTATTGGTAATTATTGGTAATTATTACTAATTATTGCTAATTATTACTAATTATTGGTAATTATTACTAATTATTGGTAATTATTACTAATTATTGGTAATTATTACTTATTATTGCTAATTATTACTAATTATTGGTAATTATTACTAATTATTGGTAATTATTACTAATTATTGGTAATTATTGGTAATTATTGGTAAGTATTGTTAATTATTACTAATTATTGGTAATTATTACTAATTATTACTAATTATTGGTAATTATTACTAATTATTACTAATTATTGGTAATTATTACTAATTATTACTAATTATTGGTAATTATTACTAATTATTGGTAATTATTACTAATTATTGGTAATTAATACTAATTATTGGTAATTAATACTAATTATTGGTAATTATTACTAATTATTGGTAATTATTACTAATTGTTGGTAATTAATACTACTTATTGGTAATTATTACTAATTATTGGTAATTATTACAAATTATTGGTAATTATTACTAATTATTGGTAATTATTACTAATTATTGGTAATTATTACTAATTATTGGTAATTAATACTAACTATTGGTAATAAATACTAATTATTGGTAATAAATACTAATTATTGGTAATTAATACTAATTATTGGTAATTATTGTTAATTATTGGTAATTATTACTAATTATTGGTAATTATTGCTAATTATTACTAATTATTACTAATTATTGGTAATTATTACTAATTATTGGTAATTAATACTAATTATTACAAATTATTGTTAATTATTACTAATTATTACTAATTATTGGTAATTATTTTTAATTATTACTAATTATTGGTAATTATTACTAATTATTGGTAATTATTACGAATTATTGGTAATTATTACTAATTATTACTAATTATTACTAATTATTGGTAATTATTACTAATTATTGGTAATTATTACTAATTATTGGTAATTATTCCTAATTATTGGTAATTATTACTAATTATTGGTAATTATTACTAATTATTACTAATTATTGGTAATTATTACTAATTATTGGTAATTAATACTAATTATTGGTAATTAATACTAATTATTGGTAATTAATACTAATTATTGGTAATTAATACTAATTATTACTAATTATTGGTAATTATTGATAATTATTACTACTTATTGGTAATTATTGATAATTATTACTACTTATTGGTAATTATTACTAATTATTCGTAATTATTACTAATTATTGGTAATTATTAATTATTGGTAATTATTATTAATTATTGGTAATTATTACTAATTATTGGTAATTATTACTAATTATTGGTAATTATTACTAATTATTGATAATTATTACTAATTATTCCTAATTATTGATAATTATTGGTAATTGTTCCTAATTATTGGTAATTATTACTAATTATTGGTAATTAATACTAATTATTTGTAATAAATACTAATTATTGGTAATAAATACTAATTATTGGTAATTAATACTAATTATTGGTAATTATTGGTAATTATTGTTAATTATTGGTAATTATTACTAATTATTGGTAATTATTGCTAATTATTACTAATTATTACTAATTATTGGTAATTATTACTAATTATTGGTAATTATTACTAATTATTGGTAATTAATACTAATTATTGGTAATAAATACTAATTATTACTAATTATTACTAATTATTACTAATTATTGGTAATTATTGTTAATTATTACTAATTATTGGTAATTATTACTAATTATTGGTAATTATTACTAATTATTGGTAATTATTATTAATTATTACTAATTATTATTAATTATTACTAATTATTAATAATTATTACTAATTATTGGTAATTATTTTTAATTATTACCAATTATTGGTAATTATTGATAATTTTTACTAATCATTGGTAATTATTGGTAATTATTGGTAAGTATTGTTAATTATTACTAATTATTGGTAATTATTACTAATTATTGGTAATTATTACTAATTATTACTAATTATTGGTAATTATTACTAATTATTGGTAATTATTACTAATTATTGGTAATTAATACTAATTATTACTAATTATTACTAATTATTGGTAATTATTCCTAATTTTTACTAATTATTACTAATTATTACTAATTATTACTAATTATTGGTAATTATTACTAACTATTACTAATTATTACTAATTATTGGTAATTATTGGTAATTATTGGTAAATATTGGTAAATATTGGTAATTATTGGTAAATATTGATAATTATTGGTAATTATTGGTAATTATTACAAATTATTGGTAATTATTACTAATTATTACTAATTATTACTAATTATTACTAATTATTACTAATTATTACTAATTATTACTAATTATTGGTAATTATTACTAATTATTGGTAATTATTACTAATTATTGGTAATTATTACTAATTATTGGTAATTAATACAAATTATTGGTAATTATTACTAATTATTGGTAATTAATACAAATTATTGGTAATTAATACGAATTATTGGTAATTAATACTAATTATTGGTAATTAATACTAATTATTGGTAATTAATACTAATTATTACTAATTATTGGTAATTATTGATAATTATTACTACTTATTGGTAATTATTACTAATTATTGGTAATTATTACTAATTATTGGTAATTATTACTAATTATTGGTAATTATTACTAATTATTGGTAATTATTACTAATTATTGGTAATTATTACTAATTATTGGTAATTATTACTAATTATTGGTAATTATTACTAATTATTCCTAATTATTGATAATTATTGGTAATTGTTCCTAATTATTAGTAATTAAATGAATAATTACTAATAATTAGGAATAATTACCAATAATTACAAATAATAACATTATTGGTATATTTTATTATTAATATTAAAATAATATAATTTTCTAATTTATATACAATTCTCCTTTCATCTGTGCGTTTTCTATCTCCACATACAAATAATACATGTGAAGACAGGAAACACACAGATGAAAAGAGAATTGTATATATATATAAAATTATATTATTTTAATATTAATAATAAAATATACTAATAATGTAATAATGTTATTATTCCTAATTATTGGTATTTATTATTAATTATTAATATTTATTCTTAATTATTAAAAATTATTACTAATTATTCCTAATTACCATTAACTATGAACAATACTAATAATTTAAATTTATTAAGTAACAAAACAATGTAAACATGATTAAATTACAACTAATTAAGAATAATTGAAACTAATAAAAAATTAAAAATAAATATTAAATTAAAATAAACATAAATACCTTGAAAATTGATCTGCTCTGATCGTTCTTCAAATCTTTAATATCAACTCCGGAGAAAAAAATTAAACTGGAGAAAAAATGAACTTTAGAAATACAACTTTAAGAGAAGAAGAAGATGGAGTTTGATAATGATTTGAAAAAACGGATGGGGGTATTTATAGGTTAGATTATTTGCGACGGGTCCATTTGCGACGGGATTCCCGTCGCAAATAGGGTTATTTGCAACGGTACCCGTCGCAAATACCTTAGCCAACATTTATTACGGTCAACGGTTAAATAGTTATTTGCGACGGGACCCGTCGCAAATAACCACCTGCCGACATACTATTTGTGATGGGGGAATATTCCCGTCGCAAATACCTTTTACCGCCGCCGGTTATTTGCGACGGGAATATTCCCCCGTCGCAAATAGTTTTCCCGCGATTTGCCGCGCAATGCGCGCCAGTTCTTTTGGGACGGGGAAAGAAATCCCGTCGCAAAAGCCTACTTATTTGCGACGGGTAAATACCCCCGTCGCAAATAAGTTTTTCACGGGGCTATTTGCGACGGGATTTATTCCCGTCGCAAATAACCCGTCGCAAATACCCATTTTTACCGTAGTGATATTGAGCTGCCTCTTCTGAATCTGAGCATCACCAAAAGAAACCCCTACCATCACAGAATATGTACACTAAAACAGAGTCCCCTCATCTATATCAAATCCATCAATCATTTATTGATGTTCAAGACATGTTCATCATTGATGCCACGCCCTCTCCTCACACCTGATGGCCAAGACCCTTCCCCTTCCCTCTTGTTGTCTTGCGCTGCTCATCGTGGAAGTAGGCCAAGTCCCTCCCCCAGCTCGAACCAGTGAACCAAATCCCACCCCCCACTTATGTTCTTATTTTATAAATAATAATAATAATATATTTTTTTATTTTAATTTTTATTTTAATTTTTATATTTTTATATTTTTATATTTATAAAATTACACATTTTTTTAATTATTTTTTCTATTTTTTTATATATTATTATATATATTTATTAATAAATTGTTTTAATGATTAAATTATTATTTTATTGTTAATATTTTAATTAATTTGTATTTTTTTGTGCAGGTCGTTGATGGAAATATGGCATAAGTTGTTGGATGAGTTGTACTTGAGTCAACTGAGGTTAAAGATTCCAGTGACAGCCCCATCACATGGATAAGAGATATAAAATCAGATATTTGGGGTGAATGTGAGTGCATAAGGGGGGAAGTGTTTCTATGAGCCATTTAATAAATTCTAGAAGGATCCCCCACATCAAATGATCATAGTAGAAGGAATTCATCCATCTCTTATGTATCATACCGACCTTTCCCAAAGTTATGGACCATTATTTTTTGGTTTCTTTTCTTTTGTTAGTCCCTAATAATGATTCCTAATGAAGTTGAGGAGTTCTGGAAGGTGTATGGGGCTTGTTCAGAGGCTATATCACCAAAGTTTGGAGAAATATACTGGGTTTCATAGTTATTCGAAACTGTAAATCCCATCCCGCATGGTTTCCCTAAACCATTTGGTTTGAGATAGTGGGTTTTGGTGGCCACACTATTAGTCTGCAATCATGCAACCACAAGTGTATGTACATGAGAGGTTTCGAGATTTTGGGGTAGTAGAATTTTGTATAGTCTGCTCATGGTTGGTCAAACTGTTCACCTTGTCATGAGGGGTTCCCCCTTAAAGCAGAACCTAGCACACGGTTGATGTAGGGTTTTGGAAACTATGCAGCCAAATCGTGAACCACTTTCTGGGTGGGAGAAATTAAAAAAATAATTTATAAGTGTTTTAATTATTCCTCTTCTTTCTCCCATTTCACTCTAGTGGTTTTCTCCTCCTATTCCATACATGAGTTTCCTCCTCCCCTCGTTATAGGGTTTTTACTACCTCTCTCAATCAGACATTAAATCCCTCACCATTGGATCCATCAGAAGGATCTCGATATGCTCTGTGATCCTCTCCATTGTTTTCCCCCTTTCTTCAATCCTCTATTGTTCTATTTAGGTGTGACCTATTTTTCCTATTTTAAGGGTGTTGTATGATTTCTCTAATTCCTTATATTCTATCTTGATTCAAGCATCGATAACAGACGAGTGGAGTTCTATTACATCAAGGTAGGTGGTCTAGGTATTTACCACCCATTTCATCACTTTTTAAATGATAAGCCATTGTTCCATGCATTGGACTCTTCCAATGGTGCTTCAAATGTATTTAATAAATTAATTTAATGGGTTCCTCATATCATTTGTGACTATAACCTACAATAAAAAAATCACAGGTTAGTCTTCTAATTGTTGGTCACCCCCTTGAGTGTTCCCTCTTTAAGGGACTAAATTACCATGATAGAGATTATTACCCACTATTTTTGTGTGTTACACCTTGGTTTAATTCCTTAAATTCATAAAATTGATTAATAAAAATGGTGAACCATGAGTTAGGCCCCTTGGAAATTCCCAATGCCTCATGCTTATTGATTGGACTCATAACTTGTAATTGAATGATTATTCTTCATATTTCACTTATATGCCACATTCCTTATATTTCATTTCTTATGCTTGAGCCCTATGACATTTCCTTGGGTGTATGATTTATGACTCATTTCTTTCAAAATATTCTTATGCCTAGTGCCTTGTGCTAAATGCCTTATTCCATGTTTGATGGATTGAAGTATATAACATGGCTATCTTGGTTAGCTTTTGATATTTAGATTCTTATTGATTACATGTCGTTTTATATTCTATGCCTTTTTATATATTCCTTTGTTTTTATTCTCACCTTCTATGGGATGATAGAGAACAATGGTCATGACTTAAGGATGCCATGGATGGACTCACTAGGTTTAGTTTGGATCTATATGATGTGTTGGGAGTGATAATTTGTCTTGTCTGGTACGGGATCTCTGGGATGATTAATTATACTCATTAGTGACACTAGTTCCCTAGGGGAGAAACCATGTATGAACTTTTTGGAAAGATTTCTATTCCATACCCCGAGTGATACTCGATCCCCTATGTGAAATAATTGGTATAGACTCAGAGTTTTCCATGCCATAAGTGATACAAGGGACACCTTTATGGGTTGCCTTGGACAGACTCAATGGTATTGGTTATATCAGATGCTCTTGTAGCGACCCCTGGGATTCTTTATAGATCTACATGGATGGTATCAGGACTCCATCCTTGGATTTGAAGGATTTATTTCTTGTGTCATCTGTGATGTTTCTTATTTTTATTATGAGCATGTTTATATGATTTCATGAGGATGTGAAAATCAAAGACAAAGCACAAGGTTGGCGTTTTTTCCTTGGTTTCTTTATTTATGATGGTCTATGTATTTACCATGTCACTTATATAGGTACCTTGGATCAAACATCCATCTTAGGCCAAAACAGGTGGTATCGAGAGGGTGTCCATTTAGGAACATGGATAGAAGGGTTTATTTATTTATTTATTTATTTATTTACTTATTTACCTACTTTATTTATTTTGGAAAACAGTTCATTTAATTCTTGTATGAATTGGATTGTCCTAGACACCATGGGTGGTAGCCTACTGAGATTGTATCTTATACACTATTTGGGACACCTATGGTACCCAAGAATACTTTATTATTGAAGTAATGGATAAATGGAATCATGCGTCTTCTCTTGTTTGATTCCCATTATTATTATGGAGTATGGGAGTAGAGGATTGAACCCATGCCCGAGATACTTATTGTAGTATTTTTTTGGTATTTTTGGATTTTTGTATAGAATGTAGTATATTCTTGTATCCCCTATTTTATGTATACTATATTTCTATATACCATGATCATCATTATCATTGAAATATATTATTTATTCATATTCTTCTTATTTACTTATATTTATTAGTTTATTTCGATTATTTTCACTAATTTATGTTTCTCATTTATGCTTATGGTATTTATAATCTATTGTTTTCTGATGTGATAACTCTGATATATGAGTAAATAGTCTTTCCACCAACACACCCTAATCTCTCACTACTAGTCAGCATACTTTGGAATATGGGGATGTGTGCTTGAGGTAATGTAGTCTACCATCTCGAGGCACTATGAATTGGTAACCAGGGAGAGACGTTAAAATGTGGTATTAGAGGTTTTTGTTTTTTTCTTACTGTTTATGTTTAGAAAGGAGAATAGAATGTTGGAATTTGGTAATGAACCTATTCCTGGGAGTAGTTAACCCATGTACATGGGAAACAAAAAATTTCTTTGGATGGGAAAATGTTGTTATTTCTTGTGTTGTTATAGTTTCTTGGATTTTCCCTTTGGGTGACACACTTTGTTTGTGCCATTAATTTATTGATAAAATTATTAAAAATGTGGGGTTTTTTCAACCATAACTCTATTATATGAGGGTGTATTGAAACATGAATAATTTGTGGAACTATATGATTAAATTCTATGCCATGTATACATATAAGAATGCATTTTATGTTTCGCATGTGAAAGATATTTGTGCCTTATTATTATGCCATGTAGTACTTTGATTTTGACATATATTCAGGTTCCAAGTTTCTTGTATGATTGAAAAAAAATAGAAACTTTAATTTTCTACTTTAACATAATTTTGTTTTCCTACATAGGTTAAAGCATACATCTTAAGTAGATGATTATGGAATGTTGATCCATTGACCATTGGTCACATGGGATAGAGAATGTTATTGTTAGGATTAAGTAGATGACATATTTAAATTTATAAGGTGTATGTGCCCTTATAAATTTGAAATTTCAATCCACCTAATTCAAACATTTAAGAAGGTATTTAAATACAAAAAATAATTAAAATGAATACCTCCTTTAAAATAAAAGTTACATCCTAGAGGTGTGATATGGTACCTTGATCCTAACCCTTCCTTAGTAGAGAGAAATAGGTCGTGTCTCTTGTGACTCTTTGAGATCCTTATATGACCTTTTCTCCTTACATAGAATGGATACTTCAGCAAGATAGGGGTGTAAAATTCCTATAGGTTCACCATATACATATCCATTCTGTTTTACTTTTCCTATCTATTATAAATAATATCTGATAAGTGATCTTGGAAATTTTAAAGTTATATCACCATGAAATCCTCGTGTTGTACACTAAGAGAGTGGAAATGAGAACACTCCAAATGTGGCAATCCCTAAGCCACCCATAGTACCTTCTGTAGTTCCACTTGAGGTGCCTATTATAGATCTTTAATTGTGCATTGATTCTTAGTTTTATGACCTTTTTCTTTGGTTCATGTAGTCTGTTTAGGGTGCTCCCTGGCATTCCCCTACTATGGTAGAGATGACCTAGGACTTCCATCAACACCATCCTCCCACCTTCTAAGAGAATGGAAAAACTAATTATGTTGGGTCATGGTTAGAGGTTATGGTGTCAATATTCTACCATCTTAAGAAGCCTCTATAGTGAAGGGTCAAGATCACTACCGACATGTTATATGATTCCACCAAGAACTTGTTAGTGATCATCTCTCAAACTGAGCGTCATTAGGTTATAGTGGGGAAACATTCAAATAGCCTTCAATGGTCACTTATTTCCATCAACTCTAATAGATGATCATTCCGCTGAGTTCTTGCATCTTTGGCAAGGCACTATGACCATTCTAGAGTATTCTGCTCGCTTAACCATGCTCCATCATTTCACTTCATCTCAGATTGATGATCAGTTGATGATTGTGAGGTGTTTTGAGGACGGGCATGGATACATTGTCCACTCATAGAAGAACATATTCTAGTTGACTAGTGTTACATTGATAGTGAACAAGACCCTAATTATAGAATGAAATATTAGAGAAGCTGACAATGTGATCCAAGGTAGTTCAGTTCCGAGGAAGGGTGACAGTTATTCTAGAAGCACTATTTAGAGGGTGCACTTGGTCATGGTATTATCCAGGTGACATGCAATGACAGCTCTATAGTGTGTCACCAGTGTGGTAGGACAGGCTATAAGAATCCTCAGTGCACGATCAACCCTATTGAGTGCTGATCATGTGGCAGGATGGGTCACCTTTAGCACTTATGCCAGTCTTTTCCTCCAAAATATAGTGAAATGGGGTCTATATCAATACCTATATTGGGTACAAGATATGTGACTCTACATCAAGTTGGGAGTTATTATTCTATAATCCATTCAATCTAAGGTAGTGGTGGTCATGGTAGAGTTAGTAATTCCCCATAACTTCAGCATCAGTAGAGTGGATTTGCTTAGGCTATTCAGGAATTATCCCGGGGTCACGGTTCTATCCATATTTATATAGTGTATCTAATGCCCGTGTAGTATAGTTCAGTTACTTATAATATAATTGGTACCATTCTGGTAGCCACTACATTAGTTTCTTCTCTTTCTGATATAGGTTCAGGACACTCTTTTATATATGTTACGGTTGTGGAGAGTATGGGTCTTTCAATTGATTACTTATATGGTGGAATGTCTCTTGAAATGTTGTTAGGGCTATGAATAGAAGCCATACTCTAGTGCCAATAAGGACCCCTTGAATTAGGTGGGTATCATTTCTTCTAGAGTTTCTTCATCCTCAAGATGACGGTCTTCGACATCAATCTTCGTATGGACTGGATCATTCCTTATCATGCCCTGATTGATCTATATCACTGCCGAGTGTCTTTCACCACACTTGACAGAAGTACATATATTCATAAGGGTGAATGAGATATCCAATCAAGTCAATCTAGACCCCAATTTACTGGGTTAGGAAAAGTGGCAGCCCAGCTGGACAGTCTCTTTATGAGTGATCAGGGGATGTATTTAGTAGAATTACCTCCTATAGTGGATCTTGTAAGATATGTCTTCCCTAACAATTTATTTGTATTACCTCATGAGATATAGGTTGAGTTCCCAATCAATCAAGTGCTCGGTGTGGTATTAGTGTCCATTCATCCCTATAGAATCGAACCTAAAGAGCTATATGACCTCAATATGAAGCTTCAAGATCTAGAGGCTAGGGGTTTTATCTGACCCAACACATTTACATAGGGTTCACCTATACATTTCACCAGGAAGGTGGGTGGTACCCTAGATCATATATAGATTACCCCTAACTAAACAAACTTATGATGAAGAATCAGTATGCAATACCATGTATTGACAACCTCTTCACCATCTCTAAAGAGCAACAATTTTATCCAATATCAATTTAAGGTCGGGCTACCACCAGGTGTGTGTTCCATAATCAGATATACCACATATAGTGTTCCAAAGTAGGTATGACATGTATGACTATTTGGTTATACGGTTCAGTCTAAAAAACAAGATGGAAGTATTCATGGCTCTAATGAATTGGGTTTTCCACCTATATCTTGATTCCTTTGTCATGGTCTTCATAAAAAGTACCTTTGTGTATTATCGCACCAAACATGAACATGAAACTCATCCTGAGATTGTGCTGAGTACACTGACAGAGTACCAGCTTTATGTGAATCTAATTAAATACCAATTTTAGATTAAAATTGTTCACTTATTAGGTCATATGATATCTAAAGCAGGAATATTTTTTGACCTATATAAAGTGAGTGTTGTGGTTTCCTAGGATAATCCCAAGAATGTGTTTGACATACATAGTTTCTTAGGGCTAGATAAAAATTATAGGTGATTCATCTGATACCTCTCACACCTGGAATCATCACTTCCAAGCTTGAGAAATAAGGGTATGAAATTAAACTGATCTAAAGCCTAAGAGGAATGTTTTCAAGATTTAAAAGGGAAGATCGACTTCAACACTGATCCTAATTCTTCCAAAGCTGGGAAAAGTCTATACCATTTATTGTGAAAATCCAATAATTATACTAGGTGAAGTTATGGCGTGCGGTGAATGAGTCGTGGTATATGGGTCCTACCAATTGAGGATTCATGAAAATAATTACCCTACACTCGACCTCAATCTAGTAGTTATGGTTCATGCTCTACATTGTTGGATGTTAGGACCAAGATGATGATGAAGGTGATTATTTTCAATTGTTTCCTTTTGTTGTCAAAAAATTTTGTTTGAATAAAAGAAATCAACTCACTTTTTATTTATTTTAAAATCAGACCCACAAATTATTTTCAAAAAAATCAGACTCACTTTGTTTAATAAATTCTATAGAAAGGATGGTGCAGGACTAGGCTAAGTGCCCAGTCCTCCAAAATCTATTAATAAAAGAAAGTACAAGATACAAAGCAGGAAGATAAAGCATCCATAATGTCATACATCAAAAGAAATCAAAATACCTCATAGTCAACGTCCCCACCACCTTCTGAGAACTCATCTGGATCCGCCGATTCCCATTCAGATTGCGGCGCATATTGATTAAGCATTTGGATGTATTGTTCCTTCAGTCGCAACTGCGTTGGAGACATAGGTTCAGTGAGTCTACTTTCTCCCCACTTTGACCCCGGGTCTTTTGATTTTCCATTTTTTGTAGAGGAGCTAGTGGAAACGGTCCTCGACAGATTGGAATAGTCCTTTCTGGGCTTCTGCTTCGATGGAGTAGTGGAAGCTCCAGTGAATACATTATGTTTCCTCCCATTCCTAAGAATTTCACTGTAGGACTCTTTCATGTGATCCTTTGGTCGATCTTCCTGATTTTCTTTCCCCTCATACACCATTTGAGGACCCTCATCCACCACTGTCGGTTCTATATTACCATCCATAGGTTGCAAGCATGGAGAGTGCTCCCTATTATTCCGATTCATGCTGCTTAACTCAACGTTACCCTGCCCTTCCAAGGATGTCCCCTTGTCATTATCCTTCCCCAAGGTATCACAATCACATTCCATTTTCTCAGAATTTTTCCAACCCACTGCTTCAGGAACCTCCTTTTCCAGACTTGGAGTATACCTCAATTGTTCTCCACCACACCCCTCCTTTGTTTCTTGCTCAACATTCCTTTCAGCCCCATTCAACTCTACACTGTCCAGAACTGCAAAGCGATTTGTTGTGCAGTTTAACCCCTCATCAGACCTACTCTGCACCAAAATGGGAGATGTGTTCTGCTTTGTCACCACTACATCAGTAGAGCACTACCCCTGCTCACAGCCCCTTCCCATAAATTGGAATTCACCGTTTGTAGTATCCACACCCAAGCCATCAGCATGCAATTGCAGAATTCCAGCTTGTATAGTTTCAGAATCATGCACATTGAAATCTCCTAATTGCTTGTTAGCAGCAGCAACACAACTGGATTCCTTATTGCTGGATCCATCCAGACTTGCCTGTGTACCCGGGGTAGCAGCATTCATATTGATAACCACGTCCTTCCTCCCTTCCTCCACTGGCACATGATCCATATCAGCGGTTTCCATTGAATGTCCCTGCAACAGTCCCCCTACTATTGAAGTTTCCGCATCGAAATTCCTACTATTAAGCATCAGACTGGCTCCTCCATGCTGTAACTCTTCTGTAGTATCAGCCTTACCCATCTTTCCTGCAGAAACATCTGCGTTCGGGATAGGGCCCAGCCGTGAAGATTTCTTACGACAGTACTCAGAATCGTGGCCTTGTTTACAACATCCAGAGCAATATGGAATCCATGAATCATAAACAATTTTTTGAGCATACCTGTATTCTCCTTCAATTACAATCCATACTGTCGCCGGTGGGATTCGTGAAAGATCCATTTCAACACAAATTTTCACAGTCGAGGGATTCGACATGGAAGTCGTCCGCTGGTCGCAACAGATGAACCGACCAATGGAGTTGCCAATCGACCTCAGCAGCCCAGGGTTTTGGAACGGAAGAGGGAGTCCTGGGAGCTGAAGCCAGATCGCCGATTTGGGAGAATCACGTTTCATGTGATGCTCGAAGGACCATCTAAGGAGATGAAAAGAAAGCTCAGCAGAGACTCTTCGAACACTAGACCATGCCCTACCCAGGTCGTCTTCATCGGCAAAGAAGATAACGAGTTGTCGCGGACCCAAAATCCCTACCTTCGCATGATGCTTCAAACCCCAATCAACATTAACAATCCTGTCGAAATCTTCCACCAGAGGTCGCCGCCGCGCGAATCGTGCAATTAAAGTATTAGAGAGCAGCGAAGAGGCTTCCGAAAATTCACTTACCGTTACCGGAACGATGGGTTGGCCAGAGATCCATCCTGGGACCTTCGGGGTGACCTGTATTGCAGGGATGAAAAACCCCGCATCAGGAAAAGGCTGAGGAGAACACACCCTTGACTTAATAGAATCTTCATTCAAAGAGGAAGGAGAGGACCCCTCTCCCCCCGCTGCGGGAGGAGAGGCCACGACGGCCGGCATCAGCGCAGCCTAGGTCGCCGGGAATCGCCATCGAGAGCCTTCGGTCGTCGCCATCTTGTTTAATAAATTCCATCATATAAAGAGTAATATATTTGGAATAAAAGTTTTTTATAGGACTCACCTTGGGTATAGAATGGGAGAAAATTGTAATGAGGTATTGTTTGTAATCAGATTCAGAATGGATCTGATTAAAAACGTGATGATGATTTTCTGATTTATATTTCACATAAATGATAATTTTATTGGAGAAATTATGATGCAAGAATTATAGAATAATGTAGGAAAGTGGTTTTCTTGATCATAGCCAAATTAATCATATCAGGGAGGAAGAGAAGAAAGAGATGGTGTCGATTATATTCAGATTAATCTAATCTGGATGGAAAGAAAAAGGTTGATGAAAATCATATCTAGGATAATTCTTCTCAGAAAAATCATACCCAGGAAAATCATACTTAGCTTGATCGTATTCAGGGAAATTGTACTCAGAAAGATTGTACTCTTGACAATCATACTCAAACTATGAAGTAAATAAAAAAGTTAGAAAGAATGGAAAGTCAAGATACTTTACATTTTAAATATTATGATGATGAAGTTTTTCTCAAATGAATTCAAAGTCATGAAGGGATTCACGATACAGGAACAAGTTTTTGAAATAAGGAAGTAGTTGAAGTTGAATCTGTTGACACCAGTCAATAATATTCATCATACCATCCTACTTAGGAAGAATTATTTTTAGCAAACACAATTGGAAAAGGAATTGAGTTGTGGAAGATGAAAATCAAAATGACATAGATTTATCAACAATGTAGTCAACCATTTTAAAAGGGGTTTAATTACATTATTTAATTTTTAAATGAATCAAGAGAATTGGTGAATAAATGAGATGGATTTTTTATTGACGGGGAGCTTGAAATTTAAAGAGTGTTTTGTTTTCCATATTTGGTATAGGGCATTGTATTGAGAAAATCAGATTTAGCAATTGAAATTGAATTGGAAATTGAAAAGAAATTATGAATAAGATATGAAGATTGTAGAATAATTGAGAAGATTTTATAAGAGTTGACTAAGTCATAAATTCAACCAAAATTTAAGTGAAATCAAGATTTGGTGGAATTTGACTAAGCCGGAAATATTTTTGGATTCCTGCCAAAACCATCTATGGTTCACCTATATAAGGTGAGTGTACATTTCACTTTTATTGATATATATACTATTAACTACAAAAGAGAGAGATTATATAAGTTTTTAGAGTAAGTAATAAGTTTTTGTATTCACTTTTGTTGAAGAAGTTTTGATAGAGAAGTAAAAGTATAAGAGACAAGATCACAACATTTTATTCATTTGATCATAATATTTAGTGATTATTATATTTTTCTATTTACTGTAATAATTTTTTTAATGATATTCATATGATCATTATATTGGGATGAATAACCAGACTGGGAGAATCATTCCTAGAAGAATTGGATTGGGATAATCGTACCAATGAAAATCATACTGGGAATAATTGTACTGGGGAGAATCAGAATGGGAAAAACATACTGGGATAATCATACTGATTTTTCTTTACCAAAGTCTTGGAAGTTCTTATCATCTTCTAGGTAATAAATTGAATAATTTTTTTCTAAATAAAACATATGTTGAAATTGAAAATAATCACAGGTAACATAAGTTGTTACACAAACATTGTATTACCCTATTTTTACTAAGAGGTTTCACGTTTACTTTTCGATTATCTTCAAATCACTATAAGATTGAAAGGGAATATCATACTCATTGTAATCCAAGGATTTTTTTTCTAGTGGATGTTGTGGTATTGGACTATTTTCAAACCATACCAAAGAAGTGGCTATTCATATTGAATAGTGAGCCTCGTAAATAATTTTTTTTCATTGTTTGTGTGTTTGAATTGTTTTTAGCAGGGAAAATAATATTTAATAGAAGGTAAATTTTATTTCAATTACAAGGGAACATAAAATAAAAAGTATCACTGATTCACCCCCTCCCCCTCTTAGTGATACAATTATCCTAACTGGGTGTTGAAAAGTTGTATCAGAGCTAAAGGTTTCCTTCACTTATTCTTTACTGATGGATAATTTGAATTTTGTGAACAGTAAAGGTATTCCAGTCTTTGATGAAAATAATTATCATATTTAGAAAGATATAAAGTTTACATATATTATTTATATTGGATATGATGTTCTTGAAGCTTCAACAGAAGGGTTTCCGCCTATTGATTTTAAAGAACCTATTATATCTATTCATAATAAGAATCTAGAGAATGATGCAATGGCTAAGAATGATATATTATCATCACATTCTGAATGTGAATTCCTAAGGGTGAAATGTGTTTCTATAGTCAAAGGTATATGGGATAAATTGAAAAATATATATTAAGGAAACAAAAAAGTAAAGAAGTCAAAACTTCAAATCTGGAGATTAAATTATGAAGACTTTAAGATGGGTGAGTATGAAACTATTAGGGACTTATTTACCATGATAAATGGAATTGTTAGTACTATCATATATCTTAGTAAAAACTTGGATTATTACACAGTTTTTTTAAATATTTTGAGAATCCTTCCTGACAAGTTTGATGAAAAAGTTTCTTTATTAGATAACATAGATCCAAAAACATTATCTATTAATGACTTATATAGCACTCTCATCACTTATGAAATGAGAAGGGATAAATACATGAAGAGAAAAACAATGTTTTATAGAGAAATTTCTTTCAAGGATACAAATAAATAAATATAAAAAAAGATTATTATAAACGATTAATTTAGTGAATCTAATTCGAAAAATGATCTATGTAAAAATTTGGAATAAATTTTATCCTTGTTTTCTAAAAATGTGAGAAAATTTATAGGGAAATACCAAGGGAAACATCCCCTGAAATGTTTTAAATGTGGATCCTTTTGTCACTTTACAGCTAATTGTATTCAAAGAAAGGAAGAAGAATATAGTGATGAAGAATAATGAAATAAAATAATATCATAGAAGAAATAGGATGATAAAAGAAAATTTTATTCCATAGGGAACGATATAAAATTCTTAAAATCCAAAATAATATGTTTATTATCTAAATCTGAAGAAGAATAAGGTGGTGATGTTGAATCTGAAAATTTTGTTGAGTATGGTGTTGAAAATACTTTTATTAAAATGGTTAATGATGAAGAGTTTGGAAGAAATACTTTTGAAGAAGAAGAAACTCAACATCAATATCATTTCAAATAAGAGTTTAAAAAATGACTAAAGATGATTATAAGGATTGAAAATAAACACAAAATGTTGGAAGAAGAACCAAGAGTATTTCTCTGAGGAAAAAAGAAAGGCTGGAAAAAGAGATTGATGATTTGGATAAATCTATTTACTAATAAAAGAATCATAATGAGTATTTGGATGTGAAGCTCAAAGAAAAGATAAGAAGAGTTGGAACTTGTCCAATAAAAACTTTCAAAAGCTGAATAAAGAAATACAAATTTCAAAAAATATATCTCTAAATTTGGTGAATGTTTATGAAAAAATAAACCTAAGAAGGATTAATAAAATATATCTTCAAATTCTTAGAATAAATATGAAATTGTTTCTTAAAAGAAGAAATATTGGAAAGTTATGTATATGGTCAAGACCAAAAAATATGGAAATTTAGAAGTCTTAAAGAATTGTGAATCCAAAAATGTTTTTGAAGTAATCTAAATCTATATAATTTTCAAATACATATGGTTTTCATAAATAAGAAAAGAAAATTAAGATTCTGATTGGAAAAAGAAAGTCTAGTGGCTCTGAAAAGAAAGAGAAGAAGGTGACTAAGACATGTATTCAAAATTCTGACCAATATGGAAGTTTCAGAGGAAAATATTCTTTTTATGATTATTTCTAGTATTGTTGTGGATTTGTAAATGTGTAAAATATGTGTTGGTTTAACCAAAATATTAATATTATTCCAAAAGTTATTAAAGGAAAAGGTTAATGGAGAGTTGATTCCCTCAAAAGAATAATCCTGAGAAGGTTGTTTTGAAGAAACCAAATAAAGGTGGAGTAAGAATAAAAAATGGGTTCCAAAATTTGGAAAATATTTTTGAAAGAGGTGAACAACCTGGAAACCTTGTAAAAGGATGTATTGTTTTGTTATTGGAATAGAAAAAGATTCTTAACAATTCTCAAAATCCTATGGTGAAGAAAGAAAAGGAAGAAGAAAAATATCTTGTTATTGAAACATATTTGAAAGCTTCAAAATAAGAACAAACATGGATTATTAATAGTGTGTTTTATTCTCATATTATTAGATATTTGAATCTTTTAAATAATGTGAAATATTTTAAAGTAATAGTGACATTTTTCAAGGATAAATCCTTGAAAATCAAAGGTTTTGGATCAACCATCATTGGGAAAGAAAAGATGAAATATAAGAAAGGTTTGTATGTTAATGGCATGAAAAAAAATTATAATTGTTTCAAAATTATGTGATGTGGGTAACAAAATTATTTTCATAAAAGATGGATTTTTTTTTTTGAAAAGTTAAGAAGATAGAAAGATAATTAAAAGAGGCAAACGCACAAAATAATGTGAGTATTTCCTTAATTTCATTGATTATTTTACTTGAATTACTTGTGTTATGTATATGAAATATAAATCAGATTCTTTGAAAATGTTTAAAAGTTCCATAAGGAAAGTTCAAAAATAATGTGAGTATTTAGTGAAGAATTTTAGAACAGACAATGGTGGTGAATACAGAAGTGAATAATTAGAAAGTTTTCTTGAAAATCATAGAATTCATCATGAGTATAGTTCTCTATACACTCCTTAACAAAATGGATTTTCTGAAATAAACAATAGAAGTTTGGTGGAAATGGGAAGAACAACCATGTTACTTGAACATGGAATTTCTCATTACTTTTGGAGGGAAGCTATGAGTGTTATTGTTTATATTTAGAACTTTTTTTTCTACAGGGCTCATTCATATATGGCTCCATATGAATTGTTTTATGTAAAAACTCTAAGTTTTAAATGCTTTAAATTTTTCAGGATTCCATGTATTATAAAAAGTAAAGGTTGAAACTATAGAAAGTTTTAGAAGAAAAGTGAAGATGAAATATTTCTTGGATATTCTATAGAAGGAAACCAATATAGATGTTTCTACAAATAAATATGAATAATTTTTCATTCAACTTATGTGAAATTAATTGAAAATTCAAAACAAGATAAACATAATCAGGTATATGAGAAGGTTGAGAAATATTGTTTTTAAAACAATTCTAAAAAGGATACAAACAATTTAAATCATATCCAATAAGAATAATTGAACTCATTTATTTCCAGTGATGAGTAATATACTCTAAAATCTCATCCTAGTCTGAGGAAGCAAGTGGATTCTCAGAACATTATTAGTGATCAACACCAGAAGGTTCAAACAAAAAGAAAAACCAATTCCATTACACATACTTATTTTATTCAAGTGTTGATCCAAATGTTGTCAAAGAATCTTTTGAGCATTAAAAATGGTTTCAAGATATGAATTAATATTCGGATCAAAAGGAAATGAATGATACATGGGAACTCATACCCAATCCAAAAAACAAAAACATAATTGGTACAAAATAGGTTTTCTGGAACAAGATGAATGAATAAAGTAAAGTAATAAGAAAAAAAGAATGATTGGTTTGCAAAGGGTATTCACAAATTAAAGTTATTGATTTTGATGAAACCTTTGATTCTGTGAAAAGGTTAGAAATAATCAAAATATTTTTTTTATTACTACAGAATGAGGTTACAAGATATTTTAAATGGATGTCAAATCTCCATTCTTCAATGGTAATCTTAATGAGGAAGTTTATATTGAACAAACTTGTGGATTTATTTTTGGTAAATATGAAAGTTATGTGTGTATATTGAAAAATTACTTTTATGGGATAACAAAATATCTAAGGTAATGGTATTCCAAATTGGATACATTCTTAAAAAAGATGAGTTTTAGGAAAGGAAGAGTTGATAGCGATCTTTACATCAGATAAAGTCAAGAGTATTACCTAATTATAATTGTTTATGTTGATAACATTATCTTTGTTAGGAAGGATTAAAGAAGTTGTGAAAGGTTTGTTGAAGAAATGAAAAAGGTATTTGAAATTTCTATGCTAGGGGAAATGAAATACTTTCTTGCGTTACAAATACAACAAATTAGGGAATACATTTTTTGTCTCAAGAAAAGTATGCTAAGGAACTTCTTAATTGGTTCAGTATAGAAAAATCAAAACATGTTTCCACACCAATATTAGTGGGACTAAATTTATATAAATATGGAGAAGGAAAAGAAGTTGATCAGAAAGAATATCAAAATATGGTTGTAATTTAGTTTTATTTGACTTCCTCAAGACCCGACATTGTTTATGTTGTTATGTTATGTGAATGATCTCAATGTTATCCAAAAGAATCACATTTATTTACTGGAAAAATATTTCTAAGATACATCAAGAGAACAATATAAATTGGAATCAAATATAACAGCTTATATAATATTGATTTGTTTGGGTATTCAAATTCTGATTGGGAATGATATATTAATGATAGAAGATCCACATCTAGTGGAGTTTTCTTTATGGGAAAGTATTGTGTTAGTTGTCATTCAAAGGAACATAATTCAATAGCTCTCACTATGGATGAAACTTGGTTTTTTTTCTTCCACTCAAGCCACTACTCAACTTATGTGGATGAAAACTCAATTGGAATATTTATGTTTTGAATTGAAGTTACCCTTTCTCTTGGGTTGTGATAATCAAAGTAAAATCAATCTCAATGGGAATCTAGTTCAACGTTCTCATTAAAAATATATTGATATCAAATATGATTTCAACAAATAGCATGTGGATAAAAATTAATTGAAGTTGGAATATGTTTTGAAATCCGAAAAAGCTGCTGACATTTTCACAAAGCCTTTACCGAAATAGTCCTTCTCTAAACTGAGGTTGAACATGGGTGGTCCAACATCTTTCTATTAAAGGTTGAGGTATGTGTTTCAATCCCCTCTCTCATCTTACCTTTGGGTTGTATTTTCAAGTGGGATAATTGTTTCATAAATCAGTCCTTTTATATTTCATATAAAAAGTGGGATTTGTGGGTAAGCTATGAATTCATCATTGTATTATGAGTAAACTATTCAAAATTTTTGTTAGATTGGTTGTAGGAAATTAATTTTATTGTTTTCTAGGAAAAAAGAATAGATGGGGAATGGAAGTTAGGGAAGAGAAGCAAGGGAAGAAAGATGTAGAAGATTTTCATAATCACTAATTTTGTAAAACATGGTTTTCTTGTTAATAATTCTTGTTTCTTATAATGAGTTAGCTCACATAGGATTAGAATTGTTGAAAATGATCCATTTCTGGAGGATACAAAGTTCAGTGATTTATGGACCTTGGTTGGCAAAAAAATCCAAATGGGTATATCGTTAGGACCAAGCTGATGATGAAGGTGTGTGTTTTCAAGGGGTTTCTATTGTTGTTAAGAATGTTTGTTTGAAGAAAGGAAATTACCTCCCTTTGTATTTAGTTTAAAATTGGACTTATAAATTGCTTTCAAAAAAATCAGACTCACTCTGTTAAATAAATTCCATCATATCAAGAATAAACTATTTGGGAGAAAGGGTTTTGATAGGAATCTCCTTGGGTATGGAATGGGAGAAAATTTTCATGATGTATTGTTTGTAATCAGATTCCAAGTGGATATGATAAAAAAATGATGATGATTTGTTGATTTATATTTCACATAAATCATAATTTTATTAGATAAATTATGATTCAAGCATGATGGAAGAAAGGGGAAAAGAGGTTTTCCTGATCATGCCTAGATTAATTGTATCTAAGTGGAAGAGAATAAAGATATGTTGTTGATTGTATTCAGATTAATCAGATATAGATGGAAAAAGGATGTTTAAAATAATATATAGGCTAATCATTCTAAGAATAACCACACCCGGGAAAACCATACTCATCTTGATCGTATTTAGGGAAATTATACTCTAAAAGATCATACTCTAGACAATCATACTCATGATGTGAAGGAAAGAAAAAAGCTGGAAAGAATGGAAATTTATGATACTTTACATTGAAAATTTGATGATGCTGAATTTGTTCTCAAATAAATTCAAAGTCATGAAGGGATTCATGATATAGGAAAAATTTTGTGAAAGAAGGAAGTGGTTGAAGTTGAAGTTATTGACACTGGTCTATCATATTTGGCATACCATCGTACTTAGGTAGAATTGTTTTTAACAAAGACCTATGTTAAAGTAATTGATCTAAGGTTGATGAAAATCATAAGGAAATAGATCAATAAACAATGCAATCAACCAATTTTAAAAGGGTTTAAATTAATTTTTTATCTTTTCAAATGAATCAAGAGAATTGTTAAAGAAAATAGATGGATGTGTTGTCATGGGGGAGCTTGAAATTCAAAGAGATTTTTGTTCTGTCCTTTTGGTATAGGTAATTTCATTTTGAAAATAAGATTCCAAAATTGAAATAATACTAGAAATTTAAAAGAAATTATAATGAAGAGATAAAGATTGTATAAGAATCAATAAGACTCAATAAGTGTTGAATAAGTCATAGATGCACCTGTAATTTAGGTGAAAATAATATTTGGTAGAATTTGGATAAAATGGAATGATTTTAGGACTCCCACCAAAACCATCCATGGGTAACCTATATAAAATTATTTTACTTTTCCCTTTTATTGATAGATATACTATTAATTACAGAAGATAGAGAAGCTATGAGTTTTAAAGATAAGAATAAGTTTCTGTAATCACTTTTTTTGAAGATATTTTTATGGATATATAAAAGGAGAAGAGACAATATCACAACATTGTATTCGGCTGATCATCATATTCAGTGATTATCAAATTCAGTTGTTTACAATATTCGTCTAGTCAATAATATTCAGTTGATCATCATGTGGGTCTGAATAATCAGATTGGGAGAATCATACCTAGAATAAAAATACTAGGAGAATCGTACCAGTGAAAATCATACTAGTAAGAATCATACTAGGAAGAATCAGAATGGAAAAAACATACTATGAAAATTGGACTGAGTTTTCCTTAACAAATTCCAAAAAGTTTTTATCATCTTCTGGGTAAGAAATCTAATAATATTTTTTCAAAGAATACATTTTTTGAAATTGAAAAAAATCATAGGTAACATGAGTTTTTTCGAAAACTTTATATTACCTTATTTGTGCTAAGAGGGTGCACATGTAATTTTGGATTGTCTTAAAAGTACTACATGAGTGAAATGAAATATTCTACTCAGTATAATCCAAGGATTGTTTTCTAGTGGATTGTGTGGTATTGGACAATCTTCAAACCATACCAAGGAAGTAGCTATTCATATTGAATAGTGAACCTTATAAGTACTTTTTTTCATGTGGATGTGAGTTTGAATTGTTTTCTACAAGGAATAGAATCTTTAGGAGTAGAAGAAGGTTGTTTCAATTATAAGGGAACATAAAATAAAAATTATCATTGATTCAACCCCCCCTCTCTCAGTGATACAATTATCTTGATTGGGCACTTAAATTGGAGGGACAACTTATTGGGTGAGTGATTCATCATTTACAAGGATCACAAGAGTCTCAAATACATATCCACAAAGAAAGACTTTAATTTGAGGCAGCATGGGTGGGTGTAATACCTGAAATCACTCAACATTGAGATAAAAAATGGCACACGAGTTAGGAAGGTCTTGCATATAAGAGATTGTGTGACTTCATGGTGTTCCCCATTATATCATCTCAGACAGAGACACTCGGTTCTTTATTCTGGAAGTGAGTGCAAAACACACTAGGTTCAAAGGTTCTATTGAGTATATCATATCACGTTAAGGTCGATGGGTAGTCCAAGATGATTATACAATAGTTAGAACATATTCTTCGGGCCTTCATCCTTGATTTTTGAGGTTCATGGGAAAGTCATAATCTTATGGTTGAGTTTACTGGAAAAAAATCTTCTAAGAAAAAATTAAAATGGATCCATATGAGGTTATTTATAGTGGTCCATGTTGTTCACTTCTTTACTAGATAGAGGTAGTTAAGGAAGCTATTCTGGTTCCTCATCTCATTTAATATACTTTAGAGAAAGTCAAATTGTTTCAAAATCTTATAGATCATCTTAGTCTAGGAAGAAGTCTAATACTAATCGCCACCACAGACCTTTGCAGTTCAAGATCCATTGGGTCTTTCTTCATGTATTGCTTAAATTGGGTCATAAATGAATCATGGTATAGGGAAAGTTATCACCTTATTACATCAGGCCTTTTGATATAGTAGATAGAGTTGGACAGGTAGACTATTGGTTGTTGTTACCTCAGAGGTATCATTCCATGCATGATGTTTTCCACATATCGTAGATTCAACGGTGTCATTTTGAACCATCCTCTTTGTTTGACCTCAGGTATATTAAGCTAGAGGAGGATTTTCCTTTCGAAGAGCATCAGATATGTATCATTTATTAGAGCATTAATTATCTCTGATGAAAGCTAGTTCCTCTGGTCCATGTGTTGTGTAATCATAAAAATTAATATGAAAAGACCTAGGATTGAAAGGCCGATGTATTTGTGTAGTGATTGAAACTTCTCTCATGTGACATCTTACCACCCTTGGAAGGGAATCTTGGGATGAGTTTTCTTAAGTAGGGTAGTTTTTAATGTCACAACTTTTCTCAATGTTATAGACCATTAATTTTTTGGTTCATTTTTTTATCCATAATAATGATGCTAAGTAAGTCAAGGAGGTTTCAAGGATTTTTTGGATTTTTTGGATCCTAGAGCCTATAAGTTTTGAGAAACATATTAGAACACATGTTTAGTAGAAACCATGAATCCCAAAACACATTTTTTTCCCAAACCATGAGGTTGAAAAGAGTGGTGTGTTGGGGGATGCATAGTTAGTCTGTAACCATGAAACCCCAAGTGCACACCCATGTGAGGTTTCAAGATTTTGGGGCAGTGGCATTTCACACGGTCTGCACACGGTTGTCCAAATGTTTCACCTACTCGTATGGGGGTCTTCCTTGATATAAAACATGGCACACGATTGGAATAGGATTTGTCCAAATGTGTGACCAAACTGTGAACCCCTTCTTGTGTGGGTGAAATTAAAAAAATCCCTTAAAGTTTTTTTAATTCATCCACTTCTTTCTCCTCTCTGACTCTATCATTTATCTCATCCTCTTCCATGCCTGAGATCTTTCCTCCCCTTTTCATTGGGATTTTTTAACTTCTCTCTATTGGACTCCAAATATCTCATCATAGGATCCATTTGAAATTTCTTAGTAATATCTATGATCCTATCCCTTATTTTTATCTTTTATTTCATCCTCTTTTGCACTATTTATGTGTGACTACTTTTTCCTTATTTTATGTACATTGGATGATGTTTCTAATTCCTTCTGTTATAGATTGATACAAGAGTTAACAATAGATGAGTGGAGTGATACAACATTGTGGTAGGTGTTATAGGTATTTAATACCAATTTTTTCACTTTTTAAATGACTCACCATTGTTTCATGCACTGGACCCTTCCAACAGCACTTCAAATGTGTCTAATAAATTAATTTAATGGGTTACTCATGTCGTTTGTGACCGTACTCTATGATGAAAACCATCTACAGGTTGGTCATCTTGTCATTTTCCACCCCTTGGTTATTCCCTCCTTAATGGCCTAAATTTCAATGTTTGATATTGTTAACCACCATGTTTGTGTGTGTTTTACCTTGTTTTAATTCCATAAACATTAAAAATGGATTAATATGAATGGTGAACCATGAGTTAGGCCCCTTGGAAATGCCCAATCCCTCATACCTATTAACTGGTCTCATAAATTATAATTGAATTCTTATTATTGATATTTCACTTTAGATTACACATTCCGTATATTTTATTGCTTATGCTTGATCCCAATTTCATTTCCTTAGGTGTGTGATTTGTGCCTCATTTATTGCACAATATGCTTATGCCTAGTGCCTTGTGCTAAATTATTTATTCCATGATTGATGGGTTGAATTTTATAACATGGATATCTTGGTTATATTGTGATGTTGAGATTATTATAGATGACATGTGGTTGTATATTATATTCCATGTGATATGTGTTGTGGTTTATATTCTCACATTTCATAGGCTAGGAGAGAACACGAGTCCCAATTTAAGGATGTCATGGATGTACTTTCTAGGTTCGTTTTGGATCTACTTGATTCACCAGGAGTGATACTTGGGTTATCCATGTATGGGATCTCTACGTAGATAATTTATACTAGTGAGTTACACTAATTACCTAGGGGAGAAACCATGGATAGACTCATTGGAAAGATGTCTACAGCATGCCTCGGGTGATACCTAGATCCCTATGTGAGATACTTGGTATGGACTCAGAGTTCACCGGGCCATGAGTGATATAAGAGATTACCTTAGGGGTTGTCTTGGACAAACTCATTGGTATTGGTTATATCGAAGGCTCCTATAGAAACCCTTATTATTCTTTATAGATCACCTTGTACTGGCTCAGAACTCTATCATTGGATTTGACAGATGTATTGTTTGTTTCATATGTGATGTTTCTTATTTATATTATGAAAATTATTATATGATGTTAATAGGATGTGACCACCAAGAAAAATTATAATCTTGGTATTTTCCTATATTTGTTGCTTTATTTATGATGGCCTATATATTTACCATATCAATCGTACAAGTACCTTGGTTCATACATCAGTCTTAGGAAAAAGTAGGGGGTATCAGTCGGTTTTCCATTTAGGAACCCAAAATAAAGGGTTTATTTATTTATTTCCATGTTTTATTTATTGTGGCACATAGTTAATTTATTTATTGCATGAAATTGATTTTCCTAGACATTACGGGGGGAATCCTTCTGAGATTGTATCTCACACGCTACTTGGGCCACCAATGGTACCCAAGAAGATTCCATGTTTATAGTTATGGATTAAGGGAAGCATGTGGATTATGATGTTTGATTCTAAGCATTATTATAGAGTATGGGAGTATAGGACATATCCTATACTCGAGATTCTTATTGTATTAGTTTTGGGTCTTTTTTTATTTTTTTATAGCATGTAGTATGTTATTGTATCGTCAGTTCCTCATGTACTATATTTTTGTGTAGCATGATCATCATTATCATTGGAATCTATTATTTATTCACCTTTTTCTTGTTTACTTATATTTCATGGTTTATTTACATTATTTCCACTCTTGTATGTTTCTCATTTTTTTCTTATAGTATTTATAATATATATTTTTCTACTATTATCACTCTGATATATGAGGTCATAGTCTCCCCATGGACACACCCTAGTCACTCACTGCTTGTCAGAATCCTCTAGCATATGGGGTGTCATGCTTGAGGTCTTGTGTCCCACCATCTCAGGGAACTGTCAAGTCGTACCCATTACGGGATAGTACATCCTGATCATCAAATCATTCCACCATTACCATTCACTAGGATAAAAAGAACATAATAGGAAACCAAGAAGGTATTGGATCCATAACTAGACCTTGAGAGAGAAATATTGCCAGATATTCTTCTTCATATCTTTATTTATGTTATTTTAATTTTTTTCTCATGTATGTGTAGCTAAACTGATTAGGGGACTCAGGAAGTGATGAACTAATCATCTTTTTATCCATTATTCTCTTGTTGAAAATTTTTTCAGTACAAATTTATTTTTGGTTTTCTTTTATGTTCAATTATGAGCATCAATTTTCACTACCCAATAACCGATAGGTGAGGCTAGTGAATCATTTCACTTTAGACCATTGACTGAAGAACCAAAAATAGGAAAAGACTAATTCACTTTTTCTCCATATTTAATAGATTAATTCAACGGTTAAGATTGAAAGATAGAAGCTCAAAAAGAATTGATGATCTATACTGATCCATTGAAATGATATCTCAGTGGATTATCCCCATTTTTATTAGCATTGAATGATTTTATGAATTCAGTTAAGATTGAAGAACATCATTTTTATCATTTCAAAGTAGCTCTAGGACCCTAAATAATCGATTGACTACCATACTCTACATTTTTTATTCTCTATGTATCACTCTACACATTCCATTTTAGATATCCATTTTAAATTTTTTATTTTAGTTTTTGTTTCATTTTTTCTTGTTTTGGTTATTTTTGTCACTAGAACAACATAAGTCATTCCATGTGGTTCGAGACCCTTCTTACCACTACACAAGTAGTAATTGAATTTTATAAATTTTAAATTTGTGTGATTCAAACAACACCACAGAAAAATTTTGGAACCATTTCCAAGGAAGGAATGTATGACCAAGTCAAAAAAACAACATAAAATTACATAACAAAAAATAGAAAATAAAAAATAAAAAATCTAAAAAAAATAAAAACTATACAAAACAATAAAATTTTCTTTTTTTGAAACTGTATTCACACAAGTTCATCTAATCAAGAACTTGAAACACCAATTAAATAAATCAACCAACATTATTCTATACCTAAAAACAAAGAAAGTTAGAAATGGAATGTAACGCCCCGACCCTAGTTACCCAGAGTCGTTGCATTATTACATAAAATTTGCATGATCATAAAAGATCAAGTCTCGAAAGACCGATTAGTATAGTATCTTTAGAAACACTAGATATATTCATAAGTCTTACATTAAATCATAAAGTGAAAAAAAAACTACAACAACATCTTGTCTTCAGATCCCCTCATAATATCCCTATAGGTTATTCATAAAATACTTCTTCACATCCTGGGAAAAATAAAACATTGAAAGGGGTGAGCTTAGATGCTCAGTAAGGATAACAGTATAGTAGAAACATTCGTAAATAAACAAAAATATTTAAGTCAATGTATAACTAAAACAAAATCCTTTTAAACTTGAAATTTAGAATAATATGGAAAAGATAAAATAGAATAATGTCATTTACTTATTCACATGGATATTATACTAGTCGTATAATCACATGCAATATCAATAACCACTTTCATAATAATGGAATTCATAATTCTAGGCTATCATAACCACATAGTCAAGGCCTTGTGCCAAGACTAAAAATACGATTTTTCCAAGGCCTTGTTCCAAGACACTATTTTGTCTCATGAGACATACCGATGCATCAAGGAGCTATAACGGGCTCCACCCGTCACTTACTAAGTCCAATGCATTCCTCATATGAACAGGTTTAAACATAACATAAACATTAGTATTAAAACTAGCATACGAAATGTTAATACTTTATCCATAAACCATGAATGGTATAAAAATAATACATATACAGTCAAACATATCACAAAAACTGCAATACAATATGGAAGTTTTGTATCATAATGAATCAACTTCAAAAAAGCTTAAAATCCATCAAAGGATGTTGACATAGATAAAATCAAAACTATTTGAGAGAAATATATCTTTTTTTGAAATAATTTAAAAGTCACATATTTATAAAATAAAACATTTACTTTCAAAATATTCTTATAAGATTTTCAAGGAAGCTTCTACGATTTTATAACGGCGGAAAAGAGCTGCACCCACCGTATAAGTTAAAAAGGACATTCTTACCTTAATTTTTTCGAAAAGGTTAAAAAGGACCTTATTTGGAAAACAACAGAAAGATTCATTTATAAAAATCTTATAAAAATTCAAAAAAAGTTATAAATGACTTTAACCCATAGTCTATAAAATAGTAATAATGTTTTGAAATACCTTTTTAAGAAGCATGGATGTGGATGATATAGAGGTCCCAGTAGATAATTACGTATAAACAACCTCAGATAATGAAGAGATTGTAAAATAAACCCTTACCTTGTACTTTTCCTTGGTAGAGGGTAGTTAACCTCATGTATAATAGTTAAATCATTTTTATTATAAAAGAATCATATTCCTAAATATGATACCATATATGATCTTTTAATATTGCTTTGTTAATAATATTTTAGTATTATTGTCATTTCCGGTGCTCACTTACTCGTTTTCTTTTATATGTTTTGTTACATAATTTTTGTTAGTTATTCATAGGTTGTATCTTATTCATATCCAGAATGATATCACGTCCTTAAACATTACTTTTAATCATCAAATGAGAATTATTCTTGAATGGATATTATGGGGAATGAATCTCATCGCGTTCGTAGAGACGGCAGTCCGTACGTACACACGAGCGACAATATCATTATTTTGATATTAAAATCATATATAATTGGTTGTTATATCATATATACAGAATCATTATAATGTTATATTTATTATTTACTTCAATTAAACATCATTATCATACCCATACAAATAATAATGTTTTGAATAACAATTAAACCACGACATGGAGACGGTAAGCTGTACGCACGCACGTATGGTGACATGACCTTCAAAGGATGGATAGAATATTGAATATGGTTGTACCATATTTATAATAACATCATAGTATATAGAAGATATTGGAGTTATTATTTTAGAATGTAAATAACAAAGAAAGAAGAAGTGGAAGAAGAAAGGAACTTGAAAGAGGGTGGTGAAAACATTACCTGTTCTTCGGGTTCTTCCTATTGATTTTATCAAAATGGCTCTTTAGGTTCGCTTTCTGATCAAACTAGGTTGAATTGAGGGAAGTTGAGAGGATATTTGGTCTAGGTTTGGCTGAACCAAAATGCTTTGAAGGTATGAAGAATTGGTTAGAAGTGGTGTCCTTTTATAAGGGGGAGGAGGGTCTCTTTAGGAAAAACTTAAAGTATTATTTTATAATAAATTAATATTCGATTTATAATAGCTCCAAACTAATTTATTTAAATTTCAAGGTTGGTATGGGTCGAAAAAAACTCAACCAATAGGTTTTATAAAGGTTTGGGTCACTATATTAACTTTATCTTTTAGATTTAACTCTTAGTTAATTAGTTTGACATTTACCATGTCTCTTGGTATTTTTATATTATTTGGTTAATAAACTTACTATAAAATACCAAGAGAACCCCAAGTGGCTCATTAATGACATACCTATCATAATATAAGTCCTTTGGGCAAACCATAGATTTTTAGAAATTTGATATCAATTAATAATATAATATTTGTTTTAAAAACTCTTTTATGTAAATTTTGAAACTATTGGGTTTTTTTTTGATAAATTCATAAAAGCATTATTACTTCGAATAAAATTCATATAACAAATAATAATGTGTCATATTAACCTATAAAAGTACCGGAATCTATAAAAAGTCTCAAATTACATTTATTTGGATATTTATAATATCAATTATTTTAATATTTCATTAATTAGGTAATTACTGCATCACCGTTGTGTCATAAATAAATTAAATTATTTAATGTATAAAAATTATAAATAAAATAAAATTATGTAGGAAATCATTTATCTTCCTTATGAATATTTATAATCGAATTTATCTTATGTATAACCCTATATTAAAAATGTTTTTGTTATTAAACATTGATTTTAACTCTTTTAACTTTTCTTTGAATTAAATAATAATAAATTTCCTAATCTAATCCATGTGGACCAAAAAGGTTCATATTTTATTCCAAAGGATGTTTTTGGTCGAATTATACTTATCCAATATAATTAGGACATGTTTTAGGGTAATAATAATATCATTTTTACCCTTAATTACCCTATTAACTTTTAACCCTGGTAAATAAAAGTAAAAAGTTACTATTCACCAAAAATTATTTTTATCTTATTGAACCACTTTTTACTCATTGATATTAACTGTGTATCTTATATTTTTAAGATTCCACTCACAGAAGCGGTAAAATTAAGTTTTATGTGACTTTGTAAATTCTCCTAGGAGATAGGTAAAAGACGGTGAAAAGTTCAACAAATTTTTTATATATCTAAAATTATTAAAAACAGAATTCAATGGATTACATTGAACTTATATAGGTATTATGTATCTATTTTGGTGTAAAATTAACTTAAATAAAATAAATAATTATTTAAATAAAAATTTGGTTTTAAACTATAACTCAGTGTTTTTCACTATTCATCAAAAATGGAAAGTTTTCAGAAAAATACCAAAATTTCACCCTAGGCTAATTTTGATATTCCAAATACAAAAATGAAGTCCATTTTGAAAGATAAAATTTATAAAATTTCAAAAAGTGGGTATTACTATTCATATCAGCTAGTTTGATTAGTTGTGGTGTCTTAGAACTCAAAGTTGCGTACAACACATGCTAATATATTATTCAAAGAGAAGCGTACTGTGGAAGATTGGGGTGTTACATTCTCCCCTCCTTCAAATAATTTCTTCTTCGAAATTTCCAGAATACTACCACATGAAAAGACTCGGGTGGTTCTTTCTCATAATTTCCTCGAGTTCCCACGTTGCCTCTTCCATCTTATGGTTTCTCCATAGAACTTTTTCCAGATGAGTCATACGGTTTCTCAGCACTTGTTCTATCATATCAAGAATCCGGGCAGGCTCTTTGCAATAATACAGATCGGGTTCCAGTTCTAATTACTCATAGGTGAGTACATGCGTTGGGTCAGGGATGTATTTTCTCAGTAGTGATACGTGGAACACATCGTGAACTTTGGAGAGATTTGGCGGGATTTCCAAATGGTAAGCTACAACCCCAATTCGTTCTATAATTTTGAAAGGTCCAATGTACCTGGGACTTAATTTACCTTTCTTACTGAAATTTATAAATCCCTTCCATGGAGATACCTTCAAGAAAACATGATCTCCTACCTGAAATTTCAAATCCTTCCTTCGGTAATCGGCATAGCTCTTCTGCCTACTTTGAGCTACTTTGTTGTGGTTTTGGATTACCTTCTCCTTTTCCATCATTTCCTCCACTAGTTATGGGCCTATTAGTTTTCTTTCACCAACGTCATCCCAATAGGTTGGTGTGCGACATCTCTTTCCATATAATGCTTCATATGGTGACATATGAATACTTGAATGGAAGCTATTGTTATAGGAAAATTCCACCAAAGGTAAATATTGATCCCACATACCCTGAAAGTCAAGTGATAAAGATCTCAACATGTCTTCTAAGGATTGAATAGTCCATTCTGATTGTCCATCAGTTTGGGGGTGGTAAGCAGTGCTCAAACGAAGTTCAGTATCCGAGACCATCTAAATACTTTTCCAGAATCTTGAAGTAAAATGTGTATCATGATCAGAAACAATTGATAGGGGTACTCCATGAATTCTAACAACTTCATTAATATATAGTCTTTCTAGACGTTCAAGAATTACATCTTCTCTTATAACAAGAAAATGTGCTGACTTGGTAAGACGATCAACAATGACCCATATTGCATTGTTCCTTATAGGAGTCTTTGGTAGTACCATGATAATGTACAACGTAATATTATCTAATATCCACTCAGGTATGGGAAGAGGTTGCAATACTCCTCCAGGTTGTTGCCTTCCAGCTTTCACTTGTTGACAAACCATACATCTTGACAAAAAATCAGCAATCTCCCTCTTCATGTTGTCCAACCAAAAATGTTCCTTCAAATCTCTATACATTTTGGTTCTCCCTGGGTGTATAGAGAAATTGGAACTATGATCATCTTCCAACAATTCCCTTTTTAGATCAGGTTTATTGGGAACACAAAGCCTCTTCCCAAATTTCAAAATTCCACCTTCATACACAAAGTCACTCAATCTCCCATCATTCACAGCTTTAATCTTCTTTTGAAATTATTCATCATCAGTCTGAGAACTCTTTATCTTTTCTAGTAAAGATGGTTTGGCAACCATTTGAAAAAGTATTGATGTTTCACCTTACATGGTAATTCCCATATCCATCTTCACTAGATCCATGAAAATATGATCCCTTTCAATTCTCATCACGTTCAAAACCCCATGATCCTTTCTTCTCAAAGCATCTGCCACCTTATTTGCCTTCCCTGGGTGTTAGTGTATCATCCAATCATAATCCTTGACTAGTTCAGGCCATCTCCTTTGCCTCATGTTGAGTTTTTTCTGTGAGAAAATATACTTCAAACTCTTGTGATCAGTATAAATCTCACATTTTTTACCATAGAGATAGTGTCTCTAAATCTTCAATGAAAATATTACAGCAGCTAACTCAAGATCATGGGTAGGATAGTTTTTCTCATGAATTTTCAGATGTCGTGATGCATAGGCAATAACCCTATCATTCTACATAAAGACACAACCAAGTCCTTTTTTTCAAGCATAACTGTAAATAACAAACCCATCATTACCCGATGGTAAATTAAATATAGGAGCATTGACTAATCTTCACTTTATTTCTTAGAAACATTCTTCACACTCTTTTTTCTAAATAAATTTAACCCATTTACTTGTGAGATTCATTAATGGGTTAGTCAATCGGGAAAAATTCTGGAGGAAATATCGATAATTACCTGCTAAACCAATAAAACTGCGTACCTCGGTTATACTCATTGGTGCTGGTCATTCTTTGATTGCTCTTATCTTAGAAGGATCAACAGAGATTTCATCCTTATAGACAATATGGACAAGAAAATAAATCTCCTGAAGCCAGAATTCATACTTTCTAAAAATCTCATATAATTCATTTCTTCTTAGAATCCTCAATATAATGTGCAAGTGATTTTCATGATCTTTGTAGCTTTTGGAGTATACCAAGATATCATCAATAAATACCACTACAAATTCATCAAGATATTCCTTGAAAACTCTATTCATTAGATCCATGAAAACATAGGGTGAATTAGTCATCCCAAAAGGCATTACTATAAACTCGTAAGGCCTATACCTGGTTCGAAATACTGTTTTCGGAATTTCTTCCTTCTTCACACACAACTGATGATATCTAGATCGAAGTTCAATCTTTGAAAAGTATTGAGATCCATGCAGTTGGTCAAATAAATCATCAATTCTAGGTAGGGGATACTTGTTCTTTATTGTTATAGCATTGATTTCCCTGTAGTCGATACATAACCTCATAGATCCATCTTTCTTCTTAACAAAAAGGACAGAAGCTTCCCATGGAAAAACACTAGGGAGAATAAATCCATTATTACTCAATTCCTCTAGTTGTTTATTTAGTTCAACTAATTCCACAGTTTCCATTCTATAAGGGGACTTTGATATGGGCCTTGAACTAAGAATTAAATCAATGGAAAACTCAATTTCTCATTCTGGAGGATGTCCAGGTAAATCTTCCAGAAACATATCTACATATTCTTTCACAATAGGTATGTCCTCTATTTTAACATTCCTTTCCTCTCCCACAGTTATTTCATTCTCTTCCTCCCCAATAATTGAATTTAGTTGAGCTACTGGGGGTGGATCTAGATAAGAATTAGGTGGTGGTGATTCTGCTCTAAAGATAAGGTGTTCCTTATCATCATCATCAAAAATAGTAACCTACTTCTTATTACATTAAATCTTCACATCATGGTTCGAAAGACAATCCATACTGAGGATTATATCAAACTCAATCATAGGTATGATGATGTGATCAACAGATAAAGAATATTTATATGCTCTAATGGGGACTGATTTACAAAACTTTGTTGCAATGATACTTCCCTTAGGAGTTTTTACTAACAAATACCTTGTTAAATCAAATTGTAAATATCTAATTTTCATAGAAAACTGGAAAGATATGAAATAATGCGATGATCGAGAATCAAATAAATCGTTTTCTAAACTTGAGAAAACCATTAAACTACCTACCACCACGTCTTTTGGAACTTCTACCTTAGCAGTAGTGATAAAATAAGCTTGGCCTTGATCCCTTGGCCTTTTATGAGGTAAGTTCCCCTAATTCTTAGGACATTCATTTGAAAAATATCCCATCTCCCTACAATTGTATCAATGAACATCGGTAGATTATTTCTTCCCTTTGCAATCACGAGCTTGGTGGCCTTTTTCACCACACTTGTAATAGACTCCCATTCCCTTCAAGAAAGTACCAGGGTGTTTCTTCCCACATTTACTACAGGATGGATATTCAACTTTTCCCTTCTTACCCTTATTTCCATTTCCAGAGTGATCATCAGATCTCTTATTCTCTTTCTTTTCTTTAAAGTCATAAGACTTAGAGAATTTCTTTTCTGTCTTGATAGAACATGAGACAATATCTTCGTATGATGAGAAGGATTGTGAGACTAATGCTCAACGAAGAAATGGTTTTAAGCCATAAAAGAAATGATCAATCTTACTCCTTGTATTACGTATATAATTTTCTGAATGCCTCACTAACCTTGTAAAGTTAGCCTCATACTTTGTGACATTCTCATCCTTCTTTTTCCTCAGACTCAGAAATTGTCTTTCCATATCTTCTTGATGGTCACGAGGAAATTATTTTTATAATAAAATCTCTTTAAACTCCCTCCATTCCAAATTTGATACTTCATCATCTTACTTTGTGTTTTGAATCAATAACCACCATTGGTCAGCATCTCCAGTGAGGCGGTAAACTGTCATGATAACTTTTTCCCTTTCACTACTCCACAGGGCATGAAATATTTTCTCTAAGGTATTTATCCATTACTCAGCTACTAATAGATTTGTACTCCCATTTAATTTTGGTGGTTGTTGCCTCATGAAGAGATCTAACATTGATCCTCCATGCTACGGATTAGGGTTCTCCATACGGGTAAGGCTATTATTCATAACCTGAGTGAGTTGTCCCAATATGGTGATTAGCTAATCAGCACCAGTTGCATCACCATATCCACTATAACTATCTTGAGCAGGAGGGAAATCCCTACATGGAGTGCGTGCATTGATACGGTTTCCATTCCTTCCACTAGGCACCATTTCTAAACAATGGGATTAGTTTATGAATCATACTACATAAATCCAAACTTGTAAAACACTTAACATAAATTAAACAGTTTATGGATATAATCCATAATCATAAAAAATGTTTTCTTTGAGGAATTATATACTCATAAACCCTTCATAATGGTTTGTAAAGAAAATAATAATTATCCTAAGCATATCCCCCGGGAGTGTCGTAACCAAGAGTGCAGCAATGATCGTTGTCGTGCACCAGTTCCAGTTCGAGTCTAGCTCAAAGTGGTGTTTTTGGGTTTTACCCCTAGGTACATATGTTCCAGAGCCTCCTCTACCTTCTCATATCCAGAAAGGGATTTATTGATCAGAAAACTCACAAAATCTCTACAATACCAAAATTCAAGGATGTTCTTCTATACTAATCCTAAAATTCTATCTTAGGCCTATGTTCTCTAATCAGAGTTTATCTAAATCTATCTTCCAAGGTTTTTACTAAACCTCCCACTGATACCAAATGTAACACCCTGACCCTAGTTACCCAGAGTCAGTGCATTATTACATAACATTTGCATGATCACAAAAGATCAAGTTTAGAAAGACCGATTAGTTTAGTAGCTTTAGAAACACTAGATATATTCATAAGTCTTACATTACATCATAAAGTGAAAAAAAACTACAACAATATCTTGTCTTCATATCCCCTCATACTATCCCTACAAGTCATTCATAAAATACTTCTTCATATCCTGGGAAATATAAAACATTGAAAGGGGTGAGCTCAGATGCTCAGTAAGGATAACAATATAGCAGAAAATTTCATAAATAAACATAAACATTTAAGGTAATGTATAACTAAAACAAAAGCCTTTTAAACTTGAACTTCATAATAATATGGAAAAGTTAAAATGAAATAATTTCATTTACTTATTCACATGGATATTTTAATAGTCGAATAATCACATGCAATATCAATAACCACTGTCATAATAATGGAATGCATAATGCCAGACTATCATAAACACATAGTCAAGGCCTTGTGCCAAGACTACAAATAAGATTTTGTCAAGGCCTTATGCCAAGACACTAGTTTGTCTCATGAGACCTACCGATGCATTGAGGAGCTATAGTGGGATCCACCCATCACTTACTAAGTCCAATGCATTCCTCATATGAACAGCTTCAAACATAACATAAACATTCGTATTAAAACTAGCATACGAAATGTTAATACTTTATCCATAAACCATGAATGGTATAAAAATAAAACATACGCAATCAAACATATCACAAAACCATTAATACAATATGGAAGTTTTGTATCATAATAAATCAACTTCAAATAAGCTTAAAATCCATCAAAGGATTTTGACAATGAAGAAATCAAAAATATTTGAGAGAAATATCTCTTTTTTTGAAATCATTTAAAAGTCACATAATTATAAAATAAAACATTTACTTTGAAAATATTCTTATAAGCTTATAAAGGAATCTTAGAAATTTTTATAATGGTGGAAAATAGCTGCACCCACCATATAAGTTAAAAAGGATATTCTTACCTTAATTTTGTCAAAAATGTTAAAAAGGACCTTGTTTGGAAAATGATAGAAATATTCCTTTATAAAAATCTTATAAAAAGTCAAAAAAGGGTATAAATGAATTTAACCCAAAGCCTATAAAATATTAAGAATGTTCTTAAATAAATTTTTAAGAAACATGGATGTGGATGATAAAGAGGTCACAGTAGATAATTACATATAAATAAACTCATATAATGAAGAGATTGTGAAATAAACAAATAACGTGTACTTTTCCTTAGTCGAGGGTAGGTTAACCTCCTGTATAATAGTTAAATTATTATTCTTATACAAGAATCACATACATAAATATGATACCATATATGATCTTTTAATATTTCCTTGTTAATAATATTTTAGTATTATCCTCGTTTCGGGTGCTCACTTACTCATTTTCTTTTATATGTTTTGTTACATAAGCTATGTTTGTTATCCATAGGTTGTATATTATTCATATCCAAAATGATATAATGTCCTTATAAATTACTTTTAATCATCAAATGATAATTATTCTTGAATGGATACGATAGGTAATGAATCTCATCACGTTCGAGGAGATGGTAGTCCGTACGTACGCACAAGCGACAATATCATTATTTTGATATTGAAATATTATATAATTGGATGGTATATCATATATACGGAATCATTATAATGTTATATTTATTATTTAATTAAATTACACATAATTAACATACCCATCCAGATAATAAAGTTTGGAATAACAATTACACCACGACGTGGAGATGGTAAGCCGTACGCACGCACGTATGGTGACATGTCATTCAAAGGATGGATAGAATATTAAATATGGTTGTATCATATTTATAATAACATCATAGTATATAGAAGATACTAGAGTTATTATTTTAGAATTAAATAAAAAAGAATGAATAAGTGGAAGAAGAAAGGAACTTGAAAGAGGGTGGTGAAAACATTACCTCTTCTTCAGGTTCTTCCTTTTGATTTGATAAAAGGACTCCTTAAGTTGTCTTTCTTATCAAACTAAGGCCTCTAGGTTGATGTAACGCCTCGAACCCTATTACCTAGAGTCGGTGCATTATTACGTATCATTGTAATGATCACAAAAGATCAAGTCTCTAAATATGGATTAGTTTAGTAGCCTTGGAATCACTAGATACATTCATAAAGTTTACATTACACCATATAGTGAAAAACTACAACAACATATTGTCTCCATAGACTACACCCATATCCTCATACTATCACTATAGGTCATTCATAAAATAATTATTCATATCTTGGGAAAAATAAAACATAGAAAGGGGTGATCTCAGATGCTCAGTAAGGATAACAATATAGAGGAAACTTTCATAAATAAGCATAAACATTTAAGGCAGTGTATAACTAAAACAAAAGCCTTTTAAACTTGAACTTTAGCATAATATGGAAAAGATAATATTAAATAATAACATTTACTTATTCACATGGATATTTTACTAGTCTAATAATCACATGCAATATCAATAACCATTTTCATAATGATGGAACGCATAATGCCAGACTATCATAACCACATAGTCAAGGCCTTGTGCCAAGACTACAAATAAGATTTTGTCAAGGCCTAGTGACAAGACACTAGTTTGTCTCATGAGACCTACCAATTCATCAAGGAGCTATGGTGGGCTCCACTCGTCACTTACTTAGTCCAATGCATTCCCATATGAAAAGGTTTAAACATAACATAAACATTCGTATTAAAACTAGAATACGAAATGTCAATAATTTCTCTATAAATCATGAATGGTGTAAAAATAAAACATCCATAGTCAAATATATCACAAAACCTTCAATACAATATGGATATTTTGTATCATAATAAATCAACTTCAAATAATCATAAAATCCATCAAAGGATGTTGACATAGATGAAATCAAAACAATTTGATAGAAATATATCTTTTTTTGAAATCATTTAAAAATCACATAATTATAAAACAAAACATCTGTTTTGAAAATATTATTATAAGCTTATAAGGGAAGCTTAAGTAATTTTATAATGGTGGAAAATAGCCGCACCCACCGTATAAGTTAAAAAAACATTCTTACCTTAATTTTGTTGAAAAGGTTAAAAAGGACCTTATTTGGAAAACGACGGAAAGATTCCGTTCAAAACATTTTATAAAAAGTAAAACAAGGGTATAAATGACTTTAAACATTGTATATTAAATAGTAATAATGCTTTGGAATACATTTTTAAGAAACATGGATGTGGATGATTAAGAGGTCCCAGTAGATAATTACGTACAAACAACCTCAGATAATGTAGAGATTTGAAATAAACCCTTACCTTGTAATTTTCCTTGGTTGAGGGTAGGTTAACCTCCAGTATAATGGTGAAATAATTTTTATTAAATTATACAATAATAATATACTTTAATATGATATCATATATGAGCTTTTAACATTGTTCTGTTAATAATATCTTAGTATTATCGTCATTTCGGGTGTTAACGGATTCGTTTTCCTTTATATTATTTGTTATGTGAGTAATATTTGTTATGTATGGGATGTATATTATTAATATCTAGAATGATATAAAGTCTTTAAACAATATTTTTAATCATAAAATGAAAATAAGTCTTGAATGGATACGATGGGGAAGGAATCTCATCGCGTTCATGGAGACGGTAGTCCGTACGTACGCACGCGCGACAATATCATTATTTTGATATTAAAATAATATATAATTGGATGGTATATCATATATACAGAATCATTATCATGTTATATTTATTATTTACATCAATTAAACAACATTATCATACCCATCCAAATAATAATGTTTTGAATAACAATTACACCACGACGTGGAGACAGTAAGCCGTACGTACGCACGTATTGTGACATGTCATTCAAAGGATGGAAAGAATACTAAATATGGTTGTACCATATTTATAATAAAATCACAGAATATATAAGATACTGCAGTTATTATTTTAGAATGTAAATAACAAATAAAGAATAAGTGGAAGAAGAAAGGAACTTGAAAGAGGGTGGTGAAAACATTACCTCTTCTTCAGGTTTTTCCTTTTGATTTGATCAAAAGGGATCCTTAGGTTGGCTTTCTGATCAAAATAAGGCCTCTAGGTTGAATTGAGGGAAGTTGAGAGGATATTTGGGCAGGTTTTGGCTGATCCAAATGGTATTGAAGTTATGAAGAATTGGTTAGAAGTGGTTTACTTTTATAAGGGGGGAGGGGCTCTTTAGAAAAAACTTAAAGTATTATTTTATAATAAATTCATATTCGGTTTCTAATGGATCCAAACTGGATTATTTAAAGTATAAGGTGGGAATGGGTCGAAAACAAATCAACCAATATATTTTAGATAGGTTTGGGTCACTATATTAACCTTATCTTTTAGATTTAACTCTTAGTTAAATAGTTTGACATTTACCATGTCTCTTTGTATTTTTATATTATATAGTTAATAAACTTACTATATACTTTCTAGAGACTCCCAAGTGGTCCATTAATGATACACCTATCATTATATAAGTCATTTTTCTAAACCTTAGATTTTTAGGAATATAATATCAATTAATAATATAATATTTGTTTTAAAAACTATTTTATGTCAATTTTGACACTATTGAGTATTTTGTTTTTTATAAATTTATAACAGCATTATTACTTCGAATAAAATTCATATAACCAATCATAATATGTCATATTAACCTAAAAATTATTTTAATTCATAAAAATACTCAAATTACATTTATTTGGATATTTATAGTATTAATTATTTTAATATTTCATTAATTAGGTAATTATTGCATCACCATTGTGTCATAAATAAATTACATTATTTAATGTCTAAAAATTATAAATAAAATACCATTATGTAGGAAATATTTTTTTCTTTCTAATTAATATTTATAATCGAATTTATCTTATGTATAACCTTATATTAAAAATGTTTTAGTTATTAAACCTTGATTTTAACTCTTTTAACTCTTCTTTGAATTAAATAATAATAAATGTCCTAATCTAATCCAAGTGGACCAAATAGGTTCATATTTTATTCCTAAGGTTTTTTTTTGTCTAATTATACTTAGCCAATAGAATTAGGACATGTGTTATGGTAATAATAATATCATTTTTACCCTTAATTACCCTATTTACTTTTAACTGTGGTAAATAAAAGTAAAAAGTTACTATTCACCAAAAAATATTTTTTTCTTATTGAACCAAATTTTACTCCCTGATATTAACTTTGTCTCTCGGATTTTCAAAATTCCACTCACAGAAGTAATAAAATTAATTTTTATGTGAATTTTCCAATTCTCCTAGGAGATGGGTAAAAGAGGGTGAAAAGTTCAATAAAATTTTTATATGTCTAAAATTATTATAAACTGACTCCAATGAATTACATTGAACTTATATAGGTATTACGTGTCTATTTTGACCTAAAATAAATTTAAATAAAATGTATAATTATTTTAAAAAAAGTCGATTTTAACCAATAACTCAGTTTTTTTCACTATTCATCAAAAATTGAATGTTTTCAGAAAAATACCAAAAATTTACCCTAGGGTAATTTCGATATTCTGAATCCAAAAAAGAAGTCCATTTTTAAATATAAAATTTATAAAATTTCAAAAAGTGGGTATTACTACTCATAATGGCTAGTTTGATTGGTTGTGATGTGTTAGAACTCGAAGTTGCGTACAACACACGCTACAGTATTATTCAAAGGGAAAAGTACCATGTAAGCTTGGGGTGTTACATTCTGTCCTCCTTCAAATAATTTCATCCTCAAAATTTCGAGGATATTACTATATAAAAAGACTCAGTTGGTTCTTCATCATAAGTTCCTCGGGTTCCCACGTTTCCTCTTCCATCTTATGGTTTCTCCATAGAACTTTTACCAGACGAGTCATCTGGTTTCTCAGCACTTGTTCTCTGGTATCAAGAATCCTGATGGGCTCTTCACAATAAGACAGATCAGGTTCCAATTCTAATTTCTCATTAGTGAGTACATGCGTTGGTTCAGGCATGTATTTTCTCAATAGTGATACATAGAACAAATTGTGAACTTTGGAGAGATTTGGCGGCATTGCCAAATAGTAAGCTACAACCCCAATTCGTTCTAGAATTTCGAAAGGTCCGATGTACCTGGGACTCAATTTACCTTTCTTACCGAAACATATAATTCCCTTCCATGGAGATACCTTCAAGAAAAGATGATCTCTTACCTGAAATTCCAAATCCTTCCTTCGATTATCAGCATTTCTCTTCTGCCTACTTTGTTCTGCTTTGATGTGGTTTTGGATTACCTTCACCTTTTCCATTGTTTCCTCCACCAATTCTGGGCCTACGAGTTTTCTTTCACCAACGTCATCCTAGCAGGTTGGTGTGGAACATCTCTTTCCATATAACGCTTCATATGGTGCCATCCGAATACTTGAATGGAAGCTATTCACTACCAAAAAAACAGTTTTTTGCAGCGCCTCCCCTTTATCAGTGATAACGAAAAAGCACTGATAAAGGGGGGTCCCTTTATCAGCGCAAAAAAAAGTGCTGATAAAGGCACCCCTTTATCAGTGCTTTTTTTAGCGCTGATAAAGGGACCCCCCTTTATCAGCGCTTGTTTAGTAGCGCTGATAAAGGGGGGGCCTTTATCAGCGCTTTTTTTAAAAGCACTGATAAAGGGTCGGCTTCAATTTTTTTAAAAAAAAATATATATTAATATATTAATATATAAATATAGTTATATTGATATATAAATGAAATATATAATTTTTAAATATATTTTAGATAACTATAAATGTACATTTACATTATTATACATAATATATAAGATATTTAGTGAAAATGGCTTCTTAAAAAATTAAAAAAATATATTTTTAATTAATAATTTGATAATCATTATGGATTAATAGTCATTTAATAACAATTTGAAGACTAAAAAAATTAAAAAAATTAAAAAAAGATCCAATATATGTTGAAAACGCAACTCAAACTTCAAACGGCCATAACTTTTGATCCGGGTGTCCGTTTGAGCTCTACCACATATCAAATCAAAGCCTGCGATGAGCTCTATGTCGTCGTGACCCGGGGTAACCCCGGTCAAGGGATTTTCGAGGTTAAAAGTGGTCCAGAAGGACTCCAAAACTGAGTTTTTAGTCGGGGTACCCCGATTTTTTATCATTTTGTGGATTTTCACCCTCATTTAAGGGGGTATTATTGGATTTATTTTGGTGGGGTATGAATTTATTCCAAGGTATTACATTCATATTGATATTATTTCTTTTAAATTTCATCATTTTTTATAATGCACTGCTATTTATAATCAAATATATAACAATATATTCATATTTTTTAAATATTCACACATAAAAATTTATTTATAATTATAAATAATAAAATATATTTACATATAAAATATATTAGCTTTATCTAAATAATAACTAACATCCATTTTATTTAAAATACAATGAATATTTATATACCTATATATAAATCTAACTATATATACATATTAATCTAACTATATATATATATTAATCTAACTATATATATATTAATCTAATAACTATATATATATTAATATAACTACATATATATATTACTATTACTATAAATATATATATTAATATCACCATAAATATATATATTAATATCACTATATATATATTAATATAACTATATAAATATATATTCATATAACTATATAAATATATATTCATATAACTATATATATGTTAATATAACTATATATATGTTAATATAACTATATATATGTTAATATAACTATATATATATTACTATAAATATATATTTCTATACGAATAAATATAACTATATATATATATATAGATATAGATATATATTAATACCACTATATATATATATTAATATTACTATATATATTATAATATAACTATATATATATATATTATAATATAACTATATATATATTAATATAAATATATATTACTATATGAATAAATATAACTAAATATATAAATATATATATATATAGATATCATGAATTGGAAAGAAAACAAAATAGAGTAGTGGTAAGGGCTTAGGCGCACATGGGGGAGGTCTCGAGCTCAAATCCTGGTGGAGGCAGGGGTGCGCGTGCATGAGGAATATTGGAGCAAGCGCTGTTAAAGGGTGGAGGGGGGTGTGTGGGGTGCGTGGGGTGCTGTATAGGGGCCGAAAAGTGCTTTAAAAGGGGGGGGGTTCAAGCGCTATAAAATCCCCCCCCCCCCTCGATTGGGAGTATTTTTTAAATTTTTTTAAATTTTTTTAAATTTTTTTAAATTTCATTAATTTTTATTAACTTTTATCAGCGCTTTTTTAAAAGCGCTCATAAAAGGGTCCTTTATCAGCGCTAAAACGAAAGCGCAGATAAAGGAAGCGCTGATAAAATACCCCTTTTATCAGCACTTTTTTTTAGCGCTGATAAAGGGGTCCTATATCAGCGCTTTTCGGAGCGCTGATAAAGGGGACCCCCCTTTATCTAAGATGGCTTTATCAGCACTTTTCTAGCGCTGATAAAGGCCATTTTTAGTGATCATAAAGGCCGTGTTTGTAGTAGTGTATTGTTATAGAAAAATTCCACCATAGGTAAATATTGATCCCACATACCCTGATAGTCTAGTGAGAAAGATCTCAACATGTCTTCTAAGGTTTTAATAGTCTATTCTGATTGTCTATCAGTTTGGGGGTGGTAAGCAGTTTTCAAACGAAGTTCAGTATCCAAGGCCTTCTGAATACTTTTCCATAATCTTGAAATAAAACATGGATCATGATCAGAAACAATTGATAGGGGTACTCCATGAAGTCTCACAACTTCATTAACATATATCCTTGTTAGACATTAAAGTGGTAGATCTTCTCTTACAGCAAGAAAATTTTCTGATTTGGTAAGACGATCAACATTGACCCATATTACATCATTCCTTCTAGGAGTCTTTGGTAGCCCCATGAAAAAGTTCATCGTGATATTATACCATTTTTACTCAGGTATGGGAAGAGGTTTCATGACTCCTCCAGGCTATTGTCTTTCATCTTTCACTTGTTGACAAACCATACATCTTGACACAAAATCAGCAATCTCCCTATTCATGTTGTCCCACCAAAAATGTTCCTTCAAATCTCTATACATTTTGGTGTTCCCAGGGTGTATAGAGAAATTGGAACTATGAGCATCATCTGACAATTCCCTTTTTAGAACAGGTATATCGGGAACACAAAATCTCTTCCCAAATTTCAAATTTCCATCTCCATACACAAAGTCACTCAATATCCCATCATTCACAGATTTAATCTTCTTTTGAAATTTTTCATCATCGGTCTGAGAACTCTTTATCCTTTCTAGTAAATATGGTTCAGAAACCATTTGAAAAAGTATCAATGTTTCACCTTCCATGGTAATTCCCATGTCCATCTTCACTAGATCCATAAAAATAGGATCCCTTCCAACTCTCATCTGGTTCAAAACTCCATGATCTTTTCTCATCACAGAATTTTCCACCTTATTTTCCTTCCCCGAGTGGTAGTGTATAGTGCAATCATAATCCTTGAGTAATTCGAGCCATCACCTTTTCCTCATGTTGAGTTCCTTCTGTGAGAAAATATACTTTGAACTCTTGTGATCGGTATATATCTCACACTTTTCATCATAGAGATCGTTTCTCCATATATTCAATGAAACGATTACAGCTGCTAACTCAAGATCATGAGTAGGATATTTTTGCTCATGAATTTTTAGTTGTTGTGATGCATATGAAAAGACCCTATAATTCTGCATAAGGAAACAACCAAGTCCTTTCTTTGAAGCATCACTATAAATAAGAAACCCTTCAATCTCCGATGGTATAGTCAAGATTGGAGCATTGACTAATATTATTTTCTGTTATTTGAAACATTCTTTACACTGTTTTTTCCAAACAAATTTAACCCTTTTACATGTGAGCTTTGTTAATGGGTTATCCAACCGGGAAAAATTCTGGACGAAACGTCTATAATAACCTGCTAAACCAATAAAACTATGTACCTCGGTTATACTTGTTGGTGCTGGCTATTCTTGGATTTCTCTTGTCTTAGCAGGATCAACAGAGATTCCATCCTTTGAGACAATATGGCCAAGAAAAGAAATCTCCTGAAGCCAAAATTCACACTTTCTAAACTTCCCATATAATTCATGTCTTCTCAGAGTCTTCAATATAATGTGCAAGTTATTTTCATTATCTTCGTAGCTTTTGGAGTATACCAAGATATCATCAATAAATACCACTAAAAATTCATCAAGATGTTCCTTGAAAACTCTGTTCATTAGATCCATGGAAATAGATGGTGCGTTAGTCCGCCCAAAAGGCATTACTGTGAACTCGTAATGCTTGTACCTGGTTTGAAAAGTTGTCTTCATAATGTCTTCCTTTTTCACACACAACTGATGACATCCAGATCAAAGGTCAATCTTTCAAAATTATTGAGCTCTATGCAGTTGTTCAAATAAATCATCATTGTGAGGTAGGGGATACTTGTTCTTTATTGTTATAGCATTGATCTCCCTGTAGTCGATACATAACCTCATAGATCCATATTTATTCTTAACAAAACGGACAGGGGCTCTCCATAGAGAAACACTAGGGAGAATAAATCCCTTATTACTCAATTCCTCTAGTTGTTTATTTAGTTCCACTAATTCCACAGTGGTCATTCTATAAGGGGTCTTTGATATGGGCCTTGAACCAAATATTAAATCAATGGAAAACTCAATTTCTTGTTCTGGAGGATGTCCAGGTAAATATTCTAGAAACACATCTACATATTCTTTCACAATAGGTACATACTCTATTTGAACATTCATTTCCTCACCCACAGTCATTTCATTTTCTTCCTCCCCAATAATTGAATTTAGTTGAGCTATTGTGGATGGATCTAGATAAGAATTAGGTGGTGACAATTCTTCTATAAAGATAAGGTGTTCTTTATCATCATCATCTAAAATTGTAACCTCCTTCTTCTTACAATAAATCTTTGAATCATGGTACAAAATAAAATCCATACCGAGGATTATATCAAACTCAACCGTAGGTATGACGATGAGATCAGCAGATAAAGAACACTTATATGCTCTAATGGGAACTAATTCACAGAACTTTGTAGCAATGATACTTCCTTTAAGAGTTTTAACTGACAACTCCCTTGTTAAATCAAATTGGAAATATCTAATTTTCTTAATAAATTGGGAAGATATGAAACAATGCGATGATCCAAAATCAAATAAATCATTTTCTAAACTTGAGGAAACCATTAAATTACCTGCCACCACATCTTTCGGAGCTTCTACCTTAGCAGTAGTGATAGCATAATCTTGGACTTTATCCCTTGGCATTTTCTGAGGTAAGTTCCCCTGATGCTTAGGACATTCATTTTCATAATGTCCCATCTCCCTGTAGTTGTAGCATTGAACATCGGTAGCTTCTTTCTTCCCCTTACAATCACGATCTTGGTGGCCTTTTTCACCACACTTGTAACAAACTCTCATTCCCTTCAAGCATGTATCGGGGTGTTTCTTCCCACATTTATTGTAGGATGGATATTTGACTTTTCCCTTCTTCTCCTTATTTCAATTTCTAGAGTGATCATTAGATCTCTTCTTCTCTTGCTTTTCTTTAAAGTCGTAAGACTAAGAGAATTGTTTTTCTCTCTTGATAGCACATGAGACAATATCTTCGTACGACGAGAAGGATTGTGAGACTAATGCTCGATGGATAAATGGTTTTAACCCTTAAAATAAACGATCAATATTACTTCTTGGGTTACTTATATAATCCGTAGCATGCCTTGCTAACCTTGTAAAGTTAGACTCACACTTTGCAACATTCTCATCCTCCTTTTGCCTCAGACTCAGAAATTGTCTTTATATATCTGCTCGATGCTCATGAAGAAAGTATTTTTCTAATAAAATATCTATAAAATCCCTCTATTACATATTTTATACTTCATCATCTTCCTTTGGGTTTTGAATCAATGACCACCATTGATCAGCATCTCCAGTGAGGTGATAAACGGTCATGACAACTTTTTCCATTTCGCTACTCCCCAAGGCGTGGAATATTTCCTCTAAGGAATTTATCCATTGCTCAGCTACTAATAGATTTGTACCACCATTTAATGTTGGTGGTTGTTGCCTCATGAAGAGATCTAACATTGATCCTCCACGCTGTGGATCTGGGTGATCCATAAGGGTAAGGTTGTTATTCATAACCTGAGTGAGTAGTCCCAGTACGGTGATTAAATGATCACCACCAGTTGGATCACCAGCTCCACTATAATTATCTTGAGCAGAGGTGAAATCCATACATGGAGTGCATGCATTGATACAGTTTCCATTCCTTCCACTAGGAACCATTTCTAAACAATGGAATACGCTAGATTAGTTTATGAATCGCAATACATAAATCCAAACTTGTAAAACACTTAACATAAATTGAACTGTTTATGGATATAATCCATAATCATAAAAATGTTTTCTAGGAGTAAGTATATACTCATAAACCCTTCATAAAGGTTTGTAAAGAAAATGATAATTATCCTAATCATATCCCCCAGGAGTGTCATAACCAAGAGTGCAGAAAGGCCCATTATCGTGCACCAGTTCCCGTTCCAGTCTAGCTCAAAGCGGTGTTTTCGGGTTTTACCCCTAGGTACATCTGTTCCAGAGCTTCCTCTACCTGCTCGTATTCATACTGGGATATATTTCTCAGAAAACTCACAAAATCTCTACAATACCAAAACTCTAGGAAATTCTTCTATACTAATCCTCAAATTCTATCTTAGGGCTATGTGCTCTAATCAGAGTTTATCTAAATCTAGCTTCCAAGGTTTGTACTAAAATACCTCTAATACCAACTATAATGCCCCGACCACAGTTACCCAGAGTCGGTGCATTATTACGTATCATTGGCATGATCACAAAAGATCATGTCTCGAAATATTGATTAGTTTATTAGCCTTTGAATCACTAGATACATTCATAAAGTTTACATTACACCATAGAGTGAAAAACTAAATCAACATCTTGTATCTATAGAATACACCCATATCCTCATACTATCCCTGTAGTTCATTCATAAAATACTTCTTCATATCCTGGGAAAAATAAAACATAGAAAGGGGTGAGCTCATATGCTTAGTAAGGATAACAATATAGTGGAAACTTTCGTAAATAAGCATAAACATTTAAGGCAGTGTATAACTAAAACAAAATCCTTTTAAACTTGAACTTTAGCATAATATGTCAAAGATAAAATGAAATAATGACATTTACTTATTCACATTGATATTCTACTAGTCGAATAATCACATGCAATATCAATAACCACTTTCATAATGATGGAATGCATAATTCCAGACTATCATAACCACATAGTCAAGGCCTTGTGCCAAGACTACAAATAAGATTTTGTCAAGACCTTGTGCCAAGACACTAGTATGTATCATTAGACCTACTGATCCATTGATAATCTATATCAATCTCCACCCATAACTTACTAATTCCAATGAATTCCCGTATGAAAAGTTTTAAACATAACATAAACAATCGTATTAAAACTAGCATACGAAATGTCAATACCTTCTCCATAAACCATGAATTGTATAAAAATAAAACATCCATAGTCAAACATATCACAAAACCTTCAATACAATATGGAAGTTTTTAATAATAATAAATGAACTTCAAATAAGCTTAAAATCCATCAAAGGATGTTGACATAGATGAAATCAAAACTATTTGAGAGAAATATCACTTTTTTTAAATCATTTAAAAATCACATAATTTTAAAAGAAAACATTTAATTTGGAAATATTCTTATAAGCTTTTAAGGGAAGCTTCAATGATTTTATAATGGTGGAAAATGTCCGCACCAGCCGTATAAGTTAAAAAAACATTCTTACCTTAATTTTGTCGAAAATGTTAAAAAGGACCTTGTTTGGAAAATGACGGAAAGATTCATTTCAAACCATTTTATAAAAATTAAAACAAGGGTATAAATGAATTTAACCCAAAGTCTAGTAAATTGTAAAAAAAATTTGGAATACATTTTTAAGAAACATGGATGTGGATGATAAAGAGGTCCCAGTAGATAATTACCTATAAACAACCTCGGATAATATAGAGATTGTGAAATAAACCCTTAACTTGTACTTTTCCTTGGTTGAGGGTAGGTTAACCTCATGTATAATGGGGAAATAATTGTTATTAAATTATAAAATAATAATATACATTAATATGATATCATATATGACCTTTTAACATTGTTTTGTTAATAATATCTTAGTATTATCGTCATTTCGGGTGTTAACGGATTCATTTTCCTTTATATTCTTTGTTATGTGAGTCATATTTGTTATGTATGGGATGTATCTTATTTATATCCAGAATTATATAAAGTCTTTAAACATTATTTTTAATCATCAAATGAAAATTATCCCTGAATTGATACGATGGGGAATGAATCTCATCGCGTTCGTGGAGACGGTAGTCCGTACGTACGCATGAGCGACAATATCATTCTTTTGATATTAAAATAATATATAATTGGATAGTATATAATATATACATAATAATTATAATTTTATATTTATTATTTACATCAGTTAAAAATCATTATCATACCCATCCAAATAATAATGTTTTGAATAACAATTACACCACGACGGGGAGACGGTAAGCCGTACGTACGCACGTATGGTGACATGTCATTCAAAGTATGGATAGAATACTGAATAAGGTTGTACCATATTTATAATAACGTCAAAGTATATAGAAGATACTGGATTTATTATTTTATAATGGAAATAACAAAGAAAGAAGAAGTGGAAGAAGAAAGGAACTTGTAAGAGGGTGGTAAAAACATTACCTCTTCTTCGGGTTCTTCCTTTTCATTTGATCAAAAGGGATCCTTAGGTTGGATTTATGATCAAACTAAGGCCTCCAGGTTGATGTTAGGGATTTTGAGAGGATATTTCAGCAGGGTTTGTCCAAACCAAAAGGATTTTAAGGTATGAATAATTGGTTAGAAGTGGTGTCCTTTTATAAGGGGGAGGAGGGGCACTTTAGAAAAAACTTAATGTATTATTTTATAATAAATTCATATTAAATTTATAATGGATCCAAACTGGTTCAATTAAAGTCTAAGGTGGTTATGGGTCTAAAACCACTCAACCAATATATTTTAGATAGGTTTGGGTAACTATATTAATCTTATCGTTTAGATTTAACTCTTAGTTAAATAGTTTGACATTTACCAGGTCTCTTTGTATTTTTATATTATATAGTTTATAAAATTACTATATACATACAAGAGACCCCCAAGTGGTAAATTAATGATAAAAATATCATTATATAAGTCCTTTGGCCAAACCTTAAATTTTTAGGAATATAATATCAATTAATAATATAATATTTGTTTTAAAAACTATTTTATGTCAATTTTGACACTATTGGGTATTTTGTTTTTGATAAATTTATAACAGAATTATTACTTCGAATAAAATTCATATAACCAATCATAATATGTCATATTAACCTATAAAAGTATTTTAATTCATAAAAAGTCTCAAATTACATTTATTTGGATATTTATAATATCAATTATTTTAATATTTCATTAATTAGGTAATTACTGCATCACCATTGTGTCATAAATAAATTAAATTATTTAATATCTAAAATTTATAAATAAAATACCATTATGTATGAAATATTTTTATCTTTCTAATTAATATTTATAATCGAATTTATCTTATGTATAACTCTATATTAAAAATGTTTTAGTTATTAAACTTTGATTTTAACTCTTTTAACTATTCTTTGAATTAAATAATAATAAATGTCCTAATCTAATCCAAGTGGACCAAAGAGGTTAATATTTTATTCCTAAGGTTGTTTTTGGTCTAATTATACTTAACCAATAGAATTAGGACACGTGTTATGGTAATAATAATATCATTTTTACCCTTAATTACCCTATTTACTTTTAACCATGATAAATAAAAGTAAAAAAGTTAATATTATCCAAAAATTAGTTTTATCTTATTGAACCACATTTTACTCCTTGATATTAACCGTTTCTCTCATATTTTCAAAATTCCACTCACAAAAGCGGTAAAATTATGTTTTATGTGAATTTGAAAATTCTTCTAGGAGATGGGTAAAATACGGTGAAAAGTTCAATATAATTTTTATATGTATAAAATTATTATAAACTGACTCCAATGAATTAAATTGAACTTATATAGGTATTATATGTCTATTTTAAACTAAAATAAATTTAAATAAAATGAATAATTATTTAAATAAAAAGTCTGTTTTAACCAACAACTTAGTGTTTTTCAATATTCATCAAAAATTAAAAGCTTTCAGAAAAATACCAAAAATTCACCCTAGGATAATTTCGATATTATGAATCCAAAAATTAAGTCCATTTTGAAAGATAAAATTTATTAAATTTCAAAAATTTGCTATTACTATTCATAATGGCTAGTTTGATTGGTTGTGGTGTGTTAGAACTCGAAGTTGCGTACAACACACGCTACTGTATTATTCAAACAGAAACGTACCATGGAAGGTTGGGGTGTTACAGTTGAAGTGATAAAAGTTGAGAGGATATTCGGGTAGGGTTTGGCCGAACCTAAAGGCTTTGAAGGTATGAATAATTGGTTAGAAGTGGTTTCCTTTTATAAGGGGGAGGAGGGGCTCTTTAGGAAAAACTTAAAGTATTATTTTATAATAAATTTATATTCGGTTTATAATGGATCCAAACTGATTTATTTAAATTTTAAGGTGGGTATGGGTTGAAAAACACTCAAACAATATGTTTTATACAGGTTTGGGTCACTATATTAACTTTATATTTTATATTTAACTATTAGTGAATTAGTTTGACATTTACCATGTCTCTTTGTATTTTTATATTATTTGGTTAATAAAATTACTATAAACTGCCAATGGAACCCCAAGTGGTTCATTAATGACATAAATATCATCATATCATTACTTTGACCGAATATAAGATTTTTAGAAATATAATATCAATTAATAATATAATATTTGTTTTAAAAACTCTTTTATGTCAATTTTGACACTATTTAGTATTTTGTGTTTGATAAATTCATAACAGCATTATTACTTCAAATAAAATTCATATAACCAATCATAATATGTCATATTAACCTAGAAAATTATTTTAATTCATAAAAAGTCTCAAATTACATTTATTTAGATATTTATAATATCAATTAATTTAATGGTTCATTAATTAGGTAATTACTACATCACCATTGTGTCATAAATAAATTAAATTAATTAATGTCTAAAAATTATAAACAAAATAAAATTTTGTAGGAAATATTTTATCTTTCTAATGAATATTTATAATCGAATTTATCTAATGTATAACCCCATATTAAAATTTTTTTAGTTATTAAACATTGATTTTAACTCTTTTAACTCTTCTTTGAATTAAATAATAATAAATGTCCTAATATTATCCAAGTAGACCAAAAATGTTCATATTTTTTCCTAAGGTTGTTTTTGGTCGAATTATACTTATCCAATAGAATTAGGACATGTTTTAGGGTAATAATAATATCATTTTTACCCTTAATTACTCTATTTACTTTTAACCGTGGTAAATAAAAGTAAAAAGTTACTATTCACCAAAAATTATTTTTATCTTATTGAACCACATTTTACACCTTGATATTAACCATGTCTCTATAATTTTCAAGATTCCACTCACAGAAGCAGTAAAATTAAGTTTTATGTGAGTTTGCCAATTCTCCTAGGAGATGAGTAAAAGATGGTGAAAAGTTCAATAAAACTTTTATATATCCAAAATTATTATAAACTGAATCCAATGGATTACATTGAACTTATATAGGTATTATGTATCTATTTTTACCTGAAATAAATTTAAATAAAATAAATAATTATTTAAATAAAAATTCGGTTTTAAACTATAACTCAGTGTTTTTCACTATTCATCAAAAATTCAATGTTTTCAGAAAAATACCAAAATTTCACCCTAGGATAATTTTGATATTACGAATCCAAAAATGAAGTCCATTTTTAAAATATAAAATGTATAAAATTTCAAAAGGTGGGTATTACTATTCATAATAGGTAGTTTGATTGGTTGTGGTGTGTTAGAACTCGAAGTTGCATACAACACACGCTACTGTATTATTCAAAAAGAAGCGTACTGTGGAAGCTTAGGGTGTTACATGGAAAATATGGGAAATAGAGATGAAAATAAAAATTTGAATGTTCCACATCCCATTTTTTATACCCTATATAGAACTATCCTTATAGAGTTCCAAATTCCAATATTGTTAAGGAATGCTTCTTACATATGGTTTTCCAATAAATCTATGAATTATGAGATCAAATAGTCTCATCTCTCTCAACTTCCTTCATTTAAGGGTCTGTCAGAAGAGGAATCTTAGAGTTTATTAGAAACTTTTATCGTTTTATCCAGTAAATCCCTTTGTGAGATCTCAAATATGAGGACTTGAGGTTGAGAGTGTTCCTATTATTCCTTAAATAGAGTTCTAGGACATGGTTCCCAAAACTGGATAAGGAAATTTTTAAAACCTAGGATAAGTTCTTCAATGCCTTTGTTTCCAAATTTTACCCTAGGAAAACCACCATTTAAGTGAGGAACATGATCCCTGGATTCATCTTAGATGATGTATAGTTATTTCATGAGGAATGGGATAGGTTTATGAGTCTTCCTAGTAAAATTTCCAACCATTAGTTAAGTCCACACCTATTTATGGATATCTTTATAGTGATCTCACCCCTTACAACCATAACTTAGTTAACCAATATTGTGGGGTTACTTCTCTAAATCCACTACTAATGATATGAAACAATTTTTTGATGAACTCTCCCATAATTATCGTCATATGTTCCCAATGAAAAGATTCATTAGGCTGTTTAATGATAAATTTCTCTTTCCAAGACAAGTTTTGGGTGGTTTTTGAATCAAAAATTGTATTAGTTTTAAAAGAATAATTTCCCCTTAATTGCTAGATTTATAATCAATGAACTAGGAATTATACTCAGTTTGGATAGTGAGGTAAATGTTTGGGTAGTATCTTGGAGTATGATCGAATATCCCACAATCAAAGCACTTCTCCCTAAGAACCATAATTATTGTCATATGTTCCCAATGAAAAGATTCATTCATAGATCTAATACAACCACCTAAGATAGTTTTGTTGATTATATGGTTCTTAGGGAGAAGTGCTTTGATTGTGGGATATTCGATCATACTCCAAGATACTACCCAAACATTTACCTCACTATCCAAACTGAGTATAATTCCTAGTTCATTGATTATAAATCTAGCAATTAAGGGGAAATTATTCTTTTAAAACTAATACAATTTTTGATTCAAAAACCACCCAAAACTTGTCCTAGAAAGAGAAATTTATCATTAAATAGCCTAATGCCAAAATTACCAACCAAATCCAAATTAGTTCACTAAAATAAATAAGGTGTGAGTCATATAATTATAAAGTAGAATTAAATGGGATGTTTTAGTGGGCTTTGGGTGATATTTGTTCACTTTTTAAAGATATAGATACTAAAATTCATAATTTAGAACTTCAAATGGGTCAAATTATTGGACATTTTGGTGGTAGTGACAAAGTAAAGCTTCCCAACACTATAATTTCAAATCCGAGAGATAATTTCCTAGATTTCACCACCATATCTAGCCTCCAATAACAATATCATGTAAAGTAACATCCTAGAGAAGTTAAAAAAGATGAAAAAGATAATTCGGAAAATGAAATTCTGTAAAACTCCCAATCTAGAAACTTGGACAACTAGACCAAAATGAATAGAATGTGGAACCCACACCTAAAAACACAAAGAACCAAGGAAAATAAAACATGAATTTATTAAGGGAGGAAATAATAATTTTATATTTGAGGAGTAGGTTAACAATCAAACTATTTTAAAACATTATTCCCCTATAATTATCTTCTCTATCAGAGTGAAAAAAGAGGGATGAACCTGATTACTTGAAATTAATAAATATTATTTGAACCTTCAGAATCAACATTCCCTTTTGGGAATCCATGGATAAAATTCCATCATAAGTAAAATTAACTAAAAGATATATAAAAAACAAAAATGATTTGAAGAAATTTGATGCAATCAATCTCATTTAGGACTGTAGCATGGTTTAATTGAGGAAGCTTCCTCCCAAGTTGAAGGACCCTTGAAGTTTATTTATTCAATGCATAACAGGAAGAAGTGGGAAATTGAATTTTTTGTTTGATTTAGGATATAGTATTAATTTTATTCCTTAATACTTTTTTAAAAATCTAGGCCGTAGGGATTTGAAACTAACTATTGTTTCTCTTCAACTCGCTAATAGGTCACTCACTTATCCATATGGAAGGATATATGAACTATTAGAAAGTGTATAAAAACTAAAAATACCCATAGATTTTATATTTATTGATATATAATCTGATAAAAAGGTCTCAATAATTATAGTATGATCTTTCAATGCTACCAAAGGTGTTATAATTGATGTTTACAAAGGATAACTTACCCTCTAAGTTGTGGATGATGTGGAGGAGATTTTGGTTTTTGAAAAAACCAAACATGTGGTTAGTTGTAACCAAATTGATTTTTCTGAAAATAACTTATTTGAAATTAATGATAGACCTAAGTGTAGATATTTATTTCTATAGGTCACAAATATAAGTATTCCCCAAACCATTGTATGTTTTCCTCAAGTTATTTTACAAAGTCCAGAGTTACCCTTTACACCTATTTTTTAAAATACTTATTTCAATTTCTAGCCTGAGATGTTTGATTCTATTCCAAATGCTTGTTTCTCTACCATTTAGTGTATTGACCCCCTTTATTAGATCTTTACATGTGATCTCAATATCTTGAGGGTTCCTTTTGCTGGAGAAAGTCTTGGGTTGAAACCTTATGAAAATCTTGATGATTGTTAGTATAAACAATTTTATTTCCTTGAAAACTTCTTACTTGCTCAGTTTGATGATGTGTGTGATAACCCTCAATGATAATATAAAATATTCACATCATTTGAGCCTTCTATGTATATTGGAAAATATCTGTTGGAAGATGAGTTTGATTCCTTCATTAGGAAGTTTTCTTAGTTTTCGTGACTGTAATTTGTTTTAGGATTATTTTGTAGAAATTTTGAGGAGTGTATTGTTGTATTTTCTTCTTATTAGGGTTTTTTTCAAGCCTCTAAGTGTGGTGGAATCTAGGGAGTAATTTTTAATAAAATAATTGATTTTTCTAGGATTTATTTTAAATTTTTAAATGATTAAAATGTGATTTTCAGAGGTCCAATTGAGCTGGAGAGCATGTTCTCTAATACTATGTTGGAAGAGTTTTAGAGAATGTTTCTTACTACTGAATATGTAAATTTTTTGAGATATCCTACTATTTGTTCCTTATACAAATGTTAGTTTCAAACCACTAATAATTCAAACCCATTGACTGATCAAGGATATAAATTTTTAAGAAAATCAATTGTGGAAGATGACTTTTAAACCTAGTATTTCACGGTAGGAAACCCATGAGTTTTCAGTTTTTTCTATTTTAATTTATGTTTGAATAAAGTTTCCTTGCTTAGTTACGTGTCTCTCTAAATTGATGAAAAATAGGCAATGTGTTTTTATTTTTATATTCTTATTTGTGTTTGATATCGTCATGTTTTAAAGTATTGGTAGTAAACTACCATGAGGTGCAGTTGGTCTATTGTTGGTGGTCCCGATTGGATATGGGAACTTTCAACAGCGGTACACTCATTTTGAACTTCACAAAAAAAGGATTCTTCTAGCTGGAGAACATAGGATAAAAATTCCCTCAACTCAAACTCTGGAAATTTTCAAATTCTGCTTTAAATTAAAAAATATCACGTCAATCTATTAATCTTGTAGGAACTTCAAATTTTTCAACTAGATGGACATTTCATTACTATGAGGGTGGTTTCATGGTTGTTGTTCAATATTTCACAGAGCTTCTATATACCTGGGGAGTAACTATTTCACTTCTTTCTAACATTTTTTTGTTCTTATGTTGGTTTTTTATAAAAATATGATTTATGTGTCATAATTTTGTTTTAGCCTTGTTTTTCACTTCTATATTTTCAAATTTCAATTGAAAATAGTATTGATTTCACCTGCATGATTTATTTTCTAATCCATTTCAAATTATTCTTGAAATCCCATTTAGCATGAAATGTTTTTGAATCATTATCTTTCCATGATTGTCTGGTAGTGGTTGGGGGGTTCATACGTATATGTTTTTTGTGTTAACATATTTTTCATGTGGAAAAAATCCTTTGAACTTACCTATTACTCCTCAAAATAGAATCTAGTATGTGAATATCTTATGTATATTTTGGAGTTAATCTGTTTAACTATTTATCCCACAATGAGATTTAACAATGTGTACATTGTTGAATTTTAAGTGTAGGGGAGGGGTCTTAATTAAGATAAAGTGTTCTTTACTGATAACACATCCAAAACCCCATAATTATTTTTTTGAATTTAATCCCTATAAAACTATAAATACATCTTTTTTCCTTGTAAATATAATATAAAAAACTCAAAAAAAACAAAAAAAAGAAAAAAATGACAAAAATGACAAAAATTCCATTGATTGTTGAGTGATGTCATATACAATTATTATTAAAATCCAGTTTATAAACTATGAAAGGGAGTGATATGGGATATATTTTTATGGAATTGAGATTATTACTAGAGAAAACTTGAAATTTTAACTAAAACTTAGGTGACTCACCTTTTTGAACAATCACCCCATTCGTCCTACTCAAGTGATAATTATTTTAGTCCTTTGTAACTAGAGTAAAATGGGAAATTTGAATACCAAAGTAAATATCTGAGACATTATTCATTGAGTTTGTGTCTAAGACGTTTTTACAAATCAAATAGGTGATTTTTTATAGTGATCTTCACATATACATGGCTGGGAAAAATTCAGAAAAAATTTGAAGTGCCTAATTGTCAAATTTGTGTTTCTTAAGGAGAGGGTAAGTTTTAACCCAAATGAAGAAGAGAAAAATTGAATTGATTAATAATAATTTTATTTGAATCAATTAAGTGATGAAATATAGACCTTTTAATTTTGGAACCCCTGGGAGACTAATAAGCTCAAGTGACTTTTCTAAAAAACTAATTTCCACTTCAATATAATATATTTTACTCTTATGACTGGAAATCTATTTTGAAATGGAAGTTAGATAGTGATTAACAGTCATATATAAGGGATTCCCATTTCAATACATAAATGAGTTTCTCTTTTTATTTATTTTAGGCATGTGAGATTAAACTAGGTAGTATAATCATTTTTTAGGAGTCTTTGTAATTAAATACATACATATAATTGCCCGAGAGTACAATTTATTATGTCTGGGGGAATTTGATCTTCCATTTATTTCATTAACTTTTCCACAACCTTTTTTTTATTTTGATTTTATTTCAATTATTAAAATATTATATTTTTTTGAATAATGAACAATTTTGTTTTGTTTGTATTATAATTATTAAAATATTGATTTTTTTTCATTACTTTAGTCATTTTTGTTAGAGTATGGTATTTTTCACTAGTATTCTAAATATATCAAGAGGAAATAATTCTATATGCATTGTGGTGGATCTTATTAAAAATATTTCTCAATTTATTTAAATCTTAGATGACTTCTCACTTGATCAAATAGCAAGGATATTTATTAAGAAGTAGTAAGGAAAATCGAACACCATTATCAATTGTCTCTAATTGAGATCCAAGGTATACCTCCATATTCTAGAAGAGTCTCTAACATGCTATAAATACTGATTTTAACTTTATTATAGATTATCACCCTCAAAATGATATCTAATCTGAGCAGACTATCTAGACACTCGAGGTCATTTTGAGAGCATGATCAATTGACTTCAAAGGATGATGGGATCAACATCTTCCACTGGATGAGTTCTCATAAAATAATATTTTTAACTCAAGTATCCAAATTCCCCCCTATGAATCCCTTTTTAAGAGATATAGAACACCTAAATCCTAGGATAAAGTTAGGAAATACAAACTGTTAGGTCCTGAAATGGTCAAGGAAATTTTGAAAAAGATAAAGACTATTCAGCTGCACATCAAGGATGATTAAAGTTGATAGAAGATCTATGTTAACAATTGTTGATGATACCTAGAGTTTGAGGTTGTATATAAGTTATTCATACTCATATCTACATGGAATAAAGTCATTATATTTGGGAATAAGTTGAATCATTGTCCAAGATTCTTCGATCCCTTTGAGATCCTTGATCACGTCAGAGAGGTGGGATATCAACTAGAACTCCCACCTAACATATACAAAGTACGTGTTGTGTTCTATGTATCACTCTTAAAGAAGTACATACCAGAACACTTACATGTAATTAATCTAGAAGCGAAACTATTGGATAATGATCGTTCAAATGATTAGCATCCTGTAAAGATCTTATATCATAGAGAAAAAGTTCTAAAAAATAATACAATTCATCTTGTTCGAGTGATATGGAGAAACCATAGGTTTGAATAAGTGATGTGAGAACCATAGGAGTTGATGAAACAAAATTATGCTCAGCTATTTTATTATAATAAATGAAAACTTTTAGGGTGAAAATCTGAATGGGGAATATAGTAACAACCCCAAATTTTATAAATAAAATTCCCATTAAGGTTTAATTAAATGTATTATTATGTATTATAATTGTGGAAAACACATGAACTTATATAGTTTTATTATATCCTATAATATTTAAAATAACTTTAAGTATCATAATTGTTGATAATCTATCCATTGAACATTTATCTTATGATTAGTATAAATATTGGGCTTTGAAAAATCCTATTGACATAAACAAAGGAAGTTATGGACTCAGGTAATAGTATTGTACCCTATGAAGCCAATTTTTCAAATCTTCCAAGGGAGATAGCATCACTGGGTTTTCCCTTTACCAAGCCCAAGCTAAGATCCAATAACTAAATTATGAGTAAAACTATTTATGGGGGATGTTCAAAATCATTGATATCATGGCCCAATCCATGCACGAAAAACCACCCCAATAAAATCTCACCATCATGCACCTTACCCTTAGGGTGTGTTAGTGTAATAATTTGATACGTATCAAGACATTAATTATATCAATATATATATTTTATATAATAATTAATATATTTTCTTCTTATCATTGTTACTTAATAAATGATTTTTACTTTGATATAATAAAACAAATTTTTTATTTTTAGGTAATATGTGATTTCAATTAAGACATTAATTTTGATGAATTAATAGATTTTTAAAATAGGTGATATTTTAATAAAATATTATTATAAAAAATTTTATTATAATTAAATGATAATATAATTTTTATGAATTCAAATGAAATTTTTATAAAGTTTCCAAAACTGTTATTGTCAAAAAACCCAACATTTCTCAATAAATTTAAATTATTATTTTAAAAAAATCACATATTTAAAAAACTATTTTGATAAAATAAATATTATTTTTGTAATAATAACATTGAAATTATCCAATAGTTAATTTTTCATGATTTTTTCAGACAGCTGAATTTTCATGTAAAAATTAAATATTGTAAAAATATACGATATGAATTGTGACATCATAATGACCAAAAAATTATTTAAAAAATAATATAAATGTTATCCATGACCAAATATATTTTTCCCCTTTAAAATAATTTTATTTTAAGGTTATTTTATTAATTTTATAAAGCCTTTATGAATCTTTAAAAACCTATATTATATTAAAATGTTTTAAAATCATTTCTTTAAGAACATGACTCACTTCCACATAACGAAGAGTAATATTTTCAGAAGTTCAGACCTTGAACTTATTAAATAATTAAAACCGATCTTATTTTGTATAAACTATTGTAAAAACATGGTAATTTTTTTTATTACTTTATTATATAGAGTCCAAAACCTAAGTTTGAAAAATAATAATGAACTCCCCTCTATTTTCCTATATAAAACCACACAATATCCCCTTACTATCACTTAAAAACTATGTATCATGTCCTTACTCTATGATATTTTCTCTATAGTCCTCCAATGGTTCACCTAATCTCTCAAAAAGATCCTCCCAAGCTTTTTGAATCACACTCTCAATGTAAGGGATCCCCCTCTCTCTTTTAGTTTGTGCCTCTTAATTTCTATTTTTTCTTGTTTGGGTATGTTTTTATAAATCCATCTTACTTAAATTTTTATTTATATTTGATTATATACCCCTTTAACTCTCATTAATCCCTCTCATGAACATTTATGTACACCTATTATGCTACTAAAATTTCTCTTTGATTTTCTATACCAAACGTAAGGGACCTCTTTATCTTCTTTTCCATTCAAGAACCTTCATTGTATTTTTCCTTTTTAATATCAAATGGTTATGTATTAATGAATTTATAAATATACCACACCTATCCAATTTATTTCCAAAAAATTAGATATCATTTATACCCTCTCATTACAGAAATTACCTAATCTATTATGTAACACCCCAAGCTTCAACAGTACGTTTCCCTTTGAATAATACAGTAGCTTGCGTTGTATGCAACTTGGAGTTTTAACACCCCACGACCAATCAAACGAGCCATTATGAATAGTAATACCCACTTTTTGAAATTTATAAATTTTATTTTTCAAAATGGACTTCATTTTTGAATTCATAATATCGAAATTAGCTTAGGGTGAATTTGTTTTATTTTTCTAAAAACATTCAATTTTTTATGAATAGTGAAAAACACTGTGTTATTGTTTAAAACCGAATCTTTATTTAAATAATTAATTATTTTATTTAAATTTATTTTAGGTAAAAATAGATACATAATACCTATATATGATCAATGTAATTCGTTGGAGTCATTTTATAATAATATTAGATATATAAAATTTTATTGAACGTTTTACCGTCTTTTACCCACCTTCTAGGAGCATTTGCAAATTTGCATAAAACATAATTTTACCGCTTCTGTGAGTTGAATTTTAAAAATCCTAGATACATGGTTGATATAAGTAAGTAAAATTTGGTTCAATAAGATGAAAATATTTTTTGGTGAATAGTAACTTTTAACTTTTATTTACCATGGTTAAAAGTAAATAGGGTATTTAAAGGTAAAAATGATATTATTATTACCCTAACACATGTCCTAATTATATTGTATAAGTTTATTTAGACCAAAACCAACCTTAGTAATAAAATATGATCCTTTAGGTCTGCTTTTATTAGATTATGACATTTATTATTATTTAATTTAAAGAAGATTTAAAAGTGTTAAATTCAAGTTTTCAAAACAAAAACATTTTTAATATAGGGTTATACATAAGATAAATTAGACTATAAATATTCATTAGAAATATAAAATGATTTCCTACATAATTTTATTTCATTTATAATTTTTAGACATTAAATAATTAAATTTATTTATGACACAATGATGATGCATTAATTACCTTATTAAAAAAAATTAAAACAATTGATATTATAAATATCCAAATAAATTTAGTTTCAGACTTTTGATGAATTAGACTAATTTTTTAGGTTACTATGAAATGTTAGGGTCGCTTAAATGAATTTTTTTCTAATTAATCATGTTTTTATGACTTTAACAAAAACAAAATACCAAATAGTATCAAAATTAACATAAAATTGTTTTTAAAACAAATACTATATTATTAAAAGATATGATATTCCTAAAAATATAAGGTTCAGCCAAAGAACTTAAAAAATGATATATATGTCATTAATTAACCATTTGGGGTTCACTTGGAATTTTATAGGAAGTTTATTAACCATATAATATAAAAATACAAGGAGACATGGTAAAGGTCAAACTATTTAACTAAGAGTTAAATCTAAAATATAAGGTTAATATAGTGACCTCAACCTACCTAAAACCAAATGTTTTAGAGGATTTCTACCCATCCCCACATTATACTAGAAATAAATCCTTTTTGATCCATTATAAACCGAAAATTATTTTATTATAAAACAATATTTCAAGGTTTTCCTAAAGTGACCCTCACCTCACTTATAAAAGGGCACTTCCCCTTCTCTCAAAATCACACCTCCAAAGTAATTTGGCTCTAAAAACCCTACTGAATTTCCTCTAAACTATCCTCAATTTGACCTAGAGGCCTTAGTTTTATCATAAAGGCAACCTAAGTAGCCCTTTTGATTAACTCAAAAGGAAACACCCGAAGAAGAGGTAATAATTTCACCACCCTCTTTCAAGTTCTTTTCTTCTTCCACTTCCTCTTTCTTTACTGTTTACATAACAAAATAATAACACTAGTATATTATAATTATTTTTATTTTATTATATATATGTAACAACTATATTCATTATTCTATCGATCCTATGAATTACAAAGTCACTATACGTGCGTACGTATGGCTTGTCGTCTCCACGTCGTGGTGTAGTTTGTTATTCAAACACTTCATTATTTGGATGGGTATAATAATGAGTATAATTGATGTAAATAAAAAATATAACATGTTAATGATTCTCTATATATAATATAACATCCAATTACATATGATTTTACCATCAATATAATGATATTTTTTCTCGTGCATACGTACAGATTACCGTCTCCACAAATGTGATGAGATTAATTCCCCGTCGTAATCATTCAATAATAATTTTCATTTTATGATTAAAAATAATGTTTAATAACTTGATATAATTCTAAATATGAATCAAAAACATCCTATCCATAACAAACATGGCTTATGTAACCAAGCATATAAAGGAAAATGAATTAGTTAACACCTGAAACGATGATACTACTGAAATATTATTAACAAAGCAATATTAAAGGATCATATATGATATCATATTTATGTATATAGTTATTGTATAATTTAATAACAATTATTTAACTATTATAAAGGAGGTTAACATACCCTCTACCAAGGAAAAGTACAAGGTAAGGGTTAATTCCACAATCTCTTCATTATCTGATGTTGTTTATACGTGAGTATCTACTAGAGCCTCTTTATCATCCACATCCGTGATTCATAAAAATTTATTTCAAAACATTTTTAATATTTTCTAGACTATGGTTTAAATTAATTTATACCCTTTTTTTCTTTTTATAAAATTTTTATAATGGAATCTTTCTGTCATTTTCCAAACAAGGTCATTTACAGTCGTTTTGAAAAAGTTAAGGAAAGAATGTTTTTTTAACTTATACAGTGGGTACGGCTATTTTCCACCTTTATAACGCCTTTGAATCTTCCCTTAAAATATTATAATAATATTTTCAAATTAAATGTTTTCTTTTATAATTATATGACTTTTAAATAATTTCAAAATAGAAAGAGATATTTCTCTCAAATAGTTTTTATTTCATCTATGTCAACATCCTTTAATGGATTTTATACTTGTTTGATTTTGATTTATTCTGATACAAATATTCCATATTGTATTAAAGGTTTTGTGATATGTTTGACTATGTATGTGTTATTTTTATACCATTCATGGTTTATGGTTAACATGTTAATATTTTGTATGTTATTATTAATACGAATGTTTATGTTATGTTTCAAAATTTTCATATGAGGAATGCATTGAACTTAGTAAGTGATGGGTGGAGCATTCTATAACTCCTTGATGCATCGGTAGGTCTCATGAGACAAACTAGTGTCTTGGCACAAGGCCTAGATAAAATCTTATTTGTAGTCTTGGCACAATGCCTTGACTGTGTGATTATGAAGTCTGGCATTATGAATTCTGCCATTATGAATTTGGCTACTAATATTGCATGTGATTATTCAACTAATAGAATATCCATGTGAATAAGTAAATGGGATTATTTGATTTATATTGGCCATATTATCCATAAGTTTAAGTTTAAAAGGCTTATGTGTTAGTATTATACAATGCCATAAATGTTTATGCATGTTTATAAAAGTTTCCTCTATATTGTTATCCTTACTAAGCATCTGATCTCACACCTTTCTATGTTTTATTTTTCCTAGGATGCGAAGAAATATATTATTATTGGCGTACAATGATATTCTAAGGGATATGAATGTGGTCAATGGATACAATGTTGATTATGTTTTTCATTTTATAATTTAATTTAAAACTTATGAATATATATAGTACTTCCAAGGCTACTAAACTGAACGATCTTTCCGGATTTGATCCCTTGTGATCATTCAAATGTTATGTAATAATGCACTAACTCTAGGTAACTGGGGTCTAGCATTATATGTCACTATACTTAAATTTATTAATGGATCCTCTCCTTCTCCTCTTTATTCTAGAATATCATTCATTTTACTAATTATATTTCCAATTAGTAATGTTAGTATATGTTTTTACACATCCTTATTACATCTTATTTTATTTCAAAATGGTTATATACCCCTTTTCTATCGTTAAATCATTTTATGAACCATTATGTATGGTTGTCATTCTACCTAAATTTCACTACAATTTTTTCATGCCAAAACCTTTTGTTGTGAATACCATCATTATTTCCACTTAAGGGTATTCAACAACACATACCTATACTAACTTTATTTTGTAATTCCATGTATTTATTTCAAACTCCTTTGTCATGTAATTATATGTGATGAAATATTTTCTTAGGTTATATGATCTATGTGGCACACTTATGCATGTACATGATATGATTATGATGGATGTGCCCAGATAGTGCTCTGCTGCATTGGGTAATGTTTTAGTCTTTTGAGAAACTATGAAAGGAATTCAGTAGTGAACCTAATACATCATTGGACTTTTTCCACAATTTTATGATGTCTTGGGGTAATCTTGGACCTATGTTATGATGCCATGTTTAAATTTTTTTCCACTTTCCCATGTTCACTTTATGTTATCAAAATTTATCGTACCTCATTCTTCATGTTTCTAATTCTCACCCCTTTTATTTACCATTGAAATTCCTATTCTATAAAATTTAATACTTTCTTCATTTTATTTTATGTTTATTCCCTTATTGGGCTTTATATCTCACCCCTTTCTTATGTATGTCCTCAGATTATCCCATCTAGTTTTAAGTATGATGGAATATTGTGAAAATGTTATGGAATATTTCAATAACGGTGATGTAACCCCTATTTTATGTTGTTATGTGATGTACCTAATTTCAAAAAGATATTATAATTATCGATCTGATGGGTTGTATTGTATGGACCTTTATATAATAAATCTTGAATTAATGTGTAATAAAGATAAGGGTTGTCATAGTATTCTCATTTTTACTCAATAGAGAAGTTAAAGATTTGATGTATTATTTAAAAAATAGTGATATAAGAATTTGGAATGATTTTAAATGTAATTTATTATATATATTATTTCCAACATCAAGGTTCATATAAATTCAAAATGTGATCTCAGGAATCAATAAAATTCAAGTTCAGTCAAAGTATGAGTATTATAAACAATTAATGAAGTTGTATGTGAGTTTCCCACATCACAAAATCAGTGAGAAACTCTTCATCTAGTACTTATATAATTGAATTAATCCATTGTATAGGATCATGGTGTATGTTTCAACGAGTGTATAATTGGTTGACAGAACTCTGGTAGTGTCTCTAAGACTAATTGATAAAATTTCACAAAACTCCAAATAATTTTCCGACCATGGAACATCTTCACTAATAGGTATATATCAATTAATTTCTCAACCCATGGACAATTATTTATTTTATAACACATTGGATGATTTTTCTATTAAGGTGAGGTGTATTTATTTGGCACAAAATACAGCACAACCCACCCCAAAAAGGGTTTGTGTAATTTTCACACCACCAAATCACCCCACTAATTCATGCAGAAAACTATATGTTGTGGAAGACTGCATTGTAGTATTACCATGGAGAACATATTAGAAAAAAAATAAGCACCTCCTCAACCCATTTATGACCCATTCTCTCTTTCATATAATATAGGGTGGAAGGATCACACAGGGCTTGGGTATGGTACAAGCCAGCAACAAAGGCCATCGTTTCAATAAAATATTCAATAGTATCTACCTTACCAAAAAGTTTTTAATAACCTAAAAATAGATTTTACACCTAATAATCAATAATACAAAAAAATGGTACTCACAAAAAATAAACACTAGATCTAATTATGTTTTAAAATAAATTATTCTTAATCAATATAATTAGATGAAGATTTATGGTGTATCTGAAAATGAAAATGAGTCGGATTTCCAAAAACCTCAATCAAAAAGTATGTAATAACTATGAAAATATTTCCTACCAAACCAAAATAAATCTAAAAGGTAATGTCAATAAGATAATTTTGATTAGTGGGAAGAAAACTATAGAGAAAAGTATTATAAATAGTCTATAAAGATTCACACCATTAACTCAGATTACACCATCACAATTGATTAATGACCAGAAAAAGGTGAAAGATAAGGGTAAGAAAATATTGATGAGGTACCTATAAACCCCATTACATTTCCAAATAATATTTACACACTAATATGGTTGAATAAGATATGTAATAAAATAGTTATTGGATACATTCAATTAGATTAAGATCAACATCCCTCTACTTGAAGAAATCAAAAAATAAAAGGTATTTTAAATTATTAAAATAACATTGATTGAATATAAGGAGAATAAATTAAAATGAGAAAATAAAAACTGGTATGAATTTAATTTCACTCATCACACACACTGTGGTGATTTTTACAAAGTAAAATGGCCTCAAAACATTCACCATACCATGTACTATATAGGAATGGCATTTCTCTAATGATTTAGGTGATTTGTGTGCCTTTATTAATCTCATGTATAACTCTATTTTATGTTAAATTCATTTTAAGAAGATTAATCTAATGATTTTGGTGGTTTGATTTAAAAATATCTCCACGACATACCCAATATGATTCCTTAAGGATGTACTTTTTCAAGTGATAGATATGATATTTCCATTTGATTTCTACATTTTGAATATAGAAGATAGTCATCAAGTTATCATGCTCTGATAATTATTCTTAGTCCCTTACTCAAAACTATCAATACAATAATAAATATTCATGAGACATTATATGTAGTTCATATATGAGTTCATAATATTTAATATTTTGGACTTAATGAAGCACCCCTTAGAAGACTATTTTACTCTCTTTATCTCCCATTCTGAGCCATCTTGTGATGATTATAAAAATATTGATTTTCAATCCTTTACAAATGATAATAATTCCATGATTATAGTGATTTTGAGTATTGGGTCCATTTTAATGTCTTGAAACATTTCCACGCCTATTTTTAATGATCAAACCACTCTTTTTTCTGATTTATTTTTGTATTCTTATTCCAATTAAGGGCATGATCTTTTATATTATGACATGGATATTGAATATATATATATATATCTAATGCATTATTCACTAATTTAAAATATTTTAATATAAAACTCAACATACATAGTGCACATATCTTGATTCCCATTACACTTCAGTTAATATGGAACCCACCGAAACTGGAACTCAATCCATTTACCAAAATTTTGAAATATTTATACCTATTGAATGATGAAAAAATACCTATAGTTATTTATAATAATATACTTCATGAAAAATAAATGAAACTTTTAAATATTTTGAGGGATAATATTAGGGAATTTTGGTGGATCTTAACAGACATACCGAGTATTATCCCCTCTGTATTCATGTGAAGGAATATTTTATAGGATGGGGATAAGCTAGCTAAAAATCCACAAAGAATACTTAACCCCCACACTATTATTAATTTTAAAGAAAGAGGTAGAAAATTTACTTGAATAAAGTATTATTAATCCCATATATAACTCTCAGTGGGTTATCCATATATAGGTTTTACCAAATAAAATTGATTTCACTATTCTAAAAAATCAAATTGATGAGTTAGTTTCTATATGAGTGAAAAACAGTTGGTGAGTGTGAATATATTAAAGGAAAATGAATAAATACACTCATAAATATCATTTCCCCGTTCCCTAAACTGACTATATACTTGAGAAACTTGAGGGTAGGACATGTTATTGTTTCTTGAATAGTTTATATGGATATTTATAGGTTCCCATTATAGTAGAGGACAAGGAGAAGATGGCATTCACTTGTCTCATTAGTACATTTTCTTACAGAAGGATGTCATTTGGACTTTATAATTCTGTAGGTACATTTCATATATGTGTGATGAGTATATTTTCTGGATTTACATAATACTTGCATGGATGTATTTATGGATGACTTTATTATGTATGAATATTTATTTGATTAGTGTGTGAATTTCTTGTGAAAACATTTATGCCAATTTATTAAAAAAATATAGTTTTAAATTTTAGAAAATGTCACTTCATAGTATAGATGGGAATTTTACTTGGTTATGTAGTGTCATATAATGGAATTGAGGTTGATATATCTAGAATCGACATTATCTCATCCTTATCATTTCTTATATTTTTGTGTAATGTTTGATCATTCCTTCGACAAAGTAGTTTTTATCGATGTTTCATTAAATATTTTTGTAATATTTCTCTATATATATCCTAATTGCTTAAAAATTATTCTATTTTTTTATAATTCTTGTATGCTAACATTTAATGATTTTAAGAAGCGTCTCACCACTCCATTAATCATATAGCCCCTACGGTGGGAGCTTCTATTAAATTGTATGTGTGATTCTTAAAACATTCCAGTTGGAGTGGTATTATCATAGAAGGTGTAGGGTATAGCATCCCAGGCCTTAAACATGCTATATTTCATGATTATCAACATACTATTCCAACAAATACCAGCCAATGATTGAGATTTGTAGTATCTTTGGATAATTAGACACATAAATACATTATCTTAAACATACAAAAAATCTTTATTTAAAATCCTCATAGTGATCCTAATTCCCGTATAACTTATAAAAATATATAGGATACCCTAGGGAAAATAAATAAGGAAAAGGGTGACAAAGAAATACCAATAAGGTAACAAACATAGAAATAAATCATATCACAGAATTCAAGAGGCATAACATTATGTCATAAAGCAAATGATCATAATCATGGAAACATGGAATAAGAAATGAAATCATAAGATCATTGAATCATGAAATATGTAGAAATAATATAATGCATTAAATCATAAACATAAGTCAAGGGTAAATCCCAAGACCATCATCATAAAGTGGTTATATTTCTATAGAGGATTTGGTTTACTCCCCATTCCCATAAAATTAGTGTATAAAGTCCCATAGTGGATTAGGTTCAATCCCTAATCTCATACATAACATATAATGAGATATAAATATTTACCCAATGTATTGGAGGCTTATATAATTCTATAACCACCCATTACATAATTAAAATCATATATATTCATGTTACATGGGTAAAATAAACCATGCATAAACCTTAAGCATGGTCAAATGTAGGTGAAGTAAGTGGGTTTCATAATTTTGATTCATGGCATAACTGAAGGCTAAATCATAAGGATTCCCAATAGAAGAAGGAATTAAATAATTTTTTACTTTAATTATTGAAAGGGGAACATATGTCTTGAACATGTAGATCCAATATATAAAATTCATGAGAATGGTCTAGGATAATAAATAACAAAAATAAACCACTTGGGAGATGCTTTGTGAAATAAGTAAAGGATCATTTTAAAGAAGGAAAGAGCTTATTTTTTGATAAAAATATAATTTAACCAATATAGTTTTCTATAAAATAATTATGTTTTTTATAAGATATTAATTATTTTTAAACATTTAATGGGGTGATTCTTGACCAGAAATGAGAAATAGGAAAGTTCCCTTAAATCGAGTTTACTTAATGTGTAAATTTAGAAGGGAACTAAAAACACATATAACCCCAACTATGAAAAGGGTATTTAAATAAGTATATTTTTAAAGTAAATATATAAAAAATATAAGGATTTTATAAGAATAATATTTTTATAAATGGAAAAAACGAATCATGTAATTGATAAGTAATGAGGATGGTACAGAATATCCCTTATCTCATGTTTGAATGAGGTCTGCACTTTCACCTAACATTCTAAATGATTAAATTAAATTTAATAAATATATAAAAAACCTTATTCATAAATATTTTATTTTACAAATTCAATTTATTATAATTTTTTATTTAATTTTGATACATTTTTTGCTTAAGTTGGTTTCTCATGGTTGTTCGGTTAATTTCTTCACTACACTTTCGGTCTGCTAATCATGGTCAAAGGTGTTATAAAATAGCATTATGATATTTATAATAATAGAGATATATTATATTTTTTACTCTATTATAAAAATACTTATATAGTTTCAAAGGTTATCCCAAAATAGATCCAAATTAATAAAGGTTACTTGATATGTCCATTTAAGGTGGTTAAAGTTACTATAACCATTTATTAATTTTATTACTTATATATTGTCATATAATATCATTAAAGAATATTAATAGTGTCAAAAATACATTTTTTACATACTAAATAAATTTTAATGTTATCCATGTTAGGTTCTCATGTAAAACAAAACATGCCATTCATTTAGGTGGCAATCTGTATACATGCATGATGACGTTTTTGTTTTTCTAAACTATTTTGGAGGAAAATATAAATTGGATATTAAATTAGTATAATAACGCTTAATAATTTTAAAAATATTTCAAACATTCATGGATATAGGTGATTTTAGGGGTGTATAAGAATAAAATCACTTAGAAAAGTTGGGTTGAGAGTATTATCGTTCCCTTGGAAGTTATCCCTTAAGTAACTCCTAGAGGTTACTTAGTTTCGTATTTTGGTGAGAACAAGGATTCAATAGAATGGATAGGTTTTTTATGATATAATAGGGAAGATTTTTTATTGATCCAGTTATTTGGAATGGGTGGATAAATGGGGAGGAGGTTAACACCTTTTATAAGTGAAGATAGTGTCCTTTTTGTAAAATATATTTACTTTTCAATAATGTCACTCCACTATTCAAGGTCAAAGGCTCCAAAATGAACAACAATGGTGTAAAAAAAGAGATAATTTTGATACTCCCTCCACCATCCAATATAATGCATTTTTTCACATGTTTTAACCATTTTCAGTATGTTAAACCACTTTTACCATAATTTTCCTTTATCGCGGTAACTCCACTTTCACCATTGGTAACTAATTTTAATGGAAAATTTAAAAATTAAAATTATTTAAGAATTTAAAAATTATGATTTTGAATTTGGAAAATATTTTATAAAATATAATTTCTAATATTTAAATAAATTAATTTTATCATTAACACATATAAATAATTAAATATATTTCTTAGAAAAGGTTCATTTTAAGCTTAAAATTTAAGTGTGAATGTTTTTATTGTCAATAAATAAATTTTATTATTATAAAACAAACAAAATTGTGTGTATTTTAAATAAATTCAATTTTTTTTTACAAAATAATATTTAATTAAATGAAATGTCAAAAAAAAAATTAATTGGAATAAAATATTACTTCTATTTTATAAGGTTAAACATTGGTGTTAAAAAATTTAAAAATATATTTATTTAAAATTCATATAATTATTCATTAAATAAATATTCAATCAACAAATAGGTTTTATAAAATTATATATATCAATTATATAATGTTAGAGTAATAAAAGTCACCATTTTGGAAAAAACTATATTTCTCACTATTCATATAAAAATCAATTAATTTTAAAAAATCCAAAAAATTAAACCTAATCTTATTTTCACATGATAAAACCAAAATTGAATGTAAATTTATTATATAAAAATTATATAAGTGATAAAATTAATTTTAAAAGGATAAACATGTAATGTTTTAAAATAATTTTTTTAAATATAACTAATGTGCTAAATTATCAAATATGGGTTTGTAAATAAAAAAATAAAAATTATAAAATAACTTATAAAATACATATTTTGTCTTAAAAATATTTTCATGAATTTATAATTCATACTTATATACTAATTATTTAATATAATTCATGTTATTTATAAATATGGTATTTTTCACAATTCACATAAAATCAGTGTTTTTAAAAAAAATTAAAATTAATCTTAAAATAATATTGAAATTATAAATAAAAAAACTGAAACTTATTTTGTAAAATATGATTTCAAGACTTTTCTATTTTACCTTTTGATTCAAATTATAAAATACATTGACTAACTGTTTTTATAGGAAAATAACTTTTCAAAATATAGGTTCTTCTTATTCTTAATTTATAGAAAACACTACAAAACTATCATGAATAAATCAATATTATATTTTATTTAAAAATAATAATTTAACAATAACATACATAGGCTTAATTAATAAAAATTACAGCACATAAAAATATATATTCTTAAATACAATAATGAATTAAGTAAATTTGTATAAGATATCCATTATATATAACTATATAAATTAATATACTTCAAAATTTAATTAAACCTATTAATTATTATTAATTAAATTGATATGTTTTATCAGTCTAAATATATCACAGTTTGTTTTTAGTTTGTTGTTGCGTGTGGAGAAAGCTATTGGATATATTTTACTTAATTAAAAGAAAACATATATTAAAATATTGAGTCGTTACATTCTCCCCCCTTAAATAAATTGTGTCCTCATAATTTCAAACATACAATGGAATTAATTTCCATAGGCATATCCTAATTAACCATTCATTTTTAGTTTAACATATATTTATTTATGATATGAAGTTATATTTCTCTATATGTAATTGGACATGAGCCCTTTGTAAAAATAGATAGTACATTCCTAATATAATCATAATAAGTGAATAAAAAATAAATCTATAATGTGTAAATTTCCTCAAACCTTGAAGAAGTTTCATATACCATAGAAATAATACTTATAAAACCACAAATATTATATAGTTCAATACATAATAGGTGAAATCTTACATGACATAAGTCACTGAAAAATATAGATTGGAAAATCAATATCTACCTCAATAAAAATTGTTTCATAGGAATTTCATTGTTCCTGTGATCTAAGAGGTGGTGGGTGTTAGTTGTCCTCTTTAACCTTTGGATTAGTGTATTGGGTTTCATAGTTCCCAAATTCATCCCTGCAATGACTCATGTTTTAAAACAAGGTAAAATTCCAAGGAAATTTGAATTTTGGAATTTACTAGACAGGACATTCTTTTAATCGAGCTTTGGAATGTAATTCTGAGATTAGGGACACATAAATGTTTTTTTTAGAAATTTTTGAAGACTAGAAAGGTTTTTAAAGTTCTTTGTTGAGTTTCAAAAGCATCGACCACTGAAATCTCAAGTTTCGGTGCTCTGAATAGGGTACACAGTTTGAATGATACTGTGTGGGCCTCATCAGAAAATCTTTTATCCTGTATCAGAGAATAAGAAGTTTCGTGTATGGGATATGAATGGTTTTACCAAACTGTGCACCAATCCCGCATGGTTAGTTCAACTTAGGTAGTACCAAAGCAACATTCACCACACGGTTGGTTCATGGTTAGGCTAACTATGTGGCGAAACTGTGTGAGTTGGGTTCCTTAGGCAGTGGGTGTTGCACAGTTGGGGCATGGTTTGGCCAAACTATGTGACCCGGTTTTTAGGTTGAAATAACCATTCTACCCTTAATGAGGTTTAAATATTTTTTCCTTCTTTTTTACTCCTCCCAGCAGTCGTGTGAGACTCCTCTCCTTTATGGGATTCTTTTTCCTCAAGCCTATTCTAATCATGGATAGATCTTCCTTTTCTAATGTCTAATTAAAATTTTGAAGGTCTCTATAGATCTGAATAGATAAGCTATCAACTCCTTTTGAATATTTCTTTGTTTAATCTCCTCTTGACTAATTTATCAAGGTGTAAGCTCATTTTCCCTACTTTTAGGGAAAATGTATCTTTCATCGATTTCTTCCAAACTGTAATAAATCAAACCCAAAAAATGTATGAGTGGAATCTTCTAAGCATGAGGTAGGTGATCTATGTATTTCGTCCAAATTTTTCATCGATTTATGAATAGTCCCATTTTTTCACGTGTCGGCCTTTGTCGTATGTCTCCTTAAAGTCGAGTTCTTTTTTTAAATTTCCATACACACTTTATTATACTCTCATTGATAATTTTTATATGAATTTAGTATTCCAACCTCAATTATGAATACCGCTTTTTTATGTCAGGTTATATTTCCCTTGAGAATTAAATTGTTTAAAATCTTGTAACGCCTTCTATGAATTTGTCTTAGGCTATAAATGGAACTGAACATTTTAGGTGATTGTATAGGTGATGTTAGAACCTTCTAAGTGATTTTTTAAACATTATTTAGTTTATTAGATTGGATTGAGTGTTTATAAAATGATTCTTAAAATTAATTGATTTATAACCCCTGAATTTGATGCTTGAATGTGCTAATTGAATTGTTTAAGAAACAATGTCATGTTTTTATAATAAAACCCCTAGAATTAGGTGAATTTTCTTTTAAACCAAAAAGTATAGATTATTGATTTCAATTATTCAAGGATTATTGAATTGGTGTTTCTCTAATCTTTGATATAGTTTTTTGGTATATGGAATGTTTGTGATATGGCTTTTATTGAAGTTGTAAATTGAATTTTTCTCCTTATACATATAAATGTGTGATGGACCAAGCTCCTTTTAAGGTATTGGGTTGCTTAATTAATGGGATTACCCATATAAATATTTCCAAATTAAACAATTTTAACCTATAAGTACCTCCTTGAACCTTGATAAAATGAATTTTCATGCTTATGTAGATTAAATGGTTTAAATTGAAATTGAATTTATTTGGGTGGTATTACCAAGCTTCTTGATTATATTATACGACTTATGAAAATGGTAATGAATGAAATGTATTGATTATAATGAACGGAATGCTTCATAGTGGTATTTATAACTTCAATGAATTAAATGATTCAATAGAAATGAATTGAGAAGGGTGGAAAGGCCACATCATTCAATTCACGTTTAGTATATGCTATAATTGAAATGTTATGCCTTGGTATTTGGGATTAAATTAATATATATCATGAGAGTTAATGAATCATGGTTTGGGTTATTATTATTTTTATATAATTTTTTCTTAAATGGGATATGGAATGATGGTAAGGGATCTGTTGAGAATGGAGTAAAATCAAGATCCCTTACATCAAGTTTTGAGTCATGGAATCTCACACCATTGATACTATGTAGGATATTGAGATAAGATGTCACACTCTTTATTTAGAGTGTTAAAATGATGTATCATTCACAATCCTGAGTGTCATACATGACGTCTCAAAATCTATTGGGATATATGTCATGTATCCTATTTCATGATTCTATAGGCTCATTTAGAATGGTTATGAATGACTGAGTTACAACCGGTCCATATAGCACCTAGTATTCTAGTTATATGGCCACTTATATCCGTACATACTTGGTTCATGTAGGTGGATGAAATATATAACTAAAATAAATATATAATTATTGATAAATATATATAGTCATTGTTTAAACATCTAGTTCTCACCTTGAGTCAAAGTAGGTAAATCCATCAGGTGTCCTTTAGGAACCTAAGTGGGAGGGTTATTGTTTATTTCAGTATTTTCTATTATTAATATTACCTTCACATTGGTTTGGTTATTATTCACAGACTATATTCAGTTGTAGACACAATGGGTAGTAACCTATAGGGATTTATATCTCAAACCCTACTCAGGTATCCATTTAATTGGGGTACCTGAGTAGACCTTATGTTTGTATGACCATGGACAATTTCTTGTGTTTTTTTCTAGTTACTAGGAGTTAGGATCACAGGACTAAACTAGAGTTCGGGATGCATGTGGAGATCACCCTTGGGGATTTTCTTTTCTTGATTTATTTTTTACTGTACTATATCATGATGTCTGTTGTATGTCTATTTTTTTAGGTTGTGTATCTACATCAGGGCGTGCATGCATCTGTTGTATATTTTCATTAGACATGTTTAATATTTGGTTTATATTATTCTTATGTTGCTCTATCATTATTTAATTACTTATTTCAATTTTTTATGTTAGTATTATCTATTTACCATTATGCTATTATGGTATAAGGTTATAGTCTCCCCACTTTCACCTCCTGATACCCTCACTACTATTTTGTAGCATTTAGTATATGGGGAGGAGCTCTAAAAACCATGTAACCCACTGGTATGATCACCGTATTATTGGTGAGTTGAGTTGGGATGTAACAACTTGGTATCAAAGATTTTTTTCTTCATATTACTAATATAGAAATTGGTAGATAGGAGATTAAAAATGTGTTGGTTCTTGGTAAATAACTGCATCTGGGACTAATCACCCCACCCATGAGGAAAAGTACAAGTGGCCAAGATTGGGATTGATTTTCATGTTCTTTTATAGTACAGTTGATATGATTTCACCTTGAGTTAATGATGTAATTTATTCTATTTATTGATTTGTGGAATTTATGGTATTTTACCATTGGCTTGTTATATCAAGGATAAATAATTACATGTATCATTATAGGAACATATACATTCACATGCCATTAATATTTCATGCCATGTAGTTGTATTTATAGGTTGCATGCTATTTGGATTATATGACTTGAATGTTATAACTTGCCTTTTTTTTATAATACATTTTTAGATAACATGCTTTAGTGATTTATTTAGCATGATTCTCTATTTCCATGATTAAGTGATTATATTTCATGCTTTATATTTGTTAGAATTTATTACCTATGTATCATTACTTCTGTTCTTATTATCAAGATTCTCTATGTTTACTTTTTGTAATGGAATGATAATTTTCATGTTATGTAATTGGATTCATGGGATTGACTTATTGGTTTCGATTAAACAAGAACCAATTTTTAGTTTTAATATGTATGGGGGCTTATAATTGGGAAAAGGTAACTCGTATACTCAAACTATCCTTGAATTTAAACATGTTTATAATCCTTTATTAAAATTTGAAATCTTTTAAAGTTCAAATTTGTAAATGGAATGATTTCGGTTAATGGGATCCAAATTCCAAACTGTAAAGTGTATGGGAACTTTATAGATTATTTTATGGTAATCCATATAATTAAACCATTATATATGATTTTGGTATATATTTTTAACTAGTTTAAATGTAAAATATGTTTGAATTTAATCTAGAATGAACCGGTTGCCTCTATAAAGGCTTGTGAATCTTTCACATGGGCATGTATATCATTTAATTAGCTTCTTAATTGAAAAAATGGAACCAAGTAGATCAATTGGGAAATATTTTTTATTATATAACCCTCTATGGGTGTTTTAAGCATTAATAATTAAGAAAATTCTATTTTTTTGCTTTCAAAAGAATATAGGTTGGCTTAGTGGGACCTTCATAGGTCACCTTATTTATTACCAAGTGCCTTTTCTTGATAAATGGTACTTAATGATCTATTTTAAAAAATTTAAATGTTTAAATATTGAATTTTTATCAATGTAATGACTTAAAATGAAACCTGAAGTGGTGTCCTTCATTTGAGCCCCCGCGTAAGGTAGTTTTAATATCTCTTTGATTTTCCTTGGAATGGAAACATGATCATTTTATATAGGCCACTATCCACTTTTTAGCAATATATTAAATGAAAGTCATATACCTAGTGACTTTTTGTTTGGTGTGATCTAGTGATAGGTTCAATTCTTATTCTTTTGTAAGGGTCTAGCCCAAGGTTGGTAAAACCCTTCAAGATGAGATTATCAACTTATTGTCGTGAGCTTTTTGATGTTTGGTGTCATTTTGGTGTCGTTTTCCCTATTAGGACTCTTAGATTACAAATGAAACCCTTGTTTGGATGGGTGGTCATGTTTTTGTTTGACCCTTGTTGTGGGTGTGAGCTTCAATTAATGCTCAGTTTTAGCAGGTTAGACACGTATGGGGCATGGTTGGACACTTTATAGATCTCATAACCCTATTTATTTTCCTTGGTGACTCAGGAGGTCATCAATCTATTTTATTGTTGTATGGGGAAATTTGACTTGAGCCATTTTTTCTATGTAGGCCATTAGATACTTCAGTGCATATAGATTAAAATCCTATGTGTAGTTTCCAAGATGTGTTGTGGGATCTAGTGATTTTAGGGTAGTATGCATTGATATAAGTGATACCCTCTGAGTTCCTAAATGATGTAATGAATCGGTTAAGTTTGGTGAAATTTTTGAGACTTGGGCTGTTGAGTATAGTATCAGGTCATATATATAGTAGAGTAACCTAGATGTTAAAGTAATTTAATTATTTATAATGCTTGGGATGATGTTCCAAAAGGATTGTTGGTTTTGACACGCTGGTCAGTTTGGTTTGTCTTTTATGTTAGATGCTTAAACATTTGTGTTTAAGGTGAATATGACATAGAATTATTATGAGTAACTATTTTATCCATTTTTTTTTGAAAACTAGGACACTACTAAGGTGGGGAGAATAATGTTGGTTATAATGGATATTTTTTCTTCCAAGTATAAGGAACACAACTGAGTAGGACCATTTAGAAATGGTTGATTTTTCTTGAATGCCCTAGAGGCTTTCAAGTTTTGAAATCATGTTGGTTCTTTCTTAGATTCACAAATATAAAGTGGTTTGATATGTATTAAACCTTTGAAAACCACCATTTTTCATTGATGGACTTTGGTGGTTAAGTGTGAGAGATCACATAATGCCTTATCTAGAAAAAGAATTGTGATTTTTTTGTAATGACACGTCAGCAGGTGAAGCTTTGTTTCTTCCAAGAAGTTAACCAGTGGTGGTTTGACTGATCTTTATATCCTCTTAGTTTATTTTTCTTAGTGATGAGCATCAATACTGGAAAATCAGCCTATACCCACGGTTCAAAACTGTGGGTATAGCCCCAAAAACCGTGGGTATAGGCAATACCCATAGTTTTGGGAACCGTGGGCTAGAACGGTGTTGGTATAGGTCCCCAACCTATACCCACCGTGGGTATAGGTGTTCTGCCACCGTGTCAACAAAACATACCCATTTTCCACAGTGTCAATGGCTTTTCCCCATAGTTTCAAAACTGTGGGTATAGGTCGTAAAATAATGTGGTCGGTGGGTTTCGAACCGCAACCTCTCCGCTGCAGACGAAGCACTTAACCACTACCCAAACACAAATTTTATATATATATATTTATATTTAGTTAAATATAGTTATATAAACCATGGGTATAGTGGGAAGAACCATGGGTATAGGACTCCCTCCAAAACAAAATTCCTTCCCACGGAAAAAAAATCACGCACACACACGGGAACCCTATACCCACGTTTTTTCATAACCGTGGGTATAGGTATTTTATCCCAGACCTATCCCCATGGTTTCCCCAAAAACTGTAGGGATAGGAACCCCTATACCCACGGTTTTGTAAAACTGTGGGTATAGGTGAATTTTCAGTACCTATCCCCACGGTTTTGGAAAACCTTGGGGATAGACCCCCCTATACCCACGGTTTTTCAAAACTGTGGGTATAGGGGTACCTATCCCCACGGTTTTGGGGAAAACCATGGGGATAGGTCAAATTTACAGTAGTGCATGTACCCTATCATGAAATCATCCTTGATTCACTAAGTGAGTGTTGTTCTTATACCATTATGAATATTTAAATTTTTTCAGTCTTGATAAGTTATCTCTATCTGAGTTTCATGATGGACGTGTGGTTTTTATCAAGTCTTGGTTAGTCTTAATTGATATCGTGGTTACCATGTAGGAATGCCTTGGGAGGACTCTTGAACACCGGTCATTCTTATTTTACTTTATCACTTGGAGAGTGATTCTCTAGGATCAATCAATTATCGAATTTGGATGTTTTGTCCTTGTACCAACATCTCATTTGTAATCATGGAATATAGAATAACTTGGGTCAGTTCCTTGGACTTTAATTAAATGAATCTGAGGTTACCCAAGACTTTTTTTCATACTCATAGGTGTGGTTTTCAAGATGACTATTCTAGTGGTTTGTATCTAGTTTACACCTTTGTCTGTGCTAAGGCATGATAGTTTAAATGACCAGGTGGTGGTCAGATCAGGGAACATCATTGGAAGAAAGGTATAGACTTTGGTGAGTGTGCTTGTTGTGAACATGGGATGCCTTTAAATAAGATGTTGTGGTTCAGTTTTAAAACGCTGGCTATCTAAGACGATCATTTTTTAGGTAATTCAGCGAGGGTGGCTCGAAATTTTTTTCCTTGTGTTATATGCATACAGTTAATGTGGAATCATTTTAAATCACACAATCAGGTTAAGTTGGGTGTGGTGTAAGGGTCGACAGTGTCTTTCAAGGGAAGCTTGTGTAACCAGTTTTATTTAGGTTGATCGAGATTTGACCATTTCTTTTGGTGAGGTTTTTTTGTGTCCATGTAAGTGATAGGATTTTCCTAGTTAAATGAAATCATGTTGGAGCATCATTAGAATACTTAGAGGCATGCCTTGTAGGGAATTATGATGGTGGAGATACCATGGATCGGAATTGGAACCTTTTTCTATTAAAGCCTATGGTGGGATGCACCATCATCCAGATATTTTAGAGATGATGATGTGATCATGTCTCTGGATAAAATAGATTGGGTAACTACTGTTTTAGTGTTTCATTTGGAGAAAAAGTGTTGGCTCAGGTTTAGACAGCTTAAGTATCATATACTTAAGAAGTTACTATAGGTGCGTTTGTAATTTGGAAACACAACACAACCATTTGATTAATAATTCACAAACCTCATATTTTTTGTGTTGTTTTTTTGTTCCCCAAGGATTCTTAAGGATGAGAAGTTCTAAGGTGGGTATTTTTTAAAGATCCTTTTTCTGAGACGAGGTAAAATTCCAAGTGAATTTGAATTTTTGTGTTTACTAGATGGCCCATTATTTGAACCAAGATTTGGAACATAATTCTAAGAGTTGGGACACTTAAATATGTTATTTTTAGACATGGTTGAAGGAAAAAAAGGTTTATCGGGTTCTCCATTGAGTTTTGGGAGTGTAAGGCTCCAAAATATCATGCTTGGGTGCTCTTAACAGGGTGCATGGTTGGTTTAAAACCATGTGGCCCTCAATATCAAACTATGTGGCCTGTATCAGATGAGTAAAAGTTCCTCGTATAATTTGCACATGGTTTTCCAAAATTTAGTGTCTATCCCACATGGTTATTGAAACTTAGACAGTACCTAATAAATATTCACCACACATTTGGTGCACGGTTTGGCTATCCATGTGGGGTAACCTTACAAGGTGGGTTCTTTAGTCAGTGGGTGTCTCACTGTTGGCGCGCAGTTTTTCCAAAGAGTGCATCCAAACCATGAAACCTAGTTTTTAGGGTGAAATGAAATTCTGCCATTAATGAGGTTGAAATCATTTTCCCTCCTTTTTCACCTTCTATAAACCACCTAAACCTCCTCTCCTTCATAGGTTTTTTCCTCCCCAAGATTATTCTAGGCTTGGCTAGATCTCCATCATATAATGTATGAATCAAACTTCATCAGTATTTGTATATCAACATAAGTATGCTCTTAATTAATTTTTAATCTTTATTCACTTAATCTCTTCTCGATTGAGTTATTGTGGTCCAATCTCATTTTCCTAATTTTCAAGGAAAATTTTCATTTCATTAACTTCTTCCAAACTAGACCAAACCAGACCTCAATATTGAATGATTGGAATATTTAAAGCATGAAGAAGGTGTTCTATGGATTTTTCCAAAATTTTACATTGATTTATGAATAGTTTCATTGTGTCATGCACCAACCTTTTCAATATGTCATACTAAAATTGATTTCTTCCTTTTTAATTTTCATTTTCACCTTATTATACTTCCTTTGATCATTTTTATATGTATTGAGTATTCCAACATCAATTAGGTCACCCCTTGGGTGTGATGGAAATATTTACCTTGAGAATTAAATTTTTGACAGACTGGAATACCTTATAAGAGTTTGTCTTATGCAATAAATGTAATTTCCCCTAGTAAGTAATTGTCCAAGTGATGTTAGAACCTTCGAAGTGCCTTGTTAAACCTTATTTAGTTTATTATATTTCATTGATAGTTTGTAAAATGATTCTTAAAATGATTTGATCTATGAATCTTGAATTTGATTATTTAATGTTCTAAATGATTTTTTTAAGAAAAAATGTCATATTTTTATAATAAAATACCTCAATGTGGTGAGTTTTCTTCTAAACCAAATAGTATTTATTAATGATGTAAATAATTCTTGGATTATTTCATTGGTATTTCTCTATGCTTTGATGTCATTGTTTGATAAATGTAATATTCATGACATGGCCTTTATTGAAGTTCTAAAATTAATTTTCCTCCATATATATGTAAATTTGTGATTGACCAAGCTCGTTCTAAGGGCTTGGATTACTTAATGAATGGGATTACCCATCTAGGTACTTCCAAATTACACTATGGTACCTTATAAGTACCTCCTTAAACCTTGATAAAACTAATTTCCATACTTGATTAGATTTAATGGTTTAAATTGAAATAGAATTTATTTGGGTGGTATAACCACACCTCTTGATTATATTATACAGATTTTGTGAATGGAAATGAATGAAATGTATTGATTATAATTAACGGTATGCTTACTGGTGGTTTTTATGACTTTAATGAATTTAATGATTCAATATAAATGAATTGAAAATGGTGGAAAGTCTACTCCGTTCAATGCATTCTTATTACATGATACAATTAAAATGTTATTCCATGATATTTGGAATTAAATAATTATAAATCATTAGTATTAATGCTTCATTGATCTAGTTATTATTATTTTTATATAATTATGCCTTAAATAGGATATGGAATGATGGTAATGGATCTGTTAATCTTGGTATAAAATCATGATCCCTTACATTGGGTGTTGATTCATGGATTCTCACACCATTGATACTATGTATGACATTGGGGTGAGTCACCATGCTCCCTATTTAGAGTGTTTACATGATGGATCGCTCATCATCCTATGTTTCATGCATGAAATCTCAGAATATATTGAGATGTAGTTCATATATAATATTTATTGAGATTATAGGCTCTTTTAGACTAGTTATGGATTACTTAGTTATGCTCGGTCCATCTAATACCTAGTATTCCAAATATATGGCCACTTATGTCAATGCGTACTTGGTTAGTATAGGTGGATTTAATATATAAAAAACTATATATATAATTATTAATATATATATATATAGTTACTTGTCAAACATATCTCTCTAGCCATGAGCTGAAGTAGTTAGATCCATCAAGTGTCCTTTAGGAACCTGAGCTGGATGGTTGTTATTTATTTTAGTATTTTTTATTATTCATATTACATGCACACTAGTTTTCTTCTTATTCACAAACTGAATTCAGTCGTATAAATCATGGATAGTAACCTACTGGGATTTATATCTCACACCCTTCTCTGGCCACCATTGCACTGGGGTGCCTGAGTAGAACTTATGTCGGCAAGACTATGGATATTTTTTATGTTGTTTTTTTAGTACCTGGGAGTTAAGAGAACATGACCTAGATGGAGCTTGGGATTCTCATGGAGATCTCCCTTGGGGATTTTATTTTCTTTATTTATTTTTAATTTTACTATATCATGATGTATGTTGTATTTTTATTGTTTTATTTTGTGTATAATCATCTGGACATGCATGCATCCATTGTATATTTTCATTGGACATATTTTATATTCAATTTATATTATTCTTCTACTTCTCTATCATTATTTTATTATTTATTATAATTTTTCCTGTTATTTTTATCTATTATATCATTGTGCTACTTTGGTATGAGAGCATATTTTCCTTATTATCACCTCCTTTGACCCACACTACTATTTGGTAGCCTCTAGTGTATGGGAATGTGTTCTTGAGGCCATGTGACCCATCGGTCTGGCCACCGTCTTTGTGGTGAGCAGGGTCAGGATGTTACAATAACATCTAAAACATCGAATTGTAATTAGATCCTTTTGAAGAACATTATTTTCCTTCATTTTATCCCTCTTTTTCCCTCATCATCTTATTGATCGATGACCTCCCTTTCCAAAATTAAACCATTTTTCAATACCATTAAATAAATTTTTTTGTTTCTTCTTACAAAGATTTTGACATATTGGTAGTTGAATATATCTTATTTTTTAATCATTATTAGATTAATTTTCATGATTATCTATCCTTATCTAATTTTTTCATTCTATATTTAAACCATGGTTACATTTTTAGTCATTTTTAGTGATAGTTGGTTTTGTATAATCACTAGGTTTCTCACTGCATCTCCTATTTGGATGGGTTTTCAATTGAGGTACACTAGGATTGAAGCAGTTATTTCTAGTTATAGAAATTACTAAAAGCAATATTATTAACATAAGTGATGAAAATTTAACATCATAGGGTTTTATCATAATCAGTAACATAAGAAGGATTAGACCTTAAAACATTTTACCATTTTATATCATCCTGTAATTCCTTTAGTTCAAACTATTTTAATCTTAGTTTATTTAATGTTACATTAAGTTGGGTTATCTTATACTTATAAAACTATCCCTTAAAAGTAACTATGAAATAATTCCTTAATAGTGGTTCATAAAGAGCATATAATTAACCAAATAATATCCCCAAGAATGTAAAACTTGATGTGCAGATAGGCCTCTTTATCATACACCATGTGAGGATTGGGTTAACATCCAATCTTCCCTTTTCATTGTTAAAACCCCTAGTTACATCTATAACATATCCTACATCCACTTATAGTATCCAAAAATGGATTTAATTACTAAGAAAACCATATACTTAAGAATTTTCCAAAATTTCAGGATGTTATCTTAGAATCAAGATTTTTCCTAAGGGATTTCAATAATGTTCACTCATCATAATCTCCAAAACTAACTAGAACTTTCTATGATACACACTATAGTATCCTAACACTTAAATCGTAACGTCCTGGTTCCAAAAGCCACCCATAGGCACCCCATATCCAGTCAGTCACATGGAATCAAGTGCATTTTCCCGAACGCCAGAGGCTGCTGACTAGTTGTGAGGGCCTTGGGTGTGATAGTGGGGAAACTATGCCCTCATTGGCAGAGTAACACAGCGGAAGAAAGAAATAGAAAAATCAGAAGCTGGAATAATCCATACAAAAGTAAACAACAGAAGACTGGAAATAATAAACTGGATCACACATATATATGAATGCTGCATGGTACATATGTCTAGGAAAACAGCCAAAAAATAAAACTATTGGAATACAACAATACTAAACCAAAGTAAAAAAAGAAAACAAGTAAACAACTCCTTAGCATTGCAATCCATAGCTTGGTCCCATGCTCTCCATCTCCACAATAAATCAAGTACCTGAAGTGGAAGGGCACTTTCCTTTATCTATACCTGCAACAATATAGTCTATTCGGGCCCAAAAGCATGGCCCAAATAGGGTGTGAGACTAAATCCCAGTAGGAAACCACCAAAATATCTATGCCTAATAGTCAGTGAATATATGGTAGGTAAAAGTACAGAAAGTAGTAAATAAGGAAGTACTCAACAGTAAACAATCCATAGTTTCAAAGAATTCTGCAATAGCTAATCAAAGTAGGTAAACACAAACGGATAACCCTCTGGGAAGTACTCATAGCCTATCCCCTCTGGTCCTAACTAACAACACAATTAAGTAGCTAAACACCAAAGGTAACCCTCTAGGAAGTAATCACAACCTATCCCTTCTATTCCTACCTAGGAACACAAGAAAACAGAAAACACTAACCCTCTGGGAAGTACTCACAGCCTATCCCCTCTGGTCCTACCTAATAAGTACAAGAAACCCTCTGGGTAGTACACTCAGTCTAACCCCTATGGTTCAGTTTAATCATAGACTCTCTGGGGAATCAGTCACTGTCAATTACACCTATAGTCTCATATCAGTAACTAAAGGCTCTCTAGGGAAGCACTTACGTCACATTCCTTCGGTGGAGGGTGTTGAGGAACTACGGACATTCTGAGGAAGCACTTACATTAATTCCCCCTATGGTCTCGTATCGTAAGTAAAACAGACACTGTGGAGAAGCCCTTTTGTCCAGTATCCATATGGCCTACTACACCAGGTTCTCACAGCCTTTTGTAAGTCAAGAAAGCAGAGTAGCACGTATCGGCGAAAGTAAACCTCAATAACTACTTGGCTAGAAGTCTGCAACATGTCATAACAACAGTCACACCATCCTACAATACTAGGCATGGAAGGTAAACATCAGCCTAATAGGAAAAAAAGACACAATAGTCAAAACAGGCAATCATGAATGGGAAAACACTTCCAAATAATAGAAATTCACCTTATTCCCAATCAAAAACCTCTACTCAATCATACAAGAAAAGCAGACAAATAATAGGGCTAAAACGGTAAACGCGCAATACCCCGTTCATGGGTATTGGCGATTTTTTCACATATAACTCAAAGACTTTCATCATAAAGGAAACACAACCTACCTCAGTGTTGGAAGATCGATATACATGAACCTCAAGCCTTGAATCTCCCAAGAACACCGTAGATCTACAAAAACTCTCAAAATGTTCAATAGAGGATAACTTGAGGAAGAGGAGGAATCAAGAAATGAGGCTCAATCAGAAGGAAGAGCTTACTGAGGCAATCCCAACACAATCGATGGTGGTTTAATTAGAGATTTGATGCTTGGTCAGGGATTCGGAGGAAGATCGCAGTCGTACAGGAGCTCTCGGACGAACTTGGTTGAGAAGAAGGCATTTCTGGCGATTAGACGCGACCCTGGTACGTTTAATGAAAAAAATACATGGAATGTAATTTTGAAGTACACAGTGTGTACTTTCCGTCTATGTACTCTGCTTTAGGCAGCCTCCAGGTCACCCACACATGGCCGTCTGCATGGTCAATACACGGACAGCACATGGCTACCTGCGATAACTGAGTACACGGTGTGTACTCATAAAGTACATGGTGTGTACTTAGAAAATTTCTAGAAACTCCTATTTTTCCAAAAAACACTAGAAAAATGAAAACATACCTGAAAAGAATATCTGGGTTCTTAAAAACTTTCCCCTTAAAGAAATTCATCCCCGGATTTCCCTAGAAATGCGGCATAGAAGAAGAAACCCCAAACAGCTCTGACCACTGTGCTCATACATTGGCCTCCAACTCCCAAGTCACATCATGTACTCGCTCGTGTTGTCATTTCACTCATACCAAAGGAACAGACCAGCCACAAAGAACCTTTGTACTGCGATCAACAATCCGGATAGGATGCTTCTCAAATGATGCATCCACTTCGAGCTCAACCTCCTCGGGTTGGAAAACATGAGACGGACCTGAGAATTAATGTCGAAGCTGAGAAACTTGGAAGACTTCATGCGTAGCCCTGTACCTATGAGGTAACTGAAACTGATAGAAAACTGACCCAAATCCCTCCAACACCTCAAATAGCCCGACATACCTTGGTGAAAGCTTACCCTGTCTCCTAATACTCTTGTGTCCCAACCTCGGTGTGACATGCCGGAAAACCTGATCCCCAACCTCGAACTCCAAAGGTTGTCTCTGCTGATCATCATAAGACTTTTTTCAAGACTGTGCAGTAGCCATCCTCTTCTGAATCAACTCTATTTGCTCTGTGGTATTCTAAACAAGATGAGGTCCAAGCAAAGTCGCCTCTCCTACCTCCATCCAACATAAGGGTAATTGACATGGCCTACCTTACAAAGCCTCATAAGGTTCCATCTGAATAGTTTCTTGAAAACTATTGTTATAGGAAAACTCCACAAGAGGTATGTGCTTCTTCCAAGAACCTCCAAAATCCAGGATGCATGCTCAGATCATGTCATCAAGCACCTGAATCATACGCTTAGACTAGCCATCTATCTAAGGGTGGTAAGTTGTACTCAAAAGTACCTATATACCCAACTCCTTCTGTAGCCCCTACTAGACCTGAGAAGTAAAACGTGCATCTATGTCTGAAACAATGGAGTGTGGAACTCCATCTAGACGTACAATCTCATGGATGTACAATCACCCCATATCATCAACACTGAAATTATCCATGATCGGAAAGAAGTGAGCAACCTTCGTGAGTCTCTCAAAGACAACCCAAACTGCATCATTCCCTCGAGGCGACCTTGGCAACCCTATCACAAAATCCATTGTGACATCATTCCACTTCCACTCAGGAATGGTTAACTACTGTAAAATCCCTAATAGTCACTGATGCTCCACATTCACCTACTGATAGGTGGAACAGCTCATGACGAAACTAGCCACATCCCTCTTTATACCTAGCCATGAATACTGATGGTGTAGATCACGATACATATTGGTAAAAACAAGATAAACTGCCCAAACTGAGGAATGAAAGTTCCGGATCAACTCCTCATGTATGTCTACCGGAACGCATATGCGCCCTTGGAAACGCAAGATCTCATCCTCACCTATGGTTCATCCAGGAATAGGGTCCTCTCCTGACATTCTCTCTCATAGGACTAGGCCTTTTGAAACTGATAGCTACCTTATTTTCACTCGATCAATAAGGGTAGAGGTAACAGCTATAGAATAAATAAATGTCTACCCCTGACTGTCATTCACCTCAATATGCATCACAAAGAATATAGCCATAATCTACCACTCAATACTGGCCTTCTGAACTTCCTGTATATGAGTCCTACTCAGTGCATCAGCCACTGCATTGCCTTTCTCAAGCGTATAGGCAAGCTCAAAATCAAAAGACTGGAGATACTTGACCCACCTTCGTTATCTCAAATTTAGATCACACTGAGTGAGGATTTACTTGAGACTCTTTTGGTCAAATAAAACCAAAAAAATTCTCTCCCATAAGATAATTTCTCCAATAGTATAAGGCATGAACAACTATGCCAACTCGAGATCATGCGTCGGGTAATTCCCCTCGCGTGGTCTCAACTGCCAAGATCCGTATGCAACGAATCCTTCTCCCTACACAAGCACAGCTCCTAGCCTAATATCTAAATCATCACATTTCATAGTATAGATCTTGCCTGGATTTGGAAATACTAGTATTGGTGATGATGTAAACCTCCCTTTCAGCTCTAGAAAGGCTAACTCACAATAATCTGACCACAAAAACTTTTCACCCTTCTTAGTCAGACACATCAGTGGTGTTTCTAAGCATAAAAAGTCTTGTATGAAACATTTTTAGTATCCAAACATCCCTAGAAAACTTCTTACCTCAAAGATGTTATTCGGATGCTCCCAAGAAACTACTGTTCTCACTTTTTCTGGGTCTACTAACACTCATGTCACTAAGATAACATGACCCAAGAAGTGAATCTGGTCTATCCAAAAGTGTCATTTTGAGAGCTTAGCATATAACTAATAGTATCTCAGTGTACTCAAATGATCTCAATATGGGTAGAATGTTCATGTTGAGTGTGATATTACACCAAGATATCATCCATGAAGACCACCACAAAAAAATCCAAGTATGGATGGAACACTCAGTTCATCAGTGCCATGAAAACTACAGGTGCGTTCGTGAGACCAAACTGCATAACCATATACTCGTATAAACCATACCTTCTCTGGAAATCTATAAGAGGTATATCAGATGGTTTAACACACAACTGATGATAACTGGACCTCAAGTTAATCTTCAAGAACACTCGAGTTCCATGAAGCTTATCAAAGAGATCATCAATCCTTGGAAAGGTATATTGGTTCTTTACTATTAACCGGTTCATCTTTCGGTAATCCCTGAAAAGTCTGAGTGTATTGTCCGCCTTCTTCGCAAACAGGACAGGCGAACCCCAGGGAGAAGTATTGGGTCGGATGAAACTCTTTCCCTACAACTCCTCCAACTACTTCTTGAGCTCCTACAACTCTAGTGTAGCCATCCTATAAGCAGGAATGGACACCGGTGCCACTCCTCGCATGAGCACAATATAAAAGTCCACCTCTCGCTCTGAAGGAAAACTTGAAAAGTCCTATAGAAAGACATCCCTAAAACGATCCACCACTGGAAGAAAGTCTAACTATGAAGTCCCTTGGTCATCCAAATATAGACTAAAAATCTGTGTTGTAAATCCTCCCAACCCATGATGCTCGGGTCCCGTTCTACTCACCTAGACATCCCACTCGCCCTTATGAAGAAAAGATCCACCCTCTGTTGATGTGAAACTCACCCTACGGCGATAGCAATCGACGACTGCCTAGAAGGGAACTATCCAGTCTATTCTGAGAATGAAATCATAGCCTATCATCTCTAGGACATAGAGGTCCCATAAAAAGTGACACTCACCAACCTATAGAGGGCACTCCTTGCACTAACGTACACTAGTCGTTCTAGTCCCCAACGGAGTGTCTAGTGTCAAGATATCGGTAGAAGAAAATATGCAGAGACCAAGGCTCTCCAAAATAGCAACATATATAAAGATATGGGAAGCTCCTGTAACAAAAATATCAGAAGCTAAAATTGAAGCAACTAAGATCGTACCTTGAACTGTAGAGTGTCCAGGATCCAACTTGTGGTGGGTCTCCTCCACTGTAAAAGTCTGACCACCCTAAGTTGATCCACCCTGTTTTCACTGAAAACCGAGCAACTAGCTACCATGGCTAGGACCTCCACCTCGGCTTGAATGGCCGAAATAACTCCAGTTCCCAGACCGATGAGAAACTGGTGGTGCTGCTTCTGAACAAGGAGTCATAGAAGAACTCATGTCACCATATGCTGGTGAGAAGATCTAACATAAATGCTGAAGGTGACTAATCTTTTTGTATGATCGGAACTCTACTGGGTCTCTTGAGCAATGTGGCCTCGTATGTCCACTCTTACCGCACTATTATCACACCACCTAGCTACCAGAAGATGTCTCCCGCCTCCTCATATCTCCACTTGTAGAATCCCTATGGTGCTTATTACTGTTAGTAAGAGGAATAATAACTCCAGATGCCAAGCTTCCCTGGCTCACAACTCTACAATCCCTCATATTGCGCTCTCTGATTAGCACCTGGTTGAATATAGAAGTGATAGAAGTCAACTAAATGATTTTCACCAGTAATAAAATGTCATGCCTCAGACCATCCTCTAACTTCCTTTACAAGAATAAAATATCACATCCTGGAATAGGCGTGAAACGCTATAGTTCGGTAAAGTGACAGGAATACTCCATGACAGAATGAGTTCCCTACTCTATACTAATAAACTCTCGGGCTTGACCGGCCCTCAATGTCTCTGGATAGAAGTACTCAATGAAGATGTGCTGAAATTCATCCCATGCCATAACCTGCTGGCATACAGCCTAGGAGATCACATCCTACCATCTCTTGGTGAAGTCCCGAAGCATGTAAGTAGTGAGCTTGACTCTCCTCTCTGGGGGAATCTCCAAATGCTTGAATATAGAAATAATGACTTCTAACCATGACTCTACAACCTGGGGTCCTCTTTCCCCTGTGAAGGTGTGAGGATGCTACTACTGAAAGACCCGCATCAATTCTACCATCACTGGGGTAGGAGGCGGTGCTCCCTGAAAGGTCTGCATCATCCTCATAAATCCTTCCCTGAAATATTCGTCATCACCTATGTCTGGTATAATATATGGTTCCAAGACTGGCACAATAGGAGGATCTACTGGTATTCCCTCATCATCCACATCCGGTGTCCGATCACTACCCTGCAACTGGTGTACAACTGGAGGATGTCTCAGCAGCATGACTCTGCAAGGTCAAATGAAAACCTTAGATCAATATTTTCAAGGACTAAAAATTGAAAGCGTAAAAAGGGAACATGAGGAATAAATCATTCAAGTTTTCCAAAACATGACTACATGGCATGTATAACCCCTACTTGGCGTGTTCCCTTCATCCATTCACACGGGCATGTACTTCTGCCAAAACTAGCCGTGTAAGACCCCAAACACACGATGTGTTCTCCTAACACATGGTGTGTACATGAATCCTCTTCCCCTGCCCAAGTCCTTCTACATGGATAAGCCACACGGTTCCCCTAACCCAAGACTACACGGTGTTTTAGTTCCAGACACAGCGTGTACTAGACAAGATTCACTGACCCATGTTGTTAGTGACATGGTCGAACACATGGCTCACACTACACAGCATGTTTTAGGTGGACACAGAATGTACAAGAAAGGATAACACCAAACCATGTTGTTTGTGACACGGCCGGGTACCTAGGTTATACTACACAGCGTGTTCAATCCTGACATGGCGTGTATAGCTTAAGTTATTATCCCTCAGTGTCGTTAGTCACAAGGGTGGACACAATGTCAACACAACATGGTGTGCAAAACCAGTACACGGTGTGTTCCCCTAAAGATTTCCCTATAGCATGTCTCTACCCACACAACCTATGACACGGTTAGAGACTACACGGTGTGTACATATGGTACATGGAATGTACTTATGAAAAATAGTTTTTTTCTGAATAGAAGAGCACATGGCGTGTAGTCAAAACTACACAGCATGTATTCTGGGTTTTTCCGGATAGTAAACCTCAGAAACTACGACGAAGCCTAGAAAAAACACTAAAAAAACCTCAATGTTCCAAATTCCGATCCGTGAGGGCCTATACTCCCCGCGAATCAAATCTTGTCATCTAATACATGTTATAAAAAACGTAAACAAGGAAATGATCCACCAAGTTCTAGTCCATGAGGGCCCATAACACCTCAGGAACCAAAATTTGGCATTAATTCAAACAAACCTTACACAAATTCAATACCCTATCAAGTAGTAGGTATTCTATCAAGGCATCTATCACAACAGCATGCATCTCTAGCACAACATCTATCACAACAACAAGAAATCGCTAATGCACCCTATATGGCATGGCAAGAATGCATGACATGTGATTTCTAGAAAGTTATTAAATGATGCATGCGATCGAATACCCTCATATCATCAGGTTTCTACAGAAATAGAACCTAAATAACATCAACAGCCCAATACATGTGAGTCACCCCACGGTGAAAATCAGATCAACCGTAAACATGAAAAACCATAAAATTGCAATAAATTAGGTAGATTGGCTTTTACCTATGCACGGGTTAGCTACTCCTTGGCACATATTATTACCAAGTACCTATTCCATCCTATCCCTGACTATAGCGTCTAAATAGTAAGTCAAGAAGAAAAGAACTTTTCTCTGATACCACATTGTAAAGTCCTAGTTCTGGAAGCCACCTAGAGGATCCCTGTACCTGGTTGGTCACAAGGCCTCAAGCGCATTTCCCCGAATACCAGAGGCTGAAAACTAGCATCGAGGGCCTTGGGTGTGATAGTGCGGAAACTAGGCCCTCATTGGAAGAGTAACAGAGTATAAGAAAGCAATATAAATAGCGGAAGTAGGAATAATCCATACAAAAGTAAACAATGGAAGACTAGAAATAATAAACTGGAGCACACACACACAAATATATATATATATATATATATGAATGATGCATGATAAATATGTCTAGGAAAACATCCAAACAAATCACAATGCTGGAATACAACAGCACTAAACCAAAGTAAAAAAAGAAAAAAAGTAAATAACTCCTCAGCATCACAAGTCATATATTGGTCCCATGCTCTCCATCTCCATAGAAAATCAAGTACTTGAAGTGAAAGGGTGCTTTCTCTTATCTATACCTTCAATAATATAGTCTGTTTGGGCCCAAAACCTTGGCCCAAATAGGGTGTGAGACTAAATCTCAGTAGGAAACCACTATAATATCTTTGCCTAACATTTAGTGAATATATGGTAGGTAAAAGTAAATAAAGTAGTAACCAAGGAAGTACTTAGTAGTAAAAAATCCAAAGTTTCAAAGCATTCAGCAATAGCTAATCAAAGCAGGTAAACACAAACTGGTAACCCTCTGGTAATTACTCACAGCAAATCCCCTTTGGTCCTACCTGGAAACAAAAGCAAGTAGCTAACCATAAAAGGTAACCCTCTATGAAGTACTCACAGCCTATCCCCTCGGGTCCTACCTTGTAATACAAGAAAATAGATAACACGACAGGTAACCCTTTGGGAAGTACTCACAGCCTATCCCCTCTGGTCCTACCTAACAAGTACAAGCAACCCTCGGGGTAGTACACTCAGTCTAACCCCTCTAGTTCGGATTAAGCATATACTCTCTAAGGAAGCACTACCTGTCAATTACTCTTATAGTCTCTTATCGGTAACTAAAGGTGCTATAGGGAAGAAATTATTTTAGATTTCCTCAGTGGCCTGCTTCAACTAACTACAGAAAATCTGAGGAAGCACTTATGTCAATTCCCCCTATGGTTTTCGCATCGTAAGTAAAATAGACACTCTGGAGAATCCCTTCTGTCTATTCTCCCTACGGTCTACTACACCAGGTTCTCATGGCCCTATGTAAGTCAAGAAAGAATAGAAGAACGTATCGACCAAATTAAACCTCAAGAACTACTTGTCTAGTAGTCTACAGTATATCATCATGTCAAAACAACATTCACATCATCCTATAATACTAGGCATGGAAGGTAAACAGTGGCCTAATAGGAAAACTAGACCCAATGGTCATATTAGGCAATCATGCATGGTAAAACACTTCCAAAGCATAGAAATTCACCCTATTAACAATCACAAATTTATAATCAAGCATACAAGAAAATAAGGAAAGTAATAAGGCTAAAACGGTAAATGCGCAATACCCCGTTCATGGGTATCAGTGATTTCTGCACATATAACTCAAATACATTCATCAGAAAGGCACAAACCACCTACCTCAATGTTGGGAGATCACTATACGTGAACCTCAAGCCTTGAATCTCCCAATAACACTATACATCTATAAAAATTATCAAAACATTCAAGAGAGGATAACTTAATAAGGAGGAGGAATCAGGAAATGAGGCTCAAGCAGAAGGAAGAGCTTACCGAGGTGATCCCAACACAATCGACGACGACCAAATCAGAGATCGAATGCTCCGTCAGTGTCTTGGAGGAATATTGCGGCCGTGTGGGATCTCTCAGATGAACTAGGTCGAGAATAAGGCCTTTATGGTGATCAGACACAACCTTGGTATGTTTAATGAAAAAAAATACATGGCGTGTACTTTTGAAGTACATGGAATGTACTTTCCATTTCCATACTCCAATTTAGGAAGCCTCCAGGTCACCCCCACATGGTCGTGTGCACGTCCACTACACGGCCAGTACACAGATACTCATGATAATCGAGTACACAACGTGTACTCATAAAGTACATGGTGTGTACTTAGGAAATTTATAAAAACTCATCTTTTTCCTCAAAAACACCAGAAAAAGGAAAACATACTTGAAAAGAAGATATGGGTTTCTATATAAACACACTTTATTTCATGATTATTAACATAATAATCCAATAAATAGACTCTTATGATAGAAAGGTATAGTTAATTTGGATGATTAGACACATAATTACATTATCTTAAAAATAAAAACATAATCTTTATTTTAAACTCTACATAGTGCTCCTAATTCTCATAAATCTTCTAAAACTACATAGTATACCTTGGGAAAAATACATAAAGAAAATTGTGATATATAAATCTTATTAACTTAATAAACAAGGCAATAAAGCATAACATGGGACTCTAGAGGTATAACGTGATATCATAAAGAGAATGATCATAAGCATGGAAACATAAATAAGGATATAAAATCTAAATATAATGGAATCATGGAATATATGGAAAAAACTAATACATGACATGATAAAAATAATTTTTGGGTTTCTCAAAATACCTTCATAATAAAGTGAAAAAGTCCCATGATGGATAGGGTTCACTCCCCATTCCCATAAACATAGTAAACAAACTCCCATGGTGGATTAGGTTTATTCTTTATTTCCACAAACAACATCTCATGAGATATAAATATTTACCCAATGCATTAGAGGGTTATATAATTTTGATACCACCAATCACATAATTAAAATCATAAATTTTAATTACAAATGAGAAAAATAAACCATACATTAACCATAAATATGACAAAATCCATGAGAATGAAGTGGTTTTCATAATTCTGATTCAAGACGTAAGGGAAGGATAAATAAAATTATTAACAAGATAATAATTAATTAAACCATTTTTAACTTTCATAATTGAAAATGGAATATAGGTATTGAACATGTAGTTCTAATATATAAAATTAATGATAATAATCTAGGAGAGGAAATAACAAAAATGAACCACTTGAGTGATGCTTTGTGAAATAAGTAAAGGATATTTTTAAACTAATGGAAAATCTTATTGTTATCCAAAAAAATAATTAAACCAATAGTTTTATCTAAAAAATAATGATTTCTTTTAGAATATATTCATGTTTTTAAAACATTTTATGGTGTGATTCCTAACCATAGATAAGAAATATAAAAGTTCCCATAAATCAAGTTCACTTAAATGTGGAAATTTTGAAGGGTACTAAAAAACATATATAACCTCATAAATGAAAAATATATTTAACTAGGTATATAAATAATAGATATATATAAATATATATATGAAATTATTAAGAATAATAATGTATAAAAGGGATAAAAATAATGACAGAGTGTGATCAACAAGTAATAAAGATGGTAAGAAAAACCCCTTGCCTCGTGTCCAAATATGCTCTACACTTGCACTTAAATTCTTGAATAATTATAATAATTTCATTAAAAAATATGCCAAAGAACCTTATTCATCTATATTTAAATTTATATATTCCATTTCTTGACTTTATTTATTTATTTTTAATATAGTTTCAATTTATGTCTATTATATGGGGTTGCTTAGTTAATTTCTTCATAACACTTTTGATTTGTGATTGTGGTAAAAGGTATTGTAAAATAACCTCATGATAATAATAATAGTGTATTTTTATATAATTTATTATTCCATTATAAAAATAATTATATAGTTTCAAAGGTTATCCAGAAATAGATCCAAATTAATAACGATTCCTTAATAAGTCCATTAACATGGATAAACTTACTATAACCATTTATTATCATTATAGAATATTTATAGTGTAAAAATATCATTTTTATATAAGAAAAATATTTTTAAATTCAGCCATGTTTTGTGACCATGGAAAATAATACATGTTGTTCATCGAGGTCGTAGTCCTCACACATGCATGAATACATTTTATTTTTTCTCAATGATTTTAGAGGAAGGTATGTAATAGATATTACATCAGTATAATAAAATATAGAAATAGTAAAAATGTTTTTATTATCATAACCTCATGTATAGAGGTGAATTGATGGTTGTATAAGAATAAAATAACATAGAAAAGTTTGGTTGAGAGTATTACCTTTCATTTAGAAGTTCTCCCTTGGGTAACACATTAAGGTTTATTAGTTTGGTATTTTGGTGAGACCAAGGCATCAAGGTAATATGAAATATTTTTAGGAAATACTAGGGAAATGTTTTTTTGAATCAAGGATTTTAAATTGGTAGATAAATGGGGATGATGTGGTATCCTTTTATAAGCAAAGAGAGTGTAATTTTTGTAAAATCTCTTTACTTTTTGATAATATCACTCCATTATTCAAGGAAATAGAAAAATAATGGAAAATAATAGAATGGGGAAATATAAAAGATATATCCACCATCTAAAATCCAAAATCACATATGTTTTAACCATTTTCAATTTGTTAAACCACTTTTACCCTAATTTACTCTTACTATGGTAACTCCTATTTCACTAACAGTAACTAATTTTAATGGAAACATTAAAATAAAAATTATTTAATGATTTGAACATGATGATTTAAAATATTGAAATCATTTTATAAAATAAAATTTCAAAGAGTTATATAACTTAATTTTATCATTATCACATATAACGTGAAAATATTGTTTCCTAGAAAACATTCATTTTAAGATTAAAATTTATATATGGTATAAGATTAGTAATGTTTTTAATTATTAAGACATAAATTGAATTGTTTAAAAAATAAATGTTACAAGTCTTTGAAATAAATCCAAAACAAAATTTTACCAAAATAATGTTTAATTAAATAAAAAGTCCAAAAATATTTTTTTTATTAGAATTAAAATATTACTTTTGTTTTATAAGGTTAAACATAGGTTTATAATTTTTTTCAAAAAATATCTTTAAAATTCATAATATAATTCCTTAAGTACATATTTTATCAAGTAAGAGTTTATATAAAATTCTACACTTTTCTCATATACTAATAAAGTAATAAAATTCATTGTTTCGGTAAAAACTATACTTTTCATTATTCATTTAAAAATAAATTATTTTAGAAAAATCACAAAAACTTATCCTAATGAATTTTTCACATGATGAATCCAAAAATTCAAGTAAATTTTTATATTCATCTTATATAAGTGATAAAAATAATTTTAATATAAAAAATGTATAATGTATTAAATAAATTTTTTTAGAAAATATAAATTATGTTATAAAATTTAAAATATGTATTTTTTAAATTAAAAAATAAATTTTTAAATTATAAATTCACTTAAAATATATTTATATTTGGTCTTAGAATGGTTTCCTAAATTTCCAATTCATAATTATATACTAATAATGTAACAACCAAGAACTCTATCAATCAAATTTCCATTCTTATGTTTATTTCATATAGTATATATCATATAAAATCACCTATAAAACATAATAAAAACATCATAAATGAAGAATGAATGAAATAAGAGGTATTTATAGAAGTTAAGGAACCAATACTGATGAAATAGTAACATGCCCTTAGGAATAGTAATGTGACCCTTATGAATAATAAATCGGACAACAGACTGATAAACTCACCAATGAAAGTATAAATAACTTTTGTCCAAGTTATAAATGAAATTATTGTATAATTATATCATAGTGTAAGTAAATGAATATTTTAAAAATTAATATTTAATTTTTGGAATTTTTGAAAGTCATAAATATTTAATTACAATATTATAATTAATAAAATGATTTAAATGAAAATTAATTTTCATAATAATTATTCATAAATCAATATTTTATTTTCTTATGACCTTAGGATAAGTTTATGAGACCTTAGTTAATTTTTTAAAGTGTTATAAAATCAGTTTTAAATTTCAAACAGTATTTTTTCAAGTAAATAATCATTTTAATTAAAAATTAATTTTCTCATATTTAGATAATTATTTTCATAAAATAGATTTCATTTTTTAATTATAAATGTCTAAAAATTGTTAGGGTGAATTTTTGGGATTTTTCAGAAATACTTGAATTTTTATTTAATAGTAAAATGTGGTAATTTAAAATATAAATAGATTATAAGATAAATACACTATTAATTTAGTCATGGATGATGTAATTAACCATGTTTAAAACTCACATGTGCTTGTTAATGTATTTATTCACAAGAATCAACTCTATTTCTTGTCTTGAACAAAATAATAAAATAATAAGAAATCACCCCTCTCCTCCGCTATAAATACCACCTCTCACCACCACTTATCCTCACACCTATAAGCCTTTAAGATTATAAAAATTCTTCCCATATACTCTTCCATATTATCTTCCCATATCCAGGATCTATTGGTATTTCCCAAATACCAAAACCCCTTCCCTTAATGAGGTTCTCAAGGAGGATAATTCAAGAGGTAAATCCTCTTCCTTTTTCTTTTAATTTAATTTCAATGTATTTTATTTTCTGATCCTCTCCTCACCTCATATTTACAAATGATCATGATAGATATATTATAATATATATATATATACTGTAACTATATCATGTTAACGGAATACCCATTATCAATCTCCTTACTCAAACTCTCTCATTATTCTAAAAATGAAATCATCTTTGGGGAGGTGTCGATTTACAACCTTCATGGATGAAAAACTTTCATTATTTAATTACTCCTTTAATACTAGTCATGAAACCATTTTTATGTTTGAAATATATTATAAAATATTTATTATATATTATTTACGGCTTTTTAACCATTTTATATAAATAATATTAATTAATAGAACAAAACAAGTTCATTGTGATCGAAAAACTACTAAAATTAAGTTAAACGATTATCAATAACATATTATCTAATGATTCATCCAAAAATAATGAAAAAATGATAAATAATACTAATTACACTTATTTTTGTTTATTAATAACATTTAATTCGAATTATGGAGATTATACCCATTTTACATGAACTTCATTACTCATAATACAAGTATACCAATCGTGAAAACCACGGAAACGAACACTCCCAAGATATAAAATTGTATCTTATAACTCATCAAAAAGGCTATAAATGAACTTAATAAAATTATAATAAATAAAATACATGTATATTCCATTCTGAATTAATTAACTAATGTATTTAATTTTATTATCTAGTACATTAAGGTCAATTGAAGAACACATTCGCACATAAGTTAAGGGTTTTATACCCAAAACTCCAATTTCTTTCAGGTTACTATTTTTATATATTTACCCAAATTAAATTCTTAATTATTTAAATTTACTTATCATAAATTGTGTTTTAATGTTCTATATATATGTACCAATCATAATCCTCCTTACTTTTATGGACAGTTATAGGTTTTAAAAAGATCATTCTCAAACTCTTCCGGGTAAACAATCCTGATTCAAGGGAACTTCTCAAATTCTTACCTATTTTCAAGTTCACTATATAATGTATTTTAAGCCACTATTATTTTTATAAAATAAATCATTTTATTATAAAAAAAACTATATTATTTTACTTATATTTTTATAAAAATATTTTTCCAATATAACTCTTCTCTACAAAGTAAAAGAGTGTTTCTCTCAAGTATTACTCAGTGTTTTTATAAGAGTATTTCCATTTATTTAAACACTCTTCATGATTATTATTTTTAATTTGGATTAATATTTTTTGATATAATCTATCATATTTTATTTAATGGTTTATGATAATTTTGATTTTGGATGTTCTATTGATACCATTCATTATATTACTCTGAGTAGTTAGTGTTTATGTTTACTAATTAGGGAAAGTTATTTAAATTTCATGTGTTAGTTTCAATATTAATGTATATGTTTATTATTTTTCTCCCCTTTCATATAACAAATTAATTTGAATTATTATGTGATGGGTGGGGCCTATTATATCTCCTCTATGCATTGGGAGGTCTCATGAGACAAACTAGTCTGGGTTTTTACCCATTATGTATAGTGTCTTGGACAAGGCTTTGATGGTATGATTATGATGTCATGTATAACACATTACCTTGTTATGAAGATAGTAATTATTTATCCATGTTATTATTATACTAGTAGAATATAAATGGTTATGTTTTATTATGTCATTGTCAATTTTTAAATCCTTTTATCTTATGCTCAATATTATGTTTTAATGGAATGTGTACTTTTAGTTATTCACCATGCTTCATATTTTTTATTTCATTATATTAATTATCCTTACTGAGAATCTGAGATCACCCATTTCTTATGTTTTATTTTTCCCCAGGATGTGAATATGTATATTATGAATGAATTGTGAAGATAATCTATAATTTTATTGGTGTTTCCAATATAGTTACAATGTTTTACTTCATTTAAAGTTGTAATGAAACTATTATATATGTATATGGTTTTCCAATGGTACTAAACTATTAATTACTTTAGGATACTAATTACTTATAATCATACCAATTTAATGAAGTAAGGCACTAGATCTAGGCAACTGGGGTCATGGTATTTACATTTTTTATTAGATGGACTTTATTAAAAACCTTGGAAACTAGATTTAAAAAACATATATTATGGAAAATAACTATAAGATGGACATTGAGGATAAGAATAGAATAAAATACTATAATTTTGTTAAGGAAGAGATTATGTGGGACTTCTTAGAAATACAACTTTGTCTAGATACTATAAGTGGTTGTGGTTCTAGCATATATGTACCTAGGAGTAACAACTTCGACAAGGTGTTATGGGCCTGACTCTAGGTAACCTGGTACACACCAATGGGTAATATTGTGCACTTTGTTTGACACTCCTTGGGGATATTCTTAGGATAATTCACAGTTTCTTTATAAATCATTATTAAGTGTTTAACAGTAAATATTTCCCCCAAAGAAACCATTTTTATGATTATGATAATAATTATAAATATAATTTCAATTCATGTTAAGTATTGTTCTAGTGTTGATATTTTACAATATAATTCATAACCTAACCTAGTGTGTGTCGTTATTTAGAAATGCTGCATAGTGTAATGAATGTAAATCACATGAATGTGCATATTCTGTGTAGGGATTTCCCTCTTATGCAAGATAATGATATTGGTTCTGGAGATGCGACTGGTGATGAGAAACTTATAATTATACTAGGAAAACTGACTTAGGTTAGAACAATAACCTTACCCATATGGATCATCCTGATCCACAATATAGAGGAGCGGTGTTAGGATTATTTATGTGATAAAAAACTCCATTATTCAATGGGACTATAAACCCATTTGTAGATGAGTAGTGGATAAGTTCCTTAGAGAATATATTTCTCTCTTTTGGAAGTAATGAAAGGGAGAAGGTTGTCATGGTAGTTTATCATCTATTGGGAGATGCGGATCAATGGTTGTCACTAATAAAAAACACAAATGATGAGTAATAAATTAAAAGTATGGAATGGAAGTATTTTAATCAAATTTTTCTATAAAAATATTTTCCTCGTGAACAACAAGCAGATATGGAAATGAAATTCTTGAATCTAAGGAAATATGAGGATGCGAATGTTTCAAATTATGAATCCAACTTTACAAGGTTAGAAATACATATCACGGACTATATAAATAATCCAAGGAGAAATATTGATCAATTATTTTATAGTTTAAAACCATTCCTTTGAATGGAAATAATCTCCCAAAAAAATTTATTGTATGAATATATATTCTCATGTTTTATCAAGACAAAAAAAATAATTCTTGAAATCATATGAATTCAATGTATTCTGAGAGAAGATGAGGGCTTATGAACACTCGGGAAAAGGAAATAGGTAAAGGGGGAGAAGGGAAGAGTTGATTTTCTATCCTATGATAATTTTGGGAAGAAACACCTCGACACATTCCTGAAGGATATCGGTGTTTTTTAAAAGTGTGGATAAAAAGTCCATCAAGCCTGTGATTGTAAGGGAATTAAATAATATAACAATTCTCAATGCTAAAATTTAAAATATATGGGGTATTATGAAAATAATTATCCTAGGTTTCAAGGAAATTTTCCCCAAATAAAGCCAAGGGATAAAGGCCAAGATTATGTGGTCACAACTGCTGAGGTTAAAGTTCATAATGATGTGGTGGCAGGTACTTTAATCATTTCCTCAAACATAGCCAGGGATTTATTTGATTTTGGATCATCTCATTCTTTTATATATTCCTAGTTTTCCAAGAAAATTATATATTTTCATTTTGATTTAATAAACTAGTTTTCAGTCAATACTCATAAGGTAAGTATCATTGCAATAGAGATGTGTTGATCTATCCCCTTTATGACACATAAATGTTCTTTAGTTGTTGACCTTATCATCATTCCCATGATTTATTTTTATATAATACTCAGTATTAATTGGATTTAAATTATTATGTCAATATCTATTGCAAGAATGATGAAGTTACAATTGTTAAGAATGATGTAGAGTCCCTTATCTTTAGAGAAAAAACCTCACCATCTGATTATTATCTAGATCCACCACCAGTAGCTCTACAGAATTCAATTATCAGGGAGGAAGAGAACATGATATTTATGATTGAGGAAAGAAATTTTCTAATCAAGGATTTACCTAGACATCCTCTGAAGTGGGAAATTGATTTTTATATTGTTTTAATTCCCAGTGCAATGCCTATATCAAAGGATCCTTATAGAATGGACATAGTAAAATTAGTGTAGCTAAAGAAACAACTAGGGGAATTGAGTGATAAAATATTTATTCTCCCTATTATTTCTTCATGGGGATCCCCTATTCTTATTGTCAAGAAGAAATATGGATCCATGTGGATGTGTATTGACTATAGATAAATCAATGATATTGCGATAAATAACAAGTATCCTCTTTATCGCATTGATGATTTATTAGATCAACTTCATGGAGATCAATATTTTTTGAAGATTGAACTTTGATCTGGATATCATCAGTTGTGTTTGAGGAAAGAATATATTCCAAAGATAGCATTTTGAACCAGATATGCCCATTCTGAGTTTATAGTAATGTCTTTGGACTGACTAATGTACCCTTTATTTTCATGGATCTAATGAATAGAGTTTTCAAAGAATATATTTGTGATTTTTTGTGGTACTTATTGATGATATCTTTTTATACTCTAAAAAATATGAAGATCACTAGAACCAATTGCACATTATTCTAAATACTCTTAGAAGAAATGAGTTATATGGGAAGTTTAGAATGTGATAATTCTAGCTTCAAACGGTTTCTTTTCTTTACCATATTATATATAAGGATAGAATCTTAGTTAATCCTATGAAGACAATGGCGGATCAGGAATGTCCTACACAAACAAACATAACTAAGGTATGTAGTTTTATTCTTTTGTTAGTTTATTATTGGCAATTATTTCAGAACATTACCTAGTTAGATAACCTGTTAACCAAGATTATATGTAAAGGGGTTAATTTCATATAGAAAAAATAATGTGAATAAAGTTTTGAAGAATTAAAGAGGATATTGGTGAATGCTTTAATCCTGACTATACCATCAAGAAATGGGGGTTTGTTATTTATAGTGGTGCATCAAATAAAGGACTTAGATGAGTCCTTTTGAAGAATGATAGAGTTATTGACTATGCATCCAGGTAGTTAAAAAATCATAAACAAAAATATTGAACACATGATCTTGATTTAGCAGCTGTAATATTTGATCTAAAGATATGGCGACATTGTCTCTATGGGGAAAGATGTGAGATATATATGGATCACAGGAGTTTTAAATATATCTTTTCTCAAAAATAACTCAACATGAGGAAAATTTTATGCCTCGAGCTACTCAAGGATTATGATTTTTTAATGTACTACCTCCCTGGGGAGGAAAATAAAGTAGTGCATGCATTGAGTATGAAAGATCATAGAGTTCTGAACAAAATGAGGACTGGAAAGGACCCTATGTACATGGATCTAGAAAAGATGGATATGTGAGTTATCATGGAAGGTAAAACATCATTAATTTTTTAACTATTTTTCAACCATATTTATTGTAAATAATTAAAATTTCTCAGTGTGATAATGATAATATTCAAAGGAAAATTAAAGTGGTGAATGATGGGAAGTTTCCAGAATTTATGTGTGAAGATGGAATTTAGAAATTAGAGAGGAGGCTATTTGTTACCTCTATACCCAAACTAAAAATATATTTATTAGATGGTTCCCATAGATAAAATTTCTCTATACACCCTGGTAGCACTAATATTTATAGATAACTAAAGGAACATTTTTGGTGGGATAAAATGAAGTGGTAAATTAATGATTATATATAAATATGTTTAGTCTGTCAATAATTCAAGGTTTAAAGAAAACATCTAGGAGGTTTCATGCAACCCCATTTTATTCCTACATGGAAATGTGATGAAATAACTATAGGTTTTGTCACTAGATTACCAAAAACTCCAATAAATAATGATGTAATATGGGTTATTGTTGACCAATATACCAAATCTTCACATTTCATCTCTATAAGGGAGTATTTTAAACTAGAGAACCTTATATGAATCTATATTAATAAAGTTTTTAAGACTTCATCGAGAACCATTTTCTATTGTTTCTGATCGTGATCCACAATTTACATCAAAATTATAGAAAATTCTTAAGAAATCTATGTATACTGAGCTTCGTTTGAGTGCTTCTTATCACCCTCAAACTGACAAGCAGCCTGAAATGACCACTCAAATATTAGAATACATGTTGAGTTCATGATCCCTCAAATTTCAAGGAATGTGGGATCATTATTTACCATTGTTGTAGTTTTCCTACAACAATAGTTTAAATTCAATTATTCAAATGGCACCATATGAAGTGTTTTATGGAAAGAGATGTCATACACCAACATGTTGGAATGAAGTTGGTGAAACGAAGCTTGTAGGCCCAGAGCTTGTAGAGGAAACAACCATGCAGGTAAAGACTATTCAAACTCATATCAAAGCATCACAAATAAGATAAAATATCTATTCCAATAGTCGAAGGAAGGATTTGAAATTTCGTGTGGGAGATCATATTTTCTTGAAAGTACCTCAATGGAAGTGTTTTATAATATTTGGGAAAAAGAGAAACTAATCCCCAAGTACATTGTTCTTTTTTAAATACTGGAGAGAATCGGAGTTGTGTCTTATCATTTAAAAATGTTTCCTAGCCTTTCTAAGGTACATAATGTGTTCCATGTCTCCTTGTTAAGGAAGTATATGCTAGACCCAATTAATGTCCTCACTTCTAAAGGAATATAATTGGAATTAGATTTATCTTACTATGAAGATCCTATCCAAATTCTAGACACTAAAGAAAAGGTGTTGAGGAATCATATGACTTGGATAGTAAAGTTACTTCGAAAAAAATCATAAAATTTAAGAGGTGATGTGGGAGCCTAAGGAGCTTATAATGAAGAACTACCCAAATCTTTTTATGGGGTGACAATCTGGAAATTTCAAGGATGAATTTTTTGTATGTGGGGAGAATATAATGACCCAGAACACTATTAATGAAATTTTCCTTATTATGTTCATTTCATATAGTATAGATCATGTAAAATTACTTATAGAACATAATAAAAATACCATAAATGAATAATTAATGAAATAATAGGTATTTCTAGAAGTTAAGGAACCTATACTAATGAAATAGTAACATGCCCTTAGGAATAGTAATGTGAGCCTTATGAATAGTAGACCATCAAATAGAATATTAACCTCACGAATGAAATCATAAATAAAATTTGGCCATCTTATAAATGAAATTATGATATAATTATATCATAGTATAAGTTAATGAATATTTTAAAAATTAATATTTAAGTGTTGGTATTTTTGTAAGTCATAAATATTTAATTACAATATCATAATTAATAAAATGATTTAAATGAAAATTAATTTTCATAAACATTATTCATAAATCAATATTTTTTTGTCTTGTGATTTTAGGATATGTTTATGAGACCTTAGTTAATTTTGGAAAGTGTTATAAAATCAGTTATAAATTTAAAACTGTATTTTTTGAGTAAATATTAATTTTAATTAAAAATTAAATTTCTTGTATTTATAAAATTATGTTCATAAAATGGATTTCATTTTTTAATTATACACATAAAAAAATTGTTAGGTATTTTTTTAAAAATTTTCTAAAATATTTGAATTTTTAGTGAATAGTAAAATACGGTAATTTACAGTATAAATGCATTATAAGCTAAATACACTATTCCTTGATTCATGGATGATGTAAAAAACCTTGGTTAAAACTCACATGAACTTATTGATTTATTTATTCACAATAATAAACATTATTTATTATCTTGATCAAAATAATAAAATAATGAATAAAATAATGAGAAATCACCTCTCTCCTCCACTATAAATACAACCCCTCACCACCCCCTCTCCTCACACCTCTAAGCCTTGAAGATGGTTAAATTTCCAACCAAATCATTTTCCCTAGTCTCTCCCCACATCCATGATATCTTGGTATTGAAAAAATTCCAAAACCCCTTCCCGTAAGGAGGTTCTCAAGGTGGATAATTCAAGAGGTAAATCCTCTGCCTTTTTCTTTTAATTTCATTTAAAATAATTTTCTTTTATTATCCTCTCCTCAACTCATCTATAAAAATGATCATGATAAATCAATTATAATCTATATACTATAATAATATCATGTTAATATAATACCCATTATCAATTTCCTTAATCTCTCTCTTTATTCAAAAAATGAAATCATCGTTAGGGAGGAACATATTTAAAACCTTAATGGACAATGAACATTATTTCATTAATTTTTCCTTCAATACTAGTCATGAAACCATTTTTAAAGTTTTAAAAGATTATAAAATATTTATTTTATCTTATTTAAGGTTCTATAACCATATTATATACATAATATTAAGTAACATAACAGAACTAGTTCATTGTGATCGAAAAGCTGCTAAAATTAAGGTAAATGAATATCATTAACATGTTATCTAATGATTCATTCTCATATATGAAAAAAATGATAAATAATACAAATTACACTTATGGTTGTTAATTAATAACATGTAGTTACACTTTTTAAGATTTATACCCATTTTACATGAACTTAATTACTCATAATACAAGTATAATAATCGTGAAAACCAAGGAAACAAACACTCCCAAGCAATAAAATTCTATCTTATAACTCATCAAAAAGGTCATAAATGAATTTAATAAAATTATAATAAATAAAATACATATATGTTAGGTTATTAATTAATTAATTAATGGATTTAATTTTATTATACAATATGTTAAGGTCAAGTGCAGAACACATTCGGGTATAAGGTAAGAGTTTTTTACTCGAACCTCTAATTTCTTTTAGGTTACTCTTTTTCTATCTTTAACCCAATGAAATTTTTAATTATTATTAGTTAATACTCATCAATTATGTTTTAATGTTCTATATATATACCAATTAGAATTATTCTTTCTTTTATGGGTAGTTACATGTTTTAAAAGGATCTCTCTCAAATTCTTCTTGATAAATAAGCTCGGTATAAGGAAACTTCTCGAATTATTACATGTTTTCAAGTGCACTCTGTAATATGTTTTAAGAAACCATTATTTTTCTAAAATAACTAATTTTATTATGAAAAAAACATATATTAGTTCACTTTTATTTTTATACAAATATGTTTCCAGAATAACTCTTCTTTTAAAATTAAAATATTATTTCTCTTGAGTATCACTCGATGATTTCATAAGAGTATTTCCATATCTCTCAAATTGTTGTTGAATATTATGTTGAATTGGGATTAAAATTTTATGATATCATCTATTATATTTTATTGAATGGTTTATGAAGTATGACTTTGGATGTACTATCTTGATACCATTTACCATATTACTCTGAGTGGTTAGTGTTTATGTTTACTAATTGGGGAAAGTTTTTTACATTTCATATGTTAGATTCAATATTAATGTATATGTTTATTATTTTTATCCCATTTCATGTGAGTAATTCATTGGACATAGTAAGTGATGGTTGGGGCCCACTATATACCCTTGATGCATCGCCAGGTCTCATGAGATAAACTAGCATGGGTTTTTACCCTTTATGTATGGTGTCTTGGTAAAGGCATTGACGGTATGATTATGATGTCTAGCATTATGAATTCCCTCATTAGGAATATAATAATTATTTTTACATGTTATTATTTTAATATTAGAATATCCATGGTTATATTTTATTATGGAATTATTAGTTTTCAATTCCTCTCATTTCATGCTCAATATTATGTTTTAATGTCTTGTGTACTTTTAGTTATTCACCATGCTTAACATTTTTTCTTTTGTTGTATTAATTACCCTTAATGAGCATCTGAGATCACCCTTTTATTATGTTTTATTTTCCCCTAATATGAGAATATGTATATTATGAATACTTGTAAGGATAATCTAGAAGTTTATTGGTGTTTTGAATATAGTTATTATGTTGTACTTCATTTTAATTTGTAATGAAACTATTATATATGTATCTAGTTTTCTAATACTACTAAACTATTCATTCCTTTAGGATAAGGCTTCCTTGTAATCATACCAATTTAATTATTTAAGGCATCGGCTCTGGGAAACTAGGTTTGGGGTCTTTAAAAATAATTTCATAAAAGTCATATTATTTATAAATATGGTATTTTACACTATTCACCTAAAAATCAAAATTTTTAGAAAAAATATAAAAATCATAAATTATTATTCAAATTATGAATTCAAAAATAAATTTTTTTCCAATTCAATTTCTATAATTTTCTATTTTAAATTTCAATTAAAGTTATAAAATACAACAAGAAACTTTTTTTATAGGAAAATAGATTTTTAAAATATTAGTTGATTTTATTATTGATTTCTATAAAAATATAATGAAGTTATAATTAATAAATAAATATTATATTTTATTAAAATAAGCATTTAACATTAATATGCTTAGTTTTATTTAATTAAAAGTATAGCACATTAAAAGATGGATTCTTAAACAAAATATTGAATGAAGTAAATTTATATAAAATAACCTTTATATATAAATATATAAATTAAAATATTTTATAATTTAGTTACTACTATTAATACCTAATAATTAAAACACTAGGACTTAATAGTCTATCCATATCATGGTTTTGTTTTAGTTTGGTGTTGTGTGTGGAGAATTTTATCAAACATATTAGACTAAATTAGAGGAAAACATATATTAAAATTTTGGTCCATTATATAAGGATGAAAACATGTGATATACTATGATTTGAGGATATTAGATTCAGAACAAAATAATTAAACAAAAATAGTAAAGGAGTTTCTTACTGTAATATTTTATTTGGATAAATTTATTCTTATTTATTGGGCTCTAAAGTAGTTTTTTTTTCTAACCATGCATCCTTGAGGTACCTATTGAAGAAGACAGATGTAAAGACCAAAATTATCCATCAAAATATCCTTACTCAAGTATTTAAATCAATATAAATTAAAATGTGTCTTGATAAATTAGTTGTGTACCACATGAGTATAATCACACACAGTAGAGGAAGACACCTTGTACCATGTACCACTTCAAGACACATTTCCTATGAGCATCATTATGCACTATCAAGTATGCATCTATGGTATGGTAATTTAGTTAACTATCTTTTCATCCCTAAAATGACTAAAATTATAAATAAAAACCAAGATAAAAAAAATTAAGAGTGATTCTAGGTTTTATATGTGGTATAACCCTACCTCTAATGTATTTATAGTGAACCAGTTATTAAAAGGTGTACCCAAATCATGAGTTTGAGTTTTTTTGGAAGTTTTTTAATATAATTTATTATGGTGGATATTCTAGGACCAAAAGTATAACTAGTAAAGTGTATACTCTAAACTATATTGTTTTATCTAATTTTATTATTTCCATGTGTTTTGTAATTCATGCTCACATTAGTAACACACTATAATCATTTCTAAGAGACATGATATGCCTCAACAACACATATTATTTTTTGAGATTTCTTATGTATAGATATTCTATTTTATAGGTCCATTTCCTAGATCATTATGTTTCCTATATATTTTGTTTAATTTTTATTTTGTTAGTAAAAGGGTGGTGGACAAGGCCACCAAGATTTATGATTATCATGCTGTAGTATATTTTTTCAAACCCCAAATTTTTTATAGGTTTGGAATAACAAAAATGATCATCAATGACCAAGGGTCACACTTTTGTAATTGAAATATTTCCTCCCTTATTCAAATGTATAGGGTGACACAAAAAACAATAACTCTTTACCACCACCAAACAAATGGTCAAGATAGAGTTTAAAATTGAGAGTTGAAGTAGATATTGGAGAAAATGTGAATATGATTATAAAGGATTAAATACATCACCTAGATGATTAATTTTGGGTTTATAGGATAGAATAAAATAATCCCACATGCATTTCCCTATATTAAATTGTCTTTAGGAATCCCTTCCATCTCCCCAGAGAGGTCAATCATTAGGCATTTTTTGTAATAAAGAAACACAAATTGAATTTATCTCAATTAGAAGATCAAAAGAAGATAAAATTTCAAGATATTGAGGATATCTTATTAACATCATATTAGAACTAAATTTTTCACAATGATAGATGAAAAAATGGCCCATAATAAAATGATCCATAAGAGAGAGTTTAATGAGGGATACAAAGTCCTTATATATAGTTCATGATTGAAGTTGATCCCTATAGAGATCAAAAAATAAGCCCCAAAATGAGCTTTACAGTCAATGGGAAGTGGTATAGGGAATACTTTAGGGTACTTACCACATATATAGCCAATTTTATCACACTAAATGACTCCATCGTCACTTGATAACATCAGGATTTCCCTAACCCAATAACTTTTGTATTTTTTCCCTATTTAATGTTTTCATTTCATGAGTATATATCATTTCACAGGGGAGAATTAAATAAAATTTAAAATTTTAAGTGTGGGTAAAGGGAATACATTTTATATATATTCTTTAGAATTTTTATATCTGTGTTTTGTGTTATTTTTTAAAAAAACAAAAAAAACCTTGATAAAAAATTTAATATCCAAAATATTTTACATGCTTAAGTAACCTAGGAGTAAATTTATTGGTATTTTGACATAAAATGTTTTGGTATTCTCTTTATTTTAGAAACATTGTTAGGATTTTTATGGATTTTTGAAATGCATGCCTTGTTATCACTAAACAATGTTAATTTCTCTATTCAGAGAGGTACTCTAAACCAATTTTCTTAGAATCATCCTATTACCCTATATTCTTGAGTGAACTCATATTGTTTATTATAATATAAAATTAGGTTTTATCCTTTATCAAATCTTTTGATAAGAAAGAAATGTGATTATGTTATTGAGATATATATTTAAAAAGATCCCTTATTTATACCCATATTTGATACCAAATGTTAAATTTTCGTTTAGAAGCCCCCCAGAGCCATGGAATTCATTCTAGGTTATCCAAATTAAAAGTTTATTTCCCCTACCAGCCCTATTTAATTTATTTCATGATAATTGTTTAAAATGATTGTAGGGGATTGGGTTAATTTATCTATTATTATGGGCATCATTTACATTATATGAAAGGGAGAGTTGGATTTGTAATTTTGGGGAATATTTTCAGTTTTTGCGAGTCTCATTTTGATTTATTTGTTTCCCCTTGAGAAAAAAATATAGAAAATTATATAAAAAATATAAAGAAAATGGGAATTGAAACCTTCATAATATTCATTTATTCAACTCTTAAACCTCCCCAAAAAAAGGGTATGTGTAACGACCCAAAATTTTGAATAAATTTTGTTTCCTACTTTTGTGTGTTATTTTATTCTATACTCAACAAAACTATATCCTTAAAGTAATGAAGTGATTATAATTAAAATGATACTATTGGGTTTTGACTGTTATATGATTGTTGGTCAATATGACCGTTGGAAACTAAACTCTTAACGTTATAATTATTTTTTATAAATACAAGTGATCTTGGTTAACTAATACAGAAAGAAGATTTGATGGCCTCATCCAGTAGACTCGGGTCGTACGAAGCCCATCTGTCAGAGCCTGGGAAGGAGGTAACATCTCTGGGATTTTCTCTAGACAAAGCACAAGTTGAGCTTCAACATGTGAAGCTTGAATGGAATCTCCTAAAGGAAAAGTTCAAGCAGATAGAAATCACCACTCGGGCAATGTTTTCTGAGCCGCCCCAAGATTCTATCACCATAGCACACCTTAAACTTATTTCCTATGTAGGTGTTATAAGGGGCTATGTAACAAGGCCTTATATACTTTTTGTAATCTCTTGGTATAAATAAAATTTGTATTTCTTCTTATGGTAAAATTTGTTAATTTAAAATGTCCAGATAAATATAGGATGAATTTATAGAAGTTTCATATTATTGATGAATTTTGGAAAAGGGGTATTTTAAAATATTTTTTTATACTTTAAATAATTAATAATGTGAAATGATTTCCAAAAAATGGTCTTCCACAATTAGGATCAACAAGAAATTTAGAGTCTAATATGATCAACTTTATTTTTAGTGAATAGTAAAGTATGAATAGTAATATACCCTTATGAATAGTAATGAATAATAATTAATAGTAAATTGGCCAAAAGAATAGAAACTTCACCCATTAATGTATAAATATAATGTGACCATCTTAAAAGTGAAGAACGATCATAGTATAAGTTTTGGTATTTTTATATGTCATAAATACTTTATTTACAATTTTATAATTAATTTAATAATATAAAATGAAATTTTATTTTCCTAAAATGTAATCATAAATTGTTACTTTATTTTCTTGTGGTTATATGATAATTTATGGGACCTTGATTACTTTTTCAAGGTGTTACAAAACAAGTTATAGTTTTAGAGATGTTTTTTTGAATAAATAATGATTTTCTTTAAAAATTAAATTAGAAAAATTTAGAAAATTATTTTCATAAATTGGATTTCATTTTTTAATTTAGAGTATCGATAATATGTTAGAGTAAATTTTTGGTATTTTTCTGAAATAGTTTAATTTTTGGGGAATAGTAAAAATACAGTTTTGAGTTTCGGGTGTTTACTGATATCATTGATGATGTAATCATGATGTAATAAATCTAATCGAATTGTGAATAGTAATATATGTTATTAGGTGTCCCAATTGACCGATACCATGTGAAAATACCATGGGAAAGCCCATGGTTTTTCAAATACCACTAATGAGGTGTCCCTTAGAAATTAAATAAATATTCCCTCTATTTCCCTATAAATACCAAGTCATTCCGTCATTAATTTCATTCCAAAATCCTCCTCAACTAAGCTCTCATCTTTTTACCTTACATGGAGTCCTCCCAAGGTGCCCTCAAGGCCCCAAGGTCCCAACCTTCGAGCTTTCGAAGTCACTCTTCAAGGTAAGGGAACCTTTCACCCTCCTCTTTTAAGTCATGACTTCCTTTATGTTATGTCTTATAGTTTCTATTTCATTATGTTGGTGCATGTTATTATATATAATTTTTATGGTCCATTTTTTGTTCAATTGATGAAATACCCTTTCCACTCTCATCAACTGATTTTCTGAATTTTTAAGTGACACCATTAGTCTGCAGAATTTTCGTAAAAAATATCACATCTTCTCTTTTCCTTTGAGTTTCATTTTCATATGTTATTTACTTCAAATATAAATACCATGATCTTGTTTCTTTTTTATTATATAAAAATATTGTATTATGAGTTATTTATGAGTGGTCGAATCTTTTCCCCTCTCTTTTCAGTGTTTTCTAATACAATGTTATATAGTTGTTATGCTGCATAATTTTCGTCTCAAAATCTCTCTCTTTTTCTCAAGAAATTATCTTGTATTATTTATGTGAATAAAAAATTCTACTTTCATTTATATATGTATTAATAAATACTTAAAATTGATCTATTTTATTATGGAATTGATATACATATAACCTTCACTCCCTTTCCATGGGTTATAAATGACATAACGATCAAGTTTTTAAGAACTTTTAAAACATCATGATTTTGAAATGAAACCCATTTCTTTTATTATCTAGGGGTTATTTATTAAAAGTTTTATTATGATCTATGTGGATCATGTGAAAGTAATTAAATATTAAGAGTTTTCCCTGATAGTTCTCTAATGAATTGGGTAAAGAATTCAATCTCTAGAGATGAAAAGTTTTACGATACCGTGGTGAATAACCTTGGTAATTTTTATGACACCTTGGTGAAGAACCTTGGTGATATGTTCGTGAATGTCTAAATTAAATTTTGGACCCACATAATCAAGTTATGATTCAAGTTATTTTTATTATGATATGCCTCTACTTTCATTGATCTTGTATTTATGTTTTTTATCTTGTTCTTATTGATTTCACAAGTAAACTGATTCCCTTGATTTCCTTACTAGGACTTATTCTCACCCTTTCCTTTGATGTATATATCCAGGTTATGAGATGCAATAATTATACTTATTAAAAACTTATTATGAATCCCTAAAAGTGTATTCAAATAATTTTTTATGTTTTCATGTTTTATGTTCTTGATTTCCAAGACATTAGACTTTAAATATCCTTTGTTTGTAAAATGTAATGAAAAGTTATGTAATAAAAGGTGGGATTCTGTAATTGGTATCAAAGGATAGTTTAGTTTTTTATAGAAATTAGGCTATGAAAATTTTAGGAATAATCCTATAGAAATGTTTAAATATAGGAAAACTTCCTGGTATTTTGTTGAGTATTGAGTAAATGGTTTATCAAACAAATACATCCCCGTCTGGATACGAGCAGGTAGAGGCGGCTCTGGCACAGATATACCTAGGAGTGAAAACTCCAAAAAGGAGCTTCAGGATTGACCTGGGGTATCCTAGTACTTGATAGTGGGACTTTCTACACTCTTGGTTATGATAATCTTGAGGGATATGTTTGGTTAATCATAAGATTTTTATGAATAATTATGAAGGATTTGTTGAAAAATGTAATTGTTTAAAGCATGAAGTTTTAAGACATAAAATAATTTATAGTTAAAAGATTCATAAATGAAATAATATTCTCACTAAGGTTTTATTCTTTTAGAAAATGGCGGGAAATAGGAGGAACCGTACAAATGGTGACTGCAATGGACCATGCACTGGCATCCCTCTGATGGATGCCGTAATGGAAACTTTTATGTGAATAATGAACCAACTGAATCGAGTTATGGGAAATAAATTGAATCAAGATGAGAGGCCAATATCACCACGAAGGGAACAACTTTCTATTGAGTCCTTTATGCATCAACGACCACCAACCTTCATTGGATCTACCAACCCACTGATTGCTAAACAGTGGATCAGCTCTATCAAGAAGATCATTTCTATGCTCCGTTGTTCTGAACAATAGAAGGTTACCATTGATCTTTATCGCTTAGAGGTAGAAGTTGATAAGTGATGGGAACTGATTAAAAATACAAGGCCAAGAGTGGAAGTTGAAGCTATGGGGTGGGAAGAGTTCAGATGGATGTTCTTCAACAAGTATTTCCCTTGATCAATGAGAACAAGAATGGAGAAGGAGTTTATCGAGCTGAATCAGAAGGATAATGAATATGTGAGAAGCTACGAGATGAACTTCACAAGGATTTCACATTACACCTCTAGCTTTGTCATGGATCCAAATGGTAAGGTTGATAGATTATTTGGTGGACTGAGACCTCATCTGCGGAAGAATCTTGCCAACTGAGATTATGATAGCTATGAGTAGATCGTGAAAAGTGCGATGAAATCCAAACTAGATTTTGGTGAGATGAAATGGTCTCATAAATCCAATGACAAGAAAAGATCGATGGATCCAATATTAGGGAGAAGATTCGATTAGGGAAGAAGAGGAAAGAAAGTACAACGTCCCATGTGTAATAAATGTGGGAAAACATTTGGGGAATTGTCTGCTCGGGAGCGGGAAGTGCTACAAGTGTGGTAGAGATGGCCACATTGTGTGGAATTGTCATAGTGAGGTAAAGAGACAACTTCCCAACACTAACGGCAAAGGGAATATGGTGCAGGCCCTACCTGATGTCCAATGCTATAAGTGTGGATATCTTGGGCACTTTTCCAATCACTGTCCAAATCTGAGGGTAATAGAGGGGAATCACCATCAGCCTAAGAAATGACCAAGGGAACAAGGTCGTACTTTTTCAATCACTACGACTAAAGTTGAAGTGCCAAATGATGTGGTGGAAGGTACTCTTTTTTTCTCTCAAATCTATCAAGTACTTTGTTTGATTCTGGTTCTACGTGTTCCTTTATTTCCTCCATGTTTGCATAGAATTTATAACCAACCCCCGATTTGGGAAAAGTAGAGTTATCATTCAAGACTCCTGGTGGGATTATCCAAGCATTGTCAGTGTTTATAAACTCTAGTATTAACTTTAGTGAGCACAATCTTATCGAAAATCTAGTAGTTATTCCCATGATGGAATTCGACATTATACTAGGGATGTACAGGATCTCAAAGTATAATTCTAAGATCAAATGCAGATTTAAGGAAATCTCAGTAGTCTTGAATGTAAAACCTACAGTTATCTTCCAAGGAGAGATATCTCAACCAGATCTTTGTCTAGAAGAACCTCATATATCCTTCTTTATGGAGTTGATCGGTGAAGAAGAAGAAGTAAATGAGAATTTGAGGATAGAAAATGTTCTCATTGTCCAGGAATACGTTGAATTATTTCATGAGGAGTTACCCAGACCTCCCCCATAAAGAGAGGTAGAGTTCTACATTGAACTCATACTTGGGTCTCATCTGATATCTAAGACCCCCTATAGGATGGAAAATGTGGAGCTGGATGAGTTAAATAAAAAACTCCAAGATCTTTTGGAGAATGGGTTTATCTGACCGAGTGTGCCTCCTTAGGGAGCACCTATTCTCTTTGTAAAGAAGAAGGATGGATCGATGCAGCTATGAATTGACTATAGATAATTAAATGGGATCATAGTGAAGAAAAAATACCCTCTTCCAGGAATTTATGTCTTATTTGACCAACTTCATGGGGATCAATTCTTATCTAAGATTGATCTTCGATTTGGTTATCATCAATTGAGGGTGAATAAAGAAGATATTCCAAAAACTGCCTTCCAATCATGATATGGGAATTATGAGTTTGTTGTTATTACCTTCGGACCGACTAATTCACCTAATATTTTTATGGATTTAATGAATAGATTCTTTAAGGACTACCTCGATAACTTTGTGGTAGTTTTTATTGATGATATTCTGATATATTCTAAAAGTCACAAAGAGCATGAGGATCATCTAAGGGGTATGTTGAAAAGTCTATGGAAGGAAAGGATTTTTGGAATGTTCATAAAATGTTAATACTAGTTACAAAAATTTTCTTTCTTCGGGCACATTGTAACCAATGAAGGAACCACAGTTGACCCTACGAAGAAAAAATTTGTAGAGGAGTGGCCTTAGCCTAAAACAATAACAGAAATTCGTAGTTTCCTTGGATTATCATGATATTATAGAAGGTTTGTGAAAAACTTTTCAAGACTTTCTAATCCATTAACCAAGTTAACTCGGAAAGGGGTCAAGTTCATATGGACAAAGGAGTGCGAGGAAAGTTTCCAAGAGTTGAAGAAGAGATTGGTTAATGCACCAGTGTCAACTCTTCCCTCAAGTGGAGAAGGATTCATTATTTTTAGCAATACATATCTGAAAGGGCTTGGGTGTGTCCTCATGAAAAATGAAAAGGTCATTGCTTATGCATCTCGATATTTCAAGACTCATGAGTAGAACTATCCTTCGCATGATCTGGAGCTAGCTGTGGTCATTTTTTCTTTGAAGATATGGAGGCACTATCTTAATGGAGAGAAATGTTATATATACACAGACCATCATAGTTTGAAGTATATTTTCACACAAAAATAATTGAACATGAGATAGAGGGTATGGTTGGAACTTCCCAAAGACTATGATTGTTCAATTCATTATCATCTCAGAAGAGAAAACAAACTCGCTAATGCATTAAGCAGGAAAGACTCAGTTGTCCTATCCATGATGAGGATTCAAATAGATCCTTTGACCAATGACATAGTAAAGCTGGACATGGGAATTATAAGGGAAGGGAAATCATTAACCCTAACCCAAATGATTTATCAACAATCATTTTCTAGATAAGATCAAGAAAGCTCCAAAATATGATCCTTTTTTATAGAAGAAGATTGAGGCTATGAAGGATAGGACATTTACTGAGTTCAATATTGATCAAGAAGGTGTATTGAAATTTCGTACAAGACTATGTGTTCTATATATTCCAGAAATAAAGAAGGAGATGATGGATGAAGCTCATAGCTCTACTTTCTCTATACATCCTGGAATCGCAAAAATGTATAGGGACCTTCGTGATCATTATTTGTGGGATAATATGAAAAGAGAGATTGTTGACTACACTTCAAGGTGCCTAGTATGTCAGCAAGTAAAGGTAGAGTGAAAACTTCTTAAATAGGTATTGCAACCACTACCCATACCAACATGGAAGTGGGACAATATCAATATGGACTTCATCACTGGTCTCATGAGAACTTCGAAAGGAAATAATGTGATATGGGTTATTGTGGTCCATCTCACCAAGACGACCCATTTTATCTCCATTCGAGAAGATTTCCTTCTTGATCAACTTACCAAGATTTACGTGAAGAAAGTGGTAAGGTTTCATGGAGTTCCACTTTTTATCATATCTGATCGTGATCCAAGGTTCACATCAAAATTCTGGAGAAATCTTCAACATGCTCTGAGTACCGAATTGAATTTCAGTACGGACTATCACCCCAAAACTGATGGCCAATCTAAAAGGACTTTTCAAACATTTGAGGACATGATGAGAACATGCTCAATAGAATTTAGGGGTAGATGGGATCAACATCTCCCTTTAGTTGAGTTCGCTTACAACAACAGCTTCCACTCTAGCATTCAAATGGCACCCTATAAAGCTCTATATAGAAAGTGATGTATAACTTCTAATTGTTGGAATTAAGATGGTGAGAGAAATATTCTTGGGCCTGATCTTGTGCAAGAGATGATAGAAAAGTTCCATGTCATCCAGCAACACATTAAGGCTGCTCAAACTCAGGAAAAGAGCTATGACAACAAATGTCGAAGGTACTTGGAGTTTGATGTTGGTGAAAATTTCTTTCATCAAATTTCATCTTAGAAGTGAGTCATGGGGTTTGGGAAGAAATGGAAGCTTAGCCCTAGGTACATTGGCCCCTATGAAATCCTTGATCGCGTACGAGCATTGGCTTATCAGCTTTCACTTCCTCGAAATCTTGTACATGTTCAGGATTTCTTCCACGTATCCCTCTTGAAGAAGTAAATACCTTAACCTTCACATGTACTAAATCTAGAGGTGGTACAATTGGAACATGACCTCTCTTATGAGTAGTATCCGGTGGAGATCCTAGATCATAGGTACAAGGTTCTACGCAACAAGACTACCCACCTTGTTAAGGTGTTGTGGATGAACCACAAATGTGAAGAAACCATGTGGGAGCCAGAGGAGTCTATGAGACAAAATTACCCACACATTTTATCTTCTGAGGGTACGAGTTAAAATTTCGCGGAAGAAATTTCTTAAGGGGGGAAGAATGTAACAACATGAACTTTTAAAGAAATTTTGTTTCCTACTTTTGTGTTTTGTTTTATTTTATACTCAAAAAAACTATATCTTTAAAGTAATGATGTGAGTATAATTAAAATGATACCATTGGGTTTTAACAATTATATGACCGTTGGTTAATATGACCATCAGAAACTAAACTCTTAACATTACGATTATTGTTTATAAATACAAGTGATCTTCGTTAACTAATACAGAAAGAAGATTTGATGGCCTCATCTAGTAGACTTGGGTTGTACGAAGCCCATCTGTCAGAGCTTTGGAAGGACATAGAATCTTCGGTATTTTCTGTAGACCAAGCCCAAGCTGAGCTTCAACATGTGAAGCTTGAACGGAATCTCTTAAGGTAGAAGTTCAAGCTGATAGAAATAACCACTTGGGCAATTTTGTCTAAGATTCCCCAATATTCTATCACCATAGCATACCTAGCACTTAGGTCATATGTAGGTGTTTTAAGGGGCTATGTAACGAGGCCTTAGATACTCTTTGTAATCTCTTGGTATAAATAAAATTGTTATTTCTTCTTATGGTAAAATTTTTAATTTTTAAATGTCCGGATAAATGTAGGATGAATTAATAGAAGTTCCATATTATTGATGAATTTTGGAAAAAGGGTATTTTAAAAAAATTGTATAATTTAAATAATTAATAATGTGAAATGATTTTCAAAAAATGGTCTTCTAAAGTTGTGATCAATAAGAAATTTAGAGTCTAATAAGATCAACTTGTTTTTTAGTGAATAGTAAAGTATGGATAGTTACATACCCTTATGAATACTAATGAATAGTAAATCAGCCAAAAAAATAGAAACCCCACCCATGAATGTATAAATATAATGTGAACATCTTAAAAGTGCAAAAATGATCATATTATAAGTTTTGGTATTTTTATATGTCATAAATACTTTATTTACAATTTTATAATTAATTTAATAATTTAAAATGGAAATTTATTTTCATAAAATGTAATCCTAAATTGTTTCTTTATTGTCTTATGTTTATATGATAATTTTATGGGACCTTGATTACATTTTCAAGGTGTTACAAAACAAGTTATAGTTTTAGAGTTGTTTTTTTGAATAAATAATGATTTTATTTAAAAATTAATTTAAAAATATTTTTAAAATTATTTTCATAAAATTGAGATCATTTTTAGATTCATATCATAGATATTAGGTTAGGGTAAATTTTTAGTATAATTCTGAAACAGTTGAATTTTTTTGTGAATAGAAAAAATACAGTTTTGAGTTCCGGGTGTTTAATGACATCATTGATGATGTAATAAAGATGTAATAAATCTGGTAGAATTTTGAATAGCAATTTATTTTATGAGGTTTCCCATGTGTCTAATACCTTGGGAAAATACCATGTTCAAGACCATGGTTTTGTAAATACCTTCGGTGATGTGTCCCTTGGAAATTAATTAAATATTCCATCTCTTTCCCTATAAATACCAAGTCATCCCCTCATTAATTTCATTCCAAAATCCTCCTCAATGAATCTATGGTCTTTTTACCTTCAAAGGATTCCTCCAAAGGTTCCCTCAAGCCCCCAAGGTCCCAACCTTCAATCTTTCGAAGTCACTCTTCAAGGTAAGGGAACCTTTCACCCTCCTCTTTTAAGTCATGACTTCCTTTATATTATGTCTTTTGGTTTCTATTTAATTATATTGGTGTATGTTCTTGTTGGAATCCTCATGTATTAATCATGTTTTAATGATCAAAAATATCTTTAATTATCCCAAATCCCATTAATTATTGCAAATCTTATTCACTCATGCTTTATAATGGTTAAGCTCAATCCAATTCATGCATATTTTTGTTTAAGTCTGAATACTGTTATTTTTCTAAGTACAAGACACCGTGAAGATCAAACATAGTTAGCTAGACACCATGACCGAGACACCGTGACCAAGACACTGTGACAGAGACACCGTGACCAGGACACCCTGATCCAGACATGGTGACCAAGACACCGTGATTGAGACACTGTGACCAAGACATTGTGACCAAGACACCGTGACCAAGATGTCGTAACCAAGACACCGTAAGCCAAGACATCGTGAAGACGAGACACCGTGAGCAAGACACCATGAATATCAGACACTGTGACACTCAGACTGTGACACTCAGACCCCGTGAAGGAGACACCATTTTCATAACATATTGTGACACTATTTCATAAACTATTTTGTCATCTTTCAATTTAATGTTTAACGGTCATATTTGATGCCTTTAATGCACTAACATAATTAATGTTTCTTTGTAGACATATTACGAGGTACGAGGCATGAATCACATGGAACCTATTGGCTAAATCTCATGCATTTTAAGATAAAAGATTTTAGAGTTCCCAACGACAAAAAAGAACACGAGCGCGATACAGAACAGAAAACAAGCGTGTGAGCACGACAACGAAGAACATTTTGCAAGATTTTCAAAGAAAGCACTTTCACATGCATAAAATCTGACTCTGCTGAAGAACATACGAAGTACACTGGAATCCATAGAACATATTCACATTGTCGAAGCTCATGGAGAACATAAGTTGAATCACGATACTCTATTTTTGGAGACAAAAATCAGAGAAGGACTCAGAAGCATTTTTGATAAATCAAAGGAGTCCATAACTTCACTTCAAATCACTAGAGCATTCTTAACTCATATATACTCTCTCTCAGTGATTATTTTACTTAATTTTTGAGCAGTGTGTATACTCTATATATTCAATACACACACTGACTCTTGTGCTAAACTAAAGGATTTCTAAATCCTTACACCAAACTCTTTTACTCTTGTTTACCCACAAAAACTGTGGAATAGGTCCCTGTGTGGCCTGGTTATTATTGTTTACCCACAAAGAACTATGGAAGAGGTCCCTGTGTGACCTGGACAGTCTGTGTACTGTTGTTAACCCAGATCCAGTGTGTGGATTAAAGTTTATTTATATAAACTGTTTGGTGGTAGGTGATCACCAAGTGGAGTGGATTAGGTCTCAGCTTAAGACTGAACCACTTGTTTCATATCCCTTGTACCATTTAAATTTAGGCTTTTCTATTTTACTACATTACTGAATAATCCCGAAAACTCTAATTTCACTTTGATAGTTAGTCTTGTAAAGAAGTTATAACTGATTTGTCTTCGTAGGATAACTTCAAAAGTAATATTAATAATACATATTAAGATTACTGAGAATTAATCAATCTTCTAAGAAGTTGTTTAAACAGTCAAACTCTTATGACAGTATAACCTTGATTAAATGGGATGTATCTAAATTTGGGGACAAATAACTCTTTTAAAATAATATTTTTTTTAACAGAAATTTTTATAGTCACTCAATTCACCCCTCCCCTCCTGAGTGAACTACTCCGACCAACATTTGGTATCAGAGGGAGGTTCTTTATTAGGAATCTGTGTAATCTTACTCAACTATGATTGTAGTTGTACTTTAAAGATCTATAAATTTCTATTAATTCTATATTTATAGCCCTTTTAAAGTAATTTGTTAGTATGGATAATAGATTGGAAGGTGCTGCAACCAACAGACCACCATTCTTTAATGGAACCAACTATGCTCAATGGAAAATTAAAATGAAAATGCATCTAGAGAGTATGACCTTTTAAATTTGGTCATCCATTATAGATGAATACAAACTTCCTGTGACTGATAGAATTACATGGGATATACCTACAAAACTTTCTTACAATAACAACTCAAAATCCATGAATTCTTTATACTGTTCATTAGGAGATGAAGAATTTAATAGGATTTCTGCTTGTAAAACTGCCCATGAAATTTGGGATACCTTGTCTGTCTCACATGAAGGAACATATAGTGTAAAGGAAATGAGACTTAATACTTATACTATAAAATATGATAATTTCAAGATGAAACCTGATGATCCTATTTCTGACATGTGTCTTAGGTTCAATGAGATTTTCAACACAATGATTTCTCTTGGAGGAGAAGTCACTGCCAAAGAACATATCATAAGAATTCTTAGATGTTTACTTGACAGATGGAGGGGAACCTCTATCTCAATTAGAGAATCATGTGACATCAGTAAGCTACCTGAAAAATAACTCATTGAGAAACTGATGATGTATGAGGAAGAGCCAAAAGTCAACAAAGAAGAGTAGGATGAACCAAAGAGGAAATATGTAGCATTCAAGACCACCTTCTCGAAGCACAAAGACAAAGGGAAACTGGAAGCTCCTGTAGAAAGTTCCACCACTGAACAATCATCACCTGACAGTGATGAGGAGATGGATCAACTAGACAGAAGATTCAAACGATTTTACAAAAAGAAGAACTTTTTCAAAAATCCTAACTTCAAGGGAAAGTATGATCAAAAAGGAAACTAGAAAAGGGACTATAAAAGAAGTGACAAAGCTGATGAAATTGTATGCTTTGAATGTAAACTCAAAGGACATATAATGTCTGACTGTCCAATTCTCAAGTATAAGAAGAATTATGAGGATAAGGACAAGAAGTACAAAAAGGCAATGAAAGCAACTTGGAGTACCTCTGAGGATAGTTCAAGCGACTCAGATACATCACATGATGAACAGGCTAACAAATCCAATATGTGTTTTATGAAAAACACATCTGAGGTAACATTGAACTCTTCTATGCATAATTCATACTATTCCGAAGAGGAAAGTGACTCTGAAAATATGAAAAATGAAGAAATGTTTGAATATTGTAACAACATTGAAGATACATGTAATGAATTAAAAGATAAATATAAATAACTGAAGAAACAGCATGCTCTCACTATAAATGTTAAGTCTGAACTTACTACTAAAAAGGAGAAAAATTCTCAACTGCTCAAAGAAAACAATGAATTAAAAATGTCTAATAAGAAATTAAAAAGTGACTTAGAAAAGTTTAATAATGGGAAAAATACTCTTACCCAAATTCTAGGAAAACAAATCTCCCCAAAATATAATACTGGAATTGGTTATTAACCTGGTAAAATAAACCTTGGTAGAACAAATTTTATTTCAAAGTCTAGGACATATAATTTTGTTCCTAGTTTTAGACACAACTCATCTAGCTCAAGTCATGATACATACTCTACTGTTTCAAATTTTTTTGGACCAAATACAGTTTATTTTTCAAACACTTTACATAATGCTTATAGAAAACCTATGAGAAAAATATGGGTTCTTAAAGCACTTATTACTAATGTTACTGGACCCAAACAAGTATGGGTACCAAAATCTGTCTTTACTTGATCATGTTATAGGAAAGGTGATTAAAGAGCTCCTGTAAGAATATATGGTACTTGGTGAGTGGGTGTTCAAGGAACATAACTGGAGACTACTCATGCTTCAAGAATCTGATAAAAGTAGATGGAGGACATGTCACATTTTGTGACAATGCCAAAGGAAAGATCATTGTCTTAGGCCATATTGGTAACTCTGATTTGATTTTAATTTCTAAAGTATTGTTTGTTAATGGCTTAAAATATAATCTGCTTAGTATCTCACAATTATGTGATGATGGATATCATGTTAAATTTGAAAATGATGCATGTAATGTCTTTAATTCTAAAGATGAATTAGTATTTTCTGCATCAAGGAATGAGAACGTTTATTCTGTTAATTTAGATTCCTTAACTTCTCAAAAAATTTCATGCTTAAGTGTATTTCATAAAGAGTCTTGGATCTAGAATAAGAGACTAGGATACTGTAATGTTCACTCCCTTAGAAAGCTAACTAGAAACGGCCTAGTTAAAGACTTACCAAAACTTGATTTTCCAACTGACAAAGTGTGTAATCCTTGTCAAAAGGGAAAACAACACAAAATCTCTTTCAAATAAAATAAAGAAGTTTCTACTTCTCAACCTCTCGAATTGGTTCACATGGATTAGTTTGTACCATCTAGATTTTCTAGTTTAAATGGTAAGCACTATGTTTATGTTCTAGTAAATGATTTCTCTAGATATACCTGGGCCTTTTTTATGGCTCACAAAAGTGAAGCCTGATCTTATTTTACTAAGTATTCCAAGTCTGTATAAAACCTTAGTGGCCTTAAAATTAAATCTTTAAGAAGTGATCATGGCTGTGAGTTTGAAAATCAAGAGTTTGAATCCTTCTTCTCACAAAATGGTTATAGTCACAATTTCTCTGCCCCGATAACACCTCATCAAAATGGTGTTGTAGAAAGAAGAAATATAACCTTGCAATAAATTTCTAGAACAATGCTTAGTGAATATGACTTACCTATTTACTTTTGGGCTAAAGCTGTTAATACATCATGCTACATAATCAATAGATTCTTGATTAGACCAATTCTCAAAAAGACCCTGTATGAACTCTGGAACAATAGGAAGCCTAAGTTTAATTACTTTATAGTTTTTGGTTGCAAAGTCTTTATTCTCAACACTAAGGATAATCTTGACAAATTTTCATCCAAAAGTGATGAAGGAATTTTCCTAGGTTACTCAATATTAATTAAAGCTTATAGAGTATTCAATAAAATAACTAAATGTGTGGAAGAACTAGTTCATATCAAGTTTGATGAAACAGATCCACATGAGCCTAGAACTATCCTAGAAAATCTGGAGGATGATACATCAAACTTGAACATCAACTCAAAATCCTCAAATTCCTCTATGAAAGAATATGTGAAAACTTCCAATTCTGGTAATTTTCTTCAATCAAGTCACAATAAACTAGAATCTATTGATGAACCTGAAATCACTAGTCCCTTTTTTTCTAGAAAGGTTAGAACCCTTAGAAACCATCCCTTAGATGCCGTTGTAGGAGACTTAGAGACAGGAAAACAAACTAGAGCTTCTCTTAGAAATCAGGTTGAACATCAAGCCTTCTTGTCACAACTTGAACCTAAAAACATTGATGATTCCATCAACGATGAATTTTGGGTAATGGCTATGCAAGAAGAACTTAATCAGTTTGAAAGAAAAAAAATTTGAAACTTGTTGAAAGACCCAAGGACACTTTTATCATAGGCACTAAATGGGTGTTTAGAAATAAGGTAGATGAAGCTGGAAATATAGTTAGGAACAAGGCTATATTAGTTGCACAAAGGATATAGTCAAGAAGAAGGAATTGACTATGAGGAGACCTTTTCTCCAGTATCGAGACTTGAAGCCATCAGAATCCCACTTGCCTATGCTGCACATCTGAATTTCAAACTATATCAAATGGATATTAAGAGTGCATTATTAAATGGGTATATAGCTGAGGATGTCTTTGTTGATCAAACCACTTATAGAGGAATGATTGGAAGTTTACTTTACTTAACTGCTAGCCATCCTGACATTAAGTTTAGTGTGTATATGTGTTCTCATTTTCAATAAAATCCAAAGGAATCTCATTTAAATTCTGTAAAAAGAATTTTCAAATACCTCAAGCATACACCCAATCTAGGACTGTTCTATCCTAAAGGACAATCATTTGAACTGGTTAGTTATTATGATGCTGACTTAGGTGGCTGTAAGTTAGATGGAAAGAGCACCTATGGAACATGTCACCTTTTAGGCAAGTCACTAGTATCATGGTGTAGTAAGAAACAAAATTAGGTTGCATTATCTACTGTAGAAGCTGAATACATAGCTCCTGGCAGTTGTTGTGCACAAATTTTGTGGATGAAACACACATTACTATATTATGGATATCAATTCAGACATGTACCAATAAATTGTGAAAATACAAGTTCTATTAACATCTCAAAAAATCTTGTTTCACATTCTAGGACAAAACATATTGATGTAAGACATCACTTTTTGAGAGATCATTATCAAAAAGATGATATTACCTTGGAATTCATTGGTACTGAATATAAACTTGCTGATATATTCACTAAACCATTAAGTTCTGAGAGAATAGACTACATCATACATTACCTTGTCATGATAAATCTCAAATAGACATCTTACTTGTCTTACTGTTCAACGTTTTACTATGTTTTACTTTACTGTTTAATGATTATGGTTTCTAAGTTACTGTCTCTCATGTTTACGATCTCACCGTTAGCACTTTGTAATTACGGTCTGACATTTATTGTCTCACCGTAACACGCACTGAGAAGTTCACTCATTGTGTCACCGTAATGTTCGCTCACTATCTCACCATGATGATCACTTGATGTCTCACCATAATGACCATTTACTTTCGCACTGTGACGACTAATCACTGTCTCACCGTAACAACCCTTCATTGTCTCACCTTGAAAATTATTTATTATTTCCTTTAAACCTGTATCGCGGTAATTTTTATTTCACCTCTTTTACTTTCCCGCATTTTTGTTTTTGTAACATTTAACATTCCCAAATGATAAAACAAATATTTTCACTCGGTTCTTCACCCAGACTTTCCTCTATTCACTTGATTCGAACCCCTTCAACCTTGAAACCCTCTTTCTCTCTCGCGAACTTCAATAGATTCCATGAATGAAGCAACCATCGTCATCTACACCTGAGAAGGACCACTCAATGAAGAAGAAGATTTCTCCCCAGCTGACACCCGAAGGGCCTCTGAATCCGAACCTGGTAAATAGAAGTGTTGTTCCTGAGAAAGAAATTTTCCCCGAATGGCTCTTATCTAGCAAATATCTAGTCCTGAAAGTTTTAAGATAACAAGGCTGGTTAGAATGGTTCTAAAAGGAGAATAGACCTATTTATCTAAGGTTGGTTGCTCAGTTCTACCAGTACGCACAGTTTTCTTTTGTCTCTGGTGACAGTTTTGTTGTGAGGAACTGGATTAATGGCCAAATATGTTCCTTCTTATCGAGGTTATGGGCTTCATGCCTTAGGATACCTCCCAAAGGAATTTGTTATGATTATCAGAGAGAACCCCCACCTACAACTGATTTCTTTGACCTCAAAGATGCTCTAAAAACCCTAACTGGGAATGGAACCAAGAGAAGGGCCATAGCTGCTGAACTTGATGGGGGAAACAAGGATTTTGTTTAAGTTTGTTCAAAATCTAGTTAGTCCAAGGAAAGGTGACTTTTCTATGTTAAAGTACCAAGATGTGTTCTTGATTCATCTTATGAATAATGGATTCAAAATCAACCTGTGAAAGTACATCATTCACCATATGTGTGAATTGATCAAGGTTACATCCAAATCCACCTCTCTTCTACTCTCGGCTGATTTCACGCATGCTTGTTTTCAAAGGATTATTTGGACCCAGTGAAGAAGTGCTTGTGGATTGTGAGTACTGTCTCTCTAAACCCATCATTAGAATAATGAAAACAAACTAGAATCCTTGGAAAAGGGAGTGTGTTGAAGACAACGATAAGATTTGTGAGAAGTTTAATCCTGTGGATTACCCATCAAGGCCAAAGGACATTTCTGATCCTGGTTTGGAACCAGATGAACTTGGTGAGTATTCAAAATAAGCAGAAGAAGAGGCTGAAGTACCTCATAGGGAAGAAGTTATTGTTGAGGAATAAAGGAATATTGTTCCTCCTGTTGTTCTTGAAGAATAAGTTCTTATCCCTAGAGATGATGTAAATCTGAAAATCCAACCTGAGGCTGAAAGAGAATCAATTGTCCCAGAACCTAAGCAGAAAGTCATAGAATAGCCTATTCTAGAACAACTACCTTTTATGGAAGAAACAAATCTAGAACAAATCCCTATTAAGGAAGAAGAAAATCTAGAATAACTCCCAAAGGAACAATCTGTTCCTAAGATAATACCCTATGTTGAAGAGAGTATGGACATAGCCTTTTAGTTGGAAAGATAGGAGATGTTTGAGGAACCTAGAGATGAACCTGTTAATTCTCTAGATCCTGAAAAGGAAGCACCTGTTGAGGGGGAGTAAACCCAAAATCTTGATACTGATGAAGCATCACATCCGGCTGAGTCTATTCCTATGGACACCCAGTACAAATTCCATAGCTTTTATGATGTGAGTGAATCTCAGCAAGTTACTGCCACTGGGATTGATATTTCCTCACTATTTCAGCTGAAGTTAGTTTCTATCTTTGCCCCTGAGAAAGAACCTGAACCTGAACCTGCACCCGAACTTGTGCCTGAGCAGCTTTCCTTTTTCAGTAAGGATGTTTTGAAGGATTTTGGAGACACTATCTTGTCTGGAGTTGAGAAGCTTTTGAATTCCTAACCTCGTGATGTGACACATCTGAGTGTGAGAGATTCATCACTGCTCTTGGAGAAAATTATCTAGCAGATCCAACCTAAAATGATCCATGAAATTCATGAAGTTCGAGTTGAAAATATGTTTCTGAGTAATGAAGTCTCAACCCTGAGAAGCATGGTTGAAGATATGCAGAAAGAGCTGAATTCCAGATTAGAACCTATTGATGCCCCTCTATAACCTTATGTATCTCAAATTTCTCGAGATTTTGTGTCTCATATTCACCATTACCTATTATCCTTTGATGAAAGGATTGCAGAAAGGCAAAAATATTTGTTGAAATAAATTATAGATCTTGTGGTGAACCTAACTAAACTCACTGATTAATACACTGGCTGCCTTCAAAAGGTACTGAATCGGCTCAAGTCTCTAACCATAGCTGTCAAAGTTTATCATACCTCTGGTGAATCCTCTACACCTACATTAGATAGTTCTTTGCTCAGATCTCTAATCCAAGAAGAGCTTTAGACTGTTTTATGTGGCTTCAATGTGAATTCTTTATATGAAGTTATCAAGAACAGTGATAGAGTTCTTGACCTTGTGAAAATTCATTCCAAGATTGCCAATGATTCCCAGTAGAATATTTCTAAGAAAGTGGATTTCTATTTCAACCGGATCTTCTCTAAGACTGATATGACCAACCAATTCAAATACCATGTAGAGAATCTGAGAATTCCTCCTATAACCCAAGCCTTCAAAAACCAAGTCCAGAAGCTAACCGAGTTTACCAGATTGTTGTACAAGTTTATCAAAAACAAAGATGACTTTGAAAAGGCCATGAAATATGGTGGATAAATCATTGCAGACTTAATCAAACATTTGATACCATATCTGCCTTACCCTCAACTACCATGTCTGTTGGCCAAGTTATTAGTCAGATCAGGCCTGTCATTCTTGACCAGCAATGACCAAGATCTTTCATTACTCCTACATTGGATCCCTCAGTCTTATAAGGCCCCACTTTACCTTCTATATCTACCACATATCTTCCTTATTCTACATCAACCACTACCCATATGACTTCCTCTTCTATTGATGATAATGGAAAAGAGAAGGCCAGTCCCTAAAGCAGACCAGTGCTTACTACTTTTTGATGGGGACGTCATTCATTTTTGTATTTATACTTTCTGATGTACTACACTCTGCTTATTTTTAAGGGAATGTGCACTGTTTCCGTCTCTTATTTCAAATTTTTGATAATCCCAAAAGGGGGAGAAGTTATATGTTTTTTCTATATGTTATTTTCTCTATAGATGCATCTAATTTCCACTTTAACTATGTATGATTTGTGATAATCAAAAAGGGGGAGATTATTGGACTCCTCATGTATTAATCATGTTTTAATGGTCACAAATCTCTTTAATAATCCCAAATATCATTAATGATTGAAAATATTATTCACTCATGCTTTATAATGGTTAAGCTCAATCCAATTCATGCATATTTTTGTTTAAGTTTGAATACTGTTATTTGCCTAAGTACCAGACATCGTGAAGATCAGACATAGTTAGCTAGACATTGTGACTGAGACACCGTGACCAAGACACCATGACTGAGACATTGTGACCGAGACACCGTGACCAAGACACCATGACCGAGACACCGTGACCAAGACACCGTGACCAAGACATCGTGACCAAGACGCTGTGACCAAGACACTATAAGCCAAGAGACTGTGAAGACGAGACACCGTGATCAAGACACCGTGAAGATCAGACACCGTGATACTCAGACTGTGACACTCAGACACCATGAAGGAGACACCGTTTTTATAACATACTGTGACACCATTTCTTAAACTATTTTGATGTCTTTCAATTTAATGTTTAACGGTCATATTTGATGCCTTTAATGCACTGGCATAATTAATGTTACTTTGTAGACATATTATGAGGTACTAGGCATGAATCACATGGAACCTATCGGCTAAATCTCATGCATTTGAAGATAAAATATTGTATAATTCCCAATGAAAAAGAAGAACATGAGCGTGATACTGAACAGAAAACAAGCGTGTGATCACGACCATGAATAACATTTTGAAAGATTTTCAAAGAAATAATTTTCACATGTATACAATCTTACTCTGTTGAAGAACATATGAAGTACACTGGAATCCAGAGAACATCTTCACATTATCGAAACTCGTGGAGAACACAGGCTGAATCACGATACTCTATTTTTTGAGACAAAAATCGGAGAAGGACTCAGAAGCATTACTGCTAAATCAAAGGAGTCTAGAGCTGCACTTCAAATCACTAGAGCATTCTTAAATCATATCTACTCTCTCTTAATGATTAATTTACTTAATTTTTGAGCAGTGTGTATACTTTGTATATTCGATACACACACTGACTTCTGTGCTAAACTGAAGGATTTCTATATCCTTACCCCAAACTCTTTTACTCTTATTTACCCCCGAAAACTGTGGAAGATGTCCCTGTGTGGCTGGGTTATTATTGTTTACCCACAAAGAACTCTGGAAGAGGTCCCTGTGTGACCTGGAAAGTCTATGTACTATTCTTAACCCCGATCCAGGGTGTGGATTAAAGTTTATTTATATAAACTTCTTGGTGGCATGTGATCACCAAGTGGAGTGTATTAGGTCTCAGCTTAAGACCGAACCACTTGTTTCATATCTGTTGTACCATTTAAATTAGTCTTCTCTGTTTTACTACTTTACTGCATAATCCAGAACACTCTAATTTCAATTTGATAGTTAGTCTTGGAAAGAAGTTATAACTGATTTTTCTTCGTAGGATAACTTCAAATGTAATATTAATAATACAGATTTGGATTACTGAGAATTAATCAATCTTCTAAGAACTTGTTTAAATAGTCAAACTCTTATGACAGTATAACCTTGATTAAATGGGATGTAACTAAATTTGGGGAAATTTTATTTTAAAATTATATTTTCTTTGTAACATAAATTTTTATAGTCACTCAATTCACCCCTCCCCTCTTTAGTGAACTACTTTGACCAACATTTGGTTTTAGAAGGAGGTTCTTTATTAGGACTATGTGTAATCTTACTCAACTGTGATTATAGTTGTACTTTAAAGATTTGTAAATTTATGTTAATTATAAATTTCTAGATCTTTTAAATTATTTGTTAGTATGGATAATAGATTGGAAGGTGATGCAACCAACAGACCACCATTCTTTAATGGAACCAACTATGCTCAATGGAAAATTAAAATGAAAATGCATCTAGAGAGTATGAGCTTTGAAATTTGGTCATCCATTATAGATGAATACAAACTTCCTGTGACTGATAGAATTACATGGGATGAGCCTAAAAAACATGCTTACAATAACAATTGAAAATCCATGAATGCTTTATACCGTTCCTTAGGAGATGAAGAATTTAATAGGATTTATACTTGTAAAACTGCCCATGAAATTTGGGATACCTTGTATGTCTCACATTAAGGCACATATAGTGTAAAGGAAATGAGACTTAATACTTATACTATAAAATATGATAATTTCAAGATGAAACCTAATGAGCCTATTTCTGACATGTATCTTAGGTTCAATGAGATTGTAAACACAATGATTTCTCTTGGAATAGAAGTCAATGCCAAAGAACAGATCATGATGATTCTTAGGTGTTTACCCGACAGATGGAGGGGAACCTCTATCTCAATTAGAGAATCTTGTGGCATCAGCAAGATACCTATAAAAGAAATCATTGGGAAATTGATGATGTATGAGTAAGAGCTAAAATTCAACAAAGAAGAGGAGGATGAACCAAAGAGGAAATCTGTAGCATTCAAGACCACCTTATCAAAGAAAAAAGACAAAGGGAAACTTGAAGCTCCTGTAGAAAGTTCCACAACTGACCAATTATCACCTGACGGTGATGAGGAGATGGATCAACTAGCCAAAAGATTCAAACTATTTAACAAAAAGAAGAACTTTTTCAAAAATCCTAACTTCAAGGGAAAGTATGATCAAAAAGGAAACTGGAAAAAGGACTAGAAAAGAAGTTCCAAAGCTGATGAAATTGTATGCTATGAATGTAAACGCAAAGTACATATAAAGGATTATTATCCAAAACTCAAGTATAAGAAGAAGTATGAGGATATGGACAAGAAGTACAAAAAGGAAATGAAAGAAACTTGGAGTGCCTCTGAGGATAGTTCAAACGACTCAAAGATATCACATGATAAACAGGCTAACAAATCCAATATGTGTTTTATGACCAACACATCTAAGTTAACACTGAACTCTTATATGCATAATTCATACTAATCTGAAGAGGAAAGTGACTCTGAAAATATGACTAATGAAGAAATGTTTGAATATTGTAACATGCTTGAAGAGACATGCAATTACTTAAAATATAAATATAAATCACTGAAGAAATATCATGCTCTCACTGCAAATGTTAAGTCTGAACTTACTACTAAAAAGGAGAAAAATGCTCAACTGATCAAAGAAAAAAAAGAATTAAAAATGTATAATGAGAAATTAAAAAGTGACTTAGAAAAGTTTAATAATGGGAAAAATACTCTAACCCAAATTCTAGGAAAACAAATCACCCCTAAATACAATACTGGCATTGGTTATTAATCTGGTAAAAGAAACCTTAGTAGAATGAATTTTATTTCAATGTCTAGGAAATATAATTTTGTTCCTAGTTCTGGACACAACTCATCTAGCTCAAGTAATGATACATACTCTACTATTTCAAATTTTTGTGGACCAAATACAGTTTATTTTTCAAACACTTTACATAATGCTAATAGGAAACCTATGAGACAAATATGGGTTTCTAAAGCACTTATTACTAATGTTACTGCACCCAAACAAGTATGGGAAACAAAATCTATCTTTACTTGGTCATGTTATGGGAAAGCTGCTTAAACTGCTCCTGTAAGAATCTATGGTACTTGGACAGTGGGTGTTCAAGTCACATGACTGGAGACTACTCATGCTTCAAGAATATGATAAAATTAGATGGATTACATGTCACATTTTGTGACAATTCCAAACGTAAGATCATTGGATTAGTCCAGATTGGTAACTCTGATTCGATTTTAATTTCTAAATTATTGTTTGTTAATGGCTTAAAATAAAATCTGCTTAGTATCTCACAATTATGTGATGATGGATATCATGTTAAATTTGAAAATGATTCATGTAATGTCTTTAATTCAAAATATGAATTAGTATTTTTTGCATCAAGGAATGAGAACATTTATTCTGTTAATTTAGATTCCTTAACTTCTCAAAATGTTTCATGCTTAAGTGTATTTCATAAAGAGTATTGGATCTTGAAAAGGAGACTAGGACACTGTAATGTTCACTCCCTTATAAAGCTAACTAGAAACGGATTAGTTAAAGACTTACCCAAACTTGAGTTTCCAAATGACAAAGTGTGTAATCCTTGTCAAAAGGGAAAACAGCCAAAATATCTTTCAAATCAAAGAAACAAGTTTCTACTTATCAGCCTCTTGAATTGGTTCACATGGATTTGTTTAGACCATCTAGATTTTCTAGTTTAAATGGGAAGAACTATGTTTATGTTCTAGTAGATGATTTCTCTAGATATTCCTGGACCTTTTTTATGGCTCGCAAAAGTGAATCCTGTTCTTATTTTACTAAGTATTCCAAGTCTGTAGAAAACTTACTGGCCTTAAAATTACATCTTTAAGAAGTGATCATGGCCGTGAGTTTGAATCCTTCTTCTCACAAAATGGTTATAGTCACAATTTCTCTACCCCTAGAACACCTCATAAAAATGGTGTTGTAGAAAGAAGAAATATAACCTTGTAAGAAATTTATAGAACAATGCTTAGTGAATATGACTTACCTATTTACTTTTGGGCTGAAGCTATTAATACAGCATGCTACATAATCAATAGAGTCTTGATTAGACCAATTCTCAAAAATACCATGTATGAACTCTAGAAAAATAGGAGGCCTAAGGTTAATTACTTTAGATTTTTTGGTTGAAAATTATTTATTATCAAGACTAAGGATAATCTTGACAAATTTGCATCCAAAATTGATGAAGGAATTTTCCTAGGTTACTCAATATTAATTAAAGCTTATAGAGTATTCAATAAATGAACTAAATGTGGGGAAGAATCTGTTCATATCATGTTTGATGAAACAGATCCAAATGATCCTAGAACCATCCTAGAAAATCTGGAGGATGATTAATCAAACTTGAACATCAACTCAAAATCCTCAAATTCCTATGTGAAAGAATCTGTGAAAACTTCCAATTCTAGAAATTTTCTTCAATCAAGTCATAATGAACCAGAATCTGTTGATGAACCTGAAATCACTAGTCCCTATTTTTCTAGAAAGGTTAGAACCCTTAGAAACCATCCCTTAGATGTTGTTGTAGGAGACTTAGAGAAAGGAACACAAACTTGAGCTTCTCTTAGAAATCAGGTTTAACATAAAGCCTTCTTGTCACAACTTGAACCTAAAAACATTGATGATTCCATCAATGATGAATTTTGGGTAATGGATATGCAAGAATAACTTAATCAATTTGAAAGAAAAAAAGTTTAGAAACTTGTTGAAAGACCCAAGGACACATTCATCATAGGCACTAAATGGGTGTTTAGAAATAAGGTAGATGAAGCTGGAAATATAGTTAAGAACAAGGCTAGATTATTTGCACAAGGCTACAGTCAAGAAGAAGGAATTGACTATGAGGAGACCTTTGCTCCAGTAGCCAGACATGAAGCCATCAGAATCCTACTTGCCTATACTACACATCTGAATTTCAAACTATATCAAATGGATGTTAAGAGAGCATTCTTAAATGGGTATATAGCTGAGGATGTCTTTATTGAACAACCCCCTGGATTTTCAGATCCTCATTTTCCCAATCATATTCTCAAACTATCAAAATCTTTATATGGTTTAAAATAAGCTCCAAGATCTTGGTATGATAGATTAAGTACTTTTGTTATTTCTAAAGGTTTTAAAAAAGTAATAGTTGATCCTACTCTATTTATAAAACCAATTTCTAATGATGTTTTAGTTGTTAAAATATATGTAGATGATATTATTTTTGGATCTTCAAAAAATTCATTATGTATTGATTTTTCTAAAATGATGCAAAACAAATTTGAAATGAGTTTAATGGGTGAACTAAAATTATTTCTTGGATTTCAAATATTTCAAAATAATGATGGAATTGTTTTAACTCAAAGTAAATACATTAAATATCTTCTAAAACGATTTGGATTGGATAGCACTAAAAGTAGTGACACTCCCATGAGTACCACCTGTAAGTTGGATCTTGATGAATATGGAAAATCTATTGATCAAACCACTTAAAGAGGAATGATTGGAAGTTTACTTTACTTAACTGCTATCCATCCAGATATTATGTTTAGTGTGTGTATGTGTGCTCATTTTTAAGAAAATCCTAAGGAATCTCATTTAAATTCTGTAAAGAGAATTTTCAAATACCTCAAGCATACACCCAATCTAGGACTGTTCTATCCTAAAGGAAAATCATTTGAACTAGTTAGTTATTCTGATGCTGACTTCTGTGGCTGTAATTTAGATAGAAAGATCACCTCTGGAACATGTCACCTTTTAGGCAAGTCACTAGTATCATGGTGTAGTAAGAAACAAAATTATGTTGCATTATATACTACAGAAGCTGAATACATAGCTGCTGGCAGTTGTTGTGCAAATATTTTGGGGATGAAACACACATTACTAGATTATGGATATCAATTCAGAGATGTAACAATAAATTGTGACAATAAAAGTGCTATTAACATCTCAAAATATCTTGTTTCAAATTCTAGGACAAAACATATTGATATAAGACATCACTTTTTGAGAGATCATTATCAAAAAGGTGATATTATCTTGGAATTCATTGGTACTGGATATCAACTTACTGATATATTAACTAAACCATTAAGTTCTGAGAGAATAGACTACATCATACATAACCTTGGCATGATAAATCTCAAATATACATCTTACTTTTCTTATTATTCAACTTTTTACTATGTTTTACTTTACTGTTTAATGATTACAGTTTCTAAGTTACTGTATCTCATGTTTATGGTCTCACTATTAGCACTTTGTACTTATGGTCTAACATTTACTGTCTCACCATAACACGCATTGAAAAGTTCACTCACTGTGTCACTGTGACATTTGCTCACTGTCTCACCGTGATGATCACTTGTTGTCTCACCGTAATGACCATTTACTTTTACATTGTGATGATTGATCACTGTCTCAGCGTAACAACCCTTCATTTTACCGTGAAAATTATTTATGATTTTCTTTAAAACCGTATTGCGGTAATTTTTATTTCACCTATTTTACTTTCCCGCATTTTTGTATTTGTGATGTTTGAAATTCCCAAATGATAAAACAAAGAGTTTCACTCGGTTCTTCACCCAGACTTTCCCCTATTCACTCGATTCGAACCCTTTCAACCTTGAAACCCTCTTTCTCTCTTGCGACCTTCATTGGATGCCAAGAATGAAGTGTCCATCGTCATCTACACCTGAGAAGCACCGCTCGAAGAAGAAGAAGATTGCTCCCAAGCTGACACCCAAAAGGCCTCTGAATAAGAACCTGGTAAATCGAAGTGTTGTTCCTGAGAAAGAAATTTGCCCTGAATGGATCTTGTCTAGAAAATCTCTAGTCCTGAAAGTTTTAAGAGAAAAAGGCTGGTTATAATGGTTCTAAAAGGACAATAGACCCATTTATCTGAGGTTAGTTGCTTAGTTCTACCAGTACGCACATCTTTCTTTTGACTCTGGTAACAGTTTTGTTGTGAGGATCTGGATTAATGGACAAAGATGTTCCTTCTCATCGAGGTTATGGGTTGCATTCCTTAGGATACCTCAAGAAGGAATTTGTGATGGTTATCAGAGAGAACCCCCGCCTACAACTGATTTCTTTGACCTCGAAGATGCTCTAAAAACCCTAAATGGGAATGGAACCAAGAGAAGGGCCATAACTGCTGAACTTGATGGGGAAACAAGGTTGTTTTTTAAGTTTGTTAAAAATCTAGTTAGTCCGAGGAAAGGTGACTTTGCTATGTTAAAGTACCAAGATGTGTTCTTGATTCATCTTAAGAAGAATGGATACAAAATCAACCTGTGAAAGTACATCATTCACCATATGTGTGAATTGATCATGGTTACATCCAAATCCACCTCTCTGTTCTACTCTCAGCTGATTTCAGCCATGCTTGTTGCCAAAGGAGTAGTTGGACCTAATGAAAAAGTGCTTGTGGACTGTGAGTACTGTCTCTATAAACCCATCATCAGAAGAAGGAAAATAAACTGGAATCCTTGGAAAAGGGAGTGGGTGGAAGACAACAATAAGATTTTTGAGAAGTTTAATCCTGTGGATTATCCATCAAAGATAAATAACATTTTTTATCTTGGTTTGGAACCAGATGAACTTGGTGAGTATTCAGAAGAATTATAATAAGAGGCTGAAGTACCTCATAGGGAAGAATTTATTGTGGAGGAAGAAAGGACTATTGTTCCTCCTGTTGTTCTTGAAGAAGAAGTTCCTATCCCTAAAGATGATGTAAATATAGAAATCCAAACCGAGGCTGAAAGATAATCAATTGTCCCAGAACCTGAGCAGAAATTCATAGAATATCCTGTTCTAGAATAACTCCATATTATGGAAGAAACAAATCTAGAAAAACTCCCTGTTATGGAAGAAGAAAATCTAGAAGAACTCCCAAAGGAACAATATGTTCTTGATATAATACCCTCTGCTGAAGAGAGGATGGAGATATCCTTTCACTTGGAAAGACAGGAGATGTTTGAGGAACATAGAGACGAACCTGTTAATTTAGAACTGTCTCCTAAGCCTCTTGATCCTGAAAAAGAAGCATCTGTTGAGGGGGAGGAAACCCAAAATCTTGAGATTGATGAAGCATCACATCCAGATGAGTCTAGTCCTGTGGACACCCAGTACAAATTCCCTAGATTTTATGAATTGAGTGAATCTTAGAAAGTTACTTCCACTGGGATTGATCTTTCATCACTATTTTATTTGAAGTCATTTTCTATGTTTGCCCCTAAGAAAGAACCAGAACCTGAACTTGCACCTGAACTTGTGCTTGAGCTACAATCCTTTGTCAGTAAGGACGTTTTGAAGGATTTTGGAGACAGTATCTTGTCTGAAGTTGAGAAGCTTTTGAATTCCCAACCTCATGTTGTGACGCATCTGAGTGAGAGAGATGCATCACTACTCATAGAGAAAATTATCTGGCAGATCCGACCTAAAATGATCCATTAAATTCAAGAAGTTCTAGTTGAAAATAAGTTTCTGAGTAATAAAGTCTCAACCCTGAGAATCATGGTTTAAGATATGCAGAAAGAGCTGCATTTCTGATCATAACTTGTTGTTGCCTCTATAGAACCTTTTGTATCTCAAATTTCTCGAGATTTTGTGTCTCAAATTCATCCCTACCTGTTATCCTTTGATGAAAAGATTGCATAAAGGAACAAATAGTTGTTTAAATAAATGAGAGAGCTTATGGTGAACCTAAATAAACTCACTGATGAATACACTGGTTGTCTTCAAAAGGTACTGAATCAGCTCAAGTATCTAACCACAGCCATCAAAGCTTTTCATACCTCTGGTGAATCCTCTACACCAACCTTGGATAGTTCTTTTCTCAGATATCTAATCCAAGAAGAGATTCAGACTGTTTTAAGTGGCTTTAATGTGACTTCTTTATCTGAAGTTATCAAGAACAGTGATAGAGTTCTTGAATTTGTGCAAATTCATTCCAAGATTTCCAATGATGCCCAGTAAGGGATTTCTATTTCAGTAGGATCTTCTCCAAGACTGACATGACCAACCACTTCAAATACCCTGTAGAGAATCTGAGAATTCCTCTTGTAACCCAAGCCTTCAAAAACCAAGTCCAGAAGCTATCCGAGTTTACTAGATTGTTGGACAAGTTCATGGAAAACAAAGATGACTTTGAAAAGGCCATGAAATATGGTTGAGAAATCATTGCAGACTTCATAAAACTTTTGATACCATATCTCCATGTCTAGAGTATAGCAATTGTTGCTCCAGAAGCTGCTCCTCTTAGACCTAGAATTTTACCTCTACCTTACCCTCAACTACCATGTCTGTTGGCCAAGTTTTTAGTCAGATCAAGCCTGACATTCTTGACCAGCAATGACCAAGATCTTCCACTACCCCTACTTGGATCCCTCAGTCTTCGAAGGTCTTCCTTTACCTTCTCTATCTACCACATCTCTTCCTTCTTCTACATCAACCACTACCCATATGGATTCCTCTTCTACTGTTGATAATGGCAAAGAGAAGGCCAATCCCTGAAGCAGACCAGTGCTTACTATTTTTTGATGGGGATGTCATTCATTTTTGTATTTCTACTTTCTGATGTACTACACTCTACTTATTTTTAATGGAATGTGCACTGTTTTTCCTCTCTTATTTCAAATTTTTTATAATCCCAAAAGGGGGAGAAGTTATATGTTTTTTCTATATGTTATTTTCTCTATAGCAGCATCTAATTTCCACTTTAACTGTGTATTATTTTTTATCATCAAAAAGGGGGATATTGTTGGAATTTTCATGTATTAATCATGTTTTAATGATCACAAATCTCTTTAATAATCCCAAATATCATTAATGAATGAAAATATTATTCACTCATGCTTTATAATATTTAAGCTCAATCCAATTCATGCATATTTTTGTTTAAGTTTGAATAATTTAATTTTCCTAAGTACAAGACCCTGTGAAGATTAGACACAGTTAGCCAGACACTGTGACCGAGACACCGTGACCAAGACACCATGACTGAGGCACCGTGACCAAGACACTGTGACCAAGACACCATGACCAAGACACCGTGACCGAGACACCATGACCAAGACACCATGGCCAAGACACTATGACCAAGACGTCATGACCAAGACACCATAAGCCAAGACACCGTGAAGACGAGACACCATGAGCAAGACACCGTGAATATCAGACACCGTGACACTCAGACCGTGACACTCTGACACCGTGAAGGAGACATTGTTTGCCTAACATACTGTGACACCATTTCTTAAACTATTTTTTTGTCTTTCAATTTAATGTTTAACGTTCATATTTGATGCCTTTAATGCACTGACATAATTAATGTTTCTTTGTAGACATAGTACGAGGTATGAGGCACGAATCACATGGAACCTTACGGCTAAATCTCATGTATTCCAAGATAAAAGATTACAGAGTGCCCACTGACAAAAAAGAACACGAGCGCGATACTGAACAGAAAACAAGCGTGTGAGCACGACCACAAAGAACATTTTGCAAGATTTTCAAAGAAATAATTTTCACATGCATAAAATCTGACTCTGCTGAAGAACATACGAAGTACACTGGAATCCAGCAAACATATTCACATTGTCGAAGCTCATGGAGAACACAGGCTGAATTGCGATACTCTGTTTTCTGAGACAAAAATCAGAGAAGGACTCAGAAGCATTTCTTCTAAATCAAAGGAGTACAGAGTTGCACTTCAAATCACTAGATCATTCTTAACCCATATCTACTCTCTCTAAGTGATTATTTTACTTAATTTTTCAGCAGTGTGTATACTCTATATATTTGATACTCACACTGACTCATGTGCTAAACTGAAGGATTTATAAATCATTACACCAAACTCTTTTACTCTTCTTTACCCACAAAAACTATGGAAGAGGTCCCTGTGTGGCTTGGTTATTATTGTTTAACCATGAAGAACTGTGGAAGAGGTCCTTTTGTGGCCTGGACAGTATGTGTACTGTTGTTAACCCCGATCCAGGGTGTGGATCAAAGTTTATTTATATAAACTGCTTGGTGGAAGGTGATCACCAAGTGGAGTGGATTAGGTCTCATCTTGAGACTGAACCACTTGTTTCATATCCGTTGTGCCATTTAAATTTAGTCTTCTCTGTTTTACTACTTTACTGCATAATCCATAAAACTCTAATTTCACTTTGATAGTTATTCTTGGAAAGAAGTTATAACTGATTTGTCTTAGTAGGATAACTTCAAAAGTAATATTAATAATACATATTAAGATTAATGAGAATTAATCAATATTATAAGAATTTATTTAAACAGTCAAACTCTTATGACAGTATAACCTTGATTAACTGGGATGTATCTAAATTTGGGGAAAAAAATTCTTTTAAAATAATATTTTTTTGTAACAGAAATTTTTATAGTCACTCAATTCACCCCTCCTCTCTTGAGTGAACTACTCCAACCAACAGTTCTTATATAACATTATTATTGTCCATTTAATTTTCAATTTATGAGAGATCCTTTCTTCTCTCATCAACTGATTTTATTAATTTTTAAGTGATGTCGTTAGACTGCCGAATTTTCGTAAAATAAATCACATCTTCTCTTTTACTTCGAGTTTCATTTTCATATGGTATTTACTTCAAATATACATACCAGGATCTTATTTCCTTTTATTATCTACCCATATTGTATTATGAGTTATTTATGAGTGGGTGACTCTTGTCCCCTCTCTTTTCAATGTTTTCTAAAACCATGTTACATAGTTGTTATGGTGCAAAATTTTCGTCTCAAAATATCTCTCTTTTTATTAATAAATTCTCTTGTATTATTTATGTGAATACCCAATTATATTTTCATTTACAAGGGTATTCATCCATACATAAAATTTATCTATTTTATTTTTTAATTTAAATATATATAACCCTCACTCCCTTTCCATGGGTTATAAATGACATAACGATCAAGTTTTTAAGAACTTTTAAAATGTCACAATTTTGAAATAAAACCCATTTATTTTATTCTCTATGGGTTATTTATTAAAAATTTGATTATGATATATGTGGATCACCTGAAATTAAAGACATATTAAGGGTGAACCCTGGTAATGCTCAAATTAATTGGGTAAGGAATTTAATCTCTAGAGATGACAAGTTTCATGATACCTTGGTGAATAACCTGGGTAATTTTTATGGCACTTTGGGGATGAACCTTATTGATATGTTCATGAATGTCTAAATTAAATAATTTAGCCACATAATAAAGTTATGATTCAAGTTATTTTTATTATTATATGCCTCTACTTCCATTTCTCATGTATTTATGTTTTTTATCAAGTTCTTATTGATTTCACAAGTAAACTGATTCCCTTGATTTCCTTACTGAGCCTTCTGCTCACCCTTTCCTTTGATGTATGTCTCCAGGTTATGAGATGAAATATTTTACTTAGTAAGTACTTATGATGAATCCCTACAAGTTGATTAGAAATAATTTTTTATGTTTTAATGTTTTATGTTTCTGATTTCAAAGACACTAGACATTAAAAATCCTATTTTTGTAAAATGTAATGAAAAGTTATGTAATAAAAGGTGGGACATCATAGTATGAGTTATTATTCATTCAATGTATACATTTTTCTTCCCATTTACTAAAAAAAGAAAAATAAATAAAATAAATTAAATAAGAGGGGAAATATTTCCTTGCACTTAATTTATTGCAACTTGTGGAATTTCCCTATAAAGGGGGAATTAGGTTGACTGATTGATGTTTAGGTACTTTGAGTAATGAATATAAATTTATTTGAATGAGTGATCAAGCATTGTACTATAAGCGAAAAACTTCCTTTTTTTAGCCTTAATTTTTAAATGCTTACCCATCAACCCTAAAAATCTCTTTGGTGATATATTAGTAAAGTAAAGAAAGAGATTTCATAATTTATAAAATAAAAGAAAATAAATTAAATGAAATGATTTTTATTTCTCTTCATTTTGTTTTGTATAAATAATTTAGTAAAATAAAATAAATGACTGAAATTTCTCTCCATATTGTTTGGTGAATTCTTTTAAAAGAAAATAAATTAAATTATTTTTTTAAAATGACACAAATATTATTTATTAAAAAATTAATTTTTGGTTACTTTTTTCCCTCATTTAAAAATAAAAAATATTTTTTTAAAATTCTATCTTCTATTTTTATATCACAACAATCATTTATACCCTTAACATCAATAAATATATTAATAAAATTAATTAATTTTTTAAAAAACAATTGTTAAGTTACAAGTGATTATATATTAATTAAAATAATTTACATAATAATTATACATATTAATTTTAAATTAACTTTATTTTACTTTAATGTATATATAAAAATGATGAATAAAAATGATCTTAAAAATAATTTTGGAGTTATGAATAAATAAATTCATATATATATATATATATATATATATATATATATATATTAATAACCCTTTGAAAACATTTATTATTTGCTGCTTGTGCATTGAAATATATTATTAACAGTTTATGCATTAAATAAATAAAATAAAATGTCAATATATGACTAAATGTTTATGCACTATATAAATTAGTAAAAAATAACTTATTTTCAACTAAATAATAGTTATCTATTATGATAATAAATGGGATACCATTATAAATAAATAAAATAATAAACCATTTAATTATAAATAAATATATCTCTATAAATTAAAATATAAGGATTATTAATTAATACATAAAAACAAATTACTCATAGCATGAATGATCTATTGGAGTGGGGATGTCCATTTTCTTGAAGGGTTTGATAGAGTTTTGGAATAATAGTTTCAAGGAATGATAGCTCTTTCAATCTTGAAGGGGTAATAACATATACACTAAAGAGTGGCTTAGCTTAGGGTTATATAGATGAATAAGGATAAAATAGAAATTTTCAAAAAAATACCTTCAAAGTTTGACTCATTTATATCTCAATAATCTTTATTTTTTGGTGATCCAAAACCTTTAGTTTAGTAGAAATCCATTCCTCTAAATTTCTAGGAAAATTATTTTTCTTGATGGAACTCTAGTGCTCCTAAAAGTAGAAACATATTTCCATCACTCTTCATTGTTTCTTTTCCCTCTTAATCACCCCTTCCAAATGAACTCTAAGATGAAATGAACACCCTATAAAATAATCAAGGTTGACACATGTTTTTTGTCTCTTTTGAAAATAGTTTGTATTTTACCAAGCCTATGATACGACTTACATGATTATGAGATGAGTATAACTTTTCATATATTTCACAATTAAAAGATAACTGAAATAAACTTCTTTTGAGGTTGGTTGCAACATTTTTCTTGGGTGAATGAATGATGATGAAAAAATTTGAATGTAATAAAAGTAAAATTAAAGTATAATCAAGTCTATAACTGATACATGATGGGATTAGATTTTAAATTAATCTTTTACATTTTCTATCTTTTGATATAGGTGTAGATTTTTAATAGGATATATGACTTTTCCTATGAGTGAAAAAGGGTAACTGTGGGGGAGTTTGTAAACCTCATTTTAATTGAATATTTTATTATTAATAAATGATATATTTTCCTTAAATTATGATAAATATTTTTATTTATGGATAACATGGGATTATATCATGGATTTGAAAATTTAATGAAAATTCTAGTTTTAACCCTTTAAAGTAAACTCTAGAATTTTTTGCATTAGTATTTTTTATTCTTTATTTGGACTTGAAATTTTTTAAAGGTATTCTTATCTTTATTATATAAAATATAAATTTGGATCATCCTTGTTGGATATTAAACTTTATGGGATAAAATGGGTTGTGAAGTCAAATATACACTAGACTCATCAACATGGAAACTACTTCACTATTTAGGATATATATTCTTAATTTATGATTTTATCATGATACAATTTTTATAGTAGATAGAGGAATGAATTCTAAGGAAATAAAACTTCTAGAAGGACAGCTAGTTCTCTAGTTTTGGAGGACAATAAGTTGATGAATGTTGGATTAAAATATTTTTTTGGGATTTTCCATTCACACATGAAACCTATTATAACACTATTCTCCATTACACTATATAAATGTATGTTTCTATCATTTAAACAATTTTGGATATTAATTTTAAGATTTTTGGTAGAGTAAAAGTTTTTTCACTCTGTTTCTCTAAGAATTATAAGAGGGATAGCTCTTAGAGTAAGGATCTATTCTATGATGATTTATTCTTAGTGTCGTTTCTTTCATTTATTATAATGAAATTCTCTATTTATTTTGTATTTTTCAATTTTATTTCTCTATAAGTAACTTATTTGGTTTGTAAATAAATAGTATAAAAATGATTATGTTGTTCCCATTCTAGAATATTGCATATGCATTTCGTTTCTATGATTACTACTCTACCCATAGAAAATTAGATTTTATTAATAATAAATATTATTCAAAAATAATTAATTTATTTTAATTGAATCAAGTAGATTATTTCAATTCATATTAATATGATCTATTAATTTATTTTTAAATTAAAAAAACACTTAATTTTTCATCACTTTACTCATGATATTGAGAATATACAATTCATAAGTGTATAAGATTAATCCTAAAAAAACCAAGGGTGGTTATTTTTTTAAATCTATAATATAATCCTTAAAGTCAAGTAATAATGTTTCAAAATAAATATATAATCCCTAATTTACCACTACCCATAATCTATACTTGGAATGAAAATTAAATAAGGGTTCTGAAATTTCACATTCTAGAGTTATCTAGGGTTTAATCTAATTCATCTTTGTGGTTGAGTTAATTCATGTAGGTTTTGGGGGGTAAAAATTAGTGATTATGATTGAGTGTATTTTAATTTGAAATAAAATGATTCATAATTAATTAAATAAGTATATTTATATTAAGTATTATTCCTCATTTAATTTTCTAAAAAAATCTTTCAATATAGTTCTTCTACTATTAACAGCTAACAACCCCTATCCTTATTGGTATTTTACTTATTTTATTTTATTTTTACAATACCTTTGAGAATTTTTTTTTAGTAATCACTCCTTGAGATAAAAAACCTTTTCCATCCACTCTTTTGAATCTAATTACTAAAAAATACACACCATTTTAAAGCACCAACAAAAAATAGTCTTCACGCATCCCCAAACCGGACCATCCATGTAGATATAATTGGAAAATTACAAAGAAGATAGAGAATTTTATTTCAATAATTCAAAAGGATAGTTAACCTACTAGAGTGGGGGTTCATTTATTTTACTTTCATTTTATTATAATATACACTCTCTAATGATGTACCCATAGGCTTTTTTGTTGTTGATCCAAGGAGAATCTACCATCCTCATTCTTGAATTTAGTTTTTTTCATTATGCATTACTCTCTTCTACTTAATTTTCATGGGAACTCAAGAACATAAATGAGAGAGTTGTGGTAATTAATTTTATCATGTGTATCTCTTGATCTTCTTATTATTTTCTTTATTTTTAACACAATTCCCCCACAACTTATTTCACTACTAATGTGGTCGACGGATGTGAGTAGGATTCAGGGTTGTTCAAGGGTTCTTGAACATGTTGGGATGGTAAGGGTAGTGAGTGAAATGGTTATTTCATGACTCTATCTAAACTTAAATTCACCAGGTAGAGAAATATGTTTTTTATGTATTTTTATAAAAAAAATAATCAAAATAGTTTTAGGTTTTTCTATTTTTTAAAAATAGGTTTCAAAGGCATTCATGCCCTCAACGCCTTTGGAATTTTCAAAAGGTCATCAAAAGAATCAATGATTTTTCCTCAGATCAGTGACATGGAAAAGGAATTGAAGGGGGAAACTAAAATGTATTTTTTAAAATAAAATGTAAAATTCATTGGGATTGATAAAATAAGATCCTCATTCCTTCTCACATTTTTTCCTCTTATTATTTTCGGTATTGAATTTTAGTGTGTGGAAGTTCTTTTCCAATTGATTTTAAAGGGTTAAATCTTTTGCAAGATTCATTTAAAGGTATTTTTTATAGTTTATTTTAAATGTTTTATTTATTTAATTGTTTGATTAATTAAATTTATTCTAATAATTAGTAATAATAACATTTAATTGGTTAGTAGCATGATGTTCATTATTAGTAATAATAATTGTTAATTATTTAGTAATATTTTTTTTAACATTGTAAATAATAATGATTAATAATTAATAATAATTAGTAACAAATAATAGCATAATTTAGTATTATTTTAATTAGTTTATAATTAGATGTTTAGTATTAGTAATAATAATGTTTAATTAGTTTGTAATAATATGTTTAATATTAATAATAATAATGGTTAATTAGTTAGTAATAATATTTTTATTATTACTAATAATATTTATTAATAATTAATAATAGTTAGTAAAAAATAATTATGTAATTTATTATTATTTTAATATTTTAATACTTATATGTTTAGTATTAGTAATAAGAATGTTTAATTAGTTAGTAATAATATGTTTAATATTAGTAGTAATAATGATTAATTATATAGTAATAATATGTTTATTATTGGATATGATAATGATTAATAATTAATAAAATTTAGTAACTAATAATAATATAATTTAGTATTATTTTAATTATTTAATAATTAGATGTCTAGTATTATTAATAAAAATATTTAATTATTTAATAATAAGATGTTTAATATTAGTAATGATAATATTTAATTACTTAGTAATAATATGTTTATTGTTAGTAATAATAATAATTAATAATAGTTAGTAACAAATAATAATGTAATTATGTATGATTTTAATTAGTTAATAATTATATGTTTAGCATTAATAATAATAATTCTAAAACATTCTCAAGGTCATAAAACATTGTCAAGTAAATATCATGTTGTTTTAATAGAATTGGAATCCCTATTTGGATACAAATAAGTTAATACAGGCTCTGACTCAGATGCACCTAAGAGTAATAAACCAAAATAATATTGGTTGGGTATTAACTTGATTTTACTTGGTGCATAAAAATAGTCCTAATTGTACACCCTGTTCGACACTCCTGATGGATATTCATGGGTTGATCACATGATATTTATAAACTATTTAACTCAATTATTATTTATTAATGATACCCTTATACTATTAAATAACCCTACATGATTATTTCATTATCATCCTATTGATAAAGTTACTTTCCATTGCATTGTGAATATCCAATCGTTTCAAATTTGATTTCTGTATATTCTATTAGATATCCATGTTATTCCATTGTGAACCCTGCATTATTTTTTCAATATTGTATATTGTTTAAACTTTTGGAATCATGATATCATGCAATTATTTCACATAGACAATCATTTATCTTCATGTCTATTGTTGTTGTAGAGTTATTTAAACCATTAAAGGAGCTTCATATAGTAGAAAACCAATATGAGTTATTATCATTAGATATTGTGTTACCCTAATAGAACTTCATGAAATAATTCATGGTATATTAAATATAAAATTTAGTCTAGAGATACAGTCTTTGAGATATAAACATTTTCAGTACCAGTATAGCCTATAGCATGTGGATAATGGAATCTTTGATGATGAGCACTAGCTATAAGAAAAAAATATTTAACCAATAGTATAATAATGGTTTGATGGAATTATATATGAATTTTTTTAGTTTCCATAATTATTCTACTGTTGTATGAAAACAAATCCATACAAGTGACTTTGAAGAAGGTTTATCCTAAGATTATGTGACTGCTCTGTATTATAGTGAAGAAGTCAACAAAGTCAACAAATTGGATATTATGTAAGAGAAATTTGATTATTATGAACTTTATAGTGGAGGAAAAATAATGTAAAATATTTATGAGGAGGAATAAGATGAATAATTTGTGGAAGAAGAAGCTATAAATACAATACTTGTCTAATTAACTCAACACAAGATAAATCAACCACCACTACTCACAAATTGGTTGAAAATTATAAAATTTTATCCTAAATATTAATGGAATATTATCACACCTATGACTTATATTCTTAGAGTTTTAGAGGAAGAATTTGGTTCAGTGGATAAAACTTTATATGTTATAAGATATTTTCCAAAAAAATACACCCTAAAAAGTATACTAAAGTAATTTCATATAGAAATATGTTATATATATTTAGTTTAGGATTCAAATATGTGACAAATAAAGTGATTATTACAGATTTCACTTGAGGTAAAATCCTATAATTTATCTTAGAGGTTGGAGGAGTTTCAAGATTGAGGTATTTCATATCTATGTGTAGTTTATCCTTACATAATATCACACATCATTAGATGATGAATGTGTGTCAAATTGTATTTTTGAGATGATCAAGTTCTACCAATATGCACATGTAGTCCTTTTTAAAGAATTTATGAAACAAAATTTTGGCCAAAATATTTCATATGTTAAGGCATGGAGGTTAAAATATAAGGAAATTATTAAAGTTTATGGTGACTGGGAAGACTCTTATTGGGTGTTGTCATAATTGTTATCTATACTGAGTTGAAACAACCAAATTGTATTCCACCTTCACATGAATAAAAATGTGTCTCAAGATAACCAATTTGATCCTTCTCATGTTTAATTTCATCAGGTGTTCTAAGAATTATTTCTATGTATCTCCATATTCTGTGTCTATAAAGAATTTATGCAAATTAACAAAAAGTTTTTAAATTGGAAGAAAATTGGTGTACTACTAATTGTGATGACCCAATATGGTAACCAATAACTTGTTCCATTTTAATTTAAAATATTGTATGAAGAAAATTATAAATCATGAAGTTGGTTTTTGGCCTATATTAAAAACTATTTCACCCATATTCAGGGTGTATGTTTGATATTAGATCATCACCAGGTAATTAAGGAGACAATAAATGTAGATCATGTTATATGGATACCCCCAAATGTATATCATCTATACTAAATTAAACAGATTACCAAAATATAATAAAAGATGTTCATGAGGAAGCTATGAAAAATTCCATCACCAATATTGATATCTAATGTGGTTGTTATTTTTTATTGTGACAATGTAATAATAATATTAATTATATGCATTTTTTCATTTTTTATATCATATGATCCATATCAAAAATGTTTTGAAAAATTATTGGAAGGAATTCATAGGGATTATAAGGGAGTTTATAACTACATTATATGGATTACAAAAAGAAAAATGGGAATTAGCATATGATGGGGGGGAATTATAAACCCATGACCACAATTTTGTAGAGTACATCAATGGAGTCTTTAAGGGGCTATGTGAGTTGCCTATAATTATACTATTTCAGAATATATTTTATCATTACATAAAGTACTTTACATAAATAATAAGATATATTGATGATTTTATTTGTCATGGATTATTTTATAGACAAAAATTTCAATGGGGGGGTTGATAGAAACAATGAAAAATCTTATGATTTTCAAATGTTTTTGTTCAACTAAGAAGAAATTTTTTCATATTGATATAGTTCCATGACCTCAAAATGAATAGGAAAGGTTTATTGTTGGTCATATAAATGGATCTAAGACATTATTACTATGGAAAATTTTAATCATTGAGTTTTCCATGATCACACATAATTGTGACATGTGCCTTAGTGAACATCTTGTGGGACTCATATATTGATCTAGTGCACTAGCTAGACATCATTTTGAATAGATAGAGTGTATAATGGATTCATATTGGGAAGTTTTGATATTTCCCAATACCTGAAGAATTTATTACATGAATACCTAACATAAGTAGGTTGTGGAAATGAGGTATACCAAATTCCACCAAAATTTGTAATGAGGTGGACTGGCCTCAAGAACAATGCCAACATTTGAGATGTGACATCTATCATGAGGAAGGTCATAACAAGAAGAAATTCCCTAAAATTCATGGAACTTGTTCTCATTATCAATGATAGTGATGAATTTCAAGAATATTATTTATGGTTCTATGTAATTGAAATTGTGATTTGGATCGGACCTCAGATCTTCCTTTCAGGTTTTTCCAAAAAGTATTAGGTTTTCCAAAAATGGGATAAGTATTTTAATATATATATATATATATATATATATTATGTATTCCAATGGAGTAATGAAAATATATTACGTATGAATTTAAAAATGTTTCCTAGGAAGTAAAAATATTAAAGTCTAATAAATTATACATAGATGAAATATATTACATATTAGAGTTTTCACAAACATAGGTATATTACTCTAAGGATTTGGATTTTCTTAGACCCTTCTTTTATCATTTCCACATGCCTTGGAGTGTTAGTAGTCTATTATTTATTATTCCTATGCTTTTTAATTGAAAACATTATTTTTACTAAATTTTTACTTACCCTTACATTTTACCCCCTCTCTGTATAAAGGTATGATTATATACCCTTATGAAGTACCCTTTATCACCCACATAAAATATATTTCCATATTCATGTAGGGGTAGTTTCAGCCCATGTAAAGGTAATTCCATGATCATGTAAAGGTTTTCTCCTCTTTTCATAAAGGTAACTTTCCCACATAAAGGTAAACCCTAATCTATATAAGAGTCATTCAATTTTAATAAAAAGGTAACAACAATCTTTCATAAGGGTATATTGAACTTTCTTAAGGATAATCCTTAGATCATGTTAAGGTATCCCACTTTTTTTAAGGTATATCCTGATCTACTTAAAGGCAGATCTCATGTGAAATAAATATTATCTCTATATAATGGTCATTGATATTTGTGTAAAGTTATTTTCAATTCTTGTAAAGGTAAAAAGGATTACCTTTATGTGGGCCTCTACTAAGTAAAGTTAATTCTAATTTTTATATGTCATGTAAAGGTGAACTAAATTACCTTTATGTGAGACCCTCTCTTTGCATAATGGTAACAATTTTTGTATAAATAAATCAAAATTCCTAAAAAATTGGTTATGTAATTCATTTTATAAATAAAATTAAATAATAGCTATGATTTAAGGATTTAAATCTTGTTATGAAGGTGATAAATGAAATCTTTGACTTGCTAAAATTTTGGAGATTCAAATGGATCATGCAAGTAAAATAAATATATGATAGATTTAATATTAATTAAAATGGAAATTTTTTATTGAGTTTTAAAGAAAATATATTAGAATCATTGTATTTTATTTTAAAAACAATAAACTCATCCCTCATTAGAGATTATTGATTTTTCCTCGTGCCTAGGCAATCTGAGATTCACCATTCAAGTCTAATGAGTCTCTATATTCAACTTGAATCCTCTAGTTTGTTTTTTCCAGGCCATGTTCATCACTCTCTATACCCTTATTTTGAACAACATGACTTGAAGCTTCCCACAAGGAAGGGGATTCTTGAGATACTCTTTTATTTTGTGTAAATTATGATTTTATCATGTTTTTAAATTCATTATGTAATTAGAATGAATTAAATTAAAGGGATAAATAAATCGGGATGAAGAAGATTGAAAACGGTATTGTGTAGAATCTACATTTTCTTTATACTTATTTTTTATTTTATGTTTTATTTATATTATTATTATTATATACATAATAAAATAGTTTTAATTAAAAATGGACAATATGTTAGTAAAATAGATGATAATTTTTTGGGAGTAAGTAATGTAAGAAACCATTTATTATTATTATGGTGATGCTATCATTTTATCTAAAATGGAATAGCATGAATAAATAAAAGAGTGAACCTAGAATTATGGGAGATAAAATTAATTATGAGAATAAAGTAGTATGAATACATTGATATATCTAGCGTTCTTAATTTAAATAAATATTTCTGTATAATTTTCATGTTAGTGTGAGTCTGATAAATGTTGTGAAACAATTTCCCCCTACGAATATGAGTAGTGTTTGATTGATGGAATAAATTTTCATAATTGAAAAATAATTCTGCGAATATGAGTAGTGTTTTATTGATGAAATAACTTTTCATAATCTAAAAATAATTGAAGTCAGTAATTAAATGGGTAGTTTGAATAATCGGTATTTGAAATATGTTAGGTGTTGGCCCTTAATATTATATGTTTGGGAACATAATTTTTACTTGTTTTTTGTTGTTATATTTGTGATAAATGGTGAGGTTGTGACTAGTTATTGTGGTGACAGTAATGTGATAGGTTATATAAATGAGATGTTGGTTTGAGTGAACGGTTGGTATAATGTGTGAAGTGTAGAATGTGAGGACATTAGTAAATGATATGGGATCATTTCTAGGTGATGATTATGATGTGGGGGTTGTTTGTGTGGCCATGGTAGGATAGTTTGGGTGGTTTTTAGTAATTATTAGTGGTATAGTATGGAATGAAACTAATAATTAGGAAATTTGAGTGGGATAGAATTCAATATTTTTGTACTATAATTGAAATATAAAATTCTTGGACAAAATTGGTAATAGTTGGGAATAAATGTGAGGGATTGATGAGAGTGGATTTTAATTGAATATGGGAAATAAATGGAATGAAAAAATTTATATTAGTTGGTAAACATTAAATATGGAATTATCAATGAATGAATGTGAAAATTTCCTTATTGTTGTTTCCATTTTTGTGAAAGTGTGGGTATGGGTTGTGGCATACTAAATGGAAACAATGGATGGTGTTTGGTAATAGTTTCTAGTGTAAATATGTGATGTCATAGTGATGATTATAGGATGTGGTAGTATTTCTTAGCATGAAACCATATGATGGTATTATGTATGAATATTATATACTTATATTTAATGTGATTTCTTATACACCCTACCTAAGTCAAATAACCTTACCAACACCAAAACTTCTTGGGTTCTAAGTGTTTTCTCCAAAATCCAGGTTTTCTTGGGAATGGATGACTGACTTATATTTCTTCTCTGCTCTCTCTTTTAGTTGTGAGGATTGGTATAACCTTATACATCATATTTTTGGACTATATGGTGTATTGGCTCTAGAAGAATCTACATGGTTTTGGTATAGGATGTATTGGAATACCCTAGGGGTATTGGTTCTATAATAACATATGAGGTATTGATACAAGATAAAATAGCATGACCCTATAGGGTATTGATGAGGTGTTACATGATGCACTAGAAATCCCTATGGGGTATTAGTATGATGATATATATTGGGGGTCATACATGTTATGAGGATAGTAGGATGTTGATGTCCTTTATGTTCATGATACATTATTATACTAGATATGTATATTATTCTATGACACATCTACATAAGGGATAGATATTGTGACCCTTAACATTAGGGTGTGAGAGAGAAAAATGTAACATCCCTCCCTAACTCATTGGATTTAGAGGAGGAAATGGGACCACTAACCTTAGGTCACATCCTCGGGACACCAAAGACTAACAATAAATTCCAAAGTATTAGTAAAAATTGTAGGATGAATTTCCATAAAGAACAATCCAACATATTAAAACAAATTAATAAAAACAAAACCAAACTATATGATTCATGAGGGATAACCATACAACTCAATAAAATGCCCAAAAGGAACAATATATGAGTCATAGTTAAAAAATATGCATGAATAAGACACTAATCTATAAACACTTAGGCACCTTAGTGGAAACACTACTAAACAAGATTAAGACACTTCATATCATCAACACCATCAAACACAATTGTAACTTCATGAAACACTGCTTGAGAAATAAGATATATACCCCTTATTTATATAATTGTAGACCATATTTGTGAATACACCAAATATCCCAAGAATGGGGTGATTATATCACTCATTAGGCAATCCCTAAAGGATTACCAACACATAACACTAGGAAAAGAACTAATTAGCACATTATAAATTAAATAATTGATAAGAAGGTAAATAGTTTATATCATAACCATAAACAAGTTCCATACATTTATATATTAAACAAGGATTTATTTTGTTTCTTAATACTTGTAATAATCACAACATTCCACATCCACACACACACCATGTATGAAACCATGTACCACTCTATAATAACAAGTGGTGACTCATCCTATCACCAAGCCATTACTTGGTGGCCCAATTTAATAGTGGAACTTCTGACCATGATCTGTACCAATTTTATCATTATTTTATAGTGTCATTTATAACCATAATATGTCCCACATGAACATGAAATCACACCAAAAAAATAATTCCAATCTACCAATTAAAACATTTATTTAAAAACAAAAATTTCTTCAAGCCTCTTTATAAATCAACATGTTTCCATATTTCAAAACAAACCTTTTGAAAACACATCAAAACAGAAGTTTTCCACATGGAAAATTCAAAATATTTTCCAATAAGACACATCAATAATTTAGAAAAGATCAAGCCATCAATTTCTAGAATATTAGAGTGAGAGAGAATCCACCTAACTAGGATTCTTTTAGCATGAAGAAACTAAGATGATTCCATGGATTAGAACCCTTCATTTCATTCCTCTAAAAAACCCAATAATATCTCATAAACATAAATCCAACCCCTTAGATTTATGTATTACACACAATTCTATGGTTCTATTCAAGAAAACATGAGGATATCCAAGACAACAAAGAAAGATGATATTCTAACCTTTGATTTCCATAATTGAGCACCCAAAGATTCACTATAATCAAATTATAGATGTGAAATATCACTCAAAATCACCTAAAAGATCCCTAAAATTCGAGAGAAGAAAAGGAAACTTCATGTGGATTTACAACCACATGTAGGATTAAAATAGGTTGGAATCATACTATTCACGGCAAGAATTCCCTATTCATGTTGTGAATAGTTGAGAGGTAAATTACACCAAAAATCACATCACCATAGTTTTATTTTTCATAAATACATTTCTTAAATTGAATGTTTTTCACATCATGAACCACCTTATCCTTTCACTAGGTGAAATTAATTCACACTATAAAACATCTTATAGAATCTTTCCAATGACAATTCACATCATGAATGGACTATTCTCATGGCATGAATTTTTCCTATAACCAAATTCCATATTATTTTCTATTTAATCCTATGAAATATTAAAGTAAGGTATCTCAAAAACACAAAACATAAAATAAAAAAAATTAAATTAAATTGTATTATATACTAGGGGTGACACATTCTTCCCACCATTGGGATTTACATCCTTAGGACATTGGAAATTGATGTTTCCCTTGAAAAACTCAAAACATTTATCTAACATAAACTTTTCTCATTCTCAAATTTCCTCTTCAAATTGACCATACCTCCATAAAACTCTCAACAAGTAAATAGATCTCCATTGAAATTTTTATTCCTATCTGTTGAGAATATGATCTGGTTCATGGATAAAAGTCACATTATTCCCAATATTAACATTATCCCAACTGATTACATGGAAAGGATTAGAGTGATTCTTCTTTAGTTGATAAAAAATGAATACGTTATGGACAGAACTTAATCTTGGTGGTAAATATAACTAATATAAAATGGTGCCAATATGTTCAATAACATTGAACAATTCTACATAACATGATGCTAAAATCACTTATTTCCCTAAGAATTGATGACCAAGTCTTGGGGACACTTTCAAGAAGACATGGTCACCAACATAGAAATATAAGGGTTGGTGATGCTTATCTACATATTCTTTTTGTCGGATTTTGGCAATAGTTATTCTCTTCCATATCATCTGGATTTTATCTACAGTTTCATGTACAATACTTGGTCTAAACAAACGATGTCTCTCTAATTTCCACCCAAAATAGTTTTAAATGATAAGTATAACCATAAAAAGTCTAAAATTGATCCATTTATATTGTATCTTGATAGTTTTTATTATAGGAAAAATCCACTAAAGAAGTACCATCTTCCCAAGATCCGTCGAAGTCCACGACACAAGATTTGATAATATCTTTCAATTTATGGATTGTGCATTCTGATTACCCATACTTCTATAAATTATGTGTCGCACTCATGGTAAATTGAGTTCCAAGAGCCTCTTTTAATGACTATTATAAAAACAAAGTGAATTGGGGGTCTCTATCAGAGAAAATCAGAATTGGAACTCCATGAAACTTAAACACTTATTAGATATATAACTTTTATAATCCCTCTACCATGTTGGACTCTTTAATAATAAGAAAGTGTGTGTAATTTGTTATTCAATCAAAAATCACCCAAATAGAATAATAATTCCTTAATGTTTTTAGTACACCTATAAAAATTCCTATTGTAATTTTTTCCCACTTCCATATGGTTATAGACATGGATTGCATCATAATAGCCATTCATTGGTGCTCTACTTTGACCTATTGAGAAGTTAGGTATTTAATCACATAATTTTCAATATTTAATTTCATTCTTCACCACCATAAATGTGATTTTTTTACCTTGTAAATTTTTTGAATATTAAAAGAGTAGCCTATGTTTAATGGTGATTCGCCGAAAGAATCTATTCCTAGAAACACTAAAGGACAACAATCTGATTTGAAAAATATAATAATGAGTTTGAATCATATGTCCAACAATTAGAATTATCCCCACCATTAAGTCTTGATCTAATAGTTATGAAATAAAGATATAGTGTTTGATCAACTTTAACAAAGTACACCAAATCCAAAACAATGTTAAATTTAAAGAAAAATGCATGATCATTCTATTTGGAACTATCTAGACACATGTCAATGACACTCATCAGCTATCATTGGTAACAATATTATTAGTCCACTTCACTATATGATGTCCGGATTAACACATCATCCATGTAATTTTATTTAACGAGTGTGCATACCATGTTTAAATCGAACATTTAGTGTTACTCCACCTATATTCATTGTCTCAAGTTATATCTTCTCTAAGAGAAGATATATTTCAAACTTTTATGGTCAATAAAAACTGAAAACCATTCTCTAAATAAGTAAAATCACCAAGTCATTAAATCATAGAAAATTGCAGCTAATTCTGGGTCATGTATAGGATAGTTGTTCTTATGCACTCGCTACTTCCTTGAACCATAGGACACTACATGATCTCCCTACATGAGAAAACAACCCAGACCTTATCTTAATATATCATAATTTACCACATAGTCCATACCTAGTTTTGGAAAGATTGAGATGGGTGATGAGGTGATGTGAATTTTAAGCTCTATAAATATTTTCTTATATTTATCATTCTATACAAATGGAACACTCTTTCTGGTCAAAGTAGTCATGGGAGAAGCAAGGTTAGAGAAATATAAAATAATGTGATGCTAATATACTATTAGTCCTAAAAACTACATATTTCAAAAATATTATTTGGTGTCTTCTAAGTGACTACTACTTCAATATTTTCAAGGTAAACTAATATTCCTTCTTTAGAAATGAAATTCCCAAGAAAAAAACTTATTGGATCCATAATTCACACTTATAAAACTTAACATACAAAAGATGGTCCCAAAATGTACTTAATAAAATTTCAAAGTGCTCCTCATGGTTATTCCTGCTTCAAGATTAAACCATAATATCATCAAAAAATTCCATAAATAAAGAATCAATGTACATGTGGAAGATATGGTTCATTAAGTACATGAAGACTATGGGTGAATTCATCATACTAAAGGTCATAACTAAATATTAGTAATGGTTATAGTGACTCTAAAATGATTTATTCATAATATCCTCTTTCCTAAATTTGAGTTTATGATACCCTAATCATAGATAAATCTTATAGAACCATTTGGATCCATTTAATTAATTGAATATATAATCTATTCAAGGAATAAGATACCATTTTTTATTGTAACTTGATTAAATTTAAGATAATAAAAACATAACTAGAGAGTTCTATCTTCCTTATTTATGAATAAAAATAGTGTATCCTAAGTCATTGTACTGGGTCTAGTGAATCCTTTACTTTCTAACTCTTCTAGCTAAACCTTTAACTCTCGGAACTATATAAAGGCCAATGTTTCTAAAACTTTTTTTGGGTAACCCTACCTTGCATGTTAATGTACATCAGCATGCATTGTTACCTCGCATTCCCACTTTCCAAAGGCAGGTGGGTTTCATCACTTTCAACAGTGATTTATGCTCCTTGATCAAAATGGGATTATGGGATATCAATTCCTTCATCACTTTAATCACTTTCAATGGTAATGTATTCTCCTTCATCACTTTCTCGGTTCCATATATTTGTGGATTCTAGTTAATTACACTAATTCTATCTAAACATTATAGTGAATCATGATAGGGAAATAACCTTTGTTCAAGAGAGTAGTCACGTTGGGTATTATTGGCATGTCTAGATACTAGGAACAATGGTCACATATATTCTTCCTCATAAGAGGTAATCTCATATAGGCATCTTTGGTATGGAACCCAAGGCATCCTATATCGATCAAGAGGTATCTGATTTCTAAGGGGTATATCTTCCAAGTATTTTACCTTAGGAATCCCATGTTTTTCATGAGGTAGTTGATTCCATAGGTACATATCTTCCAAGGATTTCACCTCAAGTATCCCATGTTTTTAATGAGGTGTGAATTTGGGATCAAAATTTTAACATCTATTAGAGATGAATTAGAGCATCCTGCAGAGATGAATTAGAGAACGAGTTTAACATCTTGTGGAGATGGAGTTTATTGATCTTTACACCTCATAGAGGAGGATAAAGGAGGTTAATCCCTATGAGTGAGAACTTGTAAGGTTTTCCAACAGATGGATCAGAATTCCCCATGTGATAAAATCTAGGAGGTGTATCCCATAAAGAGAATATGTCTCACCATGAAGGTGGATGGATTAGAATTCCCCGTGGAGGAAGATCCAGGAGGTGTGTCCCATAAAGGGAAGATGTCTCACTATAAAGGTTGATTAGAAAACTCTTGTAGGTGGATCTGGGTAGTACATCCCTAGGAGGTAGAACCTTGGTTTTCCATAGTTCAGGATTGAACCTCTTAGAGGCATCCGATGTATCCCATTTAGAATACATAGATCAATACCCACATAGTTCGATGTCATGGTTTAAGGTCATGTGATAGGATCGGTCCATGAAGTTTAACATCATGTAGTAAGGATGTTCATGTTTCAAAGGGTTATTTTAATAGGGATGGTGTGGGGATTACACATGGAATTTTTCCTTCACAGTAGTATTTCTATTGGTTGGATGGTGTGGGGATTATGCATTGAGTTTCCTGACGGACATGGAGGAGATGTGGTCTCCCATGTGAGTGGCATGATATTACCTGGGATATGACCCAAAGGAGATCAAGATGGATTCAAATGTTGTGTTTGGACATCAAAGAGGATTACTACATATCCCAATTAATTGGGAATCAAATACCACATAGTTTGGAATGGTCAAGGATTATACCTAAGGAGGAGGCCCATGGGATTATATGGATGGGGATTACACAAGAAAGCATTCCATGGAGGATGAGTTTGGTTTTTGGGGATTTCACTCAAGAGGATACCCATTGGAGTAGAAGGGGTGGATTTCATGGTTGCTACTATCCTCTAATCCCACATGAGTCATGATCTGTGTGATAAACAAGAGGAAGTAGTAGAACTGACACTCATGTCATGAAAGAAGCACCAATGAGATATGGTGTGGGGATTACGTATGGAAGCTACCAAAGGAGGATGTAATTCCATGTGAGTAGTATCTAATTTCATGTGAGGAGGATCTCATTCTCTGTGAGGGTAGGTGGTGTGAAGACCATCCCATGCCACTCATACATGTAGCATCAAGAACTTATTTCATAAGTTAAGGCTACAGTTTAACGTCATTTGTTGAGGATGTTGGTACTATGAAGTTTTACATCATCCATCTTGGTGATGGGGGACTCACTCCTTACCCATTGGGATTACATTACCATTACTCATGAACCTTTGGGAGGGGCATGGATTCAACAATGCTAGGGTACAATAGCAGGGAGGAGTGGAAAGTCATGTGGTCTACGTTAGTGTGTCTATATTGAGAAGAAAAAGTAATTAACGTACCTATTATAAGATGAAAAAGGTATATGGTAATATCAGGCCACACTTGAAGTGGAGTGGGCCACATGAATGGTTGGAATGGGGAATATAGGGACTTGAGGTGTTTCAGAACTGGTCCTTATGGGTATGGGGGCTCTGAGAACATAACCTTCATGAATAGGATTAAGTAGAAGAGAGGCAACATGTTAAGGCCCATGAGAGAGGTTTATATGATCTTAAAGTCTTGTATAGGGGTGATTCATGAAGCTTAGGTGCTTCATGGAGGTCATGGGATTTACAAATGAGTGTAGATCCATCCGAATTTCAAAGGACCCAATCAATATTTCATGTGGCCGTCAAGTAACTTCAGATTCTAGGAGGACATTGTCAAGGTTTCGTGTATTTGGGAAGGGGGATTCTCAGCCAGGGGATCCATGAGATCTGTCCATTCATAAAGAAGAATGGATTCATGAAGAAGACTTTTAAGAGGATTTTTGGGCCATTTTGGATCTTATTTTCTCCCAATTTATTGCATATTACTTAACTATTCTTGGGGTATGTATTCTGGTGATAATAAATTCCACCCTCATAATGAGATTTGAAGGGAAAAAGAGGGTCAGATTCTGAGGGAGAATCATTTAATGTTGACCATTCAATCCCTTATTGAATATCATTAATTGTTCTCACTCATGAGGCATACTCATGATGGTCATCAATGTAAAGGCCATCGCAAATCCTAGGTCTCCTATAGACCTAAAAATAGCATGGTGTTCTCAAAGGGACTTGAATTTGTGTGAAGAAAATATTTTTTTCTCTCTATTTGTGAATCTCATGATCTCTGCAACCTTCACTGCATGAATGATTCTTTACAAAATAGTACTTTTAGACCTTTTCTCCATGAATACTACTTAGAGAATTACACACCGCAAATCACATCTTTACGAAATGAGATCTGAAACCCATCTCTCCATGAACTGGATTTGCAAGAAGTCTTTGAGAAAAACCTTCATGAACCAGGCTCATAAAATACCTAAGTCTTGAATCCAATGGATGCTTAGGAATTTTCTCAGAAATTCAATGCCAACACTACTCTGAGGGAAGATATGGCGGACAAAATCATGATTGATGAGTGCATCTAAAGCACCTTAGACTATGAATCATCACATGGATTGTTTTTATAGGATCAAATTTGACATACTTTTTGTAATAGGTTTTAGCTTTATATATTTTTCTTGAGGGATGGTGTCTTCATCCAATAGGTGAGCAGATATGAACTAGTCTACTAGTTTAAAGGCAAACTGGGGTAATACCAGTTGCACAGGGCTGTTATAGAACACATCTGGAAAGACCTTGTACCCATCATAGAAGAAATAATCTAAAAAATATCAAAAAATTTATGGGTAGAATCTAGAGAACAAATCATCCCCTAATTAGTATCATTTGATTATCAATGTGGATTTGGGGACCCACATAAGGGATAGAACGATGGATGGGATTTTTTTCAGGGTTGAAACATTATATATGAGTGGGCATGGTCCAACTAGGCATGTACATCATGTTGAGAATTAGAATCAGAGATGAAGTGGATAAGACTTTACAGTTCCATGTTTACCAGTTGTAGGATATCACACCTGATATGATAAGAATATGGTCACTAAGAACCAATACATTCCATTTTCATCATGGGGACGATGGAATCATCTTCTAGGACCGTCACCAAATTTCCGGTATCTCGATCTTGGGAGTGATGTATAATTAATTTCTCCTATAAAATAATTTAGGGGGTAAGAGCAATTTATGGCTCTAGTTAAGGCACTACTCGATCTAGTGTAGGGCACCAATAAGGAGAAGCTGGGGATGAGAGACATTCCCTTTAAGCAGTGGTTCAGATAATTCTTGAACAAACCAGTAGAGTGGCCTGCTTAGGGGGAGGAGCTAGCAAGGAATTCAATGAAGAGGCCACACACATGTCCTAGAGGGTACCATTGGGGAAAGGAGGGCTCTTACTGGAATATTCTGGAGTAAAAATAGTTGTATCTATGGGGATATAATGTCAAAACTGAGGCTCAACCCATAGTCTGGTTGGTAGGATTCATCACAGATCTCTTCTATGGTTAGATTCTCCTGGTATGGGATGCACACATGGGGGTGCATCCAAGCACCTTTATAATGGTGGAAATGCTGGCAGCATAGAATAATGATAACCTTTTTATCACAGTACTTGTGAATTTATATAACGTACTTCAGTATATCGGTGAAGGGAAGATGTTGCTACATGTGTGTGGTCCTTTTCACTTTTGTTATAGTTGGGTGGCCTCACAAATGGGAGGTTTTGATTATACAAACCCCATTTACCCTCCTTCAACAAACTTCCAGCCTGAAATTCTAAATATCATGGGGAGTCACCCATTCAATTTGGGTCTGGGGGAAGTGTTGGATAATGTTGGGTGGGCAGATCACTTTATCTGTCACATGTTATCCCTGCCGACTGAGGTGGTAACCAATGATGGTGTAGGGACCGAGGAGCATAGATCATACCTTTTGGAATTTTGAGGTGGGGTACTAGTAGAAAGGGTGCACTATGGGTCAGTCTGTGAGCTGTACAATTCACACTGGTTTTCAAGTCAATTTAAGTGCCTACATAGGTTGAATATAAAGGTTCCCTCAAAGGTGAATCATGATTTCCATCCTTCGGTGATGAGGTAGCTATGGTGCATGTTTACATGTGAAGAAGGAAAGATGTGGAATGAGCTACCACCACTCACTATTGCATACAATATTACTCATGACTATGTGCAGATTTGGTTGATCACATATCCTAGAGTTATGCTGAGACAGTGGGCCACCGGAGCCAATGATGGGGTGAGCCCTCTGCCATGGGGCCAGGTTCAAATGGCTGGTGGAGGGCACCATGGAAGCAGAGCTGGTCTAGTGGGTAGAAAAACACAGGTCCGACAGTTCATGGGATAAAATCGGTAAGAGGTGCAGTAAGAATGGAAACATTATAAATCCCAATTCTCTTGGATAGGAAGGCATAAAAATAAGGGGATTCATCTAGAGCGGTCCCTAGAACATTATTCCAAGCTCCTTGGAAGTGGTTACTTCCTGTGGATATTTCCAGTAATGTCGTCTTTTTCAAAGATTGGAAAAACCGGGATGTTTACATGCATTTCTCCAGTTTTCATGGAATTTGGAAGTATCTCAATAGAAATGGGATGTATCTCATTAGGATTGGTCATTAAAAGGATAGTTTACACATTTTTTTGGATGAAGGGGAGCATTGTGTGGTGATGATGGTGGACCTGTTTCATTCCTGGGTCACTACACATCCATTGAATGACTAGGTGAGGGTGTTTCTAGAAAATACCTCTCCCATGAAATTTTCAGAAATTGAACTAGCGTTGTGTGTTCCATTTCTCAAGGAGTCTAATGAGTCATAGGGAAGCAATTCTCATTGAGGATCCCCTATATAAGTAAGTGTCTCTACTGAATAGGTAAATATTTAGATCATATATACCTCAAATATAACCTAGTCCATAGAAGTGATATCTAATTATTTTTCACTTGTGTGGGAATCAAGTGTAGAGGGGGAGGTTCTATAAAGACCTGGAAACAAGGGTGTCAGGACATCAACCCAATAAGGGGTGAGTGTGGGGTCCTGTCCTGATATCGTAGTTATGAGTAACCAAACATCAACACCTACAACAGATAAAGTGGCTATAGAGGGAACTTTTCCTTGGGGTACTACCTATTAATATTCATAATCTTCTCATTAGAGTATATAATTCACCTAAGTTACTTCCTCCTCTATTTTTGTGACTCTTTTCTTTACCTTCCTATGATTGACTAACATATTTTGTAATGGAAGTTTTAATGTCACTAGGAACCCAAAAACTAGTTCCAACACTCACATTATATGTGCTTGAGGCTGAGGTGGTGATAGAAGATGCTGATATCCTAATAGAAAGGGATAATGAGACCATGGAGGTCAAACTATATGCAGAGGACCCAATGTAGGGGACTTTTGATACTTCACCTTTGATGAATGGGGTTGAGATAGGGCCCACAACAAGTACGGTTGAAAGAGATGTGGTGACTCGTCTTGCAGTAGTGGTTCCACCTGAAGCAACTATTGGAGCCGAAATTGGGATAGAGGAAGTGGTGACGGTGTCAGTGGAAAATAATACTAAGAAGGACACATTGGGCATGCCTGTTTCAGACCTTCCACTAGTGGAAGATGTAGGGGATGAAATCGGGGTGATGGTTTCCACCTTCATGATACCATAAGGTGTAGCATAGAATTCTTCCACAGGTGGATAGGATGACGCTTAAGTATTCCCTAGGATAATTATCATTCCTCTCATGCCTATAGAGGGAACCATTCTCCAACCTCTCATGTTGGAATACCTACACCTAGAGGATCCCATCAAGAACATATTAGCAGTATTTCCTTCTCATGACCCAATTCCACTTGAAGATTTTGAGGAATCTGGCCCAAAGTTTTCTAAGGATAATCGAGCTATCCAACTCAAGGAATGGAGGAATGTGTGGATTTTTATCACTCACATCCGAATATATGACCTTCTAAAATATCTGGTATATCTTTGTTATTGGTTAGTCAATATAGGTACTAGTGGGGTGGATTCCATCATTATTCATGTGTTATCCCATAAATTCCTCATTGAGTAGGCCATACAAAATGGAAGAAGATCGATCTATCCAGGATGAAACACAAGGATGAGGGATATCAAGCACTTTATAAAGCTAAGGAATAGATTTCCCATATATAGGGGTTGGCATAGGAGAAAACAATGGTCGCTGCTACTCAGGATGAGATCACTAGAAACTTGACGGCTCAGCTAAAAGCATCTAAGGCCAAGGGGGATAAGAAAAATAAATCTGATGCTAATTTCTAGGTAGAGTAAGACTAGTATTATATTAGGTCCTATTATGTTCACTCTATGGATGGAAAGGAGAAGAAAGACCTAGCAGCATGGCAGCAGGTCTTCGAGGCCACTCAGTAGTGGCTATCCAAGCTCGAGAACTCAATCATTGAGTAGTTGTAGAATTACATTTTGTAGTGAGGAGTATCTAATATGTGGATGAACCTATAAAAATTGGTTTTGATTAATTTTCATGATCAAACATATTTCCTTAATTTTATTGTCTTGATCATAATTCTGAGAAAACCAACAACCAATCCCTAAACTCACATGGTTCATTCCCAATGAGAGAAACAAGGGATGACCATGTGATTTTTCTTCAATGAGAATGTTGGAAAATCATCAAGAACTCAAGTTCTAGTATTTTTGACTGACCACCAAGTGTGTCTATCCTATGAGAGGTTGTGGGTGGAGAATAAGGCTCTTGGAACAGGTAAATTTTTTTCCAACGTGCTCTAGTGCATGAATATGATAACATCAGGGGCATTGAATTCAACCTAAACAAAGGGGAAATGGAGAATTCTAAATCACAATACCCAAAATATGGAATGAAAGGAGAATGTCATGGTGATACAGGAAAACTATTGACCATGTTCTAAATCATAGAATCCATACCATTGGTTGAGAATGGGGGAAAATAAAAGAGGTTTGACCACTGAACCTGTTCAAAACACGGAACCCATCTTAGAATTTCATCCAAATTCTTTAGGGTTGTTGGCCTAAAATAGTAGGTGATCCAAAATGGCATGGTACCAAGACATTAGGGGTCCCGTCAAACCTATAAGAGGATGAGGATCCAAATAATAGGCACATAAAGCATGGGAATTGAGTGATGGAATGTTCAAATAGATTTCAATACTCTATAAATTATTACATCATGAATTAGAGAACATTAGTGTAAGAATATTGGTCTGAAAAAATGATCAAACCCATTTTTCAAGGGGGAATCATCTCAAATTTTGATCGACAACTAAAATTGTGAATGGTGAAGTAGATGACTATTGATAGATTAAATGTCCTCTCATGTGAGGTCCTAGGCCATTTTTTAGTTTTACATCATGCAAATGGGGATGATAGACATGAATTTTATCATCATACAGTGGGGAAGGTTCATAGTATAATTTAACATTGTGTAATCAAGATGAAACTCCCGGTATAACATCTTATGACTGGGACGTTGTACACAGTTTAAGTTCATATGGCCCAGACCATGGAAAATTGTTTGAGGTCATGTTGTTTGGACTGAGGGAAACTACTATTTTAGGTTCTTAAATCTTGGACCAAGATAGGGCCAAGGGGTAGAAGGATTAGTTGAACTTGAGGTTGAGATAAGATATGAGAATTCTGAGAGTCACTACATATCCCATGAGGATGGTAATCAAGCCACATGTTGTAGTTCTATAACATGGTGCAGTTAGAGACCAATGTCAGTGAAGATGGTCTTCTCTAATGAAAGAATTTGAGGCATATCATAATTATCATGAGTAATACCATGTTCCAAAAATGGGGTAGGAATCATCTCTTATCAAGAGGAATTTTGGTTTTTTATGGGGTAGAATCGTAGTTTAATGTCATACATTGAGGAAGTTAGGCTATGTAGTTTAAATTCATACAACTTGGACTATATAGGTTGAAAATAGTGTAAGTTCATAATGTTTGGACCTACTACAAATAATTTAAGGTCATTTTTCTTGGACCATAGGATGGATATTAGTTAACTATAGGTGGATGACTAAAATGGATAAGTGTAGTGTGGTGGAGTAAAACTTGATATGAATGAGGAATAAAGAGGCTCGTGTCACACAACATATTTTTGAGGATATTCTTCCATACATTATAAAGTTGCGATGATTGGACTTGTTGTAAACAATTTAATGTCATGTCACCTAGACTATGGGGAAGGGGATTCTCAAAATAGGTAATGTGATGTGGTGGAGTGACAAACCCAACATGAATGAGGCCATAGGAGGCCCAACTCCACACTACATATTCTTGTGAGTAATCTCACATAGTTTAGAGTTGTAATGCTTGGACTATAGGATCTTAATTTAAGGTCATGGACATTCCAAGAGTGGAATTTCTTCAGAGGAATGTGTGAAGGGTGATGAATCAATAAACCCTATGTGAATGAGAACTTGCGATTCCTACTACTACATGACACATCCCAAATAAAACTTGCATATATTTTGATATCATGAATCTTGGACTGGGAAAGGTTAATTTTTAGGGTATTTTTGTGGAACAGGAGATGAATAACCCTATGTGAATAGAGCCAAAGAGGCTCATGTACCACATACATACCTTGAAATGGACTTCATATAGTTTATGGTCATAATGCATGGATCGTAACTATGGAAAAGGGGCTAAAAGGTTGATAAATTTGTAGCTGGTCCCATATAAAAAATGTATGGTAATCTCTACGTATCCCATAAGGATAGGAATCAAGCCACTCATAGTTCTGGAAACACATTTTGATGAGAAACCAACACTGGTGGGGGAAATCCTCTCTGATGAGGGAAATGAGGCATCCCAGGGTTATCTTGGGGCATCCCATGTTCAGGTAATGGGGTAAGAATCATCTCTTATGTGTTTAAGAGGCATACCAAACTTTCTTATGGTAGGATTACAGTTTAACATCATTTTTTGAGGCTGTTAACTCCTATTTTATGGTCATAGATTTTGAACCATAATGGTGGAATGTCTCAAATGGGTATGTGTAATGAGGTGTTATGACAAAACCAATGTGAATGAGGGCCAAGGGAATCCAACACCACACAACACATCCTATATAAAACTTGCATACAGTTTAAAGTCTTGATTCTTGAACTTGGTCTCCTAGTTTAAGGTCATAGAGTTTGAACCCTTGAGAATAGTTTAAAGTCATGTTGTATTGACCATAGGGTGGGTATTAGTTTAAATTCATGAATATCATACCATGGGGTAGTCACTCCAAAATGGATATTCATAATGTGGTGGCATAAAAAACCTGACACGAATGAGGACTAAGGGGGATCACACACCACATATGCATTCCTGAGGAGGCTTTTATAAAGTTTTAAGTCGTAATTATTGGACTAAGTGCATAGTTTATCCTCATTTTCCTAGTCCATGGATGTTATACAGTTTATCATCATGCAACCAGGATGATAGTATGTTCCTTTTAAGGTCATGTTGATAGGAATCCCAATGCTACATAATTTAACATCGTGTAGCTAAGATGTTGGTTCTATGTAGTTTATCATCATAAGATTAGGATTCGGGTAACATGATGTGAAATAAGTATCATCATGGATAGTCCTATGGAGAGATTTTTGGGCATCACTACATATTCTGCAAGGGTAGAAATTAATCCACATGTAGTTCTTTATGAAAATATCCTTGTGTAGGTTTAACCCATACACAAGGACGGGTCATTTTTTGATTTTTTTTTGGAGGGGGTGGATGGACCTTGATATAAAATACAAGCATTGATATGTATCCTATGTGGATGGGGATCAAGAACTATGTAGTTCTCATACATGTTATGGTAGATAACTGATGTTGAGGTAAACGTCCTCTCAAGGGATAACATTATAGTGCTGTGAATTTTATTTTCATGCAACTAGGATGATAATTGTTATGAATTTTAACTTCAGTTAACTATGATATTGGTTGTTACATAGTCTAACATCATGAAACTAGGACATTGGCGCTATGTAGTTTATCATTAAGTGGCTAGGATGATAATGTCGCAGTTTAAGGTCGTGTGATAGGACTGGTCCATGTTGTTTGATTTCATGTGGTAAATACATCATGAGATCCTAATGTGAAGTATTTCTCAAGAAATTTATAATTGGTGGTAGGAGTAATGTTCTCTCAATCCATGGTGATCAAATAGTTTTCACCATTGGGATAGAACTTGTGAATGATATAAATTCCTTCCTCCTTGGGATCCAACTTTGGTGTTTTCCTTCCAAGTATCATTGGCGTTCTGATAGCCAGTAATGTGTCACACTAGGGGAAGAAGTGGAGGTGAAACTTCATATTGAACCCTCTTGATATCTTGTTCTGGAGCCTCTCTATATTATGAAAGGTCTGGATCAAGTTTTTTTCAATGGATTCCATTTCATCTAGATAAACTTATTCCATCATGTATGGTATCTTTTTATCATAAATAGGTGTTCAGAGTGATGGAAACTGAATCTATATGGGAATTATTACCCCTATTCCATACACCATAAAGTATAGATTCAATTAGGTGGAATTTAAGCATCATTCAATAGAAATAGAGGGAATTGGGGATATTTTACAGCTAAATACTCTTATTCTGGACCACCATCATCTGTAGAATGTTAGAGAGGGGTTTTATGAATTCCTTGATCTATCCATTTACTTATGCATGGTAGTAGGAATTATGATTAGAATGGATGTTTCACTTAGAATAAAACTTCTTTATCTCAATATCTTGGAATTTGGAGACATTTTGAGTGACAATGGCATGAGAGACTCAAAATAAAAAGATGATGTGGGAGATAAAAAAATTTACCACCTTTGAGCCTTGAATTCCTTAAGAAGAATCACTTCCACCCACATGGAGAGAAATCCATCATGGTTAGAATGAACCTGAACTGTTAATCTGTCACTGGTGGATTGGGGCCTACAACATTGATCCCTCATACTGTAATAGGCCAAGAATACTTTGTGGTGTGGGTTGTATCTATCGATCGATGAAAAAGGTTGTCATGGATCTTACATATGTGGAACCTCTTGGAAAACTCAATATAGTCATGGACCATGGTGGGCCAAAAGTTTCCATGCCTTCGAATCTAGTAGGAGATCTCCAATCCTACCTGATGAGTTCCATAAAACATGGCATGATATTCTTGCATGAACTAAGGAATATCATCTCCTTTTATTCAATGAAATATATTTCCATCAAAAACATTTCTTTAGATATTCTACTCGAGGTTAAACCCACTCTAGAGGCTGAACTATGCTACACTCCCACGGATTCACACATGTTCAACTTGATATGGTGGGAGAGAGCCACGTTAGAGATACTCAATGAAAGGGGTTTTCCAATAAAAGGTTTATTATACTATGGGGGAATCTATAGGTCTCGATGTGGAAGCACCAATAGTCAGATGGTTCACCTACTAGATTTCATCTTCATTTGGAATCACATGATAAATCACTCTCTGATTCACCACATGAATGAATAGATCATCCTGGTCAGGATCTATAAGAGATGTGGCTATAATGGATAAGGTATCAGCTCAACCATTCTACAACCAGATAATCTGAGTCACCTCTAGCTGAGAAGGGAACCGAACCATCAGCTAGTGAGTGCACTCTATAAAGGGAAAGAGTTCTAGATTTATCATGATGTAATCACCATTGATTTTATTGATGACTAACTTAAAGTTTCTCTTTATATGCAGGTTGGGGACATCAATATTGAGTTCCATCTCAAGACCAGTAATGAGTGCCTAATACTTTTCCTTGTTTTCAGTGAAGCCTTCTGATAACAAGAATGATTATAGAAAGATAGCCTATGTCGGTATGATGGAGATAGTCCCCAGGCCTACTCTATTAAGCTTGGTATTTTTGAGACTTCTACTGGTTGGACTCTAGGATGCACCACCAAAATGAATCTTCTAACTCAGCACAGCTTGATCCACTGATAATATGGTCTTGTTTTGGAAATTAACATACATAGGTAATTATTCAGGGGACATGTGAGCTAATAGAAATTTATCCAACACATGACACTTCATGGCCTACTATAGAAAGAACCTGATGTCGAACTGCTAAAGGATAACTTCCCATCATTCTAGTCATCCTATCAACATCAGGTGATTTGGGATATAGTTTAGCAGGTCTACATGGTACACCAAATATATCTCATGGTGGTTTAAATAATGTCTCAAATTATTTATTGTGAAAACTAGGGAGAGGTAGCTCTTATCAATAGAGTAGTATCTGGTCTCTATGTATAGGATCATGTGACTAAGATATTATAAATGGTTCTATCTACTTTCATTGTTCTTCTGAGATAGAAGGGTTTTGAGGGAAAATTCTAGGGTGGTTAGATAGAGGACCATAGTCTTACCATAGATAGGTGGAATCAGAACTGGAGGTTATAGATATTGTTTTATTTTCTCAAATGTGGTCTATAACTCCTCATCCCACTGGTAGATGGTGCCATTCATCATGATCCTTGAAAAGGGATTATACTTTTCAACTAGATTCACAAAAAAAATAATGTTTGTAGGAAAAGTGTACTTGAATGCCTCGGATCTCTCAGAGGTTTCTCAAAGGTGGAATCTGGATGATGGCCTTGATCTTTTCTAGGTCGATCTATAAGCCCCTACATTTGGCAAAAAAACCAAGAAACTTTCTATAGGTAACTATAAATGAAAACTTAAAGGGGTTTATCTTCAAATTCTAGGAGTTAAAAAAGCCTAAAACTTTACCTATATCACTGATATGGTCCAAAAGATGGTAGAATTTGACCACCAAATCATCTAAGTATAATTCCACTAGCATCCAGAGGATCATTTTGAATATGTGGTGCATGGATCGATGATAAGTAGCTCCTTAATTATTCATACTGAAGGGAATTATTTAATAAAAAATTTCCCTTATAGTTCTCTAAATTTAGTAGAATCCTTATCTTCAGGGGAAATACAGATCTAATTATACCTATAATATCCATCCATGAAGGAGATATTCTAGAACCCATATATGACATCGATCAAGATCTATTTCACTAGAAGGGAAAATTCGTCCTTTAGAAAATGACAGTTGAGATCCTGAATGTTGATACAGACTCTTATTTTCCCATTCTTCTTTATGACTGTAATTATGTTGGTCATTTACTTGGGTTAATGCACTTCTCTGATGAATTTATCCTTGATAATATTATCAACTTCATCATTGAATATAGCACTATGAGAAGGGTGAATTTTTATAGGAGGCTTTTTGAACCCACAATGACTCACTAGAAGGCATGTATGGTGGATGGTGACATGTGGGTATAGTACTGGCATCTCGTCATAGATTTAGGTGAATACATCATGATGTTTCTTCAGAAAATCCACATAATATTGTTTTTCCTCTGTATGCATGGATATACTAATCAGCATTGGTCTTGGATTTGCCTCAGTACCAAGTTTCAACTGAATCAACTCATCAATGATGGTGGAGACACCCTCTTCAAATGTAGGAGGAGCATCTTCTAAATCCTCTTCATCGTCTGAGGTAGGGGAATCAGAATTAAGAAGTTCATCCCATATGAACGATTCTAGGGGAGAAATCATGCCTACTTGGGTGGATGTGGAATCCCCACTGGGGGATTCTTGCTCTACTGAAACCATGCAGACAGAGACTATTGAACTAATTCCATCAGGCCTTTAACCATGGGTTCTATGCTTTATGTCAAAAAAATGGTGGTGGTTTGGCTTCTGTCAGTTCAATCAAACTCATAAGAATAGAAGGTTATAATGTACGATGGAATCCATGGGGAAGACATCTCGTTACTTCACAGGGGTAGGGGTTTTTGGTATCACATGGGCCTACCCCATGTAGGAGTATGATGTAATATTCTGACTTTACTTGTACATAAGGACACATCACACCTTCCTCTCAGAAATTATATTGAAATTTACCATGTATAGAATCATGTCCTCTAATATATGAATCAATAGGATGAATATGTCATCCAATTATGCCCATGGGTTGGCTGTAATAGTGGTGTGCTCAACCTCATTGGTCTAAACCTGCTTTTACTTGCTCTTGTAATAGCTGGTATCTATATAACAGGATTCAAAAGAGTTAAAGGGGGATTCATCACCTTGAATCATGCCTACTTGACCATTAAGGGAGTACTTGAGGAATTGGTGATTTGATTAGGGGATTATTTCATGTAGATGAATCCATGGCCTACTCATCACCGTGTTGTAGGTGGTTCCCTATGATATAATCATGAATTCAGCACTTTCTATCAAGACACTGAACTGGGTATTTAACTATATTTTTCCACATAGTATCTTATCTATCCTATCATAAACTTGGATATTCAAGTCATATGGACTCAATTATATTACAATTATTCCTAGTTTTTAGAGTTTCTGTGTCAGGGTGAGATTGATCATGGAACCTATTTCCACCAGGCAGTGGCGAATTTCCATGAAATTGAACTAGATAGTGATGTACAATGGGAGAATATTCCCCTACATGAGAGTGATTTCATCCTATATGGATAATGATATGGTAGCTTAGTACTATTCTTACTTGACCTCCTCTATATAGTGGGTCTCTACGGCTGCTACTTGTACTTATAATTGGATGGGGTTTCAAAGACTCCATGAGGGCCTTACGCATCTCTTATGATGGGAGGTGCACCTCGAGAATTTAGATCCTAGTAGGTATACTGGTGAGGTACTTCAGCACATCATAATTCCATAGTAGATTCACATTTCTACCTATAAGGGGTTTCTCTTTGGTAGGTGGCACGATGGGAATTGTTGGTTGTACGACTAGATTTTGTCTAGTGCAGGTAATGTCCTGATACTCATCATCTAAGTCACCCAAAATCATTATTGGATGACTTCCAATTGATTTAGGAATGGATTTAGTCATATGTGGTTGATCATGATGAAACTGTACCTATTTTTTCTGGCTAATTAGCACGGTCACCTTTGGTTGTGTGTCTAAAGGAGTGGGCTGGGAGGAATGTGTCTGCTAGGCTCATCACAATAATTGCTACCCAGTTTTGGTAGTATGCATGGCTTGTCTTGAAGCACAATCCTAATAATTATATTGGTTTTCATGCCTCTGACTATTCCTTCAATGTCATCATCTATAGGCACTTGGCGTATTTTCTTGATTCTCCTCATCATCGGGGACCATGAAGGGATTTACCAACTCAATAATGTTAATAGAGGCATACTCTTACTCATAATTAAAGGGGTATTTCAATGTTGGATGAACTCTATGACCATTTTCCATAATTGGATTCATAAATTCACCTAGTGTTCAGGATTGATTTTTCATTGATAGGGGGCTTTGCCTTACCTTGCATCGTCATTGCTTACTCTTCCAAGACATAAAAGGTTGTGGAGTGGATGCAAAAACATCAACCAAAAGAGGAATGGTGACTTTAGAAGATTTTTTCCAACCTAAGAGGAAACATATGACACTTTGGGTGTCAGTGACTACCTTATAGTCCAAAATTCATCATTCTTCTAGGTCCTACGATGGGAAACCTGTTTCCATTCTCCTTCATTGTCATTGTCAGGCTCAACAAAGATATGTTCTACTTGTGTTGGGACATTTCCCAACTTGACTAAACCATTATCCACTTGGTCCTAAAGCCAATAATTTAACACATATAATTTTTTAATGGTATGTAAAAGGATCATGTGGTAAGGTAAATGGTTGGAGAAATTAATACACTCAGCTTTATGGGGCTTCTTTCACTCCGACAGATTTAGAATCTCATGTTCTAGGGCACTGAAGAAATAACCAAGAACTTGTGCATCCTTAAAAGAATAATTCCAGTTTCTCCTGTCTGGGAAGGTCAATATGAGTTATTGTCCCTAATGAGGGTTTTAATCCTAATCAGGGTCTAGAACCACATTATCTCATCTAGATGGTGGTTCTTGGTGAGGTGGTTCCTACCAATTCTGTACTGGGTGAGGCTGAGATTAATGAGGCTACTACACTCCGCGAGGATCTACTAGAGAAGGGGTCAATAGATCAAACAGATTCAGAGCCTCTACTTATATGTAAATTCTTGTCTTTATCTTATATGTTCTTCTTGCAGGATCTGAGAGAGGTAATAGATGTTCCTTCTTACCCTGCTACAAGGATTCCTCTAGAAACTAGTTTTTTTATAGAAATATGAGAACCCGCCTGGGAAGTTCTGAGTGATGAGGCAATGGAATAGTTCAGTATTTAAGTACCTCATGCACATCATTATCAATTTCTCTTGATTCATCAATATATTGATTGAATATGTGAGTACCTTCCATTGGGTGACAAATCCTGTGATGTACTCATCAAGAAATTTTTAGCACTTAAACTGGTCAGAAATGCTTGTCATGTGCATAGTGGAGTAGAAATGATAGAGTAACTTCCTATGAATATCATCCCAACTAGGGATAGACCCAATGGGTAACTATTAGTATTATATAAACCTATATCCTTTTAATTTATATATAAAATATCAGATCTTGATGGCCTCTTTCTGTGCTAGGGTTCCCGACATGGGCCCACACATCAAGATGGAGTGGGCCAAATGTTGCAGTGGGTCACTCATCCCATTGAAAGGGAAAAATATAGGGTTCTAAAAATATAAGGGTACTCTCATTTCATCTAACCATATTGAGTATGTATTATATTTAAGTGGGATGGTCACCTATTGCATCTCCAAGGCTTTGAGAAGAGTAGTGAGAGCAGTTATCAAATCATCTTGGCGGGGGTTCCTATATTGAAGAGGATCCCTGACCACCAATATGTTGAATGACTCATAAACATGCTAGGTAGGCTCAAAATATAATATAGTGGCTTGATATAGGTCCTGGGTAATATGATCACACTACTTAGGCATATTTGGAGACTCATATCATGGTTTCTTACCATACACTCCCACCTCTACTCTTTTGGAAAGTGTGAGATCATCAGGCTTGACTGGAAGCAACTAGTTGAGGAGGGCTTGTGTCTTCCCCTGATTCCTCGGTAGGGGAGGAATATGATACTATCGAGCAGCTACATAATCTAGGTTCTAATCAGTGAGGATCTCATCGATGATACTTTTCTAATTTGTGACATGTTGGAGCAAGACAAGAATTGTGGGATCAGCCCCTATCTTTTTCGTGATATTTGATAGATTAGAGAGATCAAGAGTTCCCTTTCCATTTTTGGTATTTCTACTATAAGGAAATGATGTGGAGGGATCATATAGGTCAATATCCTACCTTTATTGGTGAGTTTTATCATCAATATGAGGTTTTACCTCATGTTGTGTTTCCCCAGGGGGGAGGGTTTTATCTATCAGACCATATGACAATGACTTTTTTCATGGAAATCTCAAGCACAACCATATTTACCATAATTATACCCATACAAAAATCCTCAATATCAATGGGTAGTTCCATTTTTCACAGGATAGGGATGAAGTGGAGAGTATTGTACTACCCCCATCCTAGGATATTCACATGCAAAGATGCCTCTTTCATGATTCTCTAGAGTACTATGAGGCTCTTGACACATCTCTTTTGGAGGATTTGGTGGTATCTAGGTGATGTAGTGTGCTGAGACACTGTGATTTATTCCAACTCAACCATTCATAATTATTGTTCAATGACATAGAAGTGATATCAACTTCTTTAGTAGACCAACTGACAGTCACTAAGGAAATGAAGCATCACCCAGATAGTGTGGCATAAGCATGAAACCTGGACCACAATGAGGGACTCCAGAATATCAAAGTTGGAATTTGAATTTTTATAGATTATGATGCATAGTTAATCGGCAGCCATAGTCTCCCACAGGCTTTCTTACTCAGATGTGGAGTCTGGCTCTTGGTTGGCCCAAGCTTCGATTGGCACTAGATGAGATATTCTTAGTGGCATTGATGTTGATTGGTGTAGTGATCAGCTAGCTAGTGGAGGAGTCTCTATGTGATTCAACTATTTTCTGCATGATGGTTCGTCTCTCGAGGGTAGTGCCAATCACATCATCGTGTCCTTATAAGACAAGGTGTTCACCATGACCTCATTGTGATGGAATCAATGCTTCTTGGTAGCTCAACTAGATGCTCATCATCTATCGCATTCTAGAATAGTTGTCCATGATCCTAAGTAGAGGTGGAGATAGAAACTATAAATTATAAAGTTGGTTATACTATGAGCCCCTATAAGGGATCCAAATATTCCTCCATCTTCATGTACATGTGGAGGGATTTGGGGATTCTATAAATCTCACCTTTCAGGATAACAAACCTCACCTATAGAGATCCTTCGCTTGACATTGATTATAATGATTGTGGTGAAGGTAACATCATTGAATCTCATTCTGTCTCAGAATCTAAGAGGTGAATGGTATTGACGATGACTTGGTACTTCTTGGAATTTTTCCTTCAGCGATGACGGTTCACCCTTATTCCCTAGGACTCTTCTTTGAGGTAGGGTAGTTCTTCATCATGGGTAGGACCTTTGTGTTGGTGGGTGATATCATGTGGAGGACCTCTATATTGGTTGTTGTCATAGTTGGGAATAAATATTCTTTGATTGTTGTAAGAGTAGGGAGGACCTCCACTATGATTATTAAAAAAGTAGGGTGGACCTCTTCTTTGGTCAGTAGGAATATGGGTAGGACCTCTATGTTGATTGTGAGAGCGGGGAGGACCTCCTCTTTGGTGAGATGAAGCACGATGAGGAAATTCTCACAAATCGATATAGAAACGGGTAGGAAGTCTATGTTGAGGAGTTAGAATGTGGATAAGACCCCCATACTAGTTGTTGAATTCATAGGGAGGACCACCACATTGATCTATATTGGAGTAAAGAGGGCATATTCTTGATCTTTTGGAAACATGGGGAGTGCCTCCATGTTGAAAGTTTAAGGGGTGGGTAGGACCTCCACTCTAGTTGGTTGTTGAATAGAGAGGACCTATGTGTTGTCTTATGGTGATAAAATAGGGAGGACCTCCATATTGATTGTTGATTAATTAGGGAGGACCACCACTTGGACTAAAAATGTAACTAGGAGGACCTTCACTCTTATTGGTTACAACACAAGGAGGTCCTCTGTGTTGGCAGGTGGTAGTGGCATAGAGAGGACCTTCGTACTGGTTTTCAAAGTAGTGAGTACCTCTTCTTGAACCAGGAATAGCATTAGGAGGACCTTTACACTGATTGGTTGTGACATGAGGAGGGCCCCCATGTTGGTTGGTGGTAGTGTCATAAGGAGGACCTCTGTACTGATTGTTGAAGTAGGTAGGACCTCCCCTTGGACTGATAATGGCACAAGAAGGACCTTTACACTGATTTTGAGAGTAATGAGGACCTCCTCTTGGGTTAGTGATGGAACGGGGAGGTAATCCACACTAAAACTCATCATCATGGGTTATCCCATAACAAATTTTTGTGGCTCTAGTGATTGATAAAGTCAACTTATCCTGCCTTCGAGGCGGATGAGTTCTCGATCCCAACCAAGCAAAGACGGATCCCTACTCGTTGGTATTTGGGGCCTGACGGAATGCACCGGTGGTGTAAGGGGCCACTGGAGAAATATAATATGATGAAATTGATGTCAGGTGGTCCAGACCGAGGCTATTAGAGTAGGTGTATAGTCCACCTATTATTCAGCCTGAAGGACTGCTCATTGTTGGCACTAATAGGGACAGGCGGGAGCCCTTATTGGTGGGTCTTGGGAATTAGTCACATCCATGGTGACTCGGTCATCCACCACCTCCTCAGATTAGGGGATTTATTCATAGGATTACTTTAGGGAGAGGCTCTTGAATTGGTTCACTCTTGGAATAGGGAGTGGTTTCTCCATGCCTGGCCCTTGGGGGCGGTGGTGTTAGTGAGGACATAAAGCCTCCAGGTACTGTAGGGACATATATCTTGTATTAATTCCCCCCACATACCCATAATGATGTATTAGTGTCTCAATAACCCTCCTCGGGATGATATCCGAGGGTGATATAGGGCGTGGGCACCCAGTAGTTGTAGTCCCCACTAAAATCGTAGTGGAGGTGGAGTTGTGCGGGATTGCCTCATTAACGTTTCTTCGACCCCTATGTCTTCAAGAATTCAGTGTTTTTTTTCCTATGGATGGGGTATTACAAATTATGTGGATTCAGCTGTTAGTATGGATTTAAGGAAATCAATTCCAAATGCCCTAGTGTCATCCAATATTTCATTGACATAGAAGGAAAGAGATATCTGCACTGAAAGTGTCATAGACTGGAATTCCCAACATTTAATTAACCCAATTTTTAGTGAGTTCCATGTTGGTCCCACTATTTTCTAGGTGGTTCCTAGTGCCAGATATCTAGATGTTATGACATGTTAATCTTCTAATGTCTTGAATTCTACTACTCCCAATGTTAAGAATAATAGTTTCATGTGAGGTTCACCATTTCTATTTATAACTCTTTTGTTTAGGAACCCCTCCTTGCATGATAATATGTACTAGAGTTCATTTTTACCCCATATTCTTTCTTCCTAAAGGAATTTAGCTTTAATCACTTTCAAAAATGATGTGTGCTCCTTGATCAAAATAGGATATGGGATGTTGGTTCCTCCTTCCATGGATTCCTCTTTAGAACTCATTGCCTAGTCCAAGTCTCCCTCATAAAGTTACTTCATGTTCATGGAACTCATTCTTGGTTCCATATATTTGTGGAAACTGGTTAACTATGTTTCTTCTATCTAGAAATTTCAGTGGTTCTTGATAAGGTATCAACCTTTAGTCAGGAGAATAGTCATGTTGGATATCACTGGCATGTCTGCATGCTAGGAACATTGGTCACCTGTATTCTTTCTCATAAGAGGGAATCTCATAGAGTTATCTTTGGAATAGAACCCCAAGGCATCCCATGTCAATAATGAGGTATCTGGCACTAGAGGCACATATCTTTCAAGGATATCTATTGGTTGTATTATTTGTGGATTACGCATTGAGTTTCTCAAGGTATGTGGAGGAGATTTGGTCTCCCAAGTGAGTGGCATGATCTTACTAGGGATGTGACCCAGAGGAGATCAGGATGGATTTAGATGTTGGGTTTTGACCTTAGGGAGGCTTCCTATGTATCCTAGTTAATTGGGAATCAAATCCCACTTAGTTTGGAATGATCATGGCTTATACCTCTGGAGGATTCCCATGGGATCATGTGGTTGGGGCTTATGCATGAAAGCATCTCATGGAGGATGAGTATGGTTGTTGGGGATTACACTCAGGGAGATTCCCATTGGAGGATATGGGGTTTATTTCATGTTTTATACTATCCTCTAAGACCACATGAATCATGCTCAGTGTGAGAAACAAGAGGAAGAAGTAGACCTGAGGCTTATGTCACAAAATAAGTACCAACGAGATATGGTGTGGGGCATACACATGGAAGCTATCAAAAGAGTATGTCATTAAATGTGGGTAGGATCTAATTTCATGTGAGTAGGATATCATTATATATGAGGGTAGGTGGTGTGAATACCATCCCATTCCACTCACACACGGAGCATCTTGCTCTTATCACACAGGGTAAGGCCAAATTTTAATGTCATGTGTTGAGGAATTTGGTAATAGGAAGTTTTACATCATGCTACTTAGACATGGGGGACTCACTCATTACCCCTTGGGATTACATAATCTTCACTCATGTACCTTTGGTAGGTCATGGATTTAAAAATTCCAGGGTATTATGGTCAGAAGGAGTGACCAATCATGAGGTCCACATTAGCATGCCTATACTCAGAAGAAAAAGACATTAGCATACCTATGCTGATAATAAAAGGTTTTGTGGGAATCTCAAGCTTCACTTGAAGTGTATTGGTTCATAGGAATGTGTGGAATAGGGAACATAGGGACTTGAGGTCCATCATAATTGATCCTAGATAGGTATGGGGGATTTGGGAACTCAACCTATGAGAAGAGGTGTCAGTATAAAGGCATCTTCATGGGAAGGCCCAACAGAGAAGCTTCACAAAGCTTAGGGCCTCATAGAGGGGTTATTCATAAAGTTCAGGTGATTCATAGATTTCAGGGGATTCAGGAAGGATAAGGCTTTATGAAACAAGGTTTCCCTACCTCGGGATGAAGTCCTGGATTAGGAAATGAGTTATTTGAAAAGGCAGAATGCTTCACGAATCCTCAAGTGACTTTTAGGAAGTTTTTCTTTTGCGAAAGACATAGGACTTTTAAAAATGAATCTTCACCTTTATTTTAGGATTTAAAGAACAAATGAAAGGTGGTTTCACAAATCCCAAGTACCTTGGATGATCTATTTTTTTCAGGTTCATGATGCTCATGAGGTTCACAAATTAGAAGAAATTCAAAAGATGAAAGGTTATGTAACCATCCCTAAAATTTTGGAATGAGGGGGGTATTTAAAGGAAATAGGTTTTTTGAAGTTGGTAAGTAGTTTGAGAGGAAATTGTGGGCTTCACAAATGGGTGAAGATCCATCAGACTCATGAAGAACGCTATCAATCTTTCACACAGTCATGAAGCATTGTAGTATTATTATAAGACATCATCAAGGCCTCACATATTCACAAAGGGGGGTTATTGACTAGGGGAACCATGAGATCTAGCCATTTTCGAAGTGGAGGGGATTCACAAAGCATACTTTTAGGAAAAAAATTTCCCATTTTGGCTCAGATTTTCTATGAACCGACTGTGTATTCCTCAACTATTTCTATGGTATGTATTCTAGTTCCTAACATCATTCAATAAGATTTTAATGAAATTGGGATTTTTCTTAGGAGTAAATTGATATAAGATTTTATTTTCCATTAAAGTGGTAACCTAGAGAAATTATTTGTTAAAAATCTTGGTATTGATCCACTATGGTAGGAAGAGTCCCATTTCTTGTTTCATAGGTGGATGATAAGGTCACTGTTGCTAACTAGAAAAATATGGATCCATCCAATATAACTAAAGGTCTTTATCTACATTCATTTATATCACAATCCCCCTTGAATAGGTAAAAAGATCCATCTGGGGATGTCAGCATCACTTTTCTAGTATAGTAGTCAATATAGACTTTAAATTACACCATCCAATTCATACCAATTATTAAATCAAAAACATCCATTTATAGGACTATAAAATCTCATAGAAACTATATTATGCCAATGGTAATGGAACATTTTGGGTATTTGAATCCTATACACTCGTATTTTTCAAGGGGCGTCTTGATACTCATGATATAAGGAATTATTTCTACATATAGTCCTAATTTTTTAACCATAGAAGATGTAAGAAGCAAATGTGATGTATCAGTATCAAACAAGACATGCATAAGATTCAAGTTCAGAAGAATGGCACCTTGCACCATGGAGGGACCTGATCATTCACTCATGATAGAATACTCTGATCCATAAATATATCTATAAACTATCACAGGATACACTTTTCACTTTCTAAGGTTTTGACTAAATAATCAAAGTGTCCTTGGAAGTCTTCTAATTCACCTATGTATGTGGATGTAAACTAGTTGGATGGGACTATTTTTTCTGAGCATATGAGACCACAGTCTCATCCATGCCTGTTCCTCTAACCGATCTCATGATTTTATGAAAATACTTCTTGAGATTCCCTTTATTGTTGTAGTGGTGGAACTTCCTCAGTGATGTAGTACATTATTTTTTTGACATAAATAAACCAAATTGAAATAAACCTATTTTAATATCAGAACTTGGAGGAAAATCGACTGATTTAGTAGTCTAATTCTGAGGAACCCACCTCCTTGATAATTGATACCCCACTTCTGCTTGTTTATGGCATTAGGATTTTAACCCATTCCCATGGAAACAAAAATACTACCTACAACAAGATTTCCAGTAAGAATACTTTCCTCCTCTATTTCCCTATTAACCATCTCCATATAATTTTTAATACATAAGATAGATATCTTGGATCGAATCTTTGGCCAATATTCTCACTCAAAGATGTACACCTTCAAGGATGTGCTTGAAGATACTTCTAAAGTTAAATGGACTAAGTTTTTGAAACTATTCACATTCTCTATCACAAATATAATTTATTTATTTGATATTTATAATTATATTATTCTTTCTATCTTTAATGTGTGTGGATAGAGTTGTTTATTGAGAAATTCCTCAAAATCCACCCATAAGTCCTTAGTCAAATTTAGCTTGCAATTATAAATACCATCGTTATCATAAAATATTATCCAATATATAGGTTGATAACTAAACCTTCAACTCCACTATTTTACTAATAAAATTAAAGGTTCAGTTTATTTGTTTGAGTTGCACCTCTTCTTTTTAGGGTTCAGAATACCCTTGAGAAAATGGTGGGTTCTGCTTCTGAAACTGAACCGAATGATCCACTTGCCTTGGTTCATCATTTTTATTTCATCTATCAATGTATTAAAAAACTTTCAAAATGATTTGTATAATTTTTTGGTTCACCTATGGCTCAAGTGAAATCACTTTCTCTTCATCATATTCTTATTGATTTTCATGACGTCTACCTAGTGATATTTTATATCACCAAAACAAAACACTATTTAGTCATAAATCTATATTAATTGATGGATTTAAATTTTCAAATCACCATAAAAACCCATAATTATTATTATCATTTCAAAAACCTTCCATATTAACCATTTTAATTATTTTTCAAAAATCATTGAACAGTGAATGAATAATGATGTTCTAGTGGCAAGTCTTAGTGTTAATGCATGATATTCTATATTCATCAACTAAACTCGCGAAAATTAGATGAAAATTTACCTAGAAGTATCTTAGACCAATATTTGTACCCAACCCATTATGTTAACTTTAATTTAATCATAAATAGGTTAGCTATGTCTTTTCATGCTATACATTTTAAGTTTTGGCATTCCTATATCCTTGTTACCGACCCAACTCAAGGACTGAATTATACCATTTATAACATCCCACCCCAACTCATTGGCTTGGGAGGAGGAACAGGTGATACTAAACTTAGGTGGCATTCCCATGATACCAAAGGATGACAATAAATGCTAAGGGATTATTAAAATGTTGCGGAATTATTTTCACTGAAGAATAAAAAAACATGTCAAATTTAAATAATAACAAAAATAAAAAATATATAATACATGTGGTATAACCATACAATTCAATAAAATAACCACAATGAACTATATAATAGTAATGGAATAATTAAATAAAATATGTGAGAAGAAGTCACTAAGATATAAAGACTCAGGCACTCGGGTGGTACCACTACATACCAAGATAAATACACTCTATAAAACTAGCACCATCAAACACAATCATGATGTCAATGAGCCCCACTAGAAAAATAAGATATAAAACCCTTCCCTATATCTTGATATAAAACATCTAAAAATACACCAAAGTACCCAAGAGAGGTGTGAATATATAATTCAGTAGGTAATCCCTAGATAATTCCCAACACACGCCACTAATACAAGAATAACTTAGCACATTTAAAATAAAACAAGGGAGAAGAAGGTGAATAGTTTGTATCAAAATCATAAAAAAGTTTCATAAATTTAAATATTAATAAAATATTTCTTCTATTTCTTAACACTTGTAATAATAGAAATGTTCCACACCCACCCACACACACACATAACTTTCCTGAAACTATATACCTTCCTAGACTCATGAGTGGTGAGACATCCTATCAACAAGATATCACTTTGTGACCTAATTTTATGGTGGAACTTCCAACTATGATTCATATTAAGTTTATAATTATTTTATATTGGCACTTTTGACCATAATCCATTACACATGAAAATTAAATAACACCAAAACGATCATTCTAAACTACTAATTAAAACATTTATTTAAAAACATGAATTATATCAATCCTATTCATAAATCAACCTTATTTCCATATTTTAAAACTTAACTTTTGAAAGAACATAAAAATAAAGGTTTACACATGAATAATTCAATATAATTTCCAAAAATTCAGAAGAATAATTTAGAAAATATTAATCTATCATGTTTTATAATAATTAACTGGGAGAGAAACCACTTACCTTGATTTTTTAGCAAAAATAAACTAAGATGATTCCACGAATCAAACCTATAACTTTCATTCCTCTAACAAAACACAAGAATATATCATCAACATAAATCCAAACCCATAGATTTAGGTATTACACATCAATTTTCAATTCATTTGAAGACAATTGGAGGAGATCCAAGATAATAAATAAGAAAAATATCTTAAACATTTATTTCCACAATTTAACACCCAAAGATCATATGAAATCATATCATGGACATAAAAGATCAATCAAAATCACCTAAGAGATCCCTAAAAGTTGATAGGTAAGAGAAGAAAACGAAATAAGTATTTACAACCACGTGCTCAATTAAAATAGGCTAGAGACAGACAATTCATGGTGTGAATTCCACATTCATGTTTTGGATAGCCAAGAGGTCACTTATGCTAAAAAGCCATCACCTCATTATTATTTTCTATAAAACTATTTCATTACATGGATGGTTTTTACATCATGAGTCACCTTGTCCCTTTACCTAGTTAAATCCATTCATGCTATAAAACATCATACGGTATCATCCTAGTGTAAATTCACATCATGAATAGACTATTCATGTTGTGAATTATTCTTGTATCCAAATTACATTTTATTTTCTCTTTACTCCTAAATATTATAATTAGGTATCTCACTAACCCAAACCCAAAATAAAATTCATAAAATGATGAAATTCTTCAAACTAAGGAGGATACAACAAACTTGTTGGGAATTGGTTGTGGGGAACCATAAATTATACTATATTGATATTATTTTATTACATTGGATGTGTTATTTATCTAGTAGGCCTCAGTGAAGATAAAAAAATTTTGTTTACTTGATAAGTGCTTGTTGCTTCTATTACTTATTTTCTAGAGAATTATAATTATTTTCACACATTTTCCTGACATGTTCTACGTAGGATCCTAATGACTATACATAAAATTATCACCACATATATATATATATATATAAACTTTTTTTATGTTATCAGGAGGAAACCAAGTTAGACCGTACTATCTTGGATTTGGGTGTTTATGATGAAGCTAGTTCTTAGAAGTTAATTTAGTATTTTATTTTAGAGATTTACTATGTATAAACCACATAAATTGTGTTATTTCATTGTATTGGATCATCATTTATTTATATAGTATGTTGTTGGTTAGTGGAATTTTATTTATGTTACTTGGATTCTTGATTGTAATTCCTACCATTTTTTGTATTTATAACCTCAGTTCTAGTCTCAAACTCATGGCCTATTAGAGTTGCGCTTAAAGGGTCACCCTAATCTTCACTGTAGGCTCAGAAGGTGTTCTTAGTGAGGAAGGGTTATGAAAATTACATTCAAAAAATTATGAATGGGGGGAATGATATTAAATATTGAATTTTCACCAAGGTAATTATCATACAAATTGAGAATATATTAAATACCAAAGGAAGATATTACACATGGGATTATATCTAAATATAATATGTTTCATATTGAAAATATATATTACATATTGGGTATTCTATTACAGTATGGTGGAAATAGGGTTCTTCTTCAATCCTTGGAACTTATTTCATAAATTACATAATTGGTATATCCTATATTATACTAACCATAACATTATAATTTTATTTTTCACTTAATTAATATTTATGTTATTTTTTATACCTAGATATATAGGACACTACTTTACTCACTGATTAGAATAGAAATGTTTCACATGAGGTGCTATCAGGGCATGAGGTTTAATAGGTCAGAGTGTGTAGGGTGAATCACTATAATCACATTATTCTTCCATCTATTATTATCTCATACCTATAGTGTTCTAGTTTGTATAGTTTCATTGTATCATATTTCACATTTGGTGATCATCATCTCTTTTCTTACCTCATTGAGAGATGGAGACCTAAGACTCACAATTTTCACTTACCTGAGGGAGATATGGAAATCACCCTATATAATGTGGAATTGAAGATAAATTTTTCTATATAGGATGTTTCAGTTATAATACCCACCCATAGACATCTTACTGATCTTTTAAATTTATTACTAGGTATGGACATTAAGAGAGATGATATGGATACAAATAGATGTTTTCTATCTATGAGATATCTTGACATGCACTTCACACATTTACCCAATGATGTTGATGAGAAGACTATCATGTGTTAAATATATGGATATATCATTAGGCTTGTTGGAGAAACAATGTGAACTAATCACTCAATCATACATGTCCACATAATTTAGTTATCTCTACCTGAGGACACTGATCATATAGTAATGAATATATATGATTGGAATAAACATATAGATCATTATGAATTGTATGCCAATAAAATCATAGTGATATCAGTGTATGTGTCATTTATTGAGATGTGTAAATAATTATTCAATTAATTGGAATTAGTGGACTATAAAGAGTGGTTTTTGAATGTAATGCCCCAACCCTAGTTATCCAGATTCGGTGCATTATTACATAACATTGGCATGATAACAAAGGATCAAATCCCAAAAGTCAGATCAGTTTAGTATCCTTGGAAGTACTAGATACAAACATAAGTTTTACATTACATTATGAATTTAAAAACAACAAAATTGTGTCTCCTTTTAACACATTAATATCCCAAAGACTATCCCTATAGGTCAGTCATAATATACTTTTTCCCATCCTGGGAAAAATAAAATATAGAAAGGGGTGAGCATAAGTGCTCAGTAAGGATAAAAATATAGCGGAATCTTTTATAAATAAGCATAAACATTTAAGGAAATGTATAAGACTAAAACACAAGAATTTTAAACATAAAATTCAGCACAATATGGCAAAGATAAATAAAATAATTCCATTTACTTATTCACATGGATATTCTACTAGTCGAATAATCACATGTAATATCAATAGCCAATTTTATAATGATGGAATGCATAATGTCGGACATCATAACCACATAGTCAAGGCCTCGTGCCAAGACAATAAATAAGATTTTGTCAAGGCCTTTTTCCAAGACACTAGTTTGTCTTATGAGACCTACCGATGCATCGAGGAGCTATAGAGGGCTCCACCCATCACTTACTAAGTCCAATGAATTCCTCATATGAAAAGGTTGAAACATAACATAAACATTCGTATTGAAAATAGCATACGAAATTTCAATACTTTAACCATAAACCATGAATGGTATAAAAATACCACATCTATAGTCAAACAAATAAAAAAACCTTAAATACAATATGGAAGATTTTATTATAATAAATCGACTTCAAAAAAGTTTAAAATCCATCAAAGGATGTTGACATAGATGAAATTAAAACTATTTGAGAGAAATATATATTTATATTTTGAAATAATTTAAAAGTCATATAATTATAAAATAAAACATTTATTTTGAAAATATTATTATAATATTGTAAGGTAAGATTAAAATATGTTATAATGGTAGAAAATAACTGCACTCGTCGTATAAGTTAAAAAACATTTTTTCCTTAATTTTGTTGAAAAGGTCGTAAAGGACCTTATTTGGAAAACGACAGAAAGATTGATTTATAAACATTATATAAAAAGTCAAACAAGGGTATAAATGACTTTAACCCATAGAATAGGAAATAGTAAAAATGTTTTGAAATACATATTTAAGAAATATGGATGTGGATGATAAAGAGGTCCCAGTAGATACTCATGTATAAACAACCTTGGATAATGAAGAGATTGTAGAATTAACCCTTACCTTTTACTTTTCCTTAATAGAGGGTATTTTAACCTCATGTATAATAGTTAAATCATTGTTATTAAATTATAAAATAACCACATACATAAATATGATATCATATATGATCTTATTATATTTCTTTGTTAATAATATTTCAATAGTATCATTTTTTCGGGTGTTAACTGATTCGTTTTACTTTATATTTTTTGTTACATAAGTCATGTTTGTTATGGATAGGATGTATTTTATTCATATACATAATTATATTAAGTTCTTAAACATTATTTTAAATCATAAAATGAAAATTATTCTTGAATGATTAAGATGGGGAATAAATCTCATCGCGTTCGTGGAGACGGTAATCCGTACATACACATGAGAGACAATATCATTCTATTGATGGTGAAATTTTATGTAATTGGATGTTATATAATATATAAATAATACTTAACATGTTATATTTATTATTTACATCATTTATACTCATTATTATACCCATCCAAATAATTAAGTGTTTTAATAACAAACTACACCACGACGTGGAGACGGTAATTCGGACGTACGCACCTATGGTGACTTGTCATTCATAGGATGGATAGAATAATGAATATGGTTATACTATATTTATAATAACATCACATTATTTATAAGTTAATTGGGTTATTATTTTGGTATGGAAACAACAACGAAATTGGAAGTGGAAGAAGAAAAGAACTTTGAAATATGTGGTGAAATTATTACCTTTTCTTCAGGTGTTTCCTTTCGAGTTAATCAAAAGGGATCCTTAGGTTGGATTTATGATCAAATTAAGGACTCTAGATAGAAGTAAGGGTAGTTGGGAGGATATTTTAGTAGGTTTTTTCCAAGCCAATTGGATTTGGAGGTGTGGTTTGGAGAGAAGGGGAAGTACCCTTTTATAAGAGAGGTGAGGGTCACTTTAGGAAAAGCTTAAAATATTATTTTATTATACCATCATATTTGGTTTATAATGGCTCCAAAATGATTTAATTAAAATATAAGGTGGGTATGGGTCAAAAAACTCTCCACAAATAGGTTTTAGATAGGTTTATCTCACCATATTAACCTTATCTTTTAGATTTAACTCTTAGTTAAATAGTTTAACTTTTACCATGTATTCTTGTATTATTATAATAAATGGTTAATAAAATTACTATAAAAATCCAAGAGAACCCCAAGTGGTTAATTATTGATATATATAACCTTATCTATGTCCTTTTTCTGAACCTTAGATTTTTAGAAATATTATATCAATTAATAATATAGTATTTGTTTTAAAAAAACTCATTTATGTCAATTTTGACACTATTCGGTATTTTGTTTTTGTGAAAGTCATAACAACTTTATGAATTCGAAAAAAAATATTTAATCAACCCTAACATGTCATATTAACCTATAAAATTATTTTAATTCATCAGAAGTCTCAATTTACATTTATTTGTATATTTATAATATCAATTATTTTAATCTTTCATTAATAAGGTAACTACTCCATCATCATTGTGACATGAATAAATTTAATTATTTAATGTCTAAATTTTATAAATAAAATAAAATAATTTAGGAAATATTTTTATATTTCTAATAAATATTTATAGTTGATTTTATCTTATTTTTAAATCTATATTAAAAATGGTTTAGTTATTAAATATTGAATTTAACACTTTTAACTCTTCTTTAAATAAAATAATAATAAATGTCCTAATCTAATCCAAGTAGACCAAAAGGATCATATATTATTACTAAGGTTTATTTTGGTCGAAATACACTTATCAAATAGAATTAGGACATGTTTTAGGGTAATGATAATATCATTTTTTACGTTTAATTAACCTATTTACTTTTAACTGTGGTAGACAAGTCAAAAGTTACTATTCACAAAAAATTATTTTTGTCTTATTGAACCAAAATTTACTTACTTATGTCAATTGTGCCTCTCAGATTTTTGAAATTCAATTCATATAAGTGGTTAAATTACATTTTATGAAAATTTGCAAATGCGCCTAGAAGGTGGGTAAAAGGCGGTAAAAAGTTCAATAAAATTTTATATGTCTAATATTATTATAAAATGACTCCAATGAATTAAATTGAAAATATATAGGTATTATGTATCTATTTTTCCCTAATATAAATTTAAATAAAATAAATAATTATTTAAATAAAATGTCGGTTTTAAAAAATAACGCAAGGTTTTTCACTATTCATCAAAAATTGAATGTTTTCATAAAAATACCAAAACTTCACCCTAAGCTAATTTTGATATTACGAATCCAAAAATAAAGTCCATTTTGAAAAATAAAATTTATAAATTTTCAAAAAGTGGGAATTACTATTCATAACGGCTGGTTTGATTGGTCGTGGTGTGTTAGAACTCAAATTTGCGTACAGCGCAAGCCATTGTATTATTCAATGAGAAGCATACCGTGGAAGCTTGGGGTGTTACATTCTTCCCTCCTTAAAATAATTTCATCCACAAAATTTCTATAATATTAGAGAATAAAAAATATTTGTGTGGTTCTTCACCATAAGTTCCTTGGGTTCCCGCATTGCCTCTTCCATCTTATGATTTCTTCATATAACTTTTACCACATGAGCCGTCTGGTATCTCAACACTTGTTCTCTGGTATCAAGAATCTTTATAGGCTCTTCACAATAAGATAGATTAGGTTCCAATTTAATTTCCTCATAGGTGAGTACATGCGTTGGGTCTCGCATGTATTTTCTCAATAGTGATACGTGGAACACATCATGAACTTTGGAGAGACTTGGCAGCATTTCCAAATGATAAGATATAACTCCAATTCATTCTAGAATTTCAAAAGGTCTAATTTACCTAGGACATAATTTTCCCTTCTTACCGAATCGTATAACACCCTTCCATGGAGATACCTTCAAAAAAACATGATCCCCTACTTGAAATTCCAAATCCTTCCTTAAGTTATCAGTATAGATCTTTTTCCTACTTTGAGTGGATTTAATGTGGGTTTGGATTATCTTAACCTTTCCCATTGTTTCCTCAAAAAGTTCTGGGCCTACGAGTTTTATTTCACCAACACCATCCCAACAAGTTGGTGTGCGACATATCTTTCCATATAACGCTTCATATGGTGCCATCTGAATACTTTAATGGAAGCTATTGATATAGGAAAATTCTACCATAGGTAAATACTGATCCCACATACCTTGAAAGTCAAGTGAGAAAGATCTCAACATGTCTTATAAGGTTTGAATAGTTCATTATGATTTTCCATCTGTTTGAGGGTGGTAGGTAGTGCTCAAATGATGTTCAGTATCCAGGGCCTTATAAAGACTTCCATAATATTGATGTGAAATGGGGATCACGATCAGAAACAATCTATAGGGGTACTCCATGAAGTCTTACAACTTCATTAATATATATTCTTGCTAGACATTAAAGTGGTAAATCTTCTCTTATAGAAATCAATTTTGCTGACTTGGTAAGACGATCAACAATGACACATATTGCATTATTCCTTTTAGGAGTCTTTTGTAGTCCCATGAAAAATTCCATCGTAATATCATACCATTTTCACTCAGGTATGGGAAGAAGTTGCATGACTCCTCTAAGATGTTGTCTTCCAACCTTCACCTTTTGACAAACCAAACATCTTAACACATAATCAGCAATCTCAATATTCATGTTGTCCCACCAAAAATGTTCCTTCAAATCTCTATACATCTTAGTGTTACAATGGTGTATAGAGAAATTGGAGCTATGAGCATCATCCAACAATTCCCTTTTTAGATCAAGTATATTAGAAACACAAAGTATCTTCCCAAATTTCAAAATTCCATCTTCATATATGAATTCAATCAATCTCCCATCATTCACAGCTTTAATTTTCTTTTGAAACTCCTCATCATCAGTCTGAGAACTTTTTATCATTTATAGTAAAGATGGTTTGGAAATGATTTGAAAAAGTATTGATGTTTCACCTTCCATGATTATTCTCATATTTATCTTTACTAGATCCATGAACATAGGATCCCTTTCAACTCTCATCTTGTTCAAAACTCTATGATCCTTTATGCTCAAAGCATCTTCCACCTTATTTTCCTTCCCCAGGTGGTAGTGTATAGTGCAATCATAATTTTTGAGTAGTTTAAGCCATCGTCTTTGCCTCATATTGAGTTCTTTTTATGAGAAAATATACTTCAAACTCTTTTTATCGGTATATATCTCACATTGTTTACCATAGAGATAGTGTCTCTATATCTTCAATGAAAATATTATAGTTGCTAACTAAATATCATGAGTATGATAGTTTTTTTCATGAATTTTTAGCTATCTTGATGCATAGACAATAACTCTATCATTCTGCATAAGGACACAACCAAGCCCTTTCTTTGAATCATTACAATAAATAACAAACCCATCATTCCCTGACAATAGAGTAAAGATAGTAATATTGACTAATCTTCTCTTCAACTCTTCAAAAAATTCTTCACACTCTTTTTTCCAAACAAATTTAACCCCTTTACATGTGATTTTGGTTAATGAGTTATCCAATCGGCCAAATTCTGGACGAAACACCAATAATAACCTTCTAAACCAATAAAACTACATACCTCAGATATACTCATCGGTGCTGGACATTCTTATATTTCTCTTGTCTTAGATGGATCAACATAGATTCCATCCTTAGAGACAATATGGCCAAGAAAAGAAATTTCATGAAGCCATAATTCACACTTGCTAAATTTCCCATATAATTCATTTCTTCTGAGGGTTTTCAGAATAGTGCGCAAGTGATTTTCATGATCTTTATAGCCTTTGGAGTAAACCAAGATATCATCAATAAATACCACTAACAAGTCATCAAGATATTCCATGAAAACTCTATTCATTAGATCCATGGGAAGAGAGGATGCATTAGTCAGTCCAAAAGTCATTATTGTAAACTCGTAATGCCCGTACTTGGTTCGAAATTTTGTTTTCAGAATGTCTTCCTTCTTCACATGTAACTGATGATATCTAGATCGAAGTTAAATCTTTGAAAAATGTTGATCTCCATGAATTTGATCTTATAAATCATCAATGTGAGGTAGGGGATACTTTTTCTTTATTTTTATAGCATTGATCTCCCTATAGTCAATGCACAACCTCATAGATACATCTTTCTTCTTAACAAAAAGAACAGAGGCTCCCCGTGGAGAAACAATAGGGTGAATAAATTCTTTATTACTCAAATCCTCTAGTTGTTTCTTTAGTTCCACTAATTCCATATCGGACATTATATAAGGGGTCTTCGATATGGGCCTTGAACCAGGAATTAAATCATTGGAAAGCTCAATTTCTCATTCTGGAGGATTTCCAGGTAAATCCTCTATAAACACATCAACATACTCTTGCACAATAGGTACATCGTCTATTTGAACATTCCTTTCCTCAACCATAGTTATTTCATTCTCTTCCACCCCAATAATTGAATTTATTTGAGCTATTGTGGGTGGATCTAGATAAGAATCAGGTAGTGACGTTTCTTCTATAAAGATAAGGTACTCTTTATCATCATCGAAAATTGTAACCTCCTTCTTCTAGTAATAAATTTTTGCATTATGGTCTGAAATCCAATCCATACCGATGATTATATCAAATTCAATCATGGTTATAACAATGAGATCAATAGATAAAGAACATTTATATGACCTAATAGGGACTGATTCGCAAAACTTTGTTGCAATGATACTTCCCTTAGGAGTTTTGAATGACAACTTCCTTGTTAAATCAAATTGGAAATATCTAATTTTTTTAGAAAACTAGGAAGATACGAAACAATGTGATGATTAATAATCAAACAAAGCATTGGCTAAATTTGAGGAAACTATTAAATTATCTACTACCACGTCATTGGGCGCTTCAACCTCAGCAGTAGTGATAACATAAGCTTGGCCCCACTCCCTTGGACTTTTCTGAGGTAAGTTTACCTGACGCTTAGGACATTCATTTGAATAATTCCCCATTTCTCTACAATTTTAGCATTCAAAATTGATAGCCTATTTCTTTCCCTTGTAATCACGAGCTTGGTGGCCTTTTTCACCACACTTGTAATAGACTCTCATTCCCTTAAAGCAAGTACCGGGGTGTTTCTTCCCACATTTAGTGTAGGATGTAAATTCAACTTTTCCCTTCTTCCCCTTATTTCCATTTCTAGATTGTTCAGCAGATCTCTTGTTCTCTTTCTTTTCTTTAAAGTCATAAGACTTATATAATTCATTTTATATCTTGATAGTGCATGAGAAAATATCTTCGTATGATGATAAGGATTGTGAGACTAATCCTCAATGATGAAATGGTTTTAACCTATCAAAGAATCAATCAATATTACTCCTTGTGTTACGTATATAATATGCTACATGTCTTGTTAACCTTGTAAAGTTAGCCTCATACTTTGCGACATTCTCATCCTCCTTTTGCCTCAGACTCAAAAAATTTCTTTCCATATCCTCTTTATGGTCACGAGGAAAGTATTTTTATAAGAAAAGATCTTTAAAATCCCTCCATTCCATATTTGATACTTCTTCATCTTCCTTTTTGTTTTGAATTAATGACCACCATTGATCTGCATCTCCTGTGAGGCGATAAACTGCCATGACAACTTTTTCCCTTTCACTACTCCCCAAATCATGAATTTTTTTCTCTAAGGAACTCACCCATTACTCAGCTACAAATGTATTTGTAGTCCCATTGAATGTTGGTGGTTTATACCTCATGAAGCAATCTAACATTGATCCTATGCATTATGGATCAGGGTGCTTCATACGGGTAAGTTTATTATTTATAACCTGAGTGAGTTGTCCCAGTATGGTGATAAGCTGATCAGAACTAGTTTTATCACCAGCTCCACTATAATTATCTTGATTAAGAGGTAAATCCCTAAATGGATTATTTTCATTGATACAGTTTACATTCCTTCCACTAGGATCCATTTCTAAACAATGAAATACACCGGATTAGTTTATGAATCACAATACATAATTCCAAACTTGTAAAACACTTAACATAAATCGAAAAATTTATGGATATAATTCATAATCATAAAAATGTTTTCTTTGAGAAATTTTATACTCATAAATAATTTATAATGGTTTCTAAAGAAAATTTAAATTATCCTAAGCATATCCCCCATGAGTGTCATAACCAAGAGTGCAGCAAGGCCCGTTGTCGTGTACCAGGATACCCCAAGTCAAGCCCAAAACTCCTTTTCGGAGTTTTCACTCCTAGGTACATCTATGTCAGAGCCGCCTCTACCTTCTCGTATCCAGAAAGAGATTTATTTCTTTGAAGAATCACAAAATCTATACATTACCAAAATTCTAGGAAGTTTTTTTATACTAATCCTCAAATTTTATCTTAGGGTAATGTTCTCTAATTAGAGTTTTTCTAAATCTAGATTCAAAGGTTTGTACTAAACTTCCTATAATACAAACTATAATTCCCCAACCCTAGTTACCTAGAGTTAGTGCATTATTACATAACATTGGAATGATCACAAAGGATCAAATCCTGAAATATCGATCAGTTTAGTAGCCTTGGAAGAACTAGATACAAACATAATTTTTACATTACATTATGAATTAAAAAACAACAACATTGTTTCTCCTTTTAACACATTCATCTCCCTTAGAATATCCCTTTAGGTTATTCATAATATACTTCTTCACATCCTGGGAAAAATAAAACATAGAAAGGGGTGATCTCAGGTGCTTAATAAAGATAACAATATAGCAGAAACTTTCATAAATAAGCATAAATATTTAAGGCAATGTATAAGACTAAAACACAAGATTTTTAAAATTAAACTTTAGCATAATATTTAAAATATAATTCAAATAATTCCATTTACTAATTCACATGGATATTCTACTAGTTGAATAATCACATGTAATATCAATAGCAAATTTCATAATGATAGAATGCATAATGTCGAACATCATAACCATATAGTTAAGGCCTCATGACAAGACTACAAATAATATTTTTTCAAGACCTTGTGATAAGACACTAGTTTGTCTCATGAGACCTACCAATTCATCAAGGAGATATAGTGGGCTCCAACTATCACTTACTAAGTCCAATGCATTCCTCGTATGAAAATGTTGAAAAATAACATAAACATTCGTATTAAAACTAGCATATGAAATGTCCATAATTTAACCATAAACCATGAATTGTATAAAAATATAACATCCATGGTAAAACATATCAAAAAACCTTCAATACAATATGGAATATTGTATCATAATAAATCAACTTCAAACAAGTGTAAAATCCATCAAAGGATGTTGACATAGATGAAATCAAAACTATTTAAGAGAAATATATCTTTGTATTTTGAAATCCTTTAAAAGTCACATAATTATAAAAGAAAAAAAAATTATTTTAAAAATATTCTTATAATATTTTAATTTAATATTCAAAGATTTTATAATGGTAGAAAATATCCGCACTCACCGTATAAGTTAAAAAAACATTCTTTCCTTAATTTTGTCGAAAAGGTCGTAAAGGACTTTGTTTGGAAAAATATGGAAATATTCCTTTATAAAAATTCTATAAAAATTTAAAAAAGGTTATAAATTACTTTAACCCATAGTTTATGAAATGTTATAAGTGTTTTGAAATACATTTTTAAGAAACATGGATGTGGATGATAAAGAGGTCCTAGTAGATACTCACGTATAAACAACCTCTAATAATGAAGAGATTGTAGAATTAAATCTTATCTTGTAATTTTCCTTGATAGAGGGTACATTAACCTCTTTTATAATAGTTAAATAATTTTTATTAAATTATACAAGAACCACATACATAAATATTATATCATATATGATCTTATAATATTTCCTTGTTAATAATATTTCAGTAGTATCATTGTTTTGGGTGTTAACTGATTTGTTTTCCTTTATATGTTTTGTCAAGTAAGTAATGTTTGTTATGGATATGATGTATTTTATTCATATATATAATTATATTAAGTTCTTAAAAATTATTTTTAATCATAAAATGAAAATTATTCTTGAATGATTACGATGGGGAATGAATCTCATCTCGTTTATGGAGACGGTAATCCGTACATACGCACGAGCAAAAATATCATTCTATTAATGGTGAAATCATATGTAATAGGATTTTATATCATATATAAAGAATAATTAACATTTTATATTTATTATTTACATCATTTATACTCATTATTATACCCATCCAAGTAAAGAAGTGTTTCGAAAACAAACTACACCACGACGTGGAGACAGTAAGCCGTACGTACGCACGTATGGTGACTTGTCATTCATAGGATGGATAGAATAATGAATATGGTTGTACCATATTTATAATAACATAATAGTATGTATAATTTACTGTATTTATTATTTTGTTGTGGAAACTACAACAAAAGAGGAAGTTGAAGAAGAAAATAACTTTGAAAGAGGTGGTGAAATTATTACCTCTTCTTCGGGTGTTTCCTTTTGAGTTGATCAAAAGGGATCTTTAGGTTGTGTTTATAATAAAATTAATTCCTCTAGGTATAAGTGAGGGTAGTTGGTAGGATATTTGAGTAGGTTTTGTCTAATTAAAAAGGCTTTGGATGTGTGATTTTGAGAGAAGGGGAAGTACCCTCTTATAAGAGAGGTGAGGGTCACTTTAGGGAAATATTAAAATATTATTTTATTATACAATAATATTCGGTTTATAATGGCTAAAAAATGATTTATTTCAAGGATAATGTGGGTATGGGTCGAAAAACTCTCAACCAATAGGTTTTATACAGGTTTAGGTTACCATATTGACCTTATCTTTTAGATTTAACTCTTAGTTAAATAGTTTAACTTTTACCATGTATTCTTGTATTATTATAATAAATGGTTAATAAACTTACTATAAAAATCCAAGATAACCCCAAGTGGTTAATTATTTATATATATAACCTTATATAAGTCCTTTGGACAAACCTTATATTTTTAGGAATATTATATCAATTAATTATAAAGTATTTGTTTTAAAAACTCATTTATGTCAATTTTTACACTATTTGGTATTTTGTCTTTGTGAAAGTCATAACAACTTTATCACTTCAAAAAAATTATTTAATCAACCCTAACATTTCATATTAACCTAAAAAATTAATTTAATTCATCATAAGTCTCAATTTACATTTATTTTTATATTTATAATATCAATTATTTTAATCTTTCATTAATAATGTAATTACTGCATCATCATTGTGATAGGAATAAATTTAATTATTTAATGTCTAGAGATTATAAATAAAATAAAATTATGTAGGAAATTTTTTTATATTTCTATTAAATATTTATAGTTGATTTTATCTTATGTATAACCCTATATTAAAAATGGTTTAGTTATTAAACTTTGAATTTAACACTTTCAACTCTTCTTTAAATAAAATAATAATAAATTTCCTAATATAATCTAAGTGAACCAAAAGGATCATATTTTATTCATAGGTTTATTTTGGTCGAAATACACTTATCCAATAGAATTATTACATGTGTTAGGGTAATTATAATATCATTTCTTACCATTAATTACCCTATTTAATTTTAACCGTGGTAAATAAAAGTCAAAAGTTACTATTCGCCTAAAATTATTTTCATCTTATTGAACCAAATTTTACTTACTGATGTAAATTTTGCCTCTTGGATTTTTTAAATTCAATTCACAAAAGCGGTAAAATTACGTTTTATGCAAATTTGCAAATGCACCTAGAAGGTGGATAAAAGACGGTAAAAAGTTCAATAAAATTTTATATATCTAATATTATTATAAAATGAATCCAATGAATTACATTGAACATATATATGTATTATGTATCTGTTTTTATCTAATATAATTTTAAATAAATAACTAATTATTTAAATAAAAAGTCATTTTTAAACAATAACACAGTGTTTTCACTATTCGTCAAAAATTGAATGTTTTTAGAAAAATACCAAAAATTTACCCTAAGCTAATTTTGATATTAAGAATCCAAAAATGAAGTATATTTTGAAAAATAAAATTTATCAAATTTCAAAAAGTGGGTATTACTATTCATAATGGTTATTTTGATTGGTCTTGGTGTGTTAGAACTCAAAGTTGCATATAGCGCAAGCAATTGTATTATTCAAAGAGAAGTGTACCATGGAAGCTTGGGGTATTACATAGAAGACCTTAATTACATTAGAGTTATGACAATGGATGGTTTTTTCCTTCAATATTCCAAAAGAAATTTTTCAGAAGGAGGATGTTCAGAAGAGTCTTCTTCTGATTTTATCAGTTCTGGGTGGTGTCTTTTTATAATTTTTTCAACATGTACTTATATAAGATGGATATTTTTTGTTTTATTATGATATTTTTACTGGTTTATTATAGGTTTTAGTCACACTAAAACTTATTATATGAGATCTGAAGTATGAATAATAAAATGTATGGACTCCTTCAATTTTTAGAGGTCGGTGCAATTGGATGAGTAGTTATTATACGTTGTATACCAATCAGACCAGATAAAATTATTTTACCTATATGTTTCTTGAATTTTAGTGGGAGTATTTATTTTTCTTAAATATGGAATCATAATAAGGAAAGGTACAGTTTAATAAGTTCAATGGAAAATATTTTAGTTTATAGAAAATGAAAATAGAAAACTATCTCATTCATATAGAACTGGTTTCTCCATTTAAAGGTGTCAAACTAGAAGCAATATTTAAAGTTAAATGGGAAAATCTGGATTAAAAGTCACTTTTTTATTCAAATTTTGGTATTCTAGAATTTATCTTTGAATATTCAAGAGATGAAGACCAGAGTATAGTTTATGGTATTCCAAGAATATATAAACAAAAAACCTATAGCAATGAATAAAGTGTATTTGATGTATATTTTATTCAGCATGAGGATATCTTGAGAAATGTCTTCACTAGATTTGTTAAGTGAATTCAACTTAATCTAGATCTATCTAGAATATATAAAGGTTACTTTTGTATATGATGTTTGGGTGATTTTTATCATCTCTATTTAATTCATGGGAGGTCATGGTTATAGCTGTAAGTAGTTTAAGTGTAAAGAATGACTTGGTGTTCACAAATGTTTGGAACTCGATTATCAATGAGGATATCTAATGGAAACAGAGTGCAACATCTTTTGGTGATGTATTAAATACATTAGGAAGGGTATAATCACCTCATTATAAGAATAAGAAGCATTCAAATAGTAAATTAAGGGAAAATATAATAGGGGAGTCTTTTGAAAGTGGTCATGTATGTTGTCTTGCAAAAAGAGAGGTTATCTAAAGAAATATTGTTATGAAAAGAAGAAAACATCTAGAAGTACCTCTTCTAGAGAGATAATTATGGTAGCATAAAGTAGTTTAAATTTAATTTTAAATGTTTCTAAACTAATGGAATCATGGATCATATATATATGATCTTCATTTTATTCCATATAATAAAATATTTCATATCAAATTATGTGTTCATAAAATTTTGTAGAATTAATCATGTTGATGATGGATATCTTGATATTGTGGAAAATGTGGATGTGAAATTTCAGCTAAAGAATGGGAGTTTTATTATATCGAAGTATTTTTATCATGTACTAGGTCTCCAAAAGAACCTGGTCTTAATGGGTTAGCTGGATGAAGCAGATTTTGGATTGATATTTGAGGAAGAAGTATGGAAGATTACTCAACATTATCTTTTCATAAACAAAGGTGTAAAGGATGGGTCATTGTACCTGAACAAAAGGGTATGAGAAACTACACTTTTGTGGAAAAAACAACTTATGTAAGTTCAGATATTTAGTATAATTGGTCTGGGTGCCTCAGTGAAAACAATATAAACATTTTTGTAGACAGAGGAATATTGAATCCAAATAATCCAAGATTTAGAAGTTATCAAAGTTGTATACTTGGAAAGTAACAGATGGTGTCTTTTAATCTTTATGGAAGAAAAAAATGTTTTAATATAAAATTGGTTCATATATATGTTCGAGGACCTAAACCAGTTCATTTTTATGGAAGATATAGGTACTATTTAACTTTATTGATTAATCCACAATAAAATTATATGTTTAATTTATGAAACATAAGAGTGAATTAAGTGGAATAAATATTAAATTGAAAGCTATGGTATAAAGAGAAACTATAATCAAGATAAAATTTATGATATTAAACAATGGTGGTGATTTTATTGAAATAATTTTTCAAAATTTCTATAAGAAGATAAGAATATGGAATGAAAATATTGTTCCTATAACACCTGAATAAAATGGTGTTTTTGAGAGTCTAAATAGGAAATTTATGGAAATAAAAATAATTATGTTGATACATTCTGGAATTCCTCTTATTTTTTAGACATAATTTCTATGAATAGTAGATTACTTAACCAATAGAAGTCCTTTGGAACTAGTTGTACTTATATTACTGAAATAACTTTGGTCTAGAAATTTTTTGGAAGTTTCTCACCTCTGTGTTTTTGTAATCTTAGCCTATATTAATGTGGATGAAAATTAAATATATAACATTAAATATAAATATAGATCATTTTTATTAATAGTATATTAAGATTAATACTTTAGTTTTCATCTTTTTGGTGATTAAAAGAATAAAGTTTTCAGAATTCGTAATGTTCTTTCCAATGAGAATATCTTGAAGAATGATCAGAACTTCAAGGATGATGAAGTTGAAGATAAAAATTCGAATTCAATTCAAGTTGATTAGAATGTAATATGTAGAGGATCACATGTTCTGGAGATTTCATATGTCTCTAAATCTATTATAAGATCTCATATTCTAGAATTAAGTTCATAAGGTAGTGCAGAAGGTTAATAATTTCATCCTGTAAAAGATATATCAGAAATCTAGGGAACTAGGGAAACTTGGTAAATATTTACAGAAGGATGAGATATTGAATTTATAGTTCTGAAAAAATTTGTATCATAGGTTAATTTACAAATATCTTAAATGATAAAATGTCCAGTGTAAAGGTATGGGTCTGGTCTAATTTTCTTACTTTTAATGAAAGTAGGAGAACTAGATAATCAAAAATAAGTGGCTACTCTTAGTGATTCTAGAAAGTAAGATTTATCAATATAGGAGTATTTTGATTAGCTGTGAATGAATAAAACATGGGAGCTAATGAAATTATTAATAGTAAAGAAATAAATTGAAAACAAGTGGGTATTCTGATTGAAAGAAGCGACAGATAGAAGGAGGAGATATAAATAAAGGATAGTTGTGAAAGGGATTTGGAATAAGGAAGGTATTGACTTATCTAAGATAATTTAAATGATAGTAAAACATACTACCATTAAAATTGTTTTAATTTTTGTTTATTCTAGAAATTTATACCTTGAAAAAATGGGTATGAATATGGATCTTCTTCATTTGGAGTTGGAGAATAAATTTATATAAAGAAACCTATTGGATTCTTGGACAATCAGAATCAGGGTTTGGTGTGTAAGCTAAGAAAAAGTATTTATGGATCAAGATAATCACAAAGAGGTTGGAATGGTAATATTTATTCTTACGTGGATGAGAAAGGTTTCACTCAATGTAATTATGAAAATTTTTGTTTCTAGAAGGAGTACAGTGAGAATGAATTTATAATCTTACGTTTATACATTGATGATAAGTTGTTGGAAGTACCTCAAATTTAAATGATTTGGAAATTGAATGATTATTTTTCCATAAATTTTAAAATAAAATATCTTAGTGTAACTAAGAATATCTTGGACATGATGATTAAACATGATAAGAAAACTAGAGGTTTATTTTTATCATATTGGGTATCATCTGGAAGATAATTGAGAGATTCAGAATTCATGGGTGTAAGATAGTTTCAACTCCTCTCACTGATCATTTTAAACCTTCAAATAAGCTATCACCATGAACGGAAGAAGAAAATAATTATATGGTTGAAGTTCTGTATGACTCTAAAATCAAAATTTTGATGTATGTTATGGTGTGTACATGCTCAGACATTACTCATGTAGTGGATTTGGTCATCCAGTTTAGGGAAAATATAGCGAAAGTTCATTAGGATGTTGTAAAGTGGATTATTCAGTATCTCAAAGTAATTAAGGGAAAACTATTTATTTTTTATATGATGATATTTTACTTAGGTTATTTATTTAGGAATTTGGGATGGTTCATATTCTCAGAAAAAAAAAGAACAATTGAAAATGTTTACATTTTCGAAGAAACAAGGGTAATTTGGATGTCCATGTTACAACTGAGGATTTCACTTTTTACCAAGGAATTGAAAGTATATGGTTGTTATGGAAAAAATTAAGGAGATATTATGGTTAAAGAGTTGAGTTTAATAACTTATATGCATCTAGGGGAATTTTTTGTTGTTTTGTGATAGTCATAGTGTAATTCATTTGGACAAGAATCTAGTTTTTCATTCGAGAATTAAACACATTGATCTAAAGTAACATTACATCAGAAAGATGATATAAGATGGTGAGTTGGATCTATGTAAACTTTATGGGAAATAAAATAAATTATATATTTTTACCAATAATTTTCATGTGAAAAAATTGATTCAACATAAATCCTCAATTGGGCGTTGGTGAACAAAAGGAGGTGGATAAGCATTGTTTGCAATGGGATCGGAAGGATTCTTTGCAGAAGTTGAAGGCAGTGTCATTGAATTTTCTCTGAATTGAACTTCAAGTGGGTAATTTTTTGGATGTGTAAAGTACTATTTAGTTGATTGAAATGAATTTATTTTAATTATTGGTTCTATATGACATTTGGTTCATTGAAGTTGTGGTAGTGGTTGGTTTTTTCCTTTAGTGTTCCAGAAGAAGTTTTCCTTCTAAAAGAAGGAGGTTCAAAAGAGGTTTCTTATAATGTGTTAAATTCAGGTGGTGTTTTCCTATAATTTTTTCATCTTTTAATTCTAAAGGATGGATCTTTCTAGTTTTTTTAAATATTTATTGGTTTACAAAATGTTGTGGTAATATTGAAGATTTTTATAGGAGATCGATAGTGGGAACAGTGAAACGGATGGACTACCACACTTTTTGTTTGTGCAACTAGATTTTATGATGTTACTCTTTATATATATATAGTAGGAAACCTATGATATTGTGAGTTTTGTGCTGAAAATATTTTTTTAATTACCTGTTTTGGTAATTTAGAGTGACTACTTAAGTCACTAAGTGGTAAATTTTTTATTTCAGAAGAAACAAAATGCTACAATGTTTCTCCCATATATGTAGGAATTTTAATCTAAGCCACATAAAACCAATGTTTTATTTTATTTTTTTCATTTAATTTATTTAAATGTATGTTTTTTTATCTATTGAATTAAACAAGTTTTAATTTTTTTTAACATATTTTGGTGATTTGAGTGAACTTTGTTTCTAGAAAGTTTCGGAACATTAAGTTAGGAGAGTTCCATTCAAAATATATTTTATGTAAGTTATTCCAAAACAAATACTTCTGACTATTTATCAAAAGGGTGGCATAGTAATTCTCAACATCATCCTCCTTTAAAGGTGTTCATGACAGTTCATCTCTCCCCTGAAACTTATTGTTGTTGGTCTAGATCTTCCCATGGATGTGATTTATAAGGATTTATGTAAATGCTAATATAATAACTCATATTTACTATCTTTTATTGTAAATACCCAAAGCTTGACATACATGTACATTACATTACTTTTTCAGAATACTTAATACATAACAAATTCAGACACCCAAGGACCTTAATAGTTTAGTGTCTTTGGAAACTCATAACATAATCTTGTAATCATGGTGAAAGATCTTCAACATATCCCATAAAGATATTCCCCTTTTGTTTTCTTACCTAAAACCTTTCTTTATATCCTGGGGAAAAGAAAACATATAAAGGGTGAGCTCAAATGCTCTGTTATGGTATGCATGGAGAATATAAAACAAACCATATACATTTGAACTTAAAAAAACATGAACATAAAGTTTAAACATCAAAATCTTGAGTTGTGAAATAAATCTTGGCAGTGCGTAAGGCATAGATCATAAAGGAACATCAATCATGATAAAATATCATGGTAATAAAACATGTAATTGTGGAAAACCATTAATCACATGATATTATTTCCATAGTAGCCAAGACATTTTTGTCAAGACCATCATAGTGGACAAAGTCCATTACTGAACCAGGTTTACTTGTCATTCCAGCCCTGTATTATTGAACCAGATTTACTTGTCATTCAAGCCATGTCTATCTAATGAGATATAAATCTTTACCCAATTAATTGGAGGTAGATATAGGTCTCACACATCTCATAATGAAATCATTCTTACGTGTGCCACAAAATAAACATAAATCTTTCATCATAACCCAAAGAATAAAATTGGTTTCATAAACATCATCACATCCTAACATAATCCATATAAAAAATGGATATTATTTCATAATAATAAAAGTAAAACCATGTAAATAATATAGGAATTATATTTTAAACATAAAGATACTAAATAATGTCATCTTATATGGAAAATAGTTTTGATAAAACACTTGAAATTAATTCTTGAGGAAAATATCCTTTCTTCTTCAACATCATTTTCTTTTCTCAAAATGCCATGTAATTTTAAAAGAAAAGGATTTTGTTGAAAATAATCATGAAATATTGTATAGGAAGCTTTATGTAAATAAGGTGTTATGAAACCATAAAAATCTGGTCATTCCATATAAGTTAAAAAACATTCTTCTTGTACTTTTGCCGGAAAAGTAAAAATGTACCTCGTGTGGTAAACAAAAGAAATATTCCTTCCATAATACATAGTAAAATTCAAAATAGGGTAAACATGAATTTAAACATACATGGAATAATAGTAAATAATTTATGAAAACATTTTTATAAAACGCGGACATGGATGATAAATATAACCCCTGTAAATACTTACAATACAATCTCAAATAAGAACGAGATTGGAATAATTATCCATTACCTTAGGTCCAATTTCTTCCGTACATGTCTGAAACTCCTGTATAGTGGGTTTAAACATATTATTAACTTATAATATAACCATAATAATATTTATTATATCATATATGATTCACTTATGACTTTATATTACCCGTTCTTTTGTCAATTCCATGTTAAAGCAGTGTTTTGGGTAAAATCGTTTCATTTATCGTATGTGTTTAGACTTGTTGTTATTTGATGTTATTAATTATATCCTGATTTATTTAATTACAGAATTTAAAACAAGATTTATATATATTATATATTCATCATATAAATATATATTATATATCGATAAATGGAATTAAATACACCATTCATGGAGACGGTAGGTCGTACATACGCATGAACGCTGTTTTCGTTTCCTTATTGAATTGAATGGAAGTAAATCTCATATATATATATATATATACATAAGTCTAGTAGAATTATTATGTCATATATTTCATGATTACTTATTATATATACTTTATAATCATTCTTGAATGGTTACCATGGAGAATGAATCGCATCGCATTGTGGAGACGGTAATCTGTACGTTCGCACGAGCGATGATATTGTTCCCATAATTATTGAATGGAATTGTAGTGGATGATATAATATATCATAATTATAATCATGTTATAATAATAATATATAGTTATTATTTCCACCATTATACCCATCCAAGTAAGGTGGTGGTGGAAAAACAGATTACACCACAGCGTGGAGACGGTATTCCATACATACGCACACGCGGTGATTTCATTTTCCGTAGGATGGATACAAGATGAAATAGGGTTATTTCATATTTATAATAACATATTCGTATATTATTTATACTGATGTTATTACTTTATAATGAAACAACTAAAGAAGAGGATGTAGAAGAAGAAATAAATTTGAAAGAATCGGTAAAGGATATTACCTCTTCTTCGAAGAACCTCTTCTAAACCTCCTCTTAGGGCACTAAAGATGGTCTTTGAAGAAAACCAAGACCTCTAGTATGTTGGTAGGGAAGTTGAGAAGCAATATAGACAGGTTTTTTTAGAGCTCTAAGGCTCAAAATGTTTGTGGATAGAAGAGGGAGGAGGTTCCCTTTTATAAGAGAGGAGAGGGGCACTTTTGGAAACCTTTAAAAAATTAATTTATAATATACCCAAACCCCACTTAAAAACTTCCAAAATGACTAAAATTAAAATATGAGATTAAATAGGTTTATAATATCATCATCTAATAAAATTTAGACATGTTTGGAATTTATTTTGAACCTTATAGACTTGATTATCCTTATTTAATCTATTTAATTTTATTTGTGGTAATAATATTCTAAATTTTAAATTGTTATAAATAATTACTTATGTGATGTGAATTATCCATAATTGGACACTTTATAACATTTTAGACCATATAAATTTAAATTTATAATTTTATAATATTTTTGTGATTTTTAAACAATTTAATAATATGTTATTTTTATAAAATAACAATTGTGTCAATTTTGTCACTAGTCATTTATTTTAATTTAAATAAAATCCAAACAGAGGATATATTCGAACCAAAATATTTAATAGATTCATAAAATTTCATATTTATCTAGAAAATTAGTTGATCATATTAAATAGTTCATATAATATTTATTTTAATATTTTTAAAACCATTTATTTGATGTTTCAATCAATAAAATAATGTATACATCACTATTGTGTCATCATTAATAATAAATATTTAATCCCTAAAAATTCTAAATAAATTTACATAATGTAGATAATTTTATTATATTTCTGGATACTATTTATTTTCTATGTTTTATGAATTTTATCACTAAATTAAAATTATTACACTTATAAGGTATAAGATAGTGACATGTTGTCACTTTCTTTGGTTTTAATAATAATTACATCATTTTCATGGTCAAAAGTCCATGAAATAAATATATTCTGACCCTTAGGTGATATGGGTCTACTTTTATTCATCAAATAGAATTTTTGCAGGTGTTAGGGTAATTTTATAATATTATTTTTACCCTTAATTTCCAGATTTACCTTTAACTATGGTAAATAAAATTTACCGTAGTTACTATTCATAATGCATAAAAATAAAAAGTAGCCTATTAACATAATTTTGACCTACTGATTCAAAATATGGAATCCATTTTTTAAAATTCAAAACACGTAAGATGAAGTATTTAATTTAAAATTAATCCCACTGTTGAGAAAAAGGGGTTTTAAAAGTTAAAACATTGCAAAAGATTGAAATGTTTCGAGGAAGGTCGCTTTTGTGTGCAACACAAGCCAAGAATAGTATTTGCTTATACTACAAGATAATACGGTATTGCATAAAATGCAAGCTAATCTTGGTGTAGCGTACAACACAAGATATCAACGAAATTAAAAATAATATTTCTCATAAAATATCGAGGTGTTACATTCTACCCCCCTTAAAATGAATTTCTCCCTCGAAATTCGGCAGGGTTATAAATCCTTTACTACTTGAAAGTTTCTTTCACAAAAACCCACATCATAAAAAGGAATACTAAAACTTAATTTTAAAAAGTAAATTAATAAATGTAATGGTTATCCAAATTAACTCATCACTGGGTTTCCACATAGGGTAATATAGGTGAAAACATGGATATAGATGAGAAATCTAACCATCAAGTTCGGATGGAGAGTGGTAGAGATAATGGTTATGGAAAATCCAACAATCACAAAGCCATAAATTTGTGATGATCTAAGGTACCATCTGATTCATCGGATATGAGGGTACCAGGACAACATTTTTGGTTTTCAAGATCATTTCCCTAAAGTTAAAGAATTTTTTCATAAGGATAAATACATACTTGATTTCAGTGTAATATCATCATTGGTCATTCCATGAACAATTTCCACTTCATCTCTTATTTAAATAAATGAAGATTAATTTGTCATTCTTGAAGTGTTAGCAGATCATGTGATGGAATGATGGATCATTCCATCTGTCTCAAACAAAAGGTTAGCAAAAGTTATTAAATATACATAAGTCCATATATGGTGAGATTAACCGTATATGATTTGAAAAATGGACTTATACTTCAACTATCATACCGATTAATAAAATAAAATTAATTTCTACAAACAAGAGACTTCTTGTAGGCCAGTGGTAGGCGATAAGGGCCTATCGTACTTCGATTATGGGTTTGATTCCCGCATCCTTGTCCGATGCGACGGGTTTTCGCCCATCCTATGGATTGTCCTTTTTCTAAAACTATACTATCATAATACTATCTGATTTCCAACATAGGCTTATCCAAAATACTTCTATCTAATCTCATAGTATAAAGAAAAATATTACTAGAGAGGTTATATACAAATCATGTGATTACCATCATTTATCCCTCATATATCATAAGATATATCTTTTTGGTCATATTCCAAACATGTGAATACCTTAATCATGTATTTTCTTGAAATATGAATTACCATATAATCTTAGTGAAAAAATGAATTCTGTCAAAAGTTAATTATTTCCACATACTAAAATCCCAAAATTTCTATATACTCAAACCATGATGTAACTTTTTCCTTATATCAGTCATGAGCTCATTAATACTATCAAACATATTATTTTCTCCATATCCCTTCATTATGTACATATCATCTTATTTCCAAAAATATTTCAATCACTTTTCATGGTTACTGGTACCATACAATTATTGAAAACCAATACATAGATATTCTAATATTCTATAATACTATAAATGAGATTCCACAACACTATTTTGGAATCCTGTTACATATACACTTAATCATTCCACCACTTCGTTTTCATATTCAAAATCACCAATAGTGATCGCATGTGACCTCCCTTTTTCCTTTTCCTTAAGAGGTTGTTTATGTCAATCATCATTAACCCTTGTATTAGGACATTGGTTAGCATAATGCACCATTTCCTTGCACTTGTTGCATTGAAGTGTTGGTGGTGCGTTCTTTGTATTCTTTTCTCTATTCACATCATTATCTACCTTTTCCACATTACTTTGACACTCAGCTTATCAATGGCTTTCTTTTCCACACTTCAAACATTTTCTAGTCCCTTTAAGACAATCTCCACCATGCTTCTTTCCATACTTTGAGCATAACGAAACATTTGTCTTCTTTTCACCTTTGTTTTTAGATTTTTCCTTGAACTCCATCTTTCGTTTCTTGTCAAAACCATGAGATAGATATATAACACCAACTTCCATTTATACCTTGATAGCACAACGCACAATTTCTTCATAGCTATTTAAGTCTCTTATAGTTAATTCCCTTCGAAGACTTGGTTTTAAGCCACTGAAGAATCGATCAACTTTACTTTCAGGTTGGATGATAAATCCAGATGCATACCTTTCAAGCCTTGTAAAAATCACCTTGTATATACCAACAGATTCATCATCCTTTTTCTTAAGCTCAAGGAACTCCTTTTCCATCTTTTTTCGAAGAATAAGACGGAATTTATTATTGAAAAACAAGTTCTTGAACTCATCCCATTCCATGGATTCAATTTCATCTTGGGGCCATGTATTCTTAATTAGAGTTCACCATTGGTTTGCTTCACCTTCTAAATGGTAAACATCCAAAATGACTTTTTTAGGTTTTAAACAACGAAGTATGGAAAATATATTTTCAATGGTACTGATCCATTTTTCAGCAACAAGAGGATCATAAGACCCACTGAAAGAAGGTGGACGTTGCCTCATGAAGGACTCAATAGAATATTGTTCCATTCTCTGCTCATTTGGAAGTCCAGGATGATTCATAGCTTGTGTAAGTATAGAAATAATATTTTTAACTCCATTTCACATAACATTTTTTTGTTCAGAAGGACAATCATTTCATTTCCCAGTGCATTGATCATTAACACAGTTCCTTCGGGTTCCATCCATTATCTAAAACCCAAAAAGAATAGTATGAGAGGCAAAAATCATACTAGGAAAACAACATAATCAAGGGGGGTTACGTTCAATCTCTAACATCTTAGGTTTAATACTAGGTTATTCATGATCATTATCATAATTCTAGGAGTGTAACCTATACTTATACTTAACCTTAGGGACATCCCTAGACATACCTTAGAAATATCTCTAGGGATCTCACTAAAGATTTTTCATCCTAGTTTCTAAAGTTTAACTAAAACTTTTCCTCTAATACCAACTATAGAGACCCAAAGCTTAACATACATGGAAAATACATTACTTTTGCGGAACACTTAATACATAACAAAAATAGACACCCAAGGACCGTAATATTTTAGTGTTTTTGGAAACTTGAAACATAATCTTCTAATCATGGTGAAAGATCGTCAACATCTCCCATAAAGATATTTCCCTTTTGTTTTCTTACCTAAAACCTTTTTTTATATCCTGGGGAAATGAAAACATATAAAGGGTGAGCTCAAATTCTCAGTAAGGGTATGCATGGAGAAAATAAAACAAACAATAGGCATTTGAACTTAAAAAAACATGAACATAAAGTTTAAACATCAAATTCTTGAGTTGTGAAATAAATCTTGGCAGTACGTAAGGAATAGATCATAAAGAAACATCAATCATGATAAAATAGAATGTTAATAAAATATGTAATTGTTGAAAACCATTAATCACATGATATTATTTCCATAGTATCCAAGGCATTGCTTCCAAGACCATCATAGTGGACAAAGTCCATTACTGAAGCGGATTTACTTGTCATTCCAGCCCTGTATTACTGAACCGAATTTACTTGGCATTCCATCCATGTATATATCATAAGATATAAATCTTTAAGCAATGCATTTGAGGGAGATATAGGTCCCACCCATCTCATAATGAAATCATTCTTACGTGTGCCACAAAATTAACATAAATCATTCATCATAACCCAAAGGATAAAATGGGTTTCATAAACATCATCCCATAATAACATAATCAATATAAAACAAATGGATATCATTTCATCATAATAAAAATCAAACCATGTAAATAATATAGGCATTATACGTGAAACATAAACATGCTAAATAATTTCATCTTAGATGGAAAATAGTTTTGATAAAACACTTGAAATGAATTCTTGAGGAAAATATCCTTTCTTCTTCAAAATCATTTTCTTTTCTCAAAATGCCATGAAATTTTAAAAGAAAAGAATTTTGTTGAAAATAATCATGAAATATTGTACAGGAAGCTTCATGAAAATAAGGCTTTATAAAACCGTAAAAATCTATTTATTCCGTATAAGTTAAAAAAATATTCTTCTTGTACTTTTGCCAGAAAAGTCAAAAAGTACCTCATATGGTAAACAAAATAAATATTCCATCCATACTACATAGTAAAAGTAAAAAAGGGTTAAACATGACTTTAAACATACATGGATGAATATTAAACACTTTATGAAAACATTTTTATAAAACATGGACATGGATGATAAATATAACCCCAGTAAATACTTACGAATAAACAATCTCATATAAGAATGAGATTGAAATAATTATCTCTTACCTTAGGTACAATTTCTTCCTTACCTGTATGAAACTCTTTTATATTGGGTTTAAACATATTATTAACTTGTAAAAAACCATAATAATATTTATGATATCATATACGATTCACTTATGACTTTATATTACCAATTCTTTTGTCAATTCCATGTTAAAGCAGCATTTTGGGTAAAATTGTTTCATTTATCGTACATGTTTGGACTTGTTGTTCTTGATATTATAAGTTATATACTGATTTATTTAATTATAGAATGTAAAACATGATTTATATATAATATATATTCATCATATAAATATATATGATAGATTGATAAATGGAATGAAATACACCGTTCATGGAGACGGTAGGTCGTACGTACGCATGAACGTTGTTTTTGTTTCCTTATTGAATTGAATGGAAGTAAATGACATATATATATATATATATTAAGTAGAATTATTATTTCATATATTTCATGATTACTTATTATATATACTTTATAATCATTCTTTAATTGTTAACATGGAGAATGAATCTCATCGCATCGTGGAGACGGTGATCCGTACGTACGTACAAGCGATGATATCGTTCCCATAATTGTTGAATGGAATTGGAGTGGATGATATAATATCTCAAAATTATAATCATGTTATAATAAACATATATAGTTATTATTTCCACCATTATACTCATCCAAGTAAGGTGGTGGTGGAAAAACAGATTACACCACAACATGGAGACGGTATTCCGTACGTACGCACGCGCGGTAATTTCATTTTCCGTAGGATGGATAGAAGGTGAAATAGGGTTGTTTGATATATTTAATAACATATCAGTATATTATTTATAATGATATTATTACTTTATAATGAAACAACTAAAGAAGAGTAAGTAGAAGAAGAAATAAATTTTAAAGAATCGGTAAAGGATATTACCTCTTCTTCGACGCGCCTCTTCTAAACATCCTCTTAGGTCACTAAAGATGGTCTTTGAAGAAAAATATGACCTATAATATGTTTCTAGGTAAGTGTAGAAGAGAAATGGACAGGTTTTTTCCGATCTATAAGGCTCAAAATGTTTGTGAAGAGGAGAGGGAGGTGGTGCCCTTTTATAAGAGAGGAGAGGGGCACTTTTGGAAACCTCTAAAATATTAATTTATAATAAACCCAAACCCCACTTAAAAACTTCTAAAATGACTCAAATTTAAATATGAGATGATATAGTGTTGTAATATCATCATCCAATAAAATTTAGAAATGTTGGGAATTTATTTTAAACCTTATCAACTTGATTTATCCTTATTTAATCTATTTAATTTTATTTGTGGTAATAATATTCTAAATTTTTAATTGTTATAAATAATTACTTATGTGTTGTGAATTATCCATAATTGGATACTTTATGACATTTTAGACCATATAAATTTTCATTTATAATTTTTAAATATTTTTGTGATTTTTAAACAATTTAATAATATGTTATTTTATTAAATACAATAGTGTCAATTTTGTCACTAGTCATTTATTTGAATTTAAATAAAATCCACACAGAGGATATATTCAAAACAAAATATTTAATAGATTCATAACATGTCATATTTATCTATAAAATTCATGGAGAACATTAAATAGTTCATATAATTTAAATTTAAATATTTTTAAAAAAAATTACTTGATATTTCAATCAATAAAATAATTTATACATCACTATTGGGTCATCATTAATGATAATTATTTAATCCCTAAAAATTCTAAATAAATTCTCATAATTTATATAATTTTATTATCTTTCTGGAGACTATTTATGTTTTAAGTTTTATGAAGTTTATCACTAAATTAAAATTATTACACTTATAAGGTATAAGAGAGTGACATGTTGTCACTTTCTTTGGTTATAATAATAATTACATCATTTTTATGGTCAAAAGTCTGTGAAATGAATCTATTCCGACACTTAGGTGATATGGGTCAACTTTTATTCATCCAATATAATTTTTTCAGGTCTTAGGGTAATTTTATAATATTATTTTTACCCTTAATTGCCTGATTTACCTATAACTGTGGTAAATAAAATTTACTGTAGTTACTATTCATAATGCATAAAAATAAAAAGTAGCATATTAACATAATTTTTACCTAATGATTCCAAATATGGAATCCATTTTTTCAAATTGAAAACACAAAATTTGCAGTATTTAATTTAAAATTAATCCTTTTGTTGAGAAAACGGGTTTTAAAAGTTAAAACATTGCAAAAGATTGAAATGTTTTTACCTATGAATTCAATATAAAATTAATGATAATGACATAAATTATCTTAAATGGTAAAAATATATTCTATTTATACTTTAAAACCATTAAATATTATAATTTAACCATATAAATTATCTTGATGAAAAAAAGTTGTTTTTAATTAAAATTTAGCGTATTTTTACTATTCATCAAAATATGAAAGTTAACAGAAAAATATTAAAAAATTGTCCAAAGTAAATTTTTATATACTTATTCCAATTAATAAGTTTATTTTGTAAAATTTAACTCATAAACGTGTGAGAAACTAGATTTAAAGTGTGTGCGCCATCAAAAGGTGGCAAAACTGCGTTTTTTGAAAAATATTTCCTTTATATGAAAAATTGATTTTGTTCTCATAACTTGTTCTATAAAATGATTAAGATGAATTATAATGTTATAAAATTCAAAATGAGGTTAATACTATTCATAATGGCTAGTTCCAAATATTATTATAATAATATATCATTGTTTAGTGAAACTTGGTATTGCGTACAACACACGTTATCGAGGAAGGTCGCTCTTGCGTGCAACACAAGCCAAGAATAGTGTTTTGGTATACTACAATCTAATACGGTGTTGCGTACAGTGCAATATAATCTTGGTGTAGCGTACAACACAATACATCAACTAAATTAAAAAGAATATTTCTCATAAAATCTTTGGGTGTTACATTTATGCTAATATGAGATATGTTATTCTGAATTGCATTTTATTTATCACATTCTATATTATATGCTTCATGTAGAGTTAATCACACCACTATATCATGACATTGATACATAATTTAGTAGTATATCATCTCATTTTGGATATTCTTCTACCTAATTATGTAAGTATATAGATTCATATATTGAGTAATCAATTTCAAAATATTACAGCTTTTAGAAATTAATAAAAAAAATCTTTTAACAATTATCATCTATTATTCTAGATATCATGGAATCCTTATCAGGGACTCTTTAACATAATTATTTCATACTGAACTCTTGGGATTAATTATGTTAGAGTTGTAGTGTATCTCATACACTTTCATATTATTGAGTGGTAACAACCCGATAAAGTTATTGCATCAGTTTGGATATATTTAGCATATTCTATCAGCACCGAGACAGCTACCAGCACTTTATTCTCAGAAGCTAATAGGGAGGTGAAATCATGCACAATATATTGACATATGGTATTTTCATGAACCAACATATTACATCCATGAATTGGATACTAGAGGATAATATGTTATCACCCAGAGAATGAAACTAGTGCAAGGGTCTCAAAACAAAATTAGTGGGAGTTATTTCACATTTTTATATAAAACATGAAAATACAAAATGATAAATATGAGCATAGTAAGTAGTTTAAATAAAATAAGACAACTGGAAACTGAATAATAAAGGAAGGAAATATCATATACATAATTCAATGGGACATAAATTAATAAACATCAACACCTCAAAGAATAAGTCTAAAGACAGAGTTGATTCATGTACTACCCAAAATGGGAAACAAAATAAAACTAATACTTGAAATCTCTATGTAACCCCCAATAAGTTTCCATATCCCAAGCTAACTATCTTGTACAACTCGTACACCAACATAATGGAGAAAAAATCCAAGGAACTTAAAATAAAACCATAATAACTATATAAAATAAGTGGTTTATGGAGGGTATGAGAGAAATTAAACCCAGTAAGTAAGAAACATAGAGTTTTTGTAGTTCCTTACAAAATAAAATCCATTCCACAATAGTTTGAAAATAAAATTTAAAATTTATTTCAAAGAAAAAGTGTTGAAAATAAAAAAACACATCCAGTTATTTAATAAAAACCCAATTTTTTGGATTAAATGAAAACTACTTCCCTAGGACTTAACCTATTTTTTATAAAACTCTTCTATATTATTTTGAAATAATGGGAGGAATTAGAATCTACTTATAAAAACTTTTAAAACACCAAAATATATCCCTTTTTAAAACCATGAAACAAGAAAAAAATCCATATTTTTTCTCTTTCAAAGCACTTCTCAAACACCAATTTCAAAAGTACACCACTTTTACTTTTTCAAAGAAAACCACACTTTCTAAATAATTTCACAAATCAATTTGAAAATTGAAACTAGGCCATAAATTAAAACAGTAAAAAACAAAAAGGAACCCATATATCAATGAACATTCCAAAGTGTCTAAATGAAACATTAGTTACAAATAAACAACCAATGAGTAGAATATGCAATTGAAGTGTAACAAAATCCTACAACTCATCCTAAAATAGATCTAAGAATCATTGCTATCATACTAATACTCACATATCTAGATCCTAAAATGACATCAAGGAACCTAGAATGAAACTATAGAACCTTTCATGTCTCTATAGTCAAGAAGAACTAATCTAGAACCATCAAAATCAGGGGGATAAAAATAAATCCTTGGGCCCTTCCAATAAGTTACAGTATCATGGAAAAATATTATTGTCTCACCTAGTCTAACTAGGTCCATTATTGAGGAAGTAAAGTCTATATTAGGGGTTGAACTTATCTAGATATCTATTAGTCTAATATTAAATCCCATTAAAATCATCAAATAGAGGTGATAAATCACATACATTAATATATCATAATAAATAAATTTCATCTCACCTCCTACATACTCATAAGAAACAATCCTTTTCACATCTCATTCATATCACATAAAATATAAAACATTCCACTCAGTCCACAATTCACATAAAGTAATAAAAAATATCCCCCTTGGGGGTCACAACTCAACAAATGGACTTAATAGGGTCTCATACACACCCACACCATTTAGAAACCATTCAAAGTGTTGAATGGGACTTCATAAAAAAGAATCAGGATGTCAAGTCATGTATCAATGGCTTGAAACCTCATTTAAAAACATTATTTATAATAAAATCCTTGAAATATATTTATAAATAATCCTCCCAAAATGATTCACCTAAAATCATTCGGATGAAAAAAATCAAAAGTCAACACAAATTTCATTAAAAATCCCCAACAACTTAAAACACCCTTTTTTAATTCAAATCAATTCCCAAATAGGGTCAAGGTATTTTAAAACATCATAATCCATTTAAAATAGTTATTTAAATATTTTAAAAACACTTAAAATTTAAATTACCAATAAAAATACCATGAAATAGCCTTTGGAATTCTAAAACCATTCCTTCAAAAAAATTATAACCTAAATATGGTCAAAACACTTTAAAAGTTCTAATTTAATTAAACCCATCCTTAAAACAATTTGTAAACACTTTTAATTCCAAGGACCATTTGAAATTCCAAGTAAAACTCTTATTCCAAGTGAAAATATACCTTTAACACATTTAAATATTCAACCAAACCACCACATATATAATTAATTTAACAATTAAAGCATTTAAAATAACCAAGCACAAAATGGAATATCAATTTAAAAAAAATGCCCAAAAAAACTACCCCATTTCAACAAAAAACTATAAGGAAAAAATAACCAATGATGGATAACTCTAAAATAATAATCAAGGGACCTCAATCAATCCATAAGAAATAAAACCCATGTAATGACCAATGTTTTTCAGAATGGAAATTTGAGTAAAAAATTGAATATTTACTTTCAGATGCTTATAAGGATTGGAATTATTATTTTAACCTATAAAATGATCCCAAGTAATTTTCATGACTACTATATTAGTCCTGGAATAGGTTGTTTACCCTAGTATAGAAGTTTTATATAATTTTAACCTATTCAAATTTATATAGAATAATTAATATTTAATATATATTTGATTAAATATTAATTTATTCACACGGGTTTGTTCAGCTATATATTTTTGAAGGAGCATCAAATTAAGATTCTATATTTTCCATTATTTTTATAATGGTGGTTTTTTTCTAGGTGAGTCATAAACTCATGTCATATGTGGGGTTTGCGCTTGGGCCCCTCTTAATTTTTCTTTTCTTCTTCTTTTTTCTTTTTCTTTTTTCTTTTTCCATTTTTCATTTATTTTCTCCCTTGGATTATCATGCAAGAACTCTATGGGTTTCACTAACCATGAATGAGAGAGTATAAGGATAGGGAGATATATAAATATAGATATAGGAAGAAGGGTGTCATCATGGGGCTCAGGAGGAGCTAGATCATCATGCGGTAGCTGTGGATTGCGGAAATGAGTGAAGATTTGGCGAATTCCTCCCAAAGGTAGGTCATTTTTAATTTTTTCATAAATACCCATATATTTACCATTTTATAGTTTTAGATCACTATAATCACTACTTAGGACCCCTTGAGGGTTAATCTATAGCTTTTGGGGAGAAAATGGGGTTTCTTGCTGATTTGAGGGGTTCCCTGTTTGAAAATTTGGATCACACGACATGTAGTTCATGAACACATGCCATGTGTTTTTTCCATTTGGGGACATGAAATTTTTATAAGTACACTCCGTGTATAGGATATACATTCCATGTATTGTTACTTGGAATTGTAGCTGAGTACATGTCCATACATCTCGTATGAGGGCACATGGCCATGTAGAGTACACGGCCAGACCCTGTATGGGTCACACACCATGTAGAACTATAAATCCAGAAAAACTACATGGTTAGGCCATGTGAGGTACATGGGAAGGTACCTCGTGTAGGTTACATGTTGTTCCTATGGTATACAAGCTATGTGAATGGTCATTACATTCTGTGTCTAGTTAGATTATATGCCTAGGTGAGACTTTAAGGGTACACACTATGTACCAGGGTAAACACACTATGTACTCCTCCCTTTCTACCTTTTTTAGGGTTTTCCCTATTTTATGAAATGAAATAATAATTGGACACATTATTAGTATAATTTTATTATAGTTCATCATAGATTATGATGGTGAAACCTTTGAGGTGATTTGATGAATCCTATGAGGTGTTTAAATATTTTTACTAAACAGAGAGGTTCTTCCTCTAGTAATTAAATCCAACTATCTCTTGAGAGTGAGGACATTAATCTGATTTGGTCCATGAGCCATCTCTCTAGACTGGTAATCAAATACATATCCATTTTTCCAAGATTTTATCTTATATTTGACCTAGAGGATATCATGTAGGATGCTTCTACCTTTCTACTATTTCTTAGGGTTCCTTATGGTATGTCTTCGCTTATATACTAACCTAGAGAATCCCTTATAGGATCTAGGGGTGTAATTTCGGCCCGGCCTGGACAGGGTCGGGCCGGGCCGGGCCTGCCATGCAAAGTGTCAGGCCGCTGACCACTATTCGGTCCAGGCCGGGCTGGCCCGAACAACCCCATGAGGCGCACCGAGCCCGGCCTCGGGCCGGCCCAAACCATCGGGTCGGGCCGGGCTTTTTCGGGTCGGTCCGTGCTTTTTCAAGTCGGGTCGTGGTGGGATTTTATTATTTTCAAAATAATTGTCTCTTAATTTTTTTTATTTAAACATTTTTATAACATTTATTTAAAAGGTTTCTTTACATTTATTTTTAAATGCATGTTTTTTGTAAAAACGATTATTTTATTTTTTATTAACATTTTACTGTGGGTGGATATGTTTTTTGTCTATATATATATATATATATATATATATATTATTTGAAAATTGTAAAAAAAAATGAGGGGTGCGCAGCTGCCGTGGGTGAGTTTAAAGCTTTATTATTTAAACGTTTTTCTAACATTTATTTAAAACATTTTTTACATTTATTTTTTTAACTTATTTATAATTTTTAAGTGTTTGTTAGTATTTTTTATTTAAACATGTTTATTTAAACCGTTTTTTTAACATCTGTTTAAAATGTTTTTTTACATTTATTTTTAAATTATTAATTTAAAACAATTTTGAATTTTTTTAAACACATGCTTTTTACAAGTATTTTTTTAAAACATTTAACTTTTTTCACATTTTAATGTAAAAAATATTTTTTAAGTGTTTTTTTTAAATTAATTTAAATGTTTGTTTTAAAAACTTTTTAAACATTTTTATTTAAACCATTTTTTAACACTTGTTTAAAACGTTTTTTTACATTTATTTTTAGACGTTTAATTTAAAAAGTTTTTTGGAACGCATATTTTTTACATGTATTTTTTTAAACATTTTACATGTTTTTTGTAAAAACATTTTACAGTGGGTGAATATGTTATTTTTTTCTAAATAGATTTATATATGTTTGTGAATTTATATATATTATGTACAAATTAAAACAAATTAATGAGTTATTGGGGGGTGCGCAGTAGTGAGTGGTGAGTTTAAAGTGTTGTTATTTAAATGTTTTTTATCATTTATTTAAAACGTTTTTTTTTTACATTTATTTTTTTAACTTATTTATTAAAAGTATTTTTTAGCGTTTGTTTAATTTAAAACATTTTTTAAACGTTTTTTAATTTTTTTGTTGGGCAGGCCCGACCCGGCCCTGTCTGGACTGAAATTACACCCTTAGCGGGTGCACAGCAGTGTGTCACGGGACTTGGCCTTCTCCCAAGCTCTCGTGCGGCACCCGGCTAGCTTTCCTTTCACAAAGCCTAGACGAGTTCAGCCTTTCGACGCTCACAACGGAAGTAAGGATCGTAAGGGAAGTGTTTGACAAGCTCACAAGACACAAGTGCAAAGAAGCTCTCAAATGCTCTCAACTTCTGTGTGTCTTTACAAATGAGGAGCCACTCCCTTTATATAGGGCTTGGTGGCAAAGTCTACAACATTCTAGAATATGTACACATCCACACGATTCTAGAGTATTCTAGCCTACTCTACTAGAATATACATGGAGCATTCTAGAACCCGTTGAGATCCACAACCTTCCATGGAGGCCTAGAATGTTCCGGACCCTTCAAGACCCAAGGGGTGTTCCGCAACACTCCGGAGAAGTCTGGAATATTCCGGAACTTGGTGGAGATGTAGTGAACTCTAGAGGATTCTAGAGAACCTCACCACCGGGTCTCCTCTCCAGTTGGCGGGGCGTGACATCCTCCCCCACCTATTCTGGCGACGTCCTTGGCGCGTCCATGATACTCCTCGATTGCCCGCGCGAACTGCCACAAGTTGTCTGCAGGTTCCTAGGTTGCCTCGCACTCTGGTATGCCCTTCCACTTGATCAAGTACTCCTTGCTTCGTGGCACTCCACGTCGTCGAACTATCCGATCATCGAGTATGAGATCCACCTGCTTATCATATGACTCGAAAACCGCTGTAGGTGCCCTTGTAGACACCCCTCTGCTCGGGTCCTCCACGTCTTCATGATATGGCTTGAGCATACTCACATAGAATACTGGATGGATCTTCATCTTGGGAGGCAACTCCAAGCGGTATGATACCTCCCCAACTCAGTGCACGACCTCGTATGGTCCCTCATATCGCCGAATCAGGCCCTTGTGCACCCTCCTGAATGCTTTGTGCTGTTGAGGCAAGAGTTTCACCATCACCTTGTCCCCAGGCTGGAAGCTCACATCCCTTCTCCCTTTGTCGGCCCACTTCTTCATCCTCTTGGCAGCTTTGTGCAAGTGGGTTCTTGTCATGTCGGCCTGCTCATGCCACTCCTTGGCCATAGTGTAGGCGGTTGGGCTGCTTCCTTGGTACTTCTCCCCAAGTACCGCTGTGTGAGGAGTAAGGGGTTGTTGTCCGGTCACCACCTCAAATGGACTCTTCCCCGTCGACTCACTCCTTTTCAAATTGTAGGAGAATTGAGCCACATCAAGCAACTTGGCCCAATCTCGCTGGTTGGCACTCACAAAGTGCCTCAAGTAGAGCTCCAATAAGGCATTCACCCTCTCCGTATGCCCATCCGTCTGGGGGTGAAAGCTCGTAGAGTAGTGGAGCTTCGATCCCAACAATCTGAAGAGCTCGGTCCACAACTTACCCGTGAAGCGTGGATCCCGGTCACTAATGATGTGTCGTGGTATCCCCCAATACTTCACCACATGCTTGAAGAGTAGCCTTGCGGTGAGCTCTGCCATCACATCTGCTGGAGCGGGGATAAATGTGGCATACTTCGAGAACTTGTCCACCACCACGATGATGCTCCCATACCCTTCGGACTTTGGCAATGCAACGATGAAGTCCATGGTGACTGTTTCCCATGGCCTCTCTGCAATGGGCAATGGCTGCAACAATCCTCCAGGCAACTGATTGTCCACCTTGTCTTGTTGGCACACAAGACAAGTCTTCACATAAGACTCCACATCATCCTCCATCCTCGGCCAATAATATGCTCCCTCTAGCAAGGCCTTGGTGCGGTGCTGCCCTGGATGTCCTGCCCATCTTGAGTCATGACACTCCTTGATGAGATCCCTCCGCAGGTTCCCCCACTTTGGGACATATATCCTCCTCCCTGTGGTAAGAAGAGTGCCATCCTCCTCCCAAAATCTCCTTGTCTTGCCCTCCGCCGCGAGAGCCAAGACGTTCTTGGCTATAGGATCATGCGACATGCCTTCCTTGATCCTACCCAAGATCCCGTCATCCACACATGACAAGTGGCTGAACACCATCTTCCTGCTAAGTGCATCGGCCACCACATTGGTTGTCCCAGGCTTGTACTCCAAAGAATAATCAAACTCAGCCAAGAATTCCTGCCATCTTGCCTGCTTCGGAGTCAGCTTCTTCTGGGTTTGGAAGTAGCTTGTGGCAACGTTGTCGGTCTTCACCACAAACTTGGACCCCAAGAGATAATGTCTCCATGCCCGAAGACAATGTACCATGGCTGTCATCTATTTCTCTTGCACCGTGTACCTCCTCTCGGTGTCATTCAGCTTCCGGCACTCAAAAGCTATGGGATGTCTTTCCTGCATGAGCACACCCCCAATAGAAAAGTCTGAGGCATCGGTGTGTACCTCATAAGGCTTGGTCGGATCTGCCAAGCTCAAGACCGGTTCCACCATGACCGTCTTCTTCAAGCCCTCAAATGCCTCCTCGCATTTGACATCCCACTCCCATGGCTTGTTCTTCTTTAGCAAGTCGGTGAGTGGAGCCGCCTTCTTTGAATAGTCACAGATGAATCGCCGATAATAATTCACCAACCCAAGGAAAGATCTTAACTCGGGAACCTTGGTTGGCCTCTCCCATTCATCGATAGCCCGGATCTTCTCATGATCCATCATGAGCTTGCCTCCTTTGATCTTGTGCCCCAAGAAGAGAACGTCATCCCTTGCAAAGGAACACTTCTCCTTCTTCACATATAACTCGTTTTCCCTCAATACCTTGAACACGGTTTGTAAGTGTTCCACATGATCCGCCATTGTCTCACTATAGATGACAATGTCGTCCAAGTAGACTACCACAAACTTATCCAAGTATTGGTGGAAGACTTTGTTCATCAAGGTGCAAAATGTTGCTGGGGCGTTAGTCAAACCAAATGGCATAACAAGGAACTCATAGGATCCGTACCTTGTCACACATGCGGTCTTCGGCACATCTTCCATGGCAATCCGAACTTGATAGTATCCCGACCTCAAGTCCAACTTGGTGAACACCCGTGCCTTGCCCAATTGATCAAAGAGATCCGCTATCACTGGGATAGGATACTTGTTCTTCACCGTGACTTTGTTCAACGCCCGATAGTCCACACACATCCTCAAGGAGCCATCATACTTCTTTTGGAATAGAACGGGCGATCCATATGGCGACTTGGATGGTTGGATTTGTCCCGCATCCAACATCTCTTCCAACTACCTCTTTAACTCCTCCAACTCGGGTGGAGCCATACGATAGGGTGCCATGGATGGTGGCTTTGATCCTGGCACCAACTCAATTTCATGATCCACCTCCCTCTTGGGTGGTAGCTTCTTGGGCAACTCTGGTGGCATGACGTCGCTAAACTCCCTTAGCACGCCCTTCACCTCCTTCGGCAACTCATGGTTGTCGTCCACCGGCCCATCCTCTTTCAAGGAAACCAAGTAGGTCTCCTCTCCCTTCTTGAAACCCTTCTTCACTTGCATGGCAGAAAGTAAATACAAGTCATGATTGCCACATACCTTCGTAGTCACCATGCACGGGCTTCTTTCCTCCATGATCACCATTTGCTCCAAGTGAGGTGTCGGAATGGCCTTGGCTTTCTTGAAGAACTCCATCCCCAACACTAGCTTGAAGTCATCCATGGGAACCACCGTGAGATCAATAGTACCCCTCCATTCGCCAATGCAAAGGGTCACTCCACGGACAATGCCACTCGCCGGTTGAGGTGTGGCATTCACGGCTTTCATGCGACTAGTTGTCTTGGCCACAACTAGCCCAAGTCTTCTCACCTCATCTTCAGCCACAAAGTTGTGTGTGGCTCCTGTGTCGAGCATCGCATAGGTGGACTTCCCATTCAACTCCACCTTTGCATACATCAACCCATCCTTAGGTGGCGCCTTAGGTGGGTTCTTCACCTCCAACGCATTGAAGAGCCTTAGAGTCCCCATTTGTCGCTCCTTGGGAACTTCCTCCTTCTCTTCAAACATGGAGTTGAGTGCCTTCCTCTTGGGACACTCCTTCCATGTGTGAGGCCCATCACAAAAGTAGCATCCTCGGGGCTTGAATTCCCTTGAGAAGTCCTTGGTGTGATCTTTGGACTTCCCCTTGTCATGGGCATCTCAGTTCCACCTCCTCTCTTGGTCTCCCCCACCTTTACCCTTGAACTCCTTCTTGGGCTTAGGGGGTTCAACCTTCTTCTTGTATTCCACCAAGGACTCGGCAATGGACACGGCTTCGGTGAAGGTCTTAGGCCGTCGACCTCGCACCTCTTGTTGTGCCCATGGCTGAAGACCTTTGATGAAATCATACATATGATCATAATCAGGCTTGCCACGTACCTGGAGCTTTAGTGAGACATACTCCCGAACATACTCATGGATTGTCCCCGTATGCTTCAAAGTTCGCAGCTTGTCCCTTGCTTCTCAATCAGCTTCCTCGGGGTAGAACTGAGCATAGACCCATTGCTTGAACTCTTCCCATGATGGAAGTGCCTTCCCACCATCCTTGAGCTCTTGGTGCTTCATCCTCCACCATAGAGATGCATCGTCACCAAAGTAAAGAACGGCGGTCTTCACACGGCTCATGTCTTCCATCAAGCCTATCGCCTCGAAGTATTGCTCCACTTGCCAAAAGAATTTGTCTACCTCTTTGGCATCTCTCTTGCCATTGAAGTGTTTTGGACGAGGCACATCGATCTTTGGTGTGTCCCGCACAAGCACCCCACTAGCCAACTCACCACGATAATTTGACCACTCCCTCTTAAGTTGATCAAGAGTTTGGTCGTACCTGGCCATTGCATCTCCATGTTGTGCTAAGATCCCCTTTGTCCTGTCCATGAAGGCATCTTTCTCGGCAGCATTCTCCTTGGCGTACCTCTCAACTGATGCCACTCGGACTTGGAGAGTGAAGAGCGCATCACGTAGGCCCACGACGCCTAGTGCCCCTTCCTCATCGTCTCCCTCGACATACTCGAGCCTTTCTTTCACATCAGCAAGGCACTCCTCCGCCCTTAGGAGTCGCTCCTCAAGAGTCGCCACGGTCTCACGAGACTTCCCGGCCTTCTTCTTAGGAACGGTCGGCATGGTCTCCTTCTTGGACATAACAGGATCCTCCACATTCGAGCCTGCCATCGCGAACACTTGCCTTGAACCTGCCTCTGATACCAACTGTCACGGGACTTGGCCTTCTCCCAAGCTCTCGTGTGGCACCCGGCTAGCTTTCCTTTCACAAAGCCTAGACGAGTTCAGCCTTTCGACGCTCACAACGGAAGTAAGGATCGTAAGGGAAGTGCTTGACAAGCTCACAAGACACAAGTGCAAAGAAGCTCTCAAATGCTCTCAACTTCTGTGTGTCTTTACAAATGAGGAGCCACTCCCTTTATATAGGGCTTGGTGGCAAATTCTACAACATTCTAGAATATGTACACATCCACACGATTCTAGAGTATTCTAGCCTACTCTACTAGAATATACATGGAGCATTCTAGAACCCGTTGAGATCCACAACCTTCCATGGAGGCCTAGAATGTTCCGGACCCTTCAAGGCCCAAGGGGTGTTCCGCAACACTCCGGAGAAGTCTGGAATATTCCGGAACTTGGTGGAGATGTAGTGAACTCTAGAGGATTCTAGAGAACCTCACCACCGGGTCTCCTCTCCAGTTGGCGGGGCGTGACAAGTGGGTGAGTTAATTTTTTTTCTAAATAGATTTATATATGTATATATAGTATATATAATATATGAAATTTTTATCATATTTTAAAAAAAATAATGAGGTTGGCGGTGTGCGAATATCATTTAGTGAGTAGTTATTTTTTGTTAATATATAATAAGTTATTATATATATATATAATATGAGAAAATTGTAAAAAAATAATTAGGAGGTGTGCGCGAACATCATTGGGTGAGTTAATGGCTTTGTTTATATATATACATTGGGGGTGTGCACGAACATCATTGGGTGAGTTAATTTTTTTTTCTAAATAGATTTATATATGCATAGTATATATAATTTATGCATGTTGCAATGTACTTAAAAAAATTAATGAAGTTGAGGGACTTGCACGAACATCATTAGGTGAGTGTGTTATTTTTTTATTAATATAAAACAAGTTATTATATATATATATAATATTAAATCATTGATATATATATATTGCTTTGTTTATATGTATATTATATTAAATCATATAAATATACATATAAATATACATGCATATATATATATTATTAATGGATTTTTAAAAACCACACTTAATTGATGAATATTATTAATGGCTTTGTTTATATATATACACTATTATATTAAATCGTCGATATATATATATATATATATTAATAGCTTTTTTTATATACATATATATTATATTATATCATATACATATACATATACACACACATATATATATATATATATTATCAATGGATTTTTAAAAACCATGCTTATTTTTTTATTAATATACAACAAGTTATTATATATATATATATAATATTAAATCATTGATATATATAGATATATATTAATTGCTTTGTTTATATATATATATATATATATATATATATATATTAAATCATACACATATACATATATATATATATTATTATTAATGGATTTTTAAAAACCACACTTAATTGATATATATTATTAATGGTTTTGTTTATATATATACACTATTATATTAAATCATTGATATGTATATATATATATATTATCATATACATATACACATACATACAAATATATATTATTAATGGATTTTTAAAAACCATACTTATTTTTTTATTAATATACAACAAGTTATTATTAATAGGTTTGTTTATATATATATATATTTATATATATATATATATATATATTATATTAAATCATATACATATACATATACATATATATATATATATATATTATTAATGGATTTTTAAAAACCACACTTAATTGATATATATTATTAATGGCTTTGTTTATATATATAAACTATTATATATATAATTATATATCGTTGTATATATATATTTATACACACATTATAATTATATATAATAATAATTATATGTATATATATAATATCATTTTTTGTTAATATATAATGATATATGCACATATAAATAGAAATATATATACACACACACATATATATAGATACATATATAGATAAATATAAATGTATAAAGATACATGTATATATAGATATATAGGTAGATATATATATAGATGTATGTATATATATAGATATATAAAGAGATATATATATATATAGATAGAGATATATATATATTAATATATATATATATATATGTATAGATATATATATAGATAGAGATATATAGATATAGAGATATACATACATAGATATATGTTTATATAGATAGATATATACATATAGATATAGAGATATCTATATATATAAATAGATCTATATATATACATATATCTATATATAAATATAGATATATATATATATATATGTATGTATATATATATAGATATATCCAGATATATATATATATATATATAGATCTACATATATATATATATAAATATATCTATATATATATAAACTTGTGATTAATTTACAGGCGCAGCGCCTGGACTAGTTGGTCCAGGCGCAGCCTTGGGAGCCTGAGGTAGGGGGATTCCCTACCTGCAGTTCCCCCATTATATTTTTTACAGCAGGCGGGCCAGCGGGCTGGGCTTCACGCGGGCCCGCGTGCTAGCTTTTTCGGGCCGGCCCGGCCTGGCCCGCGGGCCTGCCTGGAAAGGCCCAGGCCTGACCCGCTGAACCTGCGGCCCGAGCCCGGCCTGGCCCGATGCGGGCTTTGCCGGGCCGGGCCGCTCGGGCTTTCGGGCCGGGCCTGTCAGGCTTTCGGGCCACCGGGCTAAAATTACACCCTAAATAGGATCCCTCTACTTGTTTACTCCTTTTGAAGATCCCATATAGGATTCCTCTTCTAATGTATAATTTTTATGAGGGTCTCACATAAGAAACCTCTTCCTATGTGCTAACTAGTAGGATCCCAAGATGGATTCCTTCGCTTATATGTAAACCTTAAGGATCTTATATAGGATGCCTCTATTAACTCTTACTCTTTTCAAGGATCCAAATAAGGGTTCTTATTCCTACTTTTACACCTCCAAAGGATCTTGAGTAGGATGCCTCTCTAGTGTTACGTATTTGGGGATCCAGTGGGGTCCCCAGTTCTTGACTGACCCTGAGCTAGTGAGATGTGGATTTGGGTAGATATAGTAGCAGGTGTCACCTTAGAACCCATATCGAACTTGTAATATTGTGAGGATATGGAATTAGTGGTGGGTTTAGGTTTCCATCCACCCTCACATTATTTTTTATGCATTCACATGAATATTATCGATGTGGATATTATTACCAAAGATACTTATTAGTATTTGGTTGATGATCCTTAAGTGATGTTGTGCGTGATAAGGATTCCCATAGGTACTTCCTAGGACTTGGATGTTGAACCTACCTAATGGATTATGTAAATCATGGTATGAAACTGGTGGTGTTCATTATGGTATGAAACAAAAAATACATAATGATATGGTATTATTTACCAAGTTTTCCATGGATTCACATCATATACTTACAGAGTATTCCTTGGTCAATGGCCTTAGATCCTAGCCCATGTAATTCTATATTATACCAATTTTTTCTATGGATGCTCTTCATGGAATCGAGGAGGATTACTTGGTTAATGGCCTTGGGTCCTAACCTTGGTAGGTCTATATTATACTAGTTTTTCAATAGATGAGCTCTATGGACTTGAATAGGATGCCTCCTTCAATGGAATTAGGTCCTGGCCCTCGTAGGTATGATACTTGATACACATGGTGTAGGTATTAGTTTATGTAGTTCCATATTTACAAGATTGTATTTAGGTACATGTAATCCTTCATTGTAGTGATTGGAGGTGAGTATGGGTTATCCTAGGGCTATGACATGTATCCCCTTGTGGTGACATAGCATGATCGGAGACATTTCTGGTGTTGTCTGAAGCAGGTGTTTTCAATCAGTATTACAGACCTAGAGATCAACTTAATTATACATGGATTGAGTGGTACAACAACTAGCTCAATGACCTTTTCACAATATGTTCATAAGATCGGGATTACAGACCTAAGGATCTACTGCTGTTGATTTATGTTATTTTCACCTTACTTGGGTATATACATATTTGTGTGTGTGTGTTATGGTAATATATATATATATATATATTCACATATAAATACATATAAATGATGGAACATTTCCCATTTGATTGGGATCACAGACTCAGGGATCTACTGTGGTGTCACTTTATTTATTTTATTTATCATTTCTAGTTGTGTATCATCTAGGCTAATTATATTTCATGAGCATGCACTTATAATAGTGTATTTATAGGTTCATCATTAGGGTGGTCTACTGATATTATTTCTCACCCTTATTGTAACATCCCAGATAAATAAAGAATAAAGAATTTTCATATTTATTAATATTTACGAATTAAATATTAATTTTATTTTAAAGGGGTTGCTATGTTCGATAGCGTACCCGATACGCAACGATGAGTTTCTTTGAAACTTACGTAGCACACTAGTAATAAAATAATATTATTTTAAATGTTAGTTAACAAGTAGCCGTTGTACTGGCGGGAATGGATAGAAATAACTAAAATATGATTGGATATGTTTTTAAATGTTTTTACATTTACCCAATAAAAGATAAAAGCTTAAAATACGGAAAGAGTTCAATTTTACGGGCATATATACTCTAATTTTCACTAAAGGTTCACTTATCACCTTTTAATGTTGAACCGTCATTAAATATAGTTTTGATCACTATTATACTTTATTTTAGACCAAATATAACTCTTCTTTAGAATCGGGACATCAAAATTTACTTTGTGTAAATTTTTGGTACCTTTCTGATAAAGTTCATTTTTTTAATGAATAGTGTAAAATGTTGTATTTTAATTCAAAACCTATTTTTAATCTAATTTATTTATATGATTATATTATCTTTTGAATTGGTTTTAAAGTGAAATTAGAAAATATTTTTACCATTAAATCTAATAGTGGTCGTTGGAATTAATTTCACTTTGAAATCGGACTTAAACTAGTGTCAATCTTTTGATACTTATTGTTTCATAAAAACACGTTATTTGCTCTGACAGCGGGAATTAATTATTAAATTAATTAATGTGACTTATATGATTTGAATTTTGTAAAATGGACTTCATTTTTGAATTCGGAATATCAAATATAGCTCTGGGTGAATTTTTGGTAATTTTCTGAAAAACTTCAATTTTTGATGAATAGTGAAACCACTAAGTGGTAATCAAGCAAACTGATTTTTCAGTTAAATGAAAGTTTACCACTAATGTGTATTGAATTTTGAAAATCCGACATACATGGTTGTCATTAAGAAGTAAAATGTGGTTCAATGAGATTAAAATAATTTTTTGGTGAATAGTAACTTTTTTTCATTAATCGTGATTAGAGGTAATTAGTGTAGTTTAAGGTAAAAATGGTATTATAAGAATGTGAAAACACCATGACACTTGTCCTACACCTATTGGGTGAGTCATGGCCGACCAAGACAAGCCATGGGCCAACTTGGGGACCCCATGGAGCCACTTTAGTTGGAAAATGACATTAATATATTTTTATTTAATGTTAAAGTGAAAATGACACTAACATAAATTATTTTAATAAAATAATTTTTGAGTGGGGTTATACAAGTCCAAATTTTGATTATAAATATTCATTGGAAATCTAAAAAGATTTCCTACATCATAGTATTTTTTTTATAATTTTTAGACATTAAATAAATTAAATTATATATGACATAATAATGATGCAGCGATGACATCATTATTTGACGATTTAAATAAAATGGAAAGATAGTGAAAAATCTAAAACCTACACATGTCCAAAACCAATTGGATGAGTGGATTTAGAACCCTTATCACCTTATCCACGAATTATATCAATGTGGGACCTTTTAAAACCGAAAAACATTTTCAAATAAAGTAATATTTCTTTACTTTCCAAAAGTGCCCCTCCTCTCCTCTTATAAAAGGCCCCCACCTCTACCTCATTTCACACACTTCTCAAGCCTTTGGCTCGGCCAACCCCTGCCCAATTACTCTCTCCACATCCCTGTCCTCATCCTAGAGGATTCCCTTTGGGAAGAATCCTTTCAAAGGAAGCCTTTAGGCTCAAATCAAAAAGGAGTTACACTTTTTAAGGTAATTCATTCTCTCTTGTTCACTTGTTTTATTTTGCTTCTCCAACCCTCTAAACTCTTTTTATTTACTTCTTTTGTAACAAAACCAGTATCTTCAATATACTAGGATGTTGTTATAATATTTATTTGAGCTACACTCTCACACAACTACATCAAATGGTTAAAGAACATACGGTTTCCGTGGATGGCGAAATTCTGCCTCCTGAAACGATGATTGTTCAATACTCATTTAACACCTTCAAGGGTGGCCATTATGATGTCACTATTTTTATATATGATATATAATATGTTTATGTTTTCTTTAAGCTTCTGTATTTTTCATTTTTGGCATACCTTTATGGTTTCCATTATGGGTAAACACGATATCTTCATTTAAGGAAGTGCGGACTACCGCCCCCTAAAAGTGATGTGATTCGTTAATGCCATATGTGGGACGTGTAAAGGATGGATTTAAAGTTATTATATATTATGTTATACTAGAATTATAATATACCTCTATATCATTATTATTTCCTTCCATTAAAGTATGAGATAGAAATGAAAGTAGCGTTCATGCGTACGTACGGCTTACCGTCTCCATGAACGGTGCATTTCATTTTATTATCCCCAAATGTAATGTACTATTAAAATTACATGTATATAATGTATATATATAATTAATGATATATCTAAATGATGAATATAATTCTGGAATTAAAATATACATACCTCTCATTTAGTTTTAATTCCACTAATATGACAAAGAAATGAAAGTAGCGTTCATGCGTACGTACGGCTTACCGTCTCCATGAACGGTGCATTTCATTTCTTACCTCTAAATGATTATGTAATATTATAAATACATGTATATGCTGGATATATGATACATATTATATCCAAATCGGGAATTTCATTCTGGATATAAAGAACTTTTGACCACATGAACAACATGTAATTGTAAGAAGTCAACTTTCGACTTAAGAACCAAATATTGACAAAACAAACATTATTAACTTAAATGGTTACATAATGTTTATAACATGGCAATAAGTGATATAAAAAGAATAATGAACTTTAAAAAGGTTCTTAATCAAGTTTAAATTAACTCAAGTTTATTATTCAGGACGTTAAAGAACGATCGAGTCAAGTCGGACCCAAGGTAAGGGACTTCGTCTCAATCTCCTTTCATTGAGGCATATTTCGTTTTATACACAACTTTCTTTTATACGGTGTATAAACCCTTTGAATTTTACTTTTATACAAAAGGAATCTTTTTCTACGAAGTGTTTTACTAAACGACAAAAAGGAATGTTTTTTTTTAACGTACGCGGTGACAACGACCTTTTTCCGCCGCCACGAGTATTATTTGATCTTTGGCTTTCTCAACAAGCCGTAATGTTTTTAGAATAAAATAAATACCATATACTCTTTTATGTTTTTTGGTATTGAAAATGGTTTTTAAAAAGGATTCTATTATGTCAATATATTTACGATATATTGTGATTGAAATGTGGAAATGTTATCATTCCTTTATATTGGTTTTATGTTTTATGATTTTATTCTGGTACTTGGACATTTTAACGGGTGGTTACGTTATAAACCATATGACGGGTGGTGCCGTGAATACCAGGACGGGTGGTTACGTTATAACCTCCAATTCATTGGGTATGGAAGTCGGTCGTATGGCTATTCCATTAAGTATGTATGGAAATTGGCCGTATGGCTATTCCATTAAGTGATATTTGTGGAAGTAAACCGTATGGTTATTCCACTTAAGTATGTTTATGTCCCAAGTTACCTTTATATATTCTATGTGTTCTTTATATGGGTTTTATGGTAATCCTTTGGTTACAAAAAGGTAAGTAATGATACTTTATTCAGTGAAGATTTTTTTTACTACATCATGAAGGTGAAGGTATTACTTTGATATTGTATACATGGTTTACTTGATGTTTGAAAAACTAACAGTTTTCATTCTTTTTGTATCCCTTACTGAGCTTTTTATGCTCACCCCAAGTTTTTTTGAAATGTTTTTCACAGGACTTAATATGGAATAAGGTCAAGGATGGGATCAAGGGAATGTCATGATATATAAAACATGGAACTAGACATGTTTATTTCAAGAGTTATTTTTTATTATGGAAACATAATATAAGTGACTACTTTGTAATCTTTTGAGATGTAATAGTTATGTTCTAATTCTCTAAAACTCTAAACCTGAAAAGATCCTCGACGTGAATTATTCATTTAATTCAATATTAAGTAAGGTTTAAGGCTGGGGCCTTATAGTTGGTATCAAAGGTCAGTTTAGACAACTTTAGGAGTTAGAAAAGTGTTAAATTATAATATGATTGAAATGATATAGCATTTACGGATTACCATGTTGCTTCGCCTAAGATATTTCTGTGTTCAGAATGGTTTTCCGTAGAGGAAAAAAAGCAGCTATGTTGGGATGACATCAGGAGAAAGATAACCTTCCAAATCAGCAACCTGAGATGGTCGGAATCGGAACTGAACAGTTTGTTGCAGTGATGGCACAGTTGAATCAGGCTATAAATGGTGGTGGTATCCATGCACGAGATCAGCCAGATCAACCGCAGAGGAACATGTCAGTGGTGGAACATTTCATGAGGCAACATCCCCCATCATTCATAGGATCATCTGACCCTGTGCAAGCTGAAGGGTGGATTAAAGCACTGGAGAAAATTTTTGATGTCATGGGGTGTTCATAACATCAAAAGGTTAGTCTTGCTGTTTACCGTTTTGAAGGTGAAGCTGATCAGTGGTGGTCGATGGTGAAAAATATAAGGGATTGTGATGAGATTGATGCTCTTGACTGGGATGAATTCAAAGGTATGTTTCTTGAGAAGTATTTTCCAAAGGCTGTTCGACTTAGGATGGAAAAGAAATTCTTGGAATTGAGGAAAGAGGAAGACTCAGTGGCTGCCTATGAAGAAAGGTTCACTCAATTGGCAAGGTATGCTCCAAACTTCATACGAGATCTTGATAGTAAAATAAACCATTTTTACTAAGGGTTAAAGCCAAAGTATCGAAGGGCTTTAGCTTCTCATGAGTTCAAAAGTTATGAAAAACTTGTTCGATGTGCGGAGAAGGTGGAAATAGAGTTTTCCGATGATCAGGTGTTCTATGACAAACAACAGAATAAGAGGTCTAGTTGGCAGGCAAAGGGGAAGAATTCATCAAAGAAGCAAGGAGGTAAGAAAACCAAATATCCATCCTGTGAGAAGTGTGGTAAAATGCATCCTGGAGAATGTTTATCCAAGTCTGGTAAGTACTTTCGGTGTGGTAAGTCTGGTCATATTGCTCGTAACTATAAGGAAGATGATCAAGCAGGAAATGAAAAGCCAACGGTAAGATGTTTTAAGTGTAATGAAATGGGTCATTATGCAAACGAGTGTCCAACGAAGAACTCAACTGGGGGAATGCAGCCAGAATACAAGCAGAAAGGGGTGGTGAAATCCTTTGCAACAACTTCAGCAGATGTTGGGCCATCGAATGAAGTGGTATCAGCTCCAGGGAGCTCAGTATTTTTCGAAGATTGACTTGAGGTTGGGGTACCATCAGTTGAAAGTAAAAGAAGCAGACGTTCCGAAGACTGCGTTCCGTACTAGATATGGCCATTATGAATTTGTAGTTATGCCTTTTGGGTTAACCAATGCACCTGCTGTATTCATGGACCTTATGAATAAAATTTTCCATGAGTTCTTGGATAAGTTTGTGTTTGTGTTTTGAGGTTTGTGAAGAGGTTTTGTGTGCCTTGTGATTCACAGTTGAAGAATGAGTTGTTTTTTCATCCTGGTAGTACTAAGATGTACAGAGGTCTGCGGGAGTATTACTGGTGGGATGGAATGAAAAGAGACATTGCTGATTTTACTGTGAAGTGTTTGACATGTCAACAGGTTAAAGCAGAGCAGAAGTTACCTAAAGGGATGCTTCAGCCTTTACCAGTGCCAGAGTGGAAATGGGAAAACATATCCATGGACTTTGTTGTGGGATTACCGAGGACATCTCGAGGTAATAATGCAATCTGAGTTATTGTTGATCGCTTGACCAAATCTGCTCATTTCCTTGCTATACGAGATACTTTCTCTCTTGATCAACTTTCCCGTTTGTATCTTAAAGAGATATTCAGGTTACATGGAGTTCCTCTCTCCATTATATCTGATCGTGATCCCAGGTTCACATCTAACTTTTGGAAAGGCCTTCAGAAGTCTTTGGGTACTGAATTAAATTTTTGTACAGCTTTTCATCCTCAATCAGATGGGCAGTCAGAACGAACAATTCAGACATTGGAGGATATGCTACGAGCTTGTTCTATGGATTATCAGGGAAGTTGGGACCAACATCTTTCTTTGGTTGAGTTTTCTTATAATAACAGTTTTCATTCCAGTATACAAATGGCACCATTTTAGGCATTATATGGGAAGCGGTGTCGAACTCCAGCTTTCTGGGATGAAGTGGGTGAATGGAAGTTGATTGGACCAAAATTGGTAGAAGAGATGGCATAAAAAGATCAATTGATTTAGAATCACATGAGAACAGCTCAGAGTAGGCAGAAGAGTTATGCGAATAACCGGAGGAAGGATCTATCTTTCAAGGTAGGTGATCATGTTTTTCTCAAGGTTTCTCCTTGGAAAAGTGTGATGAGATTTGGTAAGAAAGGAAAGTTGAGTCCATGGTTGGTTGGACCATACGAAATTCTGGAAAGAGTTGGATCAGTTGCATACCGAGTGGCTTTACCTCCGAGTATATCTCAGGTACACAATGTTTTTCACGTTTCGATGTTGAGAAAGTATATGCCAGATCCATCTCATGTTTTGAGTCCAGAGGTAGTTTAGCTGGAAGAGAACCAATCTTATGAGGAACAACTGGTCCAGATTCATGACCACAGGGAGCAAGTGTTACAGAATAAGGTGATTCATCAGGTAAAGGTTTTGTGGAAAACCCATGTGATTTAAGTGGCAACGTGGGAATCTGAAAATGCTATGAGGGATAAATACCCCCACTTATTTTGATAAGTGAATAAAATTGCGAGGACGCAATTCCCAAAAGGGGGGAAGGATGTAACATCCCAGGTAAATAAAGAATAAAGAATTTTCATATTTATTAATATTTACGAATTAAATATTAATTTTATTTTAAAGGGGTTGCTATGTTCGATAGTGTACCCGATACGCAACGATGAGTTTCTTTGAAACTTACGTAGCACACTAGTAATAAAATAATATTATTTTAAATGTTAGTTAACAAGTAGTCATTGTACTGGTGGGAATGGATAGAAATAACTAAAATATGATTGGATATGTTTTTAAATGTTTTTACATTTACCCAATAAAAGATAAAAGCTTAAAATACGGAAAGAGTTCAATTTTACGGGCATATATACTCTAATTTTCACTAAAGGTTCACTTATCACCTTTTAATGGTGAACCGTCATTAAATATAGTTTTGATCACTCTTATACTTTATTTTGGACCAAATATAACTCTTCTTTAGAATCGGGACATCAAAATTTACTTTGTGTAAATTTTTGGTACCTTTCTGATAAAGTTCATTTTTTTTAATGAATAGTGTAAAATGTTGTATTTTAATTCAAAACCTCTTTTTAATCTAATTTATTTATATGATTAGATTATCTTTTGAATTGGTTTTAAAGTGAAATTAGAAAATATTTTTACCATTAAATCTAATAGTGGTCGTTGGAATTAATTTCACTTTGAAATCGGACTTAAACTAGTGTTAATCTTTTGATACTTATTGTTTCATAAAAACACGCTATTTGCTCTGACAGCGGGAATTAATTATTAAATTAATTAATGTGACTTATATGATTTGAATTTTGTAAAATGGACTTCATTTTTGAATTCGTAATATCAAATATAGCTTTGGGTGAATTTTTGGTAATTTTCTGAAAAACTTCAATTTTTGATGAATAGTGAAACCACTAAGTGGTAATCAAGCAAACTGATTTTTCAGTTAAATGAAAGTTTACCACTAATGTGTATTAAATTTTGAAAATCCTACATACATGGTTGTCATTAAGAAGTAAAATGTGGTTCAATAAGATTAAAATAATTTTTTGGTGAATAGTAACTTTTTTTCATTAATCGCGATTAGAGGTAATTAGTGTAGTTTAAGGTAAAAATGGTATTATAAGAATGTGAAAACACCATGACACTTGTCCTAAACCTATTGGGTGAGTCATGTCCGACCAAGACAAGCCATGGGACAACTTGGGGACCCCATGGAGCCACTTTAGTTGGAAAATGACATTAATATATTTTTATTTAATGTTAAAGTGAAAATGACACTAACATAAATTGTTTTACTAAAATAATTTTTGAGTGGGGTTATACAAGTCCAAATTTTGATTATAAATAGTCATTGGAAAGATAAAAATATTTCCTACATCATAGTATTTTTTTTATAATTTTTAGACATTAAATAAATTAAATTATATATGACATAATAATGATGCAGCGATGACATCATTATTTGACGATTTAAATAAAATGGAAAGATAATGAAAAATCTAAAACCTACACATGTACAAAACCAATTGGATGAGTGGATTTCGAACCCTTATCACCTTATCCACGAATTATATCAATGTGGGACCTTTTAAAACCGAAACACATTTTAAAATAAAGTAATATTTCTTTACTTTCCAAAAGTGCCCCTCCTCTCCTCTTATAAAAGGCCCCCACCTCTACCTCATTTCACACACTTCTCAAGCCTTTGTCTCGGCCAAACCCTGCCCAATTACTCTATCCACATCCATTTCCTCATCCTAGAGGATTCCCTTTGGGCATAATCCTTTCAAAGGAAGCCTTTAGGCTCAAATCAAAAGGGAGTTACACTTTTTAAGGTAATTCATTCTCTCTTGTTCATTTGTTTTATTTTGCTTCTCCAACCCTCTAAACTCTTTTTATTTACTTCTTTTGTAACAACACCAGTATCTTCAATATACTAGGATGTTGTTATAATATTTATTTTAGGTACACTCTCACACAACTACATCAAATGGTTAAAGAACATACGGTTTCCGTGGATGGCGAAATTCTGCCTCCCGAAACGATGATTGTTCAATACTCATTTAACACCTTCAAGGGTGGCCATTATGATGTCACTATTTTTATATATGATATATAATATGTTTATGTTTTCTTTAAGCTTCTGTATTTTTCATTTTTGTCATACCTTTATGATTTCCATTATGGGTAAACACGATATCTTCATTTAAGGAAGTGCGGACTACCGCCCCCTAAAAGTGATGTGATTCGTTAATGCCATATGTGGGACGTGTAAAGGATGGATTTAAAGTTATTATATATTATGTTATACTGGAATTATAATATACCTCTATATCATTATTATTTCTTTCCATTAAAGTATGAGATAGAAATGAAAGTAGCGTTCATGCGTACGTACGGCTTACCGTCTCCATGAACGGTGCATTTCATTTTCTTATCCCCAAATGTAATGTACTATTAAAATTACATGTATATAATGTATATATATAATTAATGATATATCTAAATTATGAATATAATTCTGGAATTAAAATATACATACCTCTCATTTAGCTTTAATTCCACTAATATAACAAAGAAATGAAAGTAGCGTTCATGCGTACGTACGGCTTACCGTCTCCATGAACGGCGCATTTCATTTCTTACCTCTAAATGATTATGTAATATTATAAATACATGTATATGCTGGATATATGATACATATTATATCCAAATCGGGAATTTCATTCTGGATATAAAGAACTTTTGACCACATGAACAACATGTAATTGTAAGAAGTCAACTTTCGACTTAAGAACCAAATATTGACAAAACAAACATTATTAACTTAAATGGTTACATAATGTTTATAACATGGCAATAAGTGATATAAAAAGAATAATGAACTTTAAAAAGGTTCTTAATCAAGTATAAATTAACTCAAGTTTATTATTCAGGACGTTAAAGAACGATCGAGTCAAGTCGGACCCAAGGTAAGGGACATCGTCTCAATCTCCTTTCATTGAGGCATATTTCGTTTTATACACAACTTTCTTTTATACGGTGTATAAACCCTTTGACTTTTACTTTTATACAAAAGGAATCTTTTTCTACGAAGCGTTTTACTAAACGACAAAAAGGAATGTTTTTTTTTAACGTACGCGGTGACAACGACCTTTTTCCGCCGCCACGAGTATTATTTGATCTTTGGCTTTCTCAACAAGCCGTAATGTTTTTAGAATAAAATAAATACCATATACTCTTTTATGTATTTTGGTATTGAAAATGGTTTTGAAAAAGGATTCTATTATGTCAATATATTTACGATATATTGTGATTGAAATGTGGAAATGTTATCATTCCTTTATATTGGTTTTATGTTTTATGATTTTATACTGGTACTTGGACATTTTAACGGGTGGTTACGTTATAAACCATATGACGGGTGGTGCCGTGAATACCAGGACGGGTGGTTACGTTATAACCTCCAATGCATTGGGTATGGAAGTCGGCCGTATGGCTATTCCATTAAGTATGTATGGAAATTGGCCGTATGGCTATTCCATTAAGTGATATGTGTGGAAGTAAACCGTATGGTTATTCCACTTAAGTATGTTTATGTCCCAAGTTACCTTTATATATTCTATGTGTTCTTTATATGGGTTTTATGGTAATCCTTTGGTTACAAAAAGGTAAGTAATGATACTTTATTCTGTGAAGATTTTTTTTTACTACTTCATGAAGGTGAAGGTATTACTTTGATATAGTATACATGGTTTACTTGATGTTTGAAAAACTAACAGTTTTCATTCTTTTTGTATCCCTTACTGAGCTTTTTATGCTCACCCCAAGTTTTTTTGAAATGTTTTTCACAGGACTTAATATGGAATAAGGTCAAGGATGGGATCAAGGGAATGTCATGATATATAAAACATGGAACTAGACATGTTTCTTTCAAGAGTTATTTTTTATTATGGAAACATAGTATAAGTGACTACTTTGTAATCTTTTGAGATGTAATAGTTATGTTCTAATTCTCTAAAACTCTAAACCTGAAAAGATCCTCGACGTGAATTATTCATTTAATTCAATATTAAGTAAGGTTTATGGCTGGGGCCTTATACTTATACATGCACCTCGATGTGTGTACAGACCTTATGTATTCTTACTAGGTTGATCACAAATACATGATATATAGGGATGAGGCCTAGGGTTGCATAATCAATTGAATCTATTTGTGAGGATTATTTTGATCGAATTGGATTAGCTTGGTAGTATCTTAGAGACTGGGTAGTGGTCTAGCTTGTAGTTAGTAGGATAGCCCTATACTTTTATTTTTCCAGTTTCCTTTATGAACTTCTACATATATAGTTATCCCATTGTGCGACCAATGTTATATGTGTGATATGGTTATTGGGTATTTTATATAATTTTATTTATTATCACAGCATGCTTCTATTTCAATTTATTTACTACTTCTACACTTTGTTTAATTATTTCCATGGAGTATATTTAGTTACTTTTTCTATTTTCTTAATATGATATGAGAGTATAGCCTAAGCACTATCACACCCTAGGCCCTCACTGCTAGTCAGTAGCCTTTAGAATATGGGGAGGCATGCTTAATTCCTCATGGTGAATCAGATTGGGGCCCCAATTTAGTGTCACTCGGGTTGGTATGTTGCAAATTGGTATCAAATTTGTTCCTTTCTATTGATTTACTGTTTTAGATATAGTAGACAATATTATTGGTAACTTTTTGAAACTTGTGATGGATATCATATTGGTGCGTTTAGAACACATATTCTATTAATAATTCTTGGTTACCAAGGATATGGTGTTTCTATTATTGATATGTGATGTTACAGATTTTATGACTTTCCCTTTGATTGACACACATGTTGTGTGGATTTTATGATTTATTGATTGATTTCTAGCTCTTTTCCATTGGAAAGAAACTAGTGATTGATTTTAAATCTTTACCACAAAGGAAAGACACATCTCATGCATCATATTTGGCATATAGGTTTCAAATTTTATAGGCCTTTAAGTGTGTTATTATTACTGATAATAGAGGAAAATTGTTTAAAGTGTCAACAAAAACCCAAATGGTGTTTTCACATATATATTCTTGGTGGAATTATACTCAATTGTGCCGACTTATATATATCTCCTTCTGATACTAGGTCATGTGGATCTATACTGATATGTTTTATGGTGAGGCTGATGACTCAGTTCTCGTGATCGGGAGGTGTTGTGATCCTAATAGGTTTATAGGTCATATTATGACCATGTTTTGAACCCCTCATAGGGTGGTGTTAATTAGGTTTGGTTATTTAAAGTTTTAGTAACAACCTATACAATGTTTTCTTACATATCTTGTAATGATATTCTATTTAACCAAATTGTGTACTTATGATGGGACATGGATCATTGATATGATGTTGAGTTCATATTGTTGACCCTCATAGGTCATCATCGATAGTTGGTACCTTCTTTTTAGGTGATATAGTTAGTTATCTTTGTACGATGTTGATATACACCTAATGTTTATAGTGAACTTGAACCTTGAGAGGTTATTACCGTATACTGATGCCTTATGAATGTTAGTTAATCATTCTTTCAACATTATATCATGATACTTTAGGGGGAGTACCTTATGAGGATGATCAATGAAGATCATGGCCCTATTAGGCTGATTCTTGATAGTTTTGACCCTTTTAGATCGATGTTTTCTTTACCTATTCTAGAGAGAGATAGATTCAAAAAGTGTGCTAGATTCCTTATGCTAAGATGGGTGAATAGATGATTCCCCATGAAATGTGACCTTATTGATAGTTTTCACTTATGGGATATGTGTTAGGACCATGCAACCCATTTATGATTCTTGGTCAGTAGGGTTAAGTGGAAGACCTAGAGACCCTTATATATGACTCACACCCTTGAAGGTTGACAATTAGTTTGATCATGGGAAACTTAAGAGAAATTTTACCTTAGGTTTATGGATGAAATTTTAAGTAGTGATCTAGGTTATATGGTTGAGTAGAGATTGATACACTGGTGGTTATCAATTTTTTCATTATAGGCATGTTATGCATTTGGATTTTGAAGAAGAACCTAGGGTACATTAGTATCAATACTAGATTTCATAAGTGGGGCTGCTTGGGTACCTAGCCCAGTTGACAAGGGTTTCCACTGTTAGAAAAATATTCAGATCATGGGTGGACGCTCATGACTAAAAACAACGTCATGTGATGGAAAATTTTCAATATATAAAAGCATAGGTGAGGTGACTAATTTTGAAGAGGACTTCCAAGGGAGGTTATGGATTAATGATACTGACATTCCATGTAACATGGTAATCATGGTTTTGTGGTGGAAAACTCATAAGAGTGTGATTTAGGTGACAATGGTGCATGTCAGTTATGAATGGTACCATTTAACTCTTAAATCGGTGAGTGTTGGTGAGCGAGTTGATGACTGATGGTTTTAAATAAATGACACGAACATGGTTTCAAAGGTTTTGTGATAAAAGGATAAATGTAAATTCATGGAAGAGGATACATCAAGGATAAATCAGGTTCCATAATGTAGTTGACCCATGTTCGAACCTGGGAACACATTTTTTGGGGATGTGATGTCAGTAGTTAGTTAAAGTAAAGTGAAACCCATTTTATGGGAACATGGATAAGTGAGTGCTATACACACATATTGATGTAATATTAGTGTACTCTTAGTTTTATATGGCCATTATATTTCATCAAATCATCTTTAGTACACTTATAAATCATCGGTTATATTCTGAGATTATCTTATTTTTAAATATATTTTTTTTTTTGATGAAGGGACCTGTTGAGTTTGAACTTGAGAAGTGTTATAAGGTAATACATACATTAGGGAGTGCACTATTGACCATTTTTTTGTGGTGACTCTCATTTTTAGTTGAAATTAAGTGTTTTCTATTGAAACCATTTTTAGGAATCTGTAATGGGTAAAATTCTAATTATTCTGCATTGGCACTATGGTATGAGTGGTTTAGCCACACCAATCATTATGTCTAATTATGGATAGTGTGTGCACCTTTGAGCTTGATCTTAGTTGTGAGGTGATGATAAGGTTACTCCTATGGTGGGGAGTATCAGATTGGTTGTGGTTAAACATCTTCCTTGATGGAAGAGTTGTTAACACTAAGCAATCAGTCATTAGATAGTCAAGATAGTGTAGTTTTGCAGATGCTCAGGATGAGAGCATGACTATAGTTGACCACCAAGGCTTCTCATGGATGATAAGGTTTATGGTGGGGAGGATGTAATGACCCATGTTTTTCTGGACTAGTAATTTGATCAAAAATTATATTTTTTTCTTTCAAATTCTTTTATGGGGTAAAATAGTCATTTTCACCTAGAAGATGATCTCATATAATTTTTATGACCACTCTATTGGTCTTAGAAAAGGATTTTTACCCTATTATAGTAGTTTTTTATAATTCAAAACCATTCAAATTTAAGTGGAATAATTAATAATTAATATATATTTAATTAAATATTCATTTATTCACACATGTTTGTTCGGCTATATATTTTTAATGTGTCATCATATTAAAATTTTATCTCTTTTTTTGGGTCTAGAATGGTGGGTTTTATTAGGATGGGTATGAACTCATGTCGAGAACCATACCTAGTCCTGATCCCCGTTTTCTTTTTCTTCTCTTTTTCTTATTTCTTTTCCCCTTTTTATTTTATTTTATCTCTTGGATTCTTGTTCATGCCCCCTATGGGTTTTCTAAACCATTAATGAGATAAGATAGGAATATAAAGATAGATAATGAGGGATATAGGAATATAGGTTCTTCCATGAATCTTAGGAGGAGCCAGATCATCATGTGGCATCGGAAGATCATGGAAATGAGTGAGTCTTCAATGGATTCCACCTAAAGGTTGTCCATTTTAAGTTTCACTTAAAATCCCCATAGATTTACTTTTTTATAGTTTTATATCCTTATAAACACTTATTTTTATCCCTTGAGTGTTGATATATATCTTTTGGGGATAAAAATGAGGTTTCATGCCAATTTGAGGTGTTTCCCATTCAGAAATCCCGATCACGCTGCATGTAGTTCCTGAGAACACATCATGTGTTCTTCTCATTCAGAGAAGATGACCTTTTTAGAATTTCACACCATGTATAGGGTATACACATACTATACTAGTACTCATCCATGTAGCTTATTATATGTCTAGACAGCTCGTGTGAGGGCACATGGCCATGTAGAGTACACAACCAGACTCTGTATGGGTCACATGCCATGTAGAAGTACACAACCATGAAAAATACATGGCTAGGCCATGTGAGGTACATGGGAAGGTACCCCATGTAGGGTAAACACCATTTTCATTGTATACATGTCATGTACATGGGATTTAAATGCCATGCATGGATGAAGTACATGCCCATGTGCGTCTTCGAGGGTACATGTCATGTACCAGGATATACACATCGTGTACTCCCTTGCCACCCTTTTTAGGGTTTTTTCTGTTTTATTCCCCAATAACATAATTGTGCACATGAGTAGTGTATTTTGAGTATCTTTCCACATAGATCATGATTATTAAAACATTGAGTTGGTTTGAGGACTCCTAGGAGGAATTTCGGGATTTTTATTAAATGGATAGTTTCTTACTCTAGTAATCGAATCCAACTATCTCCTGATAGTGAGACCCTTGATCTGAGGTGGGCCATGAGCCATCTATCTTGACTGGTAATCAAATAATTTTTCATTTTTTTAAATAGTTCATCTTATCTTTTACCTAGAGGATCCCATGTAGGATGCCTCTACCATTTTACTACTTTCACGAGTCCCTTATAAGATGCCTTTGCTTACAAACTAACCTATAGAATCTATTATAGGGTCCATCTACTCGTTTACTCCTTATGACCATCCCATGTAGGATACATCTTCCTATATATACCATTTTTTAGGGTCCCATATAGTACACCTATTCTTATGTGCTGACTAATAGGATACCAAGAGTGATCTTTTCACTTATATTTAGACCTTGAGGATCCTATGTAAGATGCCTCTATTAACTATTACTATTTTTTAGGATATCTAGAGGGATTCCTTTTCTTAATTTTAATTTCCCAGTGGATCCTAGGTAGGATGCCTCTCTAGTGTTATGAATTAGGGGACCCAGTGGGTGCCCAAGTGTTTGACCGAACATAAGCTAGTTCAATGTGTGTTTGGGTAGAGATAGTAGTGGGTGTCACCTTGGAACCCATACCAAACTTATAAGCCTGTGAAGATAGGGTAGCGGTAGTGGGTTTAATCATCTGGCCACCATCACTCTTTTGTTTATGCATTCACATGATTATTAATCATGCATATATGATTACTAGAGTTACTTCCTAGTATTTGGCTGGTGATCCTGATGTGATGTGGTACATGATAGAAAATCCCAAAGGTACTTACTAAGAACTTGATGTTGATCCTACCTAATATATTATGGGAATCATAGTATGACATTGATTATGGGAATTGTGGTATGTCGCCAACAATGTGTGATGGAATGGAACCATTTACTGAGTTATATATGGATGTTCTCTTTGGAATCAAGGAGGATTCCTTGGTCAATGGCCATGGGTCATAGACCATGTAGGTCTATATTATACCAAGTTTTATATGGATGTTCTCTATGGACTCTAGGAGGATGCCTTAGTTAATGGACTTGGTTCATGGCCCTAGTGGATCTATATTGTACTAAATTTTCTATGTATGAGCTCTATGGAATCGAATAGGATGCCTTATTTAATGGAAATATGTCCTAGACCTTGTAGGTTTGATACTTGATACAAATTATGTAGGTCATAGTTAATGTAGTTCCATATTTATAGGATTTTCAATGGGTATATGGAATCCTTCATTATAGTGCTTTGAGGTAAGTATGGGTGATCCCAGGTCTAAGACACGTATCCCCTTGTGGTTACATAGCTTACTCAGAGATATTTCTGGTACTGGAAAAAAATTTATTGCCGATTGGGATTACGAACCTAGGGGTGGACTTAATTATACACAGCATGAGTGGTCCAACGTCCAGATCAATACCCTTTTCATAGGATGTCTAGCTAATCGAGATTATAGACCCAAGGATAGACTGCTGTTGATTTATATTATTTTTCACTTTACTCATGTATATAAAAATTTATGTGTATGGATGTATATAATATATATACACATATAAATACATATTAATGATAGCACATTTCTCAGTTGATCTGGATCATAGACACAAGGATCGACTATGGTTTCACTTTTTTTGTTTTATTTATTATTTTAAGTTGTGTCTTGGCTAGACTAGTCATATTTCATGTGCATGAACTTATAAAATCATATTTATAGGTTTATTGTTGTTATGGCCTACTGAGATTATTTATCACTCCTATATGTGAACCTCAGTGTGCGTTCATACCTTATATCTACCTTTTAGGTTTATCACAAATACTTGATGGATAAGGTTGAGGCCCAGGGTTACATAATCAAGTGAAGCCACTCATTTGGATTCTTTTGATTAGGATAGAATAACTCATCATTATCTTGGATACTGGGTATGTGGTCCATCTCAAAGTTAGTAGGAGAGCCCTATATTTTTATTTTTTATTTTACTTTATGTACATCTACATGTATGGTCATCCCAATGGGTGACAAGTGTTATATGTATGATATGGATTTTCTAGATTTTATAGTATTTTATTTTTTATTATAGAATGATTCTATTTCAGTTTATTTATTCCTTATACACTATGTTTATTTACTTTCATGCATAATATTTAGTTACTTTTTTTGTTTCCTTACTCTGATATGAGGGAATAGTCTCCCTAATATCACACCTTAGGCCCTTTCTTCTAGTTGGTAGCCTCTGGCATATGCTGAGGCGCACTTGAGGACACATGAAAGACTATCTTGGGGAGCTGATTTAGTGGCACCCATGTCATGACATTACAACCCCCACAAATGAGTCACCCCAAACTCTAAAATTGAACCTAGTAACCACTAGGATTTATGGGGGAGTGGGAAACCAATGGATAAGAGAGATGGGGTGATAATAATGAAGGGATTGCCTTAGAGATATCCACATCAAAAGAGGCTAAAGATTCTTAGAAATAAAAGGGAAGGGAGGAAGGAACCTCCCTTATCATGTGTTTGGCTTAGATGAATGAAATTGAGAGAGAAGAGAAATACCCCTTAAATCTAACTAATATAAAAAACCAAAAAACAAAAAAAAATTAAACACCTAGACACTTCTCATGGTAAGCCTACATGGATTGATAAACTATGAGAAAATCATGTAGTTTGCACTAGAAATGAAAACCACATTCACACATTTTTTCCACATTGTTACTCTTACCCATGTTCCAACCATGTTCCAACCAACTCCCATGGAAGGGTAGTGGCACGAGTACTACTAGGGGACTCCCAAACCATGTACACATTCCAAACCATTAATGTTTAAATTAAACTACATGTGAGGGTATTGAAGGAAAACATAAGGTTCACCAAATTTTTTCCTCTAAATTGTGTACCCTAAATCATGAAACAAGACAAAGATTTATGGAAAATAAAAATTCATGTCCAAAACTTACAAAAAATTAAATTGCTACAAAGTTTAAATAAAAGCTACAGTGAAATAAGGTGTTAAAATCTCACTACCACGCCGATTTCTACCCTTATAAATTCCTTGTCAATGTATAATTAACTAGAAACATGTCACAACCACACCCCATGGAATGAGGTGAGTTTTAAGAAAATGTGTCTAAATAATCTAAGAAAGTGCATCGATGATTCTTCCATACCAAACCATTAAATCAAAAAAACCATGATATGTCTCTAAACAAGGCACAACCATGATCACTGAAACCAGACCCAAAGGATATAGAGACTATGTATAGGTCTCTACATCATTTATAAATTCCCTAAATTGTGCAACAAAATAACACATCTCAAAATGAAAATATAAAAATGAGAAAACAGCCCCCAAAATTCCGAAGGAACACCTAATAATAATCCAAGGAATCAATTCTCATCTCCTCAAAATAAAAATAGCCTCAAATAACTCAATATACATAGGAAAAAATCCATCATGAAACTTAATATGCATCAAATCTATAAGATAAAACTCAAAATCATTCCACAATAATAAATAATATGGCCTCTCAACCAGGGTTAGTATACTCAATGGGTAAACTAGGACTTCAATCTTGGAACAATGTCCCATGGTGAACCCCACAAAGAAAGTACTACCAAGTGTTCAATTTCTCAAAGGAAAAATTTATCATAATTATCTATGAACTAACCCAAAGTTTACTCATGTTCAACCCAAAGAAAATATATCCTCAAAACAACCATATCATAAGAAGATGTCAGAAGCCTCAAAAGAAGGAAAACACAAGAGCGAGGCATGCATCAAAACCAAAATCCATCCACCAAAGTTATAGTTAATTTAAACCAATTCATATACCATCACTATGCACAAGGTAAAAATCCAATATTACTTGATAATCACAAAAAAGGCACACACAAAAACCACTCAATGAAATCGCACAAGATCCCAAAAAATACTCACAGGGATTCACTACCAAAGCCCCATTACCAAAAGGGATTCACTAAGAGGAAATTACAAAACCATTATAACCAATAAACCATAAATATAGGAAGGTAACTAACCTAAGAATTCGTAAATCACAAATTATTTTCAATATCCATTACTCCACTTATATTTTAGGTGGAATCAATAATAGAAAAGGTCAATTCTAAAAAATTAAAGAAACCAAAAAAATAGCACTCATAGGTACAAAAACTTATCTTTCATCAAGGACTTTTTGGTAGGAATATATTAACCAAAATAAGACATGAATATAAACCCATACATGTCCCTTAAATCAAATTTATTTATCCCCTAACCACATGTAAAAACCAAAACACCTATTTTTAATTCCAAAAAAAAGACCCATTTTAAAACTAAGGAATCTGAAAACATTCAAAAAAGATCAATCTTCTTTCTAAAGAACTTTCCAATTCTATTTCAAACCCGATGATCTTTAAAAAATCCATGGGAATCAAAATAAATCCCATGTTACTTTAAACATTAAACTTCTTTTCCATTCCAAAATAATTTTAAAATTACATTTTAAAATCTATCACCCCTTTGAAAACACTTTAGTTAATGAATTCTTGAAACATCGCTTTTTAAGAATTAAATCCTTTACATTTTTTTATATTTTTAACTTAAACACCCTTTAACATCAAAAAATTCTTAGATTATGGCATCCTGCCTTTTTATTACAAATACTTTTCATTACATGGAACAAAATGCTGGATATTTTAAAGTTTAGTTTCTTGAAAATTAGGTATATAATACAAGAAAACATAAAACATTTTTCTAATACACTTTAAATACATATTTATTGGTTCACCCTAGTTTAATTTTACTGAATATCATATCTTGGGAACATATATCAAAGTAAAGGGGTGACCATGAATCCTAGTAAGGGAATAAGGGAGACATATAGCATGTGATCATGAGACATATCAATAAGTACACGAGGAATAAAAATAAGGTATGAAAAAGATTCAAATAATAATAACAATAAATTAATAATAACATCTAAATATGTATATAACATAAAAATGAGTAATTCATTAGCATATCACCATGGTTTGTCATCAAGGTGTCATAAATGAAAATTACCAAGGTTATTCACCAAGGTGTCGTAAAACATGTCATCTCTAGGAATTTAATTCTTTACCCAACGCATTGTTATGATATCAGGGTGCACCATTATTATGTATTAATTTCATATGATACATATAGATCATAATAAATCATTTAATTAATAAACTGTGGAAAATAATGAATGGGTTTCTTATCAAAATCATGACATACAAAAGTGTTTAAAGATAAGATCATTACGTCATTTTTAAGCCAAGAAAAGGGAATGTGAATTTTATATATGTAAATACCTAAATAAATAAATAATTTTTTATCTTTGTGAATACCCATGGAAAAATTAAGAGTTTTGGGTATTCACAAAAAACAAAATAAATGATAATTTCTCAACTAAATGGGAGAAATTTGAGAAGTAAATTTGGCAACATGACTGGTATAAAACGTGGTTTTGGGAAAGGGTAAAATGAGAGATAATTAAGATCTCCAATTGATAAAACATTAATTTATAAGTAATGGTATGATCAAAAGAATAAGTAAAGTGGGTAACATACCATTTAAATATATACACAAATAATAATTACTTTAATGGAAAAGAAGATGGTGAGAATTTTGTTACCTTGAAGAGTTGCTCCTAAATCTTGAGGTTTGGAACCTTGGGGGATTAAGGGAACTTTGTGGGTCTACTTAGGAGTAAAAATAACCATAATGTAATAGATGATGGATTTGGATTAAATTTTAATGGTTAAATGGGTGTATATTTAAAGAAAAAGTTGAGTAATTGATTAATAATTTCCGAATATAAGTCTTGGAAATCTTGGTTGTGGAAAACGAAAAAACATTAGCTTGACCAAGGTTTTTCATCATTTTTTTGGACATTGGAATCAAATGTTATGATATTTTAATTAATTAGAACCTAACACCATTTTTTGTTGCTTATATGGACATTTAAAAGTAATTTTTTCACAAAATAATGTTTTTCAAATCAAATTTTCCTTTTTAGACTTTGGAAAGTCACTTATAGGTTTGTAAATTGATTAAAAGATATTAAAAAAATTAATATTAAAAAAATAACTTATTTTAGGTCATTTATTGTGGTTAAATAATTATTACATCATTATGAAATAAATATTAAGTCATAAAAAAACCAAAACCCCAAAACTATATTTTTACTATTCACAAAAAAAATGTATTTTAGAAAATTATCAAAAATTCACCCTAACCTAATTTTGATGTGATTATTTCAATTTTATTGTTTATTTTATCAAAATAATTCTCCAAATATGATAATTTTAACTTTTAAATATAAAAACCCTTATTTATTAGAAAAATAATCATTTTTAAGGCATAGTCAAATTTTTGACACTTATAAAAATTTCCTATGACATTATAAAATTATTTTATAATTTATATTTAACTAATATTATTTTAAAAGAAAAATTAATTTAAAAAAAATATTATTTAGAATATATTATTTTATTATAAAAATTTATATTTTTTCTAAAAAATAGAATTATGTTTTATTTGTGTCTACAAATCAATTTATCAAATTATTCTCAATTAAACATATATTTTATTAAGAACAACTATTATTAAAATTTAATTGAGGGAATAAATATTTTATTTATAAAATATTAAATTGAACTTTATGAAACTAATTCCTAGACACATAACCCCGTATTACACCCGTGTACGCCCTAAGAGTAAGGTGTGTGGTGGTGGCAGTTTAATGGGATGGGTTGACTAATATTGACTAAGTGGTAATCTATACTAACTTGAAATTATCCCATAGAAGATTTCGTTCAACCTTTACTTGGTGAAGCTCAGCTTGGGATTGGTCAAGGGAGAACCCAAGTGATGCTACCTCCCTCCCAAGTTCTAACAAATGGGATTCAAACGATATGACTATACTGGTTGAGGTTATCATTTCTCCTTTCTACATAAATTATCATTTTTCATTACTAATTATAAACACTAATTATAATGGTAAAATTATCACCTATGGGTATATTTTCCAATGGTAAAATTGACCAATGGTTATATTGATTGGCAGTCATATAACAGTTGAATCCCAATGGTCACATTTTTATTTATACCCTATAAATACCACTTCATTATTTCACTCAATATTCACTACAATTACTCCTAAGGTTGTATTTTCATTTATTAAGATATTAATTGGTTTACTAATATTTTGTTCCATTTCTATTTTTTTATCCATGGGGGTGATGTATCTAGCATATTTGGGTGATCTATAGTTTTCCATTTTAGATATTATATTTTTTATTTTATTTTTTCAATTGTAATGTTTGGAATTTTAATTAATTTCATAGGAGATTAATGTAATAATATTTATAAATGATATTTTTTTTGATATTCTCTATATTTTTAACATGTATTATATAATATATAACACACATTTATTCATGAAACAAATATCATTTTAAGAAAAAACCTAGGTTGTTACATTTATTCCCCCTTAATAAATTATGTCCCCAAAATTTCAACTCATTATATCAGTTGAGAAAAGGTGAGGGTATTTATGTCTCATTGTATCCTTTGTTTCCCATCTCACTTATTCATAATTATAGTTCCTCCACAACACTTTGACAAGGTGATTTGTCTTTTTGCATAGAACTTTGTCTCTATGGTCCAAGATCTCCACTAGTTGTTCCTATTAAGAAAGGACATGTTCCAATTGTACCACCTATAGATTTAGTACAAGTGATGCATTAGGAATGTTATTCTTCAAGATAAATACATCGAATATATCCTGAACTTAATCCAGGTTTGGTGGAGGTTCTAGACAATAGGCCAATACTTTTATGCAATCAAGGATTTCAAAGGGGCTAATGTACCTAGGGATAAGCTTCTCTTTCATTCCAAACTACAGACTCTCTTCCATGGTAATATTTGAAGTAATTTTTTTATCCAAAATCAAATTCTAAGTTCATTCAATGGTTTTAAGCAGATCTCTTCTTCCAAATCTGGGTACTATTTCTATGTTATTGGAATCCATGATCCTTTTCTATCATCTCTTGTACAAGATCAAACCCAATTAGTTTCCACTCACCAAATTCATCCCAAAAAGTAGGAATTATACATTGATTCTTATATAGATATCCATGTAGTTCCATTTGAATACTAGACTAGAATGTATTATTGTATGAGAACTCAACTAAATTTAGGAGTTGAACTCATCCACCTTTAAATTCCATTGATCATGTTCTCAGCATGTCCTCAAGTGTCTAAATATTCCTTTCAATTTGAACATTATTTTTTCGATGATAGGACATACTAAAATTCAATTTAGTATACATATAATCTTGAAGACTTGTCTAGAAGTTAGATGTGAACCTTGGATCACAATCAAAAATGATATAAAGTGCTACCCTATGTAGCCTCACCACTTCCTTTACATGTATCTTGGAAATTTTTTTAAGAAATAAATGTTCCTGAACAGAGATAAAATGGGAATTCTTGGTGAGTCGATCTACTATAACCCATATCACATTGTTTCCTTTGGATTTTCTTGGGAGACTAGTAATGAATTCCATAGTGATATTGTCCCACATCCATGTTGGTATGGGTAGTGGTTTAATTACCCCTTTAGTAAGTTGTTTCCTTGAATTCACTTTTTGACACACCAATCATCCTGTAGTGTATTCAGCAATATACCTTTTCATATTATCCCACCAATAATGATCATGAATGTACCTATACATTTTAGTGATTACAGGATGTATAGAGAATATAGATCTATGAGATTCATCCATCATTTCCTTCTTTATCTATGGGATATATGGGACACATAGCCTTGTGTGAAATTTTATTACAACTTCTTGATCAATATTGAACTCAGGAAACTTACCATTCTTTACATCCTATATATTCTTTTGTATCAAAATATCTTCTATTTTAGATCTCTTGATATTATCTAGTAACAATGGTTTAGAAATATTCTGGGATAGGACTGATGACGTCCCTTCCCTTATGATTCCCATTTCCAACCTTATTAAGTCATTTATCAATGGATCTACTTGAATCCTCATCATTTCCAGCATAATAGGGTCTTTCCTACTTAATTTATCAGTAAATGTTTTTCTCCTATGAGGTGATAATGAATTGAATAGTCACAGTCTTTAATAATATCCAACCATATCCTTTTTCTCATGTTAAATTCATTTTTCATTAATATATACTTAAAACTTTGGTGGTTTGTGTATATATCACATTTCTCCCCATAAAGATAGTGGATATACATCTTCTAAGAAAAAATAATTGTATCTAAATCCAGGTCTTTCCTATGATAATTATAATCATGATGATTTAACATTCAATATATATAAGCAATCACCTTTTCATTTTTCATGAGGACGCACCCAAGCCCTTTCAAATATGTATCACTATAAATAAAAAAACCTTCTTTGATAGAGATTATAGTTAACACAGGTGTGGTAACCAATCTCTTCTTCAGTTATTAGAAAATTTCATCACACTCTTTTTCCCATACAAACTTTTATATTTTTTTATTTCACTTTGTTAGTGCATCAATAATTTAGGAAAATTTTTTCACAAACCCCCAAAAATATCCTTCTAAACCATGGAAACTATGAATATCAATTAGTATTATATGATGAGGTCACTCATATATATCCTTTATCTTGGAAGGGTCAAGTGATATCCCTTAATTGGTTACAATGTTCCCCATTAATGAAACTAATTTTAACCAAAATTCACATTTTATGAATTTTTCAAATAGCTTCTCCTTCTTCAGAGTTTTCATATAACTCTTATATGATCATCATTATCCTTGAAAATTTTAGAATATATCAAAATATCATCAATAAAAACTAAAAAAAATTATCATGGTAGTATTTAAGGACTCTATTCATAAAATCCATAAATATGGAAAGTGAATTGGCCGATCCAAAGGGAATAAAAACTCATAATGAACATATATTTTTTAGAATTAAACCTTTGGAATATCTTCTTTCTTCACCATCAACTGATGATACCCATATCGGAGATCAGTATTGGAGAATAATTGAGCCCCATGAAGCTGGAAAAATAGATAATCAATCCTTTAGAGGGGGTACTTGTTCACCATTGTGATCTCATTAAGTTCTCTATAATCAATGCATAGTTGCATTGATCTATCATTATTATTTACAAAGATAACATGTGCTCTCGAATGAGATACACTTAGTTGGATAAATTCCTTCTCAATAATATCTTGAAGTTGTTTCTTTAATTCCTCTAACATCGCATTTTACATTCTATATGGGGTCTTCAATATTGGCTTCGATCCAGGTATGAGTTAAATGGAGAACTCTACCCCTATTTCTGAGGGTGTTCTAGGTAACCCTTTAGGAAATACATCAATGTGTTCTTGTATTATGGGGACATTTTCTATCCTTATACTTTCATTTTTTTCTCCCTCTTCATCGGTCATCTCTATAAAGAAGGCTATGGGAGGTTCTTTAGTCAAATATTAGGCTGGGATATCTCTCCTTTGAAAATAAATATAGGTTTTACATTCAAGAATACTGAAATTTCCTTGATTTTTTAGTTTTTCTTAGCATTATATTTCAATGGTAAATCCATCCCTAGTATAGTGTCAAATTCCACCATGGGAATGATTACTAGATTTGTGACGATATTGTACTCTCCAAAGTTAATACTAGAATTTCTATACACTTTTGATGCTAGGATAATCCCTATAAGAGTATTGAATGATAAATCTACTTCTAGTAGGTAAGTAATGATTCTATATTCTTTTCAAACTTGGATGAAATAAAGGAATGAATAGTGATGGAATCAAACAAAGTACTTTCTGTCTTTGAGATTACAATGAGTGTACCTTCCACCACATCATTTGGATCCTCTACTTCATCCATCATGATAAAAAATTATTGACCTTGATCCCTTAGCCTATTCTAAAATTTATGGTGGTTTCCCTCCATTATATTCTTATTTTGAAATTGATTGGAAAAGTTCTCAAGATATCCACACTTTAAGAATTGAACTAATGGTTGGGTCTTCACCATATTCCCTTTGTCGTTAGTGTTGAGAAGTTTAGGATTCACCTAACCATGAATGTTTCAAGATATATGCCCATATATTCTAAATTTGTATCACATTCCACTCCCAAGAAATTAGTTCCCTAAATTCTTCTTCCCTCATTTTTTTCATGTGGGAAGTTTCATTTTATTTCCTCCTCATATGTGATCAAATTTTTCCCCTGAGTTTGGATCCATTACTCTCTTATTTTCTTTCAACTTATGTGTCCACTAAATTTTTCAAAAATCTCATTCAAACTTCATATCACTCTGATCTATCTCCTCATAGATTTTATAGTTACAATTTACCAAATTCATATATAGATGGGGTCTCAATCCATCAAAGAATCTATTAACCTTTCACTTAGTATCAATAAAAAACTAGAGGTGTATCAAGACAGTCTTGTAAAGTTTATCTCATAGCTTCCCACTAATTCATTTTCCTTCTGATTCAGCTCTAATAATTCCTTCTCCATTTTTCTTTACATCTAATGGGGAATATATTTATTGAAAAAGATACCACTATAATTTTTCCACTCTATATCATCAATATCCCTTCTTATCTTTGTGTTCTTAATCAATGTCCACCACTAATCATCTCCTCCTTCTAAGTGGTATACTACCAAGGTGACCTTCTATAGGTCTAAAAAATGGAGTATATAAAAAAATATTATCTATAAATATAATCCATTTTTTAGAAATCAATGGGTCAGTAGGTCCACTAAAAGAGGGTGTTCATTGACGTATGAAGGACTCAACAATAAGTTATTATCTTTGAGGTGAATCTGGTTGTTCAACTTGATTCAATTTATAATTCATAACTTGAGTTATATTATTCATTATCATCATGATGTTTTCCATTCCATATTTCATCAGAATTTCATTAGTGCATCATCTATTGCATTCATCATTTACATGGTTCCTCCTATTTTCTACCAATTTTATAAAAGAATAAAACCTTAGTGAGAAATGGGTTAATTTTAGGAATCTTATAATTCTAAAGGAATATTATGTTATAAAACATAATTCTTAAATATGTTATTAATATCCTCTAATAATAATCATATTTTTTATATATACTTTATAAAGGTTTATAAAAATCATTTTATTAACCAAACATATCCCTCGAGAGCATAGAAGTAGTTATGTAGCAAGTTTAATTGTCATGCACTAGTTCTTGACCCTCATATTATCACATCTCATACTTTTTCATGGACAGACACATCTCATACTTTTTTCATGGACAGACACATCTCATACTTTAGAGACACATCTCATACTTTAATTGTAGCAAGTTTAATTGTCAATGCAGTTGTTGACCCTCATATTATCACATCTCATACTTTTTCATGGACAGACACATGTGATGAGGGATCAGGTGATCAAACATGTGACAATGATTCTTGGATTGTGCACTTTGTTTTCCACAATTGCAGTGTTGTTGTTGTTGTTGTTGTTGTTGTTGTTGTTGTTATTTATTTGCAAATAATAATAATGATAATAAGTGAAATAACATAAATAATACAAGATGTTGATATTATTCAAGGAGGAACATAACGCATGGGGGGTAAGGGATGGTGCAGGGGGATTCTCCTTCCACATAGTGATGCTAGGGTTCTGGTTTTCCTACTAAACCTGGAATGGGTATTCTATAGCAGATCTAGAGAACAATCCTTCTTGCATCGGAATTCCTCATACCCAGACTACCATATGAATGGACTCTATAGGGAGATCGAACCACATGTTGGACGATCTCCTCTACCATGGTTGATTTGGAGGGGATTTTTAATTTCTCCAATGCCATTTTGTGGAACATCCAAGGAACAAGTTCATCGGGAGTCCCATATTCTTTCTTGGAGTTGTGATTGACACCCACCACTTGGAGATGGAGATACACGAACAACAAAATATTTGTGATCTAACAGCAATTTAAAATATATCATCATGTGAGGATGATTTAATTCACCAATATCCTTGGATCTGAGTAAATCAGTATGATTAATTGTGGAATTCATTTAGAAGATACACCAAATTTATCAGATGTGCGAAAGTCGAACACGATTTCATCTATAAATACTTGAAGGAGATCAATATATGGGGGTCTCTTCCACTCCTACGGGAGAGCTCTGGTTCTCAATGAAAAACAGATCATCATGAACCCTATAAGGGTTATTCAAAAATGGTCATGTGAGGCCCAATTTTACACTCACGTGAGGATTCCACTGATGGCATCACGTATCCTATCACACGAAGTGGATTCCACTCTGAATAGAGATCTTCTATTTTCTTTGTAAATCATAGCATTGTAAGCTTGTATAATTTTTAAGAGAAAAAGAATATGAAGGAATGACTTTGCATATTAATTCATGTGAAAGGGTTAGATACAATGATCCTCCTTCACGTAAGTGCTCATGTGAAGTTTGTGTCACTGTGTATCTCCATATGAAAAGGTTTTGACACCACGTATCCCCTCATGCGAAGGTTGTGACATTGAATGTCTTATCATGTGATAGGATGTGATAATGCAAGGGAAAGATAGAACTCATGTATCATGAATAAATATAGTCATGCGAACATGGGTGCCTATTCATATAATGGGTCTTCCATCACAAAGAGGGAGATTAAATAACTACATATCCAGTTATGTGAATAATTTTAGATAGTGACTCAGCATCTTTCTATGATCAAATATTAAAGAATTTATTTGATACCCTATGAAATATGATCAACAATATCATTCAAGATTCAATTCACCATGTCGATCTGAGTGAAATTCACACCAACCACGTGAAATACTTATGTGTGCATGAAAAAATCCAGGCCACGATAAATATCATCATGTGAAGAGGAAAACTATTCCATGTACGTGTGTCATGAGATTGGGATATATGAAATTTATGTAACAACTTGCAACACTAATCATACACCCTTTCCATATGGACTTGACATGAAATAACACTTGTTCATTCTATGAAATCATATAGACATGAATATACAACATATCAAAAGAGAGAAAAGTGAATGTCCATGAAAATGTACACATGTCGCCACAAGATCCATTAATGAACATTAAGTGCATCGAATTCAAGTAGAAAAAATATCACTAAAAACATTTTAATAATGTCGCAGGATTCGGCACTGATCATGTGACGTGCCATAGAAAAATGGGATGACTAACCAACACAAGGTGTGTGCACCATCGCAAGGTCCCATATTGATCATGCAGGACACTCAAGGAAAATCAGTGGGTGAATTCTGTAAAAATCCTTTTAAAATAAGAAGGAATGATATTAAAAAGAAGATACCCCTAGTGATCATAAATCTCATGATCCATATCATCATTGGGAAGAATAAAATCCCTTGGTGATATCTAGGTAAACTAAAAAGACCTCTAAACCTTTGTAGGATAAAATGAAGGAGATAATGGGGAGGAGGCGAGAGGTGTTCGAGGTCATTGAAGGACACATGGAATACTCCTTGGGCGATCCGAGAGATACTACAAGACCTCAGCATCGTGTCCTCCTCATCTCATGAAATCCCTTTTTCTTTTCATCCCCACCACATGGAAGTCCCTGAGTATGTACAGGAATAATCTTTGGTGCTCTAAGGATATACGGATAGACCTATCCATTATATGTTTTCACACACTCTATAAGAACCATATTGGTCAGGTGATACATTATTGAAAAATTGAGTAAAAGTACCAGAAATTTCTCATGGAAACTCACATAATCCATGAACTTTTTGAATTAAAAAACAGGTATATAGAAAGGGAGGAGGTGAGAGGTGTTCTTAGTCACTAAAAGACATGAAATTTTCCCCCAGTGATCAGCAAGACACCATGATTCCTCAGTAATATGTATGTCTTGCCTCACAAGAGCCATTTGGCTTGTCATCCTCTCCAAGCAAAGCACCCTAGGAAACTCCATTATTCTATAAGGATAAATAAATATATGTTTCCATGGGATGATCATGCACCCCCATATAACCCATATCGGTCATGCGACACGTCACTAAAAATTATAAGAAATACCCTCGACAACACACATGAAATATCACATGACTCCAAACCATTCTCACATAAAACAATGGGGATCAAAAGGGAGGAGTCGAGAGGTGTTCTCATTCATTGAAAGGAATGTGATGTGCACAGTGCACCAGAAACATAGTCTCGTAAGACCACTGGATAATCCATCCTTATCTCACGAGACCCTAAGACAAGTCACCCAAGGTATCACAAGTGTCTTCAAAAAGACACTTGGATCTTGAGAAGGTCCTTGTACATATCATCATGAAAAGTTAGAATTCCTTAGACACATCTAAATGATCAAAAAAGTCCCCATTAATTGGATATAATCTAATAATGGGAGTGTTGAAGTAAGAGACTCAAGATTGCTGAAAATTAGTCAACACACTCAGAGTATTCCATGGCAGAGACTCACGAAGATGTGTGGTGCCAAACCCCTTCACCGACTCCATCCTGGGCTCACGCTAGATACGCCACACAAATCTCCAGACAATAGGGGTGGTGATTCCTATAAATTTCCCACTCCAACGTGAAGAAAGGGTTGGACTCTGATGGATACTACACACATTGGGCACCCAAACTCTGGAGGATTTGACTCTCAATTTCTATGGACTTCTCAAAGTGGAAGATCATGTGACTGGCCAGCTTTTTGTTAGGTAATATACCAGTGGTCAGTCGGATTAGTCATGCACTATGCATAAAGTACTTCACATTATCATTAATATATCATGCGAATGATCACTAGTAGGTTATGCGAAGAACATCCCCCAATCCCACTGGATCACGTGATACTCAAGAAAAACTGACACTGAACAAAACCAAGGCATTCGTGATGCAAGGGTTATAACTAAGGTCAAAGGTGGAGGGATTAAGAAAAGGGAATCCTCTCCTGCCTTCATGCCCTTCGCATAATTCATCCAAAGACATGAAATAGCACCAAGGAATGTCTCCTGGATCTTTAGACACTCCTTCATCATGCCACCTAGGACTCGTGAAATACTCCAGACATGTTAGATAAAGTCACACGGTTCCCCCCACAAACACCACTTTGGTCACAAGAAATCCTCTGGGTATGTCACCTAGGACTTGTAATGTTTTTCAAACACATTTTATGACTCATATAACAGTTTTTTATGTCATCTGAGTCTCATGAAAGTGTCTAGACTTGATAACCAAGCTTTTATGAAACCCTTTGGGCAAGTCAGTTGGGGCTCGCAACACCCTCCAAACATGTCGTCCAAGTATCGCTATGTCTCCTAGAGGTGTCATCCAAGATATGAAACACCCCTCAGACTATGCCACAATGAATCTCAGAATACCCTCCATATGTGTCAATCTAGTTCATGAAATGGCTCCCATGACATATTGACTAGGTCATACGATTCCCTCCAAACAAGAAGGCCATGCCAATAAAGAATACCATTACTTGATAGCATTGTTTATCCTCGGTGTGTAAGCCCTGAATATAGGTCATCTTCATTGTGTAAAACCCGACATAAATATAATTATGGTGAATTTTATTCCTACCATATCTAGGATACATAGGCTCCCTCTCCTCTAGGTTCGAGCCCTATATTGATCATCCAGGGAAATTCTAGCATCTAAGTCCCTTATTCAAGGCAATGTCATTGATTATTTTATATCCCTTGTTTTTTACAATGATCATGGTTCACATGGGATTAGGGAGTAGCAATGATCATATAATATACTCTATAAACCCCCACAATGGTACAAGGAAACCTCAGTGTGTAAGCCCTGACATAAACTGAACAATGATGACTCTGATTTCTATCATAACTAGGATACATAGTATGTATTCCTAATGCTCGAGACAAATAAAACACCCCTTTCGATATAAGTCTTTCAATGACTCTGATGTCTCAACTAGAGGGACTCAATTAGTCATGGGAGATGATCACCCTATCTCATTCATCAGTAGACTGAGAAACCCACCAAGCTATGATAACTTTGATTCCTTCTATAACCAGGATACATGGGAGATCTCTCTAAGACATGAGTCCTATAATAAATCATCTCAAGGCAGTCCCAGTGGATAATCCTTGCATAATGAGTAATGAAATGATCATTTTTCATCCCCTATTTCTCACACTGAGCATGGATCACATGAGCTTATGGATTCGTGATAATCATAGCATTTACACTATGAGTCTCTATAATGACATGAGCAACCCCAATACATGATAAATATGAAAAATATGATTCTCTATATGATCAGAATATATAGGACACCTCCTTATGGTTCGGGCTCAAATATTTTGTGCCTTAGTACCCAAACATATGTCCTCACCATATGACATTAAACTGCATAGTACCAAAAAACTACATGGGTTTTGATTTCTGAAATAATCAGGATACATAGGTTACTTCATAATGGATAAATCCCCCCCTCAGAATAAAAACCACCTCCTTATATTAAATCATATTCTGAAGAACTTGGTTGTAAGGATTCAGCATATAAGCAACCACCTATTACCAAAAATTGATAAACCTTAGACACATATAGATGGATTCAATAAAGAGATCCCGGTCTTTTTCATATGAAAGAGAATTAACCTATAGTCATTTTGTTAGGTTAATAGGTCTCGTATCAGAATTAGTAAGATATTCATGAACATATCTTAAATATATAAGAGAGTCTCTAAGTAGGAAATAATTCCCCCCAAAAGGGTGCGATAATCTCGGCCTCCCATTCTCTCAACCAATGCAAGTACCCAAGAGTTGATGGTCTTGAAAACCTAGATGACTGTCGACCTTTGGAAATTAGGTCCATACCTGGATATAGATGAGGGAATTGTTGGGAGTGTCTAGGTAAGACTAAACAGATGGTAAAACCAATGCGTGTGATTGATCCATCAAGGAGATCCCATCTCACGTCTATGTCAAAACTTGAAGAAACAAAAATTATTAACCTAATGTGAAACTCTATAAATAATAAATGATTGGGTTAAAATCTATCGAGCTATGTTGCTTGCTCCCTACATGAAAACAACCCTAATAGGCTCGACGTGAATCTCTCAGGACACTTATTTTTCAACCCATATGTACAAACAAAGAAGTAAGACTAACATAAACCAGGATTCTTGTAAGTCTATACTCATGCTGACAAGTACACACAAGCAGAATGGAAGGAAAGGGAATATAAGACAATTGTGATAACCTTGAATATCTGATTGAGTATTTTCATTCTTATGATATAGTGCTGATCAAAACCCTTGTTCCTTATTGTCTAGGTGATTGAAGATAATATTCTCAATGACAGACTCCCAACCTAAGGAAACGTCTTCTTCATCCATAATTTACTCTGGTAACTCATCTACTGCTGCAACCCCCATGGTTCATAAAGAAATATCACATGCCTAACAGCTTTAATGAAAGGTGGTGAATATGATGGTCTAGGAATAGAAACAACATGGTATGATCCCGAACATCGAATATGCTCATGATATTCTCTAAGAATGGAATCTAGTGAATCTACATCACCCAATAAAGGTTTCTGATAATACAATATCCCTTATATATATGACCAATAGCTTTGGGAGCTTATCCTTGGAGTGTGAAAACTGCCAACTTCCATATCCAATGAAGGTGGACCAGGAGGCCAAATATGGATTCCTTTCGGTCCAGGTTCTACTGAGGAGGGAACCTATCAATCATTTTCACCAACGCCATCCCACCGGTACCCATCGGTTTCCTATCAAGAATACCATCTGACACACAACCACCTATGACACCCATGCATGGGATACAAGGAGGACTCATCAGTGGAGGAATGCATTGGATATCTTGTAGAGGATCATATCCTAGCTCCTACTAATGATGCATATTGGCATAATTTGAAAGGAACCAATAAAAAGTCTCACATCCCTGCTATCTCAGAACAAGTTTGTGGGAATATTCCCATAGTAAGAATGGGGGAGTCTCATACTCCTACCCCCATGCACAAATCCCATCAGCATACTTCGATGGCACAAGGAGGAAAAAATTGGGCACATATCCCCACTTCCATCGAAGATATTTATCAATATATAATGAACATGGAGAATTTGTAAGCTTATATCCCTGCACACACCTTGGTAAAATTCCAATATATTTTTGAAATAGCTGAAGAGCTCCATTGGAATATTAAAGCATTGTTGCAGATAAAGGGATTGCCACATAATTCTATCCCTATAGCCTGGAAAACTAGACACTCTGATAATTGCAAACAATTTTTCGTCCTAGATAAATTTCACATTCTTGCTCTTTCCTAAGAGGATTATCATCATATTCTGATAAAGGACAAGGAATCCAACTAGAATCATACTCCTGTTCCAACTGGATCTCACTAGGTGAGAGCAGTACATGCCTTGGGACAGGAGTACATGCCTGTTGAAAAAGACTGGAGGTGTATTCCAAAGGCTCAAGATCAGTCTCATACCCCCATTTTGGCCAAGGATCACCATGTGAGAGGGGCACAAGCCTCGGGACAAGCTCATTTTCCTATCAAAAAAGTCCATTGACATACTTCAAAGGCCCAGGATAGTGCATATATCTCTATTCTGGACGAGCCTAACCAAGTGAGAATGAAACAAGCCTTAGGACAGGCTCATATTCCAGTCAATGAATCTACTTAGCATACTCCAACAGATCACGAAACCAAGGAGCATATTCCTAATTTCGTCAAGGAACGACTACACCAGTATCAATCCAAGGCAATACAGGAGGAGGATCATATTTCTTATCTTATTCTGGAGGTCTGTCGGAATATTCTGATGGGGAATGAATATTTGAACTATTATCATACTCATGTTACAACCACGTATTTCTAGGTGAGAGTGGAACACGCCTCAGGGAAGTCTCATACTCCAACTAAGGAAGACCAGTGGCATATCCAAAAGTCTCAATATCAATCTCATACTCCCACCTTAACTGGGGCACACCAAGTGAGGATGACATATGCCTCAGGATAAGATCATACCCCTGATGATAATGATATGTATTATTAGAGTATTCCAATAGCTTCTCAATAATGGGATCATATTTCTACAACATATGACGATTATATACAAGTTTTGGAAACCATCACATAATAGGATCATATCCTTGCACAGTCACAAAAGGAAGGTTGGTATATTCCAACCATGATGTAAAAAATAGCCCATGATCCTAATTTTCTCAATTATAGTGTCCTTGAGGGTTTTCAAGACATATTCTCGGCACCATAAGGGTTTTTCAAATCTTATATCGAATCGAAAGCAGAAGGTATTCACTACCACGATAGTCCTCCTCATGGTAGTGTGGAGATGGATTGTAGGGACTATACTCCAGACATCCACTATGGTAAACCTCCCCATGGTGATATTCCCATGGTAAAGGCAAACCTATCTTTTTTCATACACCTACATATAGAGAGGCGAACCAAACTCTAACACATTCATATAGGGAGGTACTCGAAACACCTGGTTCAATGATATATAGTTTCCTATCAACTTCCAACAACACTCCACTCTCATTATCAGGCATACATCAGAGCCATATTCTATGGTATGACTAGATGGGGGCATGTAATTCTGATGACGAGGATCCCGACATTGAAATATGAAGAGAGTTATCTGGAAACAACCTCCCCATCATGTTCTATCCCCTCATTACTTCCAGCTATGAGATCCCAAATGAGATAGAAAAGGAGTACATTCCTTACCTATGCCAAAATATGTGGTCTAATCATCAAGGAATCAAGGATCGATATCTCCCTTATCCAGGATATGAGTTTCACCTTTATATTATCAATATACTCTATTTTTATATTGACTTAGTTGTTATCTACTTTTCCCAGGATCCAAAACTAGAAAAGAACATCGCAAATTTGCAACACACTTATCGCCATTTCATCGTGACACTTCGATATCTAATCTCCAAATCCACGTCTAGAATCCATATTCAAGGATGGGGAAAGTATCGAGAATTACACTTTGCCTATACCATATAATAGTATATCCCTTCAGATATATAATCCTATAATGTTAAAGCCTCTAGAGAAATCAGCAGACTGGGTAATTCATGGTCTAGTTGGTCAATGCAACAGAATACTACCGCTTCAACGGTTCCTAGACACCACAGACGAGGAGAGAGGATAGACAACAAGACTTAGAATTGGGCCCCTAAAGATAATAGGAGGGCATTAAAAATATGTAAATTGACATTACGGTCATATGAACAACTTCTCGTAAGGAATAATTCTCACCATGGGTTGATACTACACCCAGTTCCCACATGAGCACAGCTACGCCACATCACCCAGACTGTAGTAGCAGCTACCATAGCAGTCATCTAAGAGTGGACTCGGCCCCCTAGGCCATGATAATATCTACCAATACCTCCACCCCTTGGGTCATCAATCCACAAGAGGATTCATTACATACCCTCGATGTTTGTAGGTGAACCCCATCCCACTGGGATGGGGGAATTTATATCTCAATCATCATCACTAGATTCATTATCCCCAAAAAGGACCTTGGAGACATCGGAAATGATTCCATATCACCCCCAACCCATTAGGATGGGGGAATTTATACCTTCACATCAATCTCGGGAATCATCAAGTCCATGACTAGAGTCATTGTATCCTCAACAACATTACCAATCAGTTCCAATGGCAGTCCCAAATGACCCCCACCCCATGGGGCTAGGGTAATTTGCATCATCATCATAACCAAAAAGGGAAGCAGTCTTCTCCAGGTTGGGAAGAAGAAATAAATAGTTATCATCCCACATATTCTTCCCACCATAATACAAACCTCTATTGGTAAGGGCTCACTCAGGATTCATGACCAGAAACTCCCTTGAAGTCACTATTCATAAGCCAATATGAGAGGAGCGTATGGAAAAGGCAATCAGACCCCATTAGGGTCAGAAGAAAAAATGGTCCAACATGGCCAAGGGTTCGAATAATGACTATGAGAGAAGTTGTGATAAATCAGATTGTTACGTATAAAGCAATGGCACAAGCACTATTTCCCAATATACATCTATTAATTCCATCACTACCAACATGAAAGAAGTTGATCAAGACACAAAGACAGAGGGCCACAACACAAAACATGTACCCCAGGAGGAGGGTGATAGGGGTGCACCAAATGAGGTTGTGCACACCCAGAACCAAATAAGGCTTAAAAATTTGGCACCACCAAATAATTAGTTTCCACATCCTCAGTAGAATATGGGGAAATAAAAATGGAAGGATGCGACTATAGCCCAGTTGTCATCCGTAGAAGAACAGTTGTCACAATATGAGAGTGAAATATGAGCTCTCCGAAAACTCAATGAGGAGCTACTCGAGGTAAATATTCCTATTGGGTATCGTCTCCATCCTGAGATGAATATTCTTCCTCCCATAGCTGATCTTCCAGAAAGAGAGGTATCTAAAAATCAGATTGGCTTCAAATATAGATAAACAATATACATAAATGAGGAATCTGAAAATGATCGGGACTTCCCTCCATTACAGTGATAGCCTCTCCCTTGCCAGGGTAATCATTCAGTCATAGGAGGAATCAAGGATCAACTGGTGATGAAAGCAGGACCACCTCACCATCCCACACCTTCTCCTTGTGGATGGGAGGCAGATCATAAAGAAGTTCCCCAAGAGTTACCACCATTGAATCCCTATCCACTCAAATTGAATCCATGGAAGGGATACACACACATGTACAGTCTAAAAGGAATCTATACCCTGAATGGGTGGATGATAGTCCACCTCCACCCAACTTCAGAAACCCTACCTTCTCTATCTTCGATGGTGTAGGTGACCCCAAACAACACCTCACACACTTCGTATCCCAATATGGGACGATGATGGGTCATCAAGGTCAAAATGAGGAAACCAAACTGAGGTGTTTTGTACAAACTCTAATAGGTCTATCCTTTGTTTGGTATAGCAGTCTACCAGCGGGATCTATCTTAGGATGGGAAGATCTTCATCGTCAGTTGCTTTATTAGTTCAGCTCAACACTGAGGAAGACAGCGATCGTCAACTTGAAAAACCGAAAGCAGTGTGAGAATAATAGGGTATCTAATTTCATAGAAAGGTGTAAATGTTTAACCTATTTTCTCTTCATCCCCCTATCATAGGAGAAACTTATGGAACTCTATGCTGAAAATCTCAGGTATGAGTTGCAGACGCCCCTAATCCCCATGAAATATCCAAGTGGGTTCTGAGATTTTTCTAAAATGGCACAACATTGTAAATAGGTTATTCATCAACCCAATATAAGTCTTGACTCATTCCCATAGCATAGGGGAAGAATCCAAGAAGAGAAAAATCCACAGTTGTCACTCTCAAGCCTACAGCTAATCCCATCCAAGAACCCATGCAAGCTCTGAACTGCCTAGAATCTCCTATAAAGTGGAGGAAACCATATAATTTCCCTCATTTGGAAGCACATAGAAATCAAGGTCACTCGGGATTTGAGGAATGGATGAAAAAAGTATACTCTTTCTAAAATGAACAATTCCCAGGTTATTTATTAGAATCAATAGATAATAACCTACTCACACTCTTGTAACCTAGGAGGCCTGATGAAGTCAACCTCATCGACCATCCTGATCACTTCCCTTTCCATAGAAGGCTAGGTCATAATATTCAGAATTGTTTCATCTTCAAGGATTTATTTAAAGGCATGGTCAACTTTGGACTGGTGATGTTAGACAATTCCCTAGAGTGGGTGGCTTGCATAACCATCACCTGATCAGAAGAAGAGGACGGTTGGTAGAAAGTTCCAGTTTGGAAAGTGAAAAAATTTTACAACTTGATGACTCGAAAAATAGTAGATTGATCTCATAACACTCTGAAAGAATAGTTGTGTAAACTAACGATAGATCCACCACCTAAGGAGTCATCATATGCTCTTCCCATGGGTGGGAATGACCACCAAAAGCAGGAAAAGACAGAGGATGAAGAAACATATTTTGCTCTAAAGTAAGCCCTAACTCTTGTAGATTTATTCCCTAAAACATCTATAGCACGGGAATCACCCCACCAAATAGATTCCTCATTGGATGAGGATATCATCATCAGTTATGTCAACAAAATAAACTTGAAGAAACCATTCTACAATGATGAGTATGCCCCCAAATATGTTTTATCTGCATATAACCTAGGAACATGCAACCACATGCGTCGGAGCCAAGGATATAGGGGAAAGTGTGGGTGTGGTTGGACTCAATATTCTAGTCATATCCCTATAGAGGATATATATTCAGCCAATATGTGGCATCCTGCATTTTTATTACATAATTTTTCATTAAATTTTACAAACAGAGGATCTTTAAAGTCTAGTGTCTTGAAAATCAGGAACATAAAACATGAAAACATAAAACATTATTCTAATCCACTTGTAGGAATTGATAATATGTTCTCCCTAAGTATAATAATTGCATCTCATAACCTGGATACATACATCAAAGGAAAGGGTGAGTAGAAGGCCCAATAAGTAAAATAAGAGAATCATTTTACTTGTGAAATCAATATGAACTTGATAAAAAACATAGACATGAGAAATGGAAGTGTAGGAATTTCATAATGAAACTAACTTGAATCATAACTTGAATATGTTCCTACAACATTTAATTTATAAATTCATGAACATATCACCAAGTTTCATACCTAATGTGTCATAAAAATTACCAAGGTTATTCACCAAGGTATCGTGAAACTTATCATCTCTAGAGATTAAATTATTTACCCAATGCAGTGGAGCGCTATCAGGTTACACCCTTAATATGTCTTTATTTTCATGTGAGATGCATAGATAATAATCAGAAATTTCATAAATAACCCATATAGAATAAAAGAAATGAGTTTCACTTCCAAAATCGTGACTTTTTAAAAGTTATTAAAAATAAGATCATTATGTCATTTATAACCCATGGAAAGGGAGTGAAGGTTATATGTATGTCGATTCTAGAATAAAATAGATCAATTTTATGTATTTATGAATAACTCTAGAAATGAAAATATATTTGGGTATTCAAATAAATAAAACAATAGAATTTCTTGAGAAAAAGAGAGAGAGATTTTGAGACAAAATTTCTGCAGCATAACGGCTATATAGCATGGTTTTAGAAAACAATAAAAAGAGAGGGGATAAGGGTATCCCATAAATAAATGAACCATTTATAGTAGAGTTACATAATAAAAAGAAATAATATCATGGTGTGGAATGGTACACCACATGAAAAAGAAACTTGAAAGAAAAGAGAAAATATGATTTCTTTTACAAAAAATCGGCAGCCTAACGGCATCGCTTATAATTTATAAAAATAAGTTGATGAGAGTGGAAAGGTTATCTCATCTATTGGAAATGAAATAGACAATAATAAATATATAGAAGATCATCCCCCCGCATAATTAAATGGAAAGTAGAAGACATAACATAAAGGAAGTCATGACTTAAAGAGGAAGGTGAAAGCTTCCCTTACCTTGAAGAGTTACTTCGAAAGCTTGAAGTTTGGGACCTTGGGGGCTTGAGGACACATTGGGAGGACTCCTTGGGAGGTAAAAAGAGTAGAACTTCATTAAGGAGGATTTTGGAATTAAATGAATGAGGGAATGGCTTGGTATTTATAGGCAAAGTGATGGAATATTTAATTAATTTCCAAGGGACACCTCATCGGTGGTATTTGAAAAACCATGGTCTTGCCCATGGTTTTGGCCACTTGAGAAACCTCATAGGATATATTACTATTCACAAGTTGACCAGAATTATTACATCATTAATGATGTCATTAATCACACTGAAACTCAAAACTGTATTTTTACAATTCACCAAAAATTCAACTATTAAATTTACCCTAACCTAATATCAATGCTCTAAATTCAAAAAATAACTCCATTTTATGAAAATAATTTTCTAAATATTTTTAAATTAATTTTTAAATAAAATCATTATTTATTCCAAATAAACAACTTTAAATTTATAACTCATTTTGTAACACCTTGAAAAGGTAATCAAGCTCCCATAAAATTATCATATAACTATAAGACAATAAAGTAACAATTTATGATTACATTTTATGAAAATAAATTTCAATTTTAAATTATTAAATTAATTACAAAATTGTAAATAAAATATTTATGACATACAAAAATACCAAAACTTATACTATGATCATTTTTTCACTTTTAAGATGTCTAAATTGTATTTATACACTCATGGGTGAAGTTTCAATTTTTTTTTGCCAATTTACTAATCTTTACTATTCTTAAGGGTATATTACTATTCATACTTTACTATTCACCACAAATTAAGTTGATATTATTAGACTCTAAATTTATTACTGGTCATAGTTGTAGAAAACCATTTTCTGAAAATAATTTCACATTATTAGTTATTTAAAGTTTATATAAATATTTTAAAATACCCTTTTCCAAAATCATCAATAATATTCATCCCATATTTATCCAGAATTTGAAAATCACAAATTTTACCATAATAAGAAGTAACAATTTTATTTATACCAAGGGATTACAAAAAGTATCTAAGGACTCGTTATATATCCCCTTATAACACCTACAAAGTACCTAAGTGTAAGGTGTGCTATGGTGATAGAATATTGGGGCGACTTGGACAATATTGTCTGAGTGGTGATTTGTATCAGCTTGACCTTCTCCCTTAGGCGATTTCGTTCAAGCTTCACATGTTGAAGCTCAACTTGGGCTTAGTCTAGAGCAAAGCCTAGAGATGATACCTTCTTCCCAAGCTCTGACATATAGGCTTCGTACGGCCCGATTCTACTGGATGAGGCCATCAACTCTTATTTATGTATTAATTTACCAATATCACTTGTATTTATAAACAATAATTGTAACATAAATAGTTTAGTTTCCAATGGTCATGTTGACCAACGGTCATATAACAGTCAAAACCCAATGGTCTCATTTAATTATACTCACTTCATTAATTAGAGGATATAGTTTTGTGGAGTATAAAATGAAATAACATACAAATTTAGGTAGGAAACAAATATTATTCAAAAGTTTAGGTCATTAAATTCTTCCCCCCTTAATAAATTTATTCCCCAAAATTTTAACTCGTAACCTAAGAAGAGAAAATTTGTGGGTACTTCTGCCTCATAGACTCCTTTGGTTCCCATGTGGCTTCTTCACATTTGTGCTTCCTCCATAAAACCTTAACATGGTGGGTAGTCTTGTTGTGTAGAACCTTGTCTCTATGATCCAAGATTTCCACCGGCTGCTCCTCATAGTAGAGGTCATGTTCTAGTTGTACCACCTCTGTATTTAGTACATTTTAAGGTTCAGGTATGTACTTCCTCAAGAGGGATACATAGAAGACATCATGAACTTGTGCTAGATTTGGAGGAAGTGCAAGCTGATAGGCCACTGCTCCTACGCGATCAAGGATTTAATATGGGACAATGTTCCTAGGTCTGGGATGAATTTTCTTCCCAAACCTCATGACTCTCTTCCAAGGTGAAATTTGAAGAAACACATTATCACCAACATCAAACTCAAAGTCCCTTCGACGGTTGTCAGTATAGCTCTTTTTCCAACTCTAAGCAGCCTTAATGTGTTGCTGGATAGCATGGACCTTTTCTGTCATCTCTTACACAAGATCAGACCCAATAAGATTTATCACACTAGCTTCATGCCAAAAAGTAGGGGTTCTACTTAGCTTACCATATATAACTTCATAGGGTGCCATTTGAATGCTCTAGTGGAAGTTGTTGTTGTAAGAGAACTCAACTAAAGGGAGATGTTGATCCCATCCACCCTTAAATTCCATTGAGCATGTTCTCAGCATGTCCATAAGTGTTTGAATAGTCTTTTCATATTGTACATCAGTTTGGGGGTGATAGGCCATACTAAAATTCAATTTGGTACTCAGAGCATGTTGAAGACTTCTCCAGAATTTTGATGTGAACCTTGGATCACGATCAGATGCGATAGAAAGTGAAACTCCATGCATCTTTACCTCTTCTTTCATGTAAATCCTGGCAAGTTGATCAAGAGGGAAATCTTCCCGAATAGAGATAAAATGGGTAGTTTTTGTGAGACGGTCCACAATAACCCATATCGCATTGTTTCCTTTGGAATTTCTCTAGAGACCAGTGACGAAGTCCATAGTGATATTGTCCCACTTCCATACTTGTATGGGTAGTGGTTGCAATACCCATTTAGGAAGTTGTTGCTCTGCCTTCACTTGTTGACATACCAGGCACCTTGAATTGTATTTATCAATATCCCTTTTCATATTATCCCACCATTAATGATCACGAAGGTCCCTTTACATTTTTGTGATTCCAGGATGTATACAGAAAGTAGAGTTATGAGCTTCATCCATCAGCTCCTTCTTTATTTCTGGAATAGATGGAACACATAGTCTTGTACGAAATTTTAGTACACCTTCTTGATCAATATTGAACTCAAGAAACTTCCCATCCTTCACAGTCTCAAACTTCTTCTCTAACAATGGATATTCTTTCTGATCTTTCTTGATCTTCTCTAGTAATGACGGTTGAGAAATCATTTGGGTTAGGGTTGATGATGTCCCTTCCCTTATAATTCCAATGTACAACTTTATTAAGTTGTTGATCAAAGGATATATTTGAATCCTCATCATGGAAAGAAAAACTGGGTATTTCTTGCTTAATGCATCGGAAACTTTGTTTGCTCTTCTGGGATGATAATGAATTGAACAATTATAGTCTTTAAGAAGTTTCAACCATCTCTTTTGTCTCATGTTCAATTCCTTTTGTGTAAAAATATAATTCAAAATTTGATGTTCTATGTATATATCACATTTCTTCTCATAAAGATAATTCCTCCATATCATCAGAGCAAAAACAACCACAGCTAGCTCCAGATCATATGTAGGATAGTTTTACTCATGACTCTGCAACTGTCAAAATGCATAAGCAATGACTTTGTCATTTTTTATGAGGATTAACCCAATACCTTTCAAAGATGCATCACTAAATATAAAGAATCCTTCTCCACCTGAGGGCAGAGTTAACACGGGTGTAGTAACCAATCTCTTCTTCAGCTCCTGGAAACTTTCCTCACACTCCTTTGTCCAGATGAACTTGACCCATTTTCGAGTTAACTTGGTTAATGGATTAGAAAGTCATGAAATTTTTTTCACAAACTTCCTATAATATCATATTAATCCAAGGAAACTACAAATCTCAGTTATTTTTGTAAGATAAGGCCACTCCTCTACAACTTTTGTCTTTGCAGGGTCAATTGTGATTCCTTCATTGGTTACAATGTTCCCCACAAAAGAAACTTGTTGCAACCAAAATTCATATTTTCTAAACTTCTCAAAAATCCTCTCCTTACATAGAGTTTGAAAAATAACACTTAGATGATCCTCATGCTCCTCATGAATTTTGGAATATATCAAAATATCATTAATAAAAACTACCACAAAGTTATCAAGATAGTCCTTAAATACTCTATTCATCAAATACATAAAAATAGTAGTTTCATTAGTCAGTCTGAAGGGAATAACAACAAACTCATAATGCCCATATCTTGATCAGAAGGCAGTTTTTGGAATATCTTCTTTCTTCACCCTCAATTGATGATAACCAGATCGAAGATCAATCTTAGATAAGAATTGATCCCCATGAAGTTGGTCAAATAAGTCATCAATTCTTGGAAGAGGGTATTTTTTATTCACTGTGATCCTGTTCAGTTCTCTATAATTAATTCATAGTCGTATCGATTCATCCTTCTTCTTCAAAAAGAGAACCGGTGCTCCCCAAGGAGACACACTTAGTCGGATAAAACCCTTCTCCAAAATATCTTGGAGTTTTTTCTTTAACTCCTCCAGCTCCACATTTCCATCCTATACAAGGTCTTTGATATCGGATGGGATCAGGGTATGAGTTCAATGGAGAACTTTACCTCTCTTTTTAGGGGAGGTCCGGGTAACTCCTAGGGAAATATGTCAATGTATTCCTGGATGATGGGGACATTTTCTATCCTTAAACTCTCATTTCCTTCTTCTTCTTCACCAATCAACTCCATAAAAAGGATATAGGAGGTTATTATAGACAAATATCAGGTTGGGATATCTCTCCATGGAAGATAACTATAGGTTTCACATTCAAGACTACTAAGATTTCCTTGCTTATGAATTTGATCTTAGCATTATACTTTGAGAGCTAGTCCATCCCTAGTATAATGTTTAATTCCAGCATGGTAATGACTACTAGATTTGTGATAATATTGTGCTCACTAAAGTAAATACTAGAGTTTCTAAACACTAACGATGCTTGGATAATCTCACCAGGAGTCTTGACTGATAACTCTACTTTTAGAAAATTGGGGGTTGATTCTAAATTCTTTGCAAACTTGGAGGAAATAAAGGAACGCGTAGAACCAGAATCAAACAAAGTACTTGCTAGCTTTGAGAAAACAAAAAGAGTACCTGTCACCACATCATTTGGCACTTCAAATTCGTCCATAGTGATTGAAAAAGTACGGCCTTATTCCCTTGGCCATTACTGAGGCTGATGGTGATTCCCCTCTACTACCCTTGGATTTGGATAGTGATTGGAAAAGTTCCCAAGATGTCCATACTTATAGAATTTGACATCAGGCAGGGAATGCACCATCTTCCCTTTTTCGTTAGTGTTGGGAAGTTGTGGCTTCACCTCACTGTGATAATTCCATGAAATGTGGCCATATCTACCACACTTGTAGCACTTCCCGCTCCCGATAAGGAAGTTCCCTGAATGCATCTTCCCACATTTATTACACATGGGACGTTGTACTTACTTTCTTCTTCTTCCCAGATCAAAGCTCCTCCCTAATCTTGGATCCATCGATCTTTTATTGTCATTGGATTTATGAGACCATTTCATCTCACCAAACTCTAGTTCGAAATTCATCGCACTTCACACGATCTCCTCATAGCTATCATAATATCAGTTGGCTAGATTCTTCCGCAGATGAGGTCTTAGTCCATCGAAGAATCTATCAACCTTACCATTTGGATCCATGACAAAGCTAGAGGTGTAACGTAAAAGCCTTGTGAAGTTCATCTTATAGCTTCCCACAGATTCATTCTCCTTTTGTTTCAGCTTGAGAAACTCCTTATCCATTATTTTTCTCATCGATCGAGGGAAATAATTGTTGAATAATATCCCTCTAAACTCTTCCCACTCCATAGATTCAACTTTCATTCTTGGCTTTGTGTTTTTAATCAGTTCCCACCACTAATTAGCTTCTCCCTCTAAGAAATAAACAGCCAAGGTAACCTTCTCTTGTTCAGAACAGCGGATCATAGAAAATATCTTCTGGATAGAGCTGATCCACTATTCAGCAATCAATCAGTCAGTAGATCCACTGAAGGGTGGTGGTCGTTGATACATAAGGATTCAATAGAATTTTTTTCTTTTCGTGGTGAGATCAGTCTCTCAACTTGATTCAAATTATTTCCCATAACTTGAGTTAGTTGGTTCATCATTCATATGAAAGTTTCCATTTCGGATTCCATCGGAGGGTCGTTAGCACATGGTCCATTGTGGTCACCATTTGCACGGTTCCTCCTATTTCCCACCATTTTATAAAAAAATAAAACCTTAGTGAGAATCTTATTTTACTTACAAATATTTTAACTATAAAGGATTTTATGTCTTAAAACTTCATGCTTTAAACAATTACATTTCTCTATAAATCCTTCATAATGATTCATAAAAAACTTATGATTAACCAAACATATCCCCCGAGAGTGTCGTAACAAAGAGTGCAGCAAGGCCCGTTGTCATGTACCAAGATACCATGGTTCAAGCCTGAAACTCCTTATCAGAGTTTTCACTCCTAGGTGCATTTGTGCCAGATCCGCCTCTACCTACTCATATCCAGATAGGGATGTATTTTCTTGATATACCACTTACTCAATACTCACCAAAATACCAGGAAATATTCCTATATTTAAACATTTATATGGGGTTCTTCCTAATGTTTTCATAGAAAAATTTCCATAAATAACTAAACTATCCTTGATACCAACTATGGCATCCCTCCTTTTTATTACATAACTTTTCATTACATTTTATAAATAGAGGATATTTAAAGTCTACTGTCTTGGAAATTTGGAACATAAAATAAGAAAACATAAAACATTCTTATAATACAATTTTAGGGATTTATAATAAGTTCTTACTAAGTAAAATTATTTCATCTCATTACCTATAGACATACATCAAAGGAAATGGTGAGCAGAAGGCCCAGTAAGGAAAACAAGGGAATCAGTTTACTTATGAAATCAATATGAACTTGATAAAAAACATAGACATGAGAAATGGAAGTAGAGGAATTTAATAATGAAAATAACTTGAATCATAACTTGAATATGTGGCTAAAACATTTAATTTATACATTCATGAACATATCACCAAGGTTTATTCCCAAGGTGTCATAAAAATTACCAAGGTTATTCACCAAGGTATTGTGAAACTTGTCATCTCTAGAGATTAAATTATTTAACCAATGCATTGGAGTTCTATTAGGGTGAACCCTTAATATGTATTAATTTTCATGTGATCCACATAGATCATAATCAAACATTTCATAAATAACCAATAGAGAATAAAATAAATGGGTTTCACTTTCAAAACTGTGACATTTTAAAAGTTCTTAAAAATAAGATCATTATGTCATTTATAACCTATGGAAAGGAAGTGAGGGCTATATGTATGTAGATTTCAGAATCAAATAGATCAATTTTATTTCATTATTAATACCTCTAGAAATGAAAATATATTTTTTTATTTAGATAAATAAAACAAGAGAATTTCTTGAGAAAAAGAGATATATATTTTGAGACAAAATTTCTACACCATAACGGCTATATAACATGGTTTTAGAAAACAATAAAAAGAGAGGGGAAAAGGGTCTCCCATAAATAAATGAATCATTTATAGTAGAGTTACATAATAAAAATAAAAAATATCATGGTGTGGAATTACACACCACATGAAAAGGAAACTTGAAAGAAAAGAGAAAATACGATTTCTTTTACGAAAATCCGGCAGCCTAACGGCGTCGCTTATAATTAAGAAAAATATTTTGATGAGAGAGGAAAGGGTATATCATAATTTTAAATGAAATTAAAAGTAATAAAAATATATAAGATCATACCCCCACATAATTAAATGGAAACTAGAAGACATAACATAAAGGAAGTCATGACTTAAAAGAGGAGGGTGAAAGGTTCCCTTACCTTGAAGAGTTACTTCAAAAGCTTGAAGGTTGGGACCTTAGGGGATTGAGGACACCTTGAGAGTAATACTTGGGAGTTAAAAAGACTATAACTTCATTGAGTAGGATTTTAGAATAAAATGAATGATGGAATGGCTTCGTATTTATAGGAAAAGTGGGGGAATATTTAATTAATTTCCAAGGGACACCTCATCGGTGGTATTTGAAAAACCAAGGACTTCCAATGGTATTTTCCATTGGTTTTGGCCACTCGGGAAACCTCATAGAATATATTACTATTCACAAGTTGACCAGAATGATTACATTATTAATGACGTCATTAATCACACTGAAACTCAAAACTGTATTTTTACTATTCACCAAAAATTAAACTGTTTTAGAAATAAACCAAAAATTTACCCTAACCAAATATCGGTGCTCTGAATTAAAAAATGAACTTCATTTTATGAAAATAATTTTCTAAATATTTTTAATTTAATTTTTAAATTAAATAATTATTTATTCCAAATAAACAATTTTAAATCTATAACTCATTTTTTAACACCTTAAAAAGTAAACAAAGTCCCATAAAATTATCGTATAACCATAAGAAAATAAAGTAAAAATTTATGATTACATTTTATGAAAATAAATTTCAATTTTAAATTATAAAATTAATTACAAAATTGTAAATAAAATATTTATGACATACAAAAATACCAAAACATATACTAGAATCGTTTTTTCACTTTTAAAATGTCTAAATTGTATTTATACACTCATGGGTGAAGTTTCTTTTTTTTTTTGCCGAATTACTATTAATTACTATTAATAAGAGTATATTACTATTCATACATTACTATTCTCCAAAAAATAAGTTGATCTTATTAGACTCTAAATTTCTTACTGGTCATAGTTGTAGAAGACCATTTTCTGGAAATCATTTCACATTATTAGTTATTTAAGGTTTACATAAATATTTTAAAATACCCTTTTCCAAAATCATCAATAATATTCATCCCATATTTATTCAGACATTTGAAAATCACAAATTTTAACATAATAAAAAGTAACAATTTTATTTATACCAAGGGATTACAAAAATTATCTAAGGCCTCATTACATAGCCCCTTATAACACCTGCATAGGACCTAAGTGTAAGGTGTGCTATGGTGATAGAATCTTGGGGCGGGTTGGGAAACATTGCTTGAGTGGTGATTTCTATCATCTTGAACTTCTCCCTTAGTAAATTTCATTCAAGCTTCACATGTTGAAGCTCAGCTTGGTCTTGGTTCAGAGAAAATCCCATAGATGCTACCTCCTTCCCAAGCTCTGACAGATGGGCTTCATACGGCCCGAGTCTACTGGATGATGCCATCGACTCTTATTTTTTTATTAATTAACCAAGATCACTTGTATTTATAAATAGTAATTGTAACGTAAAGAATTTAGTTTCCAACGGTCATATTGACCAACGGTCATATAATAGTCAAAACCCAACGATCTCATTTAATTATACTCACTTCATTAATTAAAGGATATAGTTTTGTGGAGTATAAAATGAAATAACACACAAATTTAGGAAACAAATATTATTCAAAAAGTTTGGGTCGTTACATGAGACTCATGGGAAAGTGCTCCAGTATGCCTGAAAGAGGCAAGTAGGTGCCTCAAATCTCTCCAGCAGTCGCCCGCATCTGATTTTCTGGAATCACTACTTTGTGGGGGTTCAATCCGATCAACCCAAGAAATAGGGAAGGTCGGTATGACATAAACCACTAGCATCAAATACTCCCTCAACCTTTGAAAAAACTCCAGATCCATCTACCTTATATGCTTCATCCCATGAATCGCATACCCAGGAGCAACCCCATACTAGGAAGCACTGACCTCTGGCACAAAAGTATGATGTTCTTAAAAATATAGCTGCAATCCCATCCAAGATCTAAATACTTGATGTGATTCACCTTTCAAAAGAACTTAGGGATTCACTTTTTGAATACCTCCATATCCCACAATAATTCAAGATATAAGTCCTATCCATTGAGGTATATCGAGTGTAGAATATGTCGTTAGTATTTAATGTTTCCATCTCATTCACTGATCAAGATCAGGATGAGGCCATCCAAGGGAATATAATTCCCTTATATGTTTCAAGAAAACTCAATAATGTCAATGTACAAAGGGTGCTGATTGACAATGGATCTGGGATCAATCTCATCCCAGTTCGGACTCTCCGATGATTTGGGTATAGTGAAGGGGCATATCCCCTACAAAGATAACCATTCAAGGATATGATAAGCGTGAGAAAAGTCCTCTTTGGAAGATTGAACTCGAGGCCTAATTTTGGGAACTTGCATCTAAGGATGAATTCATGGTTATCCAACACAACACCACATAAAATTCCCTTTTGGAAGGCCATGGTGCTATATCCACTTGGTGATACCATCAACATTCCATCAATGTATGAAGTACCCAATCAATGGAACAATTGGCATACTACATGGTGAAAATTCTCCCTTCAAGACTTGTGGAGCCACATATACCAAAGAATATTTTTACAAGAAGGTAGGTAAGAAACCAAAGGAGGATGATGATATATAGGTTGTAGATCCCAATGGATTAATTTCCACTTCTACAAATCCCTAGATTATGTTAAATGGTGATTATATGCTCCCCATAAACTTGGTTGAAGTACCAGATCTAATCCCAGAGGTCCAAGCCTCTCCTGACCTTAGAAAAAAAACCATCTCTAGAATCTCTCTACAATGACTCAAATAGAAAGGAATGAAGATGTCTCTTATAATATCCTCCCTCACCCTGATATTGATGGAGATGCTCCTAGACTACCATTTTCACTAGAATATGTCTCCACAGACTCAGAAATGGATCAGGATGATCTTAGGAATTCCACTATATCATTCAAGTAAGGTGTATCCACCACCATATATGAGCTTAAGTAGATAAATCTAGAAATAAAAGAAGACTCACGACCAAATCTGATTAGTGCCACCATGCCCCTTGAAGAGAAAGAGATGTACATTTCATTTCTAAAGTAGCACAAATATGTGTTCACCGGGAATTATACAGAAATGCCCGGACTCAATCCAAATATGGATACACACCATCTTGGACTGCCCAATGAGAATTGAGGCTTCAAGAAGGCAGGATGCACCCCTCTCATACCACCAATGCAGAGGCAGAAGATGAAAAATTGGTCAAAGACAACTTTTTTATAGAAGTGAAATACCGAAGGTGGATTTTCAACATCATCTCCATCAAAAAGAATAATGGGTAGATTAGGTTCTATATTGACTTCATAGACCTTAACTTATATTTCTTGAAATATTACTTCTCATTTCCAATCACAGAACTCTTGATCAATACAACTGCTGGATTCCAAGCCCTTTCCTTTATGGAGAGGTACTCAGGGTACAATCAGATCAAGATGGCCCCTGAGGATGAATAATCCACTACATTAAAAGTTCCTCGAGGGATATTATGCTATCAGTTCATTCTATTTGGATTAAATAATGTTAGACACCACATATCAGTGCACCATGCATCATAACTTTAATCCATTCTTAAGAAGGATGGATGAGTGCTATGTTAATGAACTGTTTATCAAATCTTGACAGCGATGTGATCAATTAACGGATCTCTGAACAATATTCAACAAGATTTGGAAGCATAGTCTAAAGATGAATCTGTTGAAGTGGGATTTCAGAGTAACATCAGGAAAATTTCTCAGCTTTGTGGTAGACCATATAGGCATTGAAGTGGACCTAGAGAAGACTAGTTCTATTTTAGTGATGTCACCCCCCATAATTCTTAAAGAACTGAGAGGAATCTAAGGGCACCTCACTTACATTCGTTAATTCATAGCCAACCTAGACAGCAAATCTCTCCCCTTCACTAGGATAATGAAGAAGGGAGTATCCTACCAATGGTATGATGATTTCCATAAATCCTTCAAAAGTCTCAAGAAATACTTGATGAACCCACGGTTTAGATGCCTCTGGTGGAAGGTAGACCACTCATATTATATGTGGACACCATGGAATGCCCATTGGGTTCCCTCCTTACACATAAAAATTATTCAAGAAGCGAGAATAATCTCTACTACCTTAGTTAGACCATGCTAGGTATCGAGACATGATATTATGATGTCGAAAAAAACTTACTTTCACTCATCTTTATAGTGAAAAGGTCGAGGCACTACTTACAATTTCACAAAATCCATATTATCTCTCGTATTGACCCTCTCAAGTACATCCTTTGTCTCCCCATGTTGATCGGGCACTTGGCTCGATGAGAGGTCATTCTGTAGTAATATGACATTCAATTCATATCTCAAAAGTCAGTGGAAGCAAAATACCTGGCTGATTTCCTTGTAGTACATACAACCCTGTAAAATACATCGAAATACATCGAACTCCTAATTGAAGAGATATTCTATTACCATGACACCCCCCAAACATGGGAGATGTACTTTGATGGTGCCTCTCATAGTTCTATTGGTATAAGAATGGAAAACCTGAAGCTTAATCAGGTTGGTTTAAGGATTGTATTTATCTCTCCAGACAATGAAATTTTTCCCTACTCTTTCTCACTGTTTGAAGGATTCACAAATAATGAGGCTCAGTACCAAGCCCTCAAAACTAGATTGGAACTACCTCTAAAGCTACACATAGCCTGCCTGAATATCAAAGGGGACCCATAACTAGTGATAAAGTATATCTATGGTGAATATTCCATTAAAAAGGAAGAGTTATCCCCCCTCACTGGCTACATCAGGGTACTGATGGCAGAATTACCCTTTAATCACACCTTACATTATGTTCCATGATCATAGAATTCTTGTGCCAACGCACTATCTAATGCAGCCACCATCCTCAATGACCCTGATCATGAGGAAGAAACATTTTGTATCATGCATCAAAAAAAGGTATCATCAATCATCATATGTGATATGGAAGATATCAATCAGGTCAACACCACCCCAGAGCGTGATAAACCAATGACTACCCTTGGATGGATGGAGCCTATAATCAGTTATCTTTGAAATGGGACTCTCTTGATAGATCATGAAAGAAGGCAACATATTCCTCATAGAGTATCAAAATTCACTCTATAGGATGGTCTGAACGATCACAAATTAATCTGCAAACATGGATTTAATGTAATTCTCCTTAGGTACATAGAAGAAGGATAAGTTCCCACCATCATATAAGAAGTCCATGTAGATTCCTACGGCACCCATCAATCTGGAACCAGGCTCTCCCACCAGATCAAGAGAATGGGACACTACTGGAAAACCATGATACAGGACTATGTGGAATTCCCCAAGAAATTCCATGTATTCAAGATTCATGAAAACTTCATCCATTAACCCCTAAATTTGATACATACGGCTAAATATTATTTTCCATTTGTCGTTTGGGGGATGAATGTTGTGGGGAAATATCCCCCATCCACCGCTAAGCAGTTTAAGTACATCCTTACTACTGCTGACGTTTTTTCAAATGGGATGAGAAAATACCCCTCAAAGAATTTGGGATAAATAATATCATCAACTTTGTGAAGTCTCATATAATCACTAGGTTTGAAGTCCATCACACAATATTGATAGACAATGACACCAACTTCTATTTCATGGAGTTGAATAAGCTTTACTAGGAGTACAACATCGATTCCAATCACTCATCTCACTATCATGTAGTGGAAAATGGATAGATATAGGCCTTAAATAATAATCTATCAAATATTATCTAGAATATGGTGAACAAGGATAAGAATTATTGGCTAGAAAAACTCCTCCATGCTTTATGGGCCTACCATACCACCATGTGTACTACTACACAACTAATGCCATACTCATTAGTGTACGAGATCATGGTAGTGTTACCCATAGAGGTCTATCTTCCCTCACTCTGAATATCTAGTTTCAGAAAACTCTCAAATTATGAAAAATATCAAAAGTGGATGGATGAGTTGGAATGGCTAGATGAGAAGAGGTTGCACATGTTGCACAATCTAGAAATTCATAAGAACCAGATTTCATGAGCCTTCAATAAAAAGATTTTACTCCATTCATTCCTTCAAGGTGAATTGGTATTGGCTCTGAGAACCCCAATGATACCGAGAAATAAACCCTTGAAATTGGATCCCAAAAGGTAAGGACCTTACATCATACATAATTTCTATCATAATGAAGCCTACTCATTGGCCACAATGGGTGGGGAGCATGTCACACCACCCACCAATGAAAGATTTCTCAAGAAATACATTACATAGACACCAGCAGTAGGGATTCCACATCAGTGTAAGTCCCATCATTCATCCTAGGTACATGATGTTAAACTTTAAAAGTTCTTCCTGGAAGCAAGACGTTAAACTACACAGCATCCTTTGCCCTGGGCACATGATGTTAAACTGCATGGATTCTGTCCTTTCTGCAAGATGTTAAACTACATGGCTTCCTAAGAACTATGTGTGGATTAATTCATATAATCATAAGATACATAGTGATTCTCAAACCTCTATTTTTTGGGCCATCTATAGGATTATTTTCATTTTAAGATGGGTGATCCAGTGTCCTTACTGCATGACATTAAATTGCACAGACCCAGAGCTTCCCCCTTCATGATGGGTGGCCCAATGTCCTCACCATATGACATAAAACTGCACGAATCTATGATATTCATCTCTATTCATGTGTATTCACCTACTTCCTTTCCGCATGATGTTAAACTACACAATTATTCTGGAACTACATATGTATTGATTCTCATTTTAAAATGGGATACATAGGGAAGCCTCGATCTAGTATCTTGGTCCATCCACCATATGATGCACAATACCCCTGTCAGGCATAGGGTTCTTTTTTTTTCCTTGTTTATCACACTGATCATGGATCATGTGGGCTTAGTAATTATGAAAAAGGCTTCCCTGCATAGAAAAGGTGAGTCGTATTAACCTCGGAAGGCTCCCATCCTCACCGCATTACATTAAAATGCATGGAAATTCCAAAACTATGTGTGGTTTGATTCTCATTATCATGATATATGTAGTGATGCCCAGACTTCCACCCTTGGGACCAACTGCAACATCTCCATTTACCCACATCAGTATACCTCCTTCCCCACCACATAACATTAAACTGCATGGAATTTCCAGAAATACATTTAGTTTGATTCTCATTTTCATGAGATAAGTAGTGATGCCTGTACTTAAACCATTAGGCCCAGCCACAATGTTCCTATAAGTTCATGACTACTCACCTTCATCCTTTCCTCGTGATGTTAAACTACATGGAACATCAAGAACTATGTATAGGTTGATTCCTATCATCATAGGATACATAGTGATGCCAGGATCTTCAATCCTGGGCCTAGCAGCAATGGTCAACAGAAACAATGCCCACCTATACATATGTCTTATAATTTCATAGAGTATTTCCCATTTCAGAACTATGTGTGGATTGATTCTCATCATCATGAGATACTTAGTGATGCCTAGTATCCATCTTTGGGCCCATTCACAACATTACCACTTTTCACGTCGGTATGCATCATTCCTCACTGCAAGATATTAAATTGCATGGATTTTCATAACTACGTGTGGATTGATTATCATCTTTATGAGATATGTAGTGATTACCAAGCCTCTATCTTTGGTCCCAGTCTCAACATTTCCGCACATTCACATCGTCTTCAATGTACTTACCACATGGCGTTGAACTGCATAGAAAATTGTCCTTACTACATGACAAAAAACTATGAAGACCATCTCCCATTATCCATTCATTATCAAAGGACCACATGATACTTACCTTGGTCAACCATAGTATGGGGCGCTTCCACCATCCTTTAAGATAAACACAATACATATACCACGCTTCATGGTTTGAGTATCTCGGGTCGCCATAAACCTTCCATGGCCCTTGGAAAGGATATCCGACTTCAAGGACCCTCATCTTGACTATTAATACATGTATATGGTTCCTACATATGTTCCTATGTCCATCAACCAAATGCATCACTCTGAAAAAAAAGGTCATTCTAATCCTCATGAGCCCTAACACCATTGCGGCAACACTCAACACCCCAGTATGTCTGAACTACTCCCAGTATGACCATCTCATATCATCACCCATGGCCTGAGAGAACTCTAGCCATGATTTAAAACATTTTCATCCCCTTATTGGGAAGATGTTGGAGTGATCTTGACTCTGGGTATCCTAATTAGGCTCTTTTGTCGGATCTCTGATGTTAGGTCCATATGATTCATGACCCCAAACTGCATATACTTTGGTCAAAGTTGTACGACCTTAAACTATATCCCATAATGGTCCAAAACACAAGACCATAAATTTCTAATGAAAGAGACAAAAAACCTATTAGGTTGAAAACCCACAAAGGGTAACTTAAGAAAAATTCAACTATCCACCCACTAAACTCTTCATCTTCAGATTTTAGGAAAAAATTAGGGTGAAACCATAAAAGGAATAAATCTCATAGGTTCTAGTATCCCTAGTAAAATAAAAGTTATTCTCACTACACCCACTAGTCCAGGAAAAAGTTATAGAAATATTTTTCACATCTCATTTCCACAAGAATGTGGTCACTAGGTGGTGACACACCTTTTAGGGTACTCAAACCCTCCTTATATTTTACACTTTCCACAAATAAAAATTCATGTTTTGGGGTGTCTCGAATCACCATAACCTTTAATGGACCTTGGAAAGGATATATAGGTTCAAGAACCCTTTTTTAACTATTCATAGATGCCCATGGATCTTGCATATGTGCCTACAGCTGTCAACAAAATGCATCACTCTGAAAAAAGGATATTCCAATTCTTGTGAGCCCTCACATCATCGCGATAGCACTCAACACCCTAGTGTGTCTGAACCACTCCCTGTATGACTGTCACATATCATTATCCTAACTCAAGAACTCTAGATCATGATTTACAATACTCTCACCAAAATATTCAAGAATATTTGATGTCCACATCATTACATCACCATATTTAGTACCCTTTCTCAAGGATGGACTACGACACTTCATTTTCTAACCTTTGATGTCCCACACTTCGTGATTCAAAAATACAGGTCATAGGTCTCAAGCCTCTCATTAAGAGACAAACTTCCCTATGATTCTAGAACCCTTCTTGGATAGCTTTCTTCCCATACCCAACTTCATCATCTATACATTTGAGTATTCACAAATCTTTCATAGACCTTGGAAGAAAGTGGAGATTATCTTTATCTTGGCATGCTATCGATGCATAATGGTCTTGACCTGCCAACTAAAGGCATCTTCTCCTTGCCAAAAAGGAGATTCAATCCCTGTGAGACTTAGAAACGTCATAATAGATCCTGACATTCCATAATGTCATGGGACACACCCAGCATGTCTACATCATCTCATATTCATGGACTCAAACTTTTGGGTTATGATTTACACCATCCATAATCTAACTATCTAGGTAGGCCTAGTATCCCTAGTATTCAAACCCCATCCATATTACTTTCATGAATCATCCATATCCCTTGGAAAATATACCAGGCTTCAAGGACCCTTTGCTTGAATATGCATACATGCCTATGCCTCCTGCATATGCGTCTATGGTTGTCAACCAAATGTGTCACTCTGCAAAAAGGGTATTTTGATCCTCGTGAGCCTTCACAACACCATAGAAGAACCCAGCACCTCAGAGTGCTTTAGGTCATTCCTGGTATATCTGGGCCATATCCCATAATCATATAGAAGGTCCAAGCTAAAGTCCCCTAAACTAAATAAATATGACGTCCGAGATAAATGACCCTAAACTAAATAAATATTAGGTCTGGGCTAAAAGACCCTAAACTAAAGCAAAATAAGGTCTGATCTAAAAGAACCTAAACTAAAGCAATAGAAGGTTTGAGTTAAAAGACCCTAAACTAAATCAAGAGAAGTTCTAAGCTAAAAGAACCTAAACTAAAGTGACAGAAGGTCCGAGATAAAAGACCCTAAACTAAAGAAACATAAGGTCCGAGCTAAAAGAACCTAAACTAAAGCACAGTAGAAATTCAGTCTGTAGGTTCTTGTAAGGCTTTCCATATAGACTTAGAAACATCAAGCTATACTCACAAATCCTATCATCTTTGGAAAATAACGTAGCAATCACCCTTCAAGATACATATTCTACCCATTGATCCATCTACAGATCAGGTTATTTCAAGATAATTGGAATAGATCATCAGCAGATAATCTCATGTTGGTAGGAATTCATGGGCACTTTTTGAATAAGAGTTTATTGTGATCTGAATATCCAGATCTAGATGTTCAGTTTTTCTTGATTTCATGCAAAGGATGGGTATGGTTGGTGATTCATATAATATCGAGACAACGAGATATCAAGAACATCATGGATGAGAGGATCTGTACAATTCATATAAAGTTTAGAAGATCCATTCACTAATAGCATACAGTAGGAGGGATCCATTACTATTCATATATATGGAAAATTGTCTTATATTTACCTTATAATCAGTTTCTTTTCATTTCAAATGAATCCAATTTTAAGGGGGGCATTTATTAATGCTCATATTCACATATCTCACACTTTTCCGTAGACAGACACATGTGATGAGGGATCAGCTAATAAAACATGTGATAATGATGTTTGAGTGTGCGCTTTGTTTACAAAAATTATAGTGGTGTTATTATTATTATTATTATTATTATTATTATTATTATTATCATCATTATGTATTTACAAATAATAATAATGATAATAATTACAATAAGATAAATAATCCAATATGTTGATGTTCTTCAAGGAGGCGCATAACATGTGGGGGATAAGGTATGTCGCAATGGGATTCTCCTTCCACCTAGCGATGATAGGGTTCTGGTTTTCCTATTGCATGTGGAATGGTTATTGCACAACTGATATAGCGAACAATCCTTCTTACGTAGGAATTCCTCATACCAATACTAGCATATGAATGGTCTTCATAGGGAAATTAAAGAGTTTTTTATACGTTTTTTAAAAAAAATACAGAAAACGGTTAGGCAAAAAAATTCAAAATGTGCTGCAAAGGCGGCATCTGCGATCCTGCCTTTGCATTTCGGGTGACAGGCGGCATCGCGGCTACCGCCTTTGCACTGCGTCTGAAAGGCCGCACCCATGATGCATCCTTTCCCCTAACAAAAAAAAATTGAATTTTTTTTATGTTTTGTTTTGTTTTGTTTATATATTTATTTATATATATAATTCATAAAAAATGTTCAAGAGGATGCTGCCTTTCACCTAACAAAAAAATTATTATTTTTTAAAATTTTGTTTTGATTTTTTGTTTTGTTTTGTTTATATTTTTATTTATATATATAATTCATAAAAATGAAAAAATTATCATTTTTAAAAATTTTGTTTTTATTTTTTTATTTGTTTTGTTTATATATTTATTTATATATATAATTCATAGAAATTTTTTAGGAAAAATAATTTATAAGCTTTCAAAATCGCCTACTTGAAAGTTAAAAATGTTTCAAGTACGTGACTTTGAAAGACTATAAAATATAAACCATAAGACCAATATAAATGAAACTTTAAACATTCATTAAAAATATAAGAAATTTTTGAAAACAAAAATCATTTCATAAAAAATGTTCATGAAAAATAATTTATAATCTTTCAAAACCGCCTACTTGAAACTTAAAAATGTTTCAAGTACGTGACTTTGAAAGACTATAAAATATAAACCATAATACCAATATGAATGAAACTTTAAAAATTAATTAAACATATAAGAAATTGTTGAAAACAAAAATCATTTTATAAAAAATGTTCATGAAAAATAATTTATAAGCTTTCAAAACTGCCTACTTGATACTTAAAAATGTTTCAAGTATGTGACTTTGAAAGACTATAAAATATAAACCATAAGACCAATATAAATGAAACATTAAACATTGATTAAAAATATAATAAATTTTTGAAAACAAAAATCATTTCATAAAAAATGTTCATGAAAAATAATTTATAAGCTTTCAAAACCTCCTACTTGAAACTTAAAAATGTTTCAAGTACGTGACTTTGAAAGATTATAAAATATAAACCATAAGACCTATATAAATGAAACTTTAAACATTGATTAAACATATAGGAGTCAACCATGCATAAATATGATGCACGGTGTCACTAGTATCACATACATCTATAATCTTTGATGCATCAGAACATGTTATATCTCCTTCCATGGGACAACGAAATCCATTCTTCCACCCGCCATGTCCATATCCATATCAACATCTGGCCGCATAAGGGTATGGTGAAAGATATGCCACATGAAATGATCATCTATTACCATTCCTACAAATACCAACCCCTTCAACACCAACATGCATCCAACCATTATAATTTCTTCCACAATTGTCACCACATTTCCCTAGGCCCAGTTGATCAGATGAAAACACTAATGATTCCACATAGGCCATCGAACTCTTCATCACCAAATCTTTATCCTTTATCATCTTCAAAAGGCTATTTTAGGACCTCTTTGATCTATCCATTCAAAACACTCACATACAAGTATACTATAAACATAAAAACCAAAAAATGTAAAATTTGATACCACAATACCATAGAAGCCAGCACAACGCAAGTATGGTATAATGGCCAGAGGAGGCTCCGTGTGATGAAAATGGTGCATTCGACGCACTCTGATCAATCTATCTGGACCACACTCTATCACAACCTATGAACAATGGGTAGCCTACTGACTGATTAGTATGGTGTCATTCATCTACATATAAACAAATGAAATGAGTTGTAAGTGTAAACTGTAAATATAACATCATGATCAGTAAAATATTATGATTTGTAGAATGCAAGACATGTCATGTTTATTCACAATGTTTTATGAAGTTTTTTTTACCAAAATAAAGGGGAATGTCTTCATGTTTTTCAAATCATATTACTAAAGTTTATTAAGATATTCTTTTACCTAGAATTGGGTGCTTTTTAAGATATGGTTTTATATATTTATATATATAAATCATTTTTCTGTGTTATATAGATGTTTATTAGAAAAATATGTGATTTATAATTTATATATGATTGTCCACATGATTGTATGTTTCATGATTATTTTCTTAATCACATAATGTATTGAAAACCAATGTAAAGGGAAGATGTTTTTTGGTTTACGGATCATCTTTTCGATTTTAGGATTTAGATATTAGGTTTTCACATTTTGCCTTTTGGATCTAGGCTTTTGGATTTTTTTAACGTTTTATGGTTTAGGTTAATGATTTGAGAAAAGATTTCCAGGATTATGGTTTAGAATGTTAGTATTACGGTATATAAAAGATGTTTTTGGGTTTACTATTATGATTTTCAGTTTTGGGGGTTAGAAAACTGAGGTAAAAGGAATAGATAACAACATAAAATTTATAATATGAGAATCTCCCAATAACGACAATACATCATTATGGATTAGAGTGTGAACTCGACCCAACAATGTTAGGGCATCATTTCTGATTATGACCTTCTTGATGACATATGGTGCATCTCAAACTCGGTCTTTGTTATTGAGGCCAGTCCATCTCATTTCGCATCCTACTGGCCTTCGGTCTCCCACAGGGACGCAACCGATTCATATCAGGTACCACTATTGGCTGACCTTCGGGCATTGGGAAATAACGAAACTCACTAATAGGTGTCCATGGTGCAGCATAACAGTTAGCAATGGTGTTCATCCGGTATACTGGATCAACATATGCTTCCCATGATATGTTAATAGTGGAACATTCTACGATGGCGTGTGAGTATGGAAACAATAAGGCCTGAAATTTTCCACATTGACATTGCCTCGTTTCTAGTAATACCACCATTTTTTCACCAATGCTATTTGTGATGGGGTTCGACTTCTCTTTAACTTCAAATCAAGAGTCTTCTCGTCGAAATAGACAGACATGATAACCAGAATCTTCTTCAATATTCTTTTCAATCTCTTGTTGAAAATGTCTTCCATACGTTATCCCTTGATGTATTTCATCCGATGTTATTTTTTGTCTATCAACAAAGTACTTCACGCAACGATATAATGTCTCCTGAATTAGGGCAGTTATAGGTATCTTGTGAAGCCCTTTGAAGAAACCATTGATGCACTCTACAATGTTGGTGGTCATGTGTCCATACCTCTTCCACCCATCATATGTCAATGTCCATTTTTCTTTTGGAATTCGCATCATATAATTGTAAACTTATTCATTAACCTGAAGGATTTGTTCGAAATGTTCTTCAAACCATCATTATTCTGACTCATATGCTACATATAATAGATTATATTTCACATATTTTGAATTTATCTTTACGTTGATATACAAAAAAATAACAAATACAATGTGTACCAGGTCTGGTGATTACCTTCGTCATCAGTTCGTTGTGGAATTTTTTATGAAAGTTTCTAGAAATGTGTCTAATGTAGAACCGATGATGTACATTTGGGTAACTACATGTATCATGATCTTCATTTATTGCCTCATTAATTTACCGATGTCGATCATATATCAAACAAACACCCCGAATGTTGGGGAAATGGTTGTTGATACATGCCAAAAACCAACTCCATGATTCGTAGTTTTCTTTCTCTAAAATGGCAAAGGCAAGCGGAAGAGGTGAATGGTTTCCATCTTGGGTTTCCACAATCAACAATACGCCCTTTTATTTTCCATATAGAAATGTTCTATCAATCTGAATGAAGTGATTGCTAAAACAAAATTCATAGATACATGGGAGGAATGCCCAAAACAATCGATGAAATTGAACACGAGATGGATCAAGTCTGTTATCATGAGACACATATTTGTTTGTATCAATATGGAATACAACTTGGTTATGATGACTCAGTATAGCTAGGAATTATGGAAATACTCCATATGAGTCATCCCAATCACCATAGACCTTCACAATTGCCTTCTGTTTCGCCATCCGTTCCTTATTATATGAAATCTTATAACAAAATGTATGTTGTATCCTATCTTAAACAAGGGATATTGGAACATCTTGACATGTCCTAATAATCTCAACAATAATGGATGACACAAATTCTGCATCCAATGAAGTATGATCTTGTGTCAAGCTTGGATGAATGCAAGTATGAGCAGCCTCAATCCTCGATATTCTCCAACCTCCAAATGCAATGTATGGAATCACCCTTAATAAAAATATACAATCATCCCCATACTTCTCACACCGTATGACATATTTTCTATGATCTGATTTGTAAACTACATAGCTAAAGTGCCTCTCAATGTGAAATATCTTTAGCATACTTTTTAATGCATCTTTACTTGGAAAATTCCTTCCAACATATAAATTTTTGTCCATCTCACTAAACCTATCTCGTATAAATCTGAGAAACTCAGTTGCTGGTGTGAGAACAATATCTTCAAATTCAGGCACACGTGTCATTGCTTCTAAACAAGATGCAAAGATAGGTGGATGATTTATTGTAGGTCAAGCCTGCTGTACAACTAATGAATTTCTTGAAACTTATGTTGTTCCTACCTCATCAGCACTATTATCACCATCTGTTTCGTTATTACGAAACTCCTCATCAGATGTCGGGTTAACATGTATATCTGGGATATCAAGTAGGTTGTTCCCTTCTGCGTCATTTGGAATAGTCTCAACTTCATGGGGCGGACTATCTTCAACGACTCTTGTAATTCTACGTCTTTATACAATTGGATGTTGTTGTTGTATAGTAGAAACATCAACATATAACTCCATCATGGTACCATCCGACTGTTGAGAAAACAAATTAATTGTTTGGATCCATTGCGCATCATCAACCAATGGACAAGATAGATACCACAATGTTGACGGGAACTGAAAATATCTATAACTCATTGACTTGATCTTTTGATCGGGTCCTAGATTTAATGAGCCATGAATTTTGTCTTGAAGGTCACTTAGGGTTACACAATCAGTTGTATTAACCACTGTTATTGGTTGTGTACTATAAGAATCTCCTTGCTTAGTTTGAATAACCTCCCTATAGCAGTACACACAGGCAAACATTACGCTCTACGTAAAAAAAGTTTTCTGATCAAGATTTTAATAATGTAAGTGACATTCAGAATGATGGTTACCAATATAATATTTATTAATCTAACTTATTTTTAATACATAGTTTAATTACATATTCAATGTATAAAAACTTAACTTTTTAATTTTGAATGATTTTTTGAATGTCAAAAACCATTCAAACTTCAAAAGTTAAGTTTTTATACTTTGAAGATGTAATTAAACTAATTATTAAAAATAAGTTGGATTTTACCTCACGTTCAAATAATAACTATTACTTCTAAACTATACAATCTTTATGATACTTAAATTTTAAAAGATATTATATCCTAAACTAGGATATTTCTTAGTACACTTTTTAATTAGTTAATCATTCTTCAATCATTAGTTATTACTTACTAAATTATTATTTAGTTATTGAATAACATAGTAGAGTTAAAATATAAATAACATAGAGTTAAAAAAATAAATAACACCATGTTTCGAGCTTCTTTCTTTTATTGCAGTGAATTGGATATCAAAATTTCATAAAACCCATTGTCACATGGGTTTTTTGAAATTTTGATATCCAATTCACTGCAATAAAATCCAGAAGCTCGAAACATGATGTTATTTATTTTTTAACTCTATGTTATTTATATTTTAACTCCATGTTATTTATTTTTTCACTTTCACTCCATGATGTTTTTTAACTCCATGTTGTTTTTTAACTCTATGTTATTTAATATCATTTGAACTGTAGTTTTATTTTTAACTCTATGTTATTTATTAATTAATTTCTAATTAATCATTCCTAATAATAAATATCAACATCATTACTAAATTATCAATTTATCATTTATTTTCTTAGATATTTTAGTATTTTATAAAGAAATATGCATATCTTAAGCATATCCCCAAGGAGTGTCAAACCATAATGAAGAAAGGACCATTGTCGTGCACCAGTTACTGTTTGAGTCTAGCTCAAATTGGTGTTTTCAGGTTTTACCCCTAGGTACATCTATGCCAGAGCCACATTCACTTGTTTGTATCCAGACAAGGATTTTATTGCTTAGATAACATAGTCTTTATGCTACCAAAATTTCATTAAAATAATCCTAAATTAATTTATACTAATGATAATTATAATTCCTAAATATATATAACTAATTAAACAATCTAATAAACAAAAAAATTAAAACTAACTAAACTACTAAATAATTAAAATATTTAACTATAAATAATTCAACTAAATAAAAAACATTAAATTTAAAAAAATATTTAACTAAAAACAATTCAATAAAATAAAAAACATTAAATTAAAAACCATACCTACAAAAGATTTTTAAAAATTTCAAAACACAAACTTCACCGCAAAAGAGAGAAAATGAGAGGTAAATGGGTGTTTGAAGTGAGGAAAAGGGGAGGGGGTGCTGCCCTTTTATAGGGCATGGAGGCAAAGGCGGAACTCGCGGTGCCGCCTTTCGTATGACATCATCTAGAAAGGCGGCACCACGGGTGCCGCCTTTTCCATGTCATTGTTCCATGCCAGTAGTGAAAAGGAGGCATCCACAATGCCTCCTTTCACCTGAAATGAAAAGGCGGCATCGCGGATGCCGCCTTTGTGGTGAATTTTGGAAAAAAAATTCCCTAACCATTTTCTGTAAAAAAAATTAAAAACGTATAAAAAAACTCGAAATTAAACCACATTACAGACAATATCCTCTACCATGGTGGATTTGTAGGGGCATTTGAACTCCTCTAATGCCATTTTTTGGCATATCCAAGGAACATATTTATCAGGATTCCGATATTCTTTCTTATTTCTCACCTCTTGAAGATAAAGATACGTGAACAATGAAATCTTTGTGAGCTAACAGAAATATTAACTATAGTGTCATGTGATGATGATTCTATTCACTAATATCCTTGAATATGAGTAAATTGGTATGATTAATGGTGCAACTCATTTAGTGGATATTCCACATTTCTCATATGTGTTAAGGAAGGACTCGATTTCATCTATAAATACTGGAAGGAGATCAATATATGGGGGTCACTACCACTCCTATGGGAGAGCTCTCATTCTCAATGAAAAAAAAAGCAGCATGAATCCCATAAGGGTTATGTGAAAATGGTCAAGTGAGGCCCATTTTTTCACTCACATAAGGAAGCCACTGATGTAATCGCATATACTATCATGCAAAGCGGCTACCGCTCTGAATAGAGAGATCTTGTTTTCCTTGTAAATAAGAGTGTCACGATATTGTATAATGGTTAAGCAAAAAGGCATATACAGGAATTATTTTGTGTATTAATTTGTGTGAAAGGTTCAGATACCACAATCCACTCATGTGAAGGTTATGGCACTATGTATCCCAATATGTGAAGGATGTGACACCATGTATCCCCTCATGTGAAGGTTTTGGCACTGCATGTCCCATCATGCAATAGGATATGATACCGCAAAGCAGAGATAGAACTCATGTCTTGTGAATAAATATAGTCATGCAAAAATGGGTTTCTATTCATATAACAGGTCTTCCATCACAAAGAGGGAGATTAAATAACTACATATTCAGTTATGTGAAGAATTGTAGATAGTGACTCGACATCTTTCTATGATAAAATCTTAAACAACATATTTGATGCGTTGTGAAATCTGATCATCAATAGCATTCAATATTTGATGCACCATTTCAATTTGAGGGAATTCCACACCACCAATATGCAATATTCATGTGTTCATGAAAAACTCTAGGTCACGATCTATGTTTTCATGTGAAGAGGATAAATATTACATGTATGTGTGTCATGATATCAGGTTATACAACATTTATGTGATAGCTTGAAACACTAATCATACACCCTTTTTCATACATCTTTGACATGAAAGAACCCTCGGTCACACTATGGAATCATATATCCATGGACATGCGACATATCAAAGGCGAGCAAAGAAACTATCCTTGATAATGTATGCATGTCGTCATAAGATTCATCAATAAATATGTGGTGCGTAAAAGTAAAGAATAAAAACTATCTTTGACAACATCTGCATATTGTTACATGATCCAGTACTGATCATGTGACGCGTCATAGACAAACAAGACAACTGACCAAGATATGGCACGCACACCATCGCAAGGTCCCATATTGATCATGTGACGCACTCATAGAAAATCAATGGGAGAAGGCCATAAAAATACTTTTAAAATAAGGAGGAATGGTATTCAAAATGAGAGACCCCCATTAGTCATAAATCTCATTCACAATATCATCATTGGGAAGAATTAAATCCCTTCATGATATCTAATCAAACTCACAATACCTCCAAACCTTTGTAGGATAAAATAAAGAAGATAATGGGGAGAAGGTGAGAGTTGTTCGTGGTCACTGAAAGATACATGGAATGCTCCCTGGGTGATCTATGAGACGCCACAATACCTCAATTTCATGTTTGTCCTCTCTTAAGAAATCCCTTTGGCTTGTCATTCCCGCCACATAGAAGTCCTCAGGTATGTCTAAGAAGCCCCTTTGGTGTTCTAAGGACATACGGATATACCTTTCCACTGCATTTTTGTGCACACTCCATATAACCTATATTGGTCAGATGAGACATCACTGAAAAATTGAGTAAAAATCCTGGACATTGCTCATGAAAACTCGCATAATCTATAAACTTTGTAAAATAAAACAAATTAGATAGGAATATAGGAGGTGAGAGGTATTCGCGATCACTAAAGAACATGAGATTCACCCCTGGTGATCCACAAGACACCGCAAGTCCTTGACGACACATCCTCATCACCTCGTGAAATCTCTTCGGTTTGTCATCCTTGCCATGCGTAGTGCCCCAAGAAACTCCATGATGCTCTAAGGGAAAACGAATAGATTTTTATATGGGATGATTGTGCACCCCCATATAACCCATATCGGTCATGTGAAGAATCACCAAAAAGTATAAGAAATACCCTCGACAACACACATGCAATCTTGCATGACTCCCAACCTTTATCACATAAAACAAAGGGGATCAAAAGGGAGGAGGCGAGAGGTGTTCATGGTCATTGAAAGGAATATGATATTCCTAGTGCACCCATGGTATGGTCCTACAAGACCCTTTGGATAAACCATCATTTTCTTGTGAGGCCCCAAGACAAGTCACCCAAGGTCTCACAAGTATCTTCCAATAGACACTTGGATCTTGCGAAGGTCCCTGGACATGTAATCATGATAAATTGGAAGTCCTTCAATGCTTCTGCATGATCAAACAAGTCCCTGTTAGTTAGATATAATCCAAAAAATAGAGATTTTATGGAAGATACTCACGATCACTGAAAATAGGGTGACACACTTAGAGCAGTCCATAGAAGAGACTTGTGAAGACGTGTGGCACCAAACCCCTTATCAGACTCCTACCTGGACTCGCACAAGATCCTTCATACAAAGCATCAAACAATAGGTGTGCTGATGCCTATAAATTCTCCAATAAAACATGAATAAAGGGTTGTAATATAATATCTAAAACATAGTCTGGACACCCAGACTCTGGAAGATTTGAATCTCAACTTCTATGAACTTCTCAGAGGGGCAGATCACATGACTGTCTAGCTTTCTGTCAGGTAATATACCGGCAGGCAGTCACGACCCGTCCCCCGGGGCCCATTCCGTGACTACCCCAAGCCTACTTTCCATAGTCTAGGGGCTCGAGACTAGCACCGAAAGTCGTATTTCCTAGAACTAGGAAGGAATTTCCTTTATAACCTGTAAACTCATGTAACCAAGCACACAGCAAGATACGAACACAAGAAAACTGTATAACCAAAAGAATGTTGAAAGTAAAAGGGGTCGGAATACAATCCCAACAGTAAAGGTACAAGTGCAAATGAAATACAATAAAATTGAATAAAGAGAAAGGACAGTTACTGGATCTTCCTCCAAGGTTCCTACCTGAAGGGTAAGTACAGATCGCCTCCTCAGCATTCCATGTCCACCCGTCACCTATGCGAACCGACACGCTGTATGGTCCACCTCTGAACATCGTCCAGTCCTTTTACCCTCGTCCTCAGTCAGCGCTATCTGTCATCTGCATCCAACACAACAAGGTGCGGGCATAGCTCGTGCAAGGGTGAGTATAACGATACTCAGTAGGGACCCTGAGACCCTCAAGGTCTCTCAAAATCCACCAAGGATAAACTAAAAAGTATGAAATCAATAGATAACCCTAGTTAGGTATATGCCCATACCTATAACTAAGTTATCAAGTAATAAATCTCAATCATGAGGAGGCATAGAGGTATTGACTCATCTCGCACCAGGTATATCTTTAGGTACAGTAGTAGATATGATTAGATAACACAACTAAATCATCTTACTTTGTTAAGAGGCTCTTCTGCTAACCTGCACAGAATAGCTAGGAGATGACCCATATAGGATAGCTAGGATCTAACCCACATAGGATCACTGGAGATGACCCACACAGGATCACTGAAGCTGACCCACATAGGATCACTAGGAGCTGACTCACACAGGATCGCTCGGAGATGACCCACACAGGAACCATGGAGCTGACCCACACAGGATCGCTAGGAGCTGACCCATACAGGATCTCTAGGAGCTAACCCACACAGGATCACTGGGAGCTGACCTACACAGGATCTCTAGAGCTAACCCACACAAGATCACTAGGATCTGACCCGCACAGGATAGCTAGGAGCACTCTTCTCGTCACAGCCAGCTACTGGGTTTCCGCACTAGTCTTGCTCGTCTCTGGAAGAGTCTATTCCCCAAGACACTGGTCGATTATAAAACTACCAAAATGTCCCACGAATAAGTATCACAAAGTTCTACCACGTCATAGGGGTCTCAATGCAACAGACAGCGCGTGAATCGGTCGCCCAATCTGTGAGTTATTAGCCTTTTAGTCCTGGGGCCCCGGTTGGATTCGTGCTCGATCCAACCAGACCATACCACAAATTTACCCAAAACTCTAGTGGGGCATACTCAAAGGAACCGTCTGGCTCCAATATTTTCATCACCACTGACGGTTCGTCAAACGGACATTCGGTGCCAAAGTTATGGCCAAAGAGCGTAAATGGGTCATATTGGGCCCGGGTCCGGTCTGACCCGGTCGAACTAACCCAGCCTGGCCCGTTGGGTTTGGCCCGGCCTACTGGGTGGCCCGGCAGGCTGTGAGGGGCCGCGGAGGGCTGCGGCTGGCCATGAGGCCGCATAGGGTGCGAGGCCGCGGGGCGGCTCGGCCGGGGCGTTTCGGCCGGAAGGGCGGTGGCGGCTCGACCCAGATGGCAGCGACGGCTTGGCCTGGCGGTGGCAGCTCAGGCAGTGGCTCGTCTTGAACGGCAGCGTCAGCTCAAAGGATGGAAATGGCTTGGGTAGCGGCGATGACTCAGGTGGCGGCCTGGCCGGGGCGGTGCGGCGAGGTTGCGGCAGCGGTTCGGTCGGGGCGGCGCGGCGAAGCCGCGGCGGTGGTTCGGCCGGGGTGGCACGGAGAAGCCGCAGCGGTGGTTCGGTCGGGGCGGTGCGGCGAGGTTGCGGCGGTGGTGCGGCCGAGGCAGCGCGGCGAGGCCACGGCGGTGATGGTCGTGGAGTGGCATCATTGCGCCGTCACCTTCATCGCGGTCGGCGATGGTGCCAGCCATCGTTCTCGTGCCCCTTCATGGTTGGTCACCATCCTCCTTCATCGTGAAGAACACAACAATTCATCACAAGAATTAAGGAGAGGACGGTCCATGTTATTTTGGCCCTCACTCTCCACATTAGAGTGGTAGCAAGTGGCTCAACAAGAACAAGAGTACCAATAACGAGTAAAGAAAAAAATATTCAAACATCCTCCCTACAATCCTCATCAATCACTATTCCCAATCCCGCAAAAGAATTAGAAGGGGATAACATGGAAAGTGATAATCATATTGTAGTAAACCCCTACCTTGGATTGTACGTTGACGTTGGTGCAAGAAGGAAGTTGAAGTTGTCGATGTTCATCTCATCCGCCACATACCTCCAATCCCAGGCTCGTGTGCTGGTTCATCGTAGTCGAAGATGTTCCTCATTGGAGGGTGTCCCGAGGTAGAATTTGAAGTCGGAATTCTTTGTTGAAGGAGCGTTCTTCATGGAAGAACGCGTTCTTCGTTAGATATGTGTAATCATCCAAGGGTTTTCCTCTCACAATCCCACCCAAAAATGAAAGAGGTGCCAATATGATTAACTTAAAGGATTAATTATATCGGCACAACCAAGTTTTCCTAATTAATGTACCGCATCGGCACAATTAATTATCTCAATTAATTGGCCCAATTTAATGGCTCAATTTATTGGGAGGAGTGGAATATTGGGGAGTTGGGAGGTTTCTCCCCCATTAATAGGTTTCGGGTGGTCCTCACCTCTAAAATTCAAATTGGGGGTTTAGGCTCGGATGGTCCCCACCACCATAACCTCAAAAAGTAGGTTTAGCTCTAGTGGATCCCACCACTTAACTTTCAAAGGGTGTTTTAGTTCTAGTGGTTCCCACCTCCCAATATCCACATGGGTGTTTCAAATAAAAATAAATTGTTACACAATTTTATTTTTATTTTATTCTTTCATGAAAAAAACCCAAAAACTGACTTTCACCCTCGACCAATTGTCATCGAGGTGAAAGTATCTTTAAGAAAATACTGACGTTGCGAGTTCAATGGTGCCCTCAGATTTCATTTCCAAGCAACGGTTCAAAAGTTATAAAAACCCGCTTGTACGTTTACTGAACGTACCAAAAGAAAAGTTCAGAAATTCATTCTGGGCAATCCGGGGATCAGAATCATGCACCGTCAATTTTCATGGACTCGTAAAATTCCCATTTATTTAAAAAAAATACATGGAAATTTCAGGTCTTTACACGGGTAGTCAGAATAGACATGAACTAGGTATAAAGTACTTTATGTGATCATTCATAGATCATGTGAAGAATCTCTAGTTGGTTATGTGAATAACATCATGCAATACCACTAGATCACGTGAGACTCGAGACGAACCGACACTAAAAAAACCAAGGCTTTCCCGATGCAAGGGTTAAAACTAAGGTCAAATGTGAAAGGATCAAGGAAAGGACATGCTCGCTGACCCTCGTTCGCTTCGCATAAGTCAACCAAAGACACATGATGGAACCAATATGTGTCTCTTGGATCTTGTAACATTCTTTAATCATATCACCTAGGACGTGTGAAATACTCCACACATGTCAAATCAAGTCACATGGTTCCCCCCATGGACACCAATTTGATCTCATGAAACCCTCTGGATCTATCACATAGGACTTGTGAATTCCTTCGGACACATCACTTGAATCATATAACACTATTTTCTTATGTCATCTGAGTCTCATGAAAGTGTCAAGACATGATAAACAAGCTCTTGTGACACCCTCTGTGAAAGTCTGATGGGACTCGCGACGCCCTCCAGACATTTCAGCTGGGTATCATGATGTCTCCTAGAGGTGTCATCCAAGAAATGAGACACCCCTTGGACTATTCCATAATGAATCTCAAGACACCCTCCATATGTGTCAAGCCAAGTCATGTGATGGCTCCCGAGACATGCCGACTGGATCATACGACGCCCTCCAAACAAGAAGGTAATGTCAATATGGCATCCCAAGACTAGATCATATCAAAAAATAGGAGTGGATTGAGGGGGTCTGATGTATTGCTTGGGAACCACGGCCTAGGTTTTTCACCTCCCGCCCCAGTGCCGCCTTCCACCCCAGCGCCACCTCCAATCCCTGATCATCTCCATCCCTGCGACTCCAGTCCGCGGATCTGTCGTCGAGCTTCTGGATCCGCCGCTGAGATAATTCCACCGCGTTTCACCCTTCTAGATCTAAAGGTACGTCGCCCTAAAAAATCCCACAGCCATGAGGCGACCCTCCAGTTTCTGACAACGTCCTAGATCCCGTCGTTGCGAGCTTCCCTCTCGAGTCCGATGCTGCATCGCCATCCCAAACCCCACCATGCAAGTTGCCCTCCCAGATTCCGATGAATATGCGTCTCTATTGTCCATGGGAAGAGACAAATGACATCTCCCCCTGGCTCCCATCATTACGAGTCCACTATCATGTATGTCTTTCTAGAAGACGATGTCTGCTACGGCGACGCCTCCCCTTTCCCACCGCTGTGAGGTTTTCGGCATCGAAGGATTGACCTTCCAATCCCCCACCGTAGTTTCTATGTTCTCTCTCGAAGGTGTCATAAGAAACCTGAGCTTCCCTTGCGGTTTTCTATTCCACACTCCCATCGATGTATTCATCTTGTCGAATGGTGTACCTTGGCCTGAAGCTGCACGAATGGTCGATGTGCCATTTGGTTCTCCTCACATAGGCTTGGCACGACTTCTTCAGGTGGCGTAGTTTTTCGAGTGCAATTTTTGTTGTGTCCTTGTTGCGGACTAGTTTGGTTTCGTTGGATTTGTATTGTGGCAAGGTCATCATCGACAACCTGGTCCTGTATGCAGACACAGATGGTCATCGCAGGAACACTCGATGTTGGTGTTCTTCTCCTCGCTAAATGGATTCACAATTCCCTACTGGTTTTTACTCTGGTGCTTTTGTTGCTTCTTTATGCCCTGATGGCTCTGCTTCTCCTTGTTTCCTCTGCCATTTCTTTGTGCTCCTTCATACATGACCCCATCTTGGTTGGGTGCGATGGATTCCATGATGTTTTGGATTGTGTTGGTGGCTTCGGTGAAGGCAAATATGTTGGGGGTTCTCTTTTGGCATGGTGGTGTCTTTGCAGTGGTTCGATGAAGCTCTTTACATCGGTCATCCTCTAACTTTGTTTTGGTGTTTTGGTCTGGTTTTTTCATGTGTCTTCAATGGTGGATCCACTTGGACACACTGCTTTGCTTGTGTTTCTTCTTGTTTTGATTCTCAATTAGCCTCAAAGTGATTTTTGTTAGGTTATCACTCATCCATAAAGTGATTTATTTGAGAATAAAAAACAAAATTGGCACTCAAGACTTGATAGGATTATCTATCCTTGGTGTGTAAGCCCCAAATATAGGGCATCCTCAGTATGTAATCCCCAACATAAATGGAACTATAGAGAATATGATTCCTTCAATATTCAGGATACGTAGGCTACCTCTCTCTGAGGTTCGAGCCCTATAATCATCATCTAGGGAAATCCGAAAATCTAAGTCCCTTATTAAAGGAAATGACAATGATTATTTTATATCTATTATTTCTTACAATGATCATGTTCACATGGGATTAGGGAGTAGTAATGATCGTATGATCTACTTTATAAGCCCCAAAAATGGTATAGGGAAACCTCAATGTGTAACCCCTAATGTAAACTGAACTATGATGACTCTGGTTCCTACCATAACCAGAATACGTAGGATTCCTTCCTAAGACCCAATCTTAAATAAAACATCCCTTTCAGTATAATTCTTCCAATGACTCTGACGTCTCAACCATTGGGACTCAATTAGTACTATGAGATGATCACCCTATCTCATCTATCAACGGAAAAAGAAACCCACCAAGATACTATGACTCTGATTCCTTCCATAACTGGGATACGTAAGAGGTCTCTCCAAGATCTAAGTCCCATAATAAATCATCTCAAGTCAGTCCCAGTGTATAAGCCCTACATAATGAGAAATGAAATGATCATTTTCTATAACTTTTTTCTCACACTAATCATGGATCACGTGATCTTAGAGATTTTTGATAATCATATCATCTACACTATGAGTCTCTATAATGACATGGGCAACCCCAATATATGAGAACTATGACAACTCTGATTCCCACTATGCTCAGGATATGTAGGGCACCCCCTTAGAGTTTGATCTCAAATATTTGGTGTCTCAGTACCCAAACATATTTCCTCACTACATGACATTAAACTGCACAAAATGAATGAACTATGTGGTTTTTGATTCCTGCAATAACCAGGATACGTAGGATGCCTCATAAGGTCTCAATCCCCTCCTGGAATACTAACTGTCTCCTTACATAGAAGCATATTCTGAAGCACTTGGTTATACAGATTTAGCATATAAGAAACCTCCCATTACCATAAAACAATGAATAACCTCAGATACATATATATGGATTCACTAAAGAGATCCCAGTATTTTGAATATAAAAGAGAATTCACCTATAGTCATTTTGTTAGGGTAACCAGTCCTATATCAGGATTAGGAATAGATTCAAGAACATATCTTAAATATATAATAGAGTCCCATAGTATGAAATAATTCCCCCCAAAAGGGTGTGATGAGCCTGACCTCTCATCCTCTTGACCAATGAGAGTCCCCAAAGTTTGATGATTATGAAAACCCAGATGACCACTAGCCTTTGGAAAGTAGGTCCAAACCTGGATATGGATGGGGGAAATGTTGGGAGTTTCTATGGAAGATGAAATAGATGGTAAACCCAATGTGTGAAATTGAGAAAGGCCTTAAAATATACCTTAATAAAACCATCAAGGGGATCTCATCCCACATCCATGTCAAAACTCAACAAAACAATGGTGTTTTTGGGTGTTTCCCCTAGGTAAATTTGTGCAAGATTCATACCCACTTTTAGTATCTAGACAGTGATGTATTTTCTTGGGAACACATTACTTAATACTCACTAAAATAATAGTAAATTTTCCAATATTTGAACTTTTACCTAAGGTTATTATTAAATTTTTCAAGTCCTAATTTCTAAAAATAACTAAATTGTGCTTTGATACCAACTATGGAATCCCGCCTTTTATTACATAAATTTTTCAGTACATTGAACAAAACATAGGATCTTTTAAATTTTATTTTCTTAAAAATTAGGTACATAATACATGAAAACATAAAACATTATTCTATTCCACATGAAATAAATATTCATGGGTTCACCCTAGGTTACTTTTACTACATATCATATCTTAGGGACATAAATTAAAGGAAATGTGTGAGCATGAATCCCAATAAGGTAATAATAAAGGGAGACATATAGCATGTGATCATGAGATGTATCAATAAGAACATGAGGTGGGAAATAAGGCATAAAAAAGAGGAATATAATAATAATGACATGAATTATAACATATAAATGTGGATAAAACATAAAAATGAGGCATTCATAGGCATATCCCCATGATTTATCACCAAGGTGTTATAAAAGAAAATTACCAAGGTTATTCGCCAAAGTATCATAAAACATGTCATCTCTAGAGATTAAATTATTTACCCAATTCATTGGATCACTATTAGGGCAAACCCTTCATATTTATTAATTTCATGTGATCCACATATATCATAAGAAATTCATTAATAACCCATGGATAATAAATAATAGGTTTCTTATCAAAATCATGGTTTACAAAAGTGCTTAAAGACAAGATCATTATGTAATTTTTAACCCACAAAAAGTGGATATGGGTTTTATATATGTAAATCCACATATAAATAAATAATTTTTATATAGGTGAATACCAAGTGAAAAAGGAAGAGGTTTGAATATTCACAAAAAGAAAATAAATGATAATTTATCAAGTAAAAGGGGGAAATTTGATAAGTAAATTTGGCAGTATAACAGGTATAAAATATGGTTTTAGGAAAGGGTAAAATTATAGAGAATGAAGGTATCACAATGATAAAAAAATTACTTTATAATTAATAGTATGATAAAAAACACAAGAAAAGTAAGTAAAATACCCTTTAGAAGATATACACAAAATGAATTACTTGAATATAAAAGAAGATGGTGAGAGTTCCTTTACCTTAAAGAGTTTCTCCTAAATCTTGATGTTCGTAACCATGGGGGATTAATAACACATTAAGGTGACTCATTTGGAGTAAATATAACCATAAATTTATGAAGGATATATTTTTAGTGAAGGTTAATGGTAAAATGAGTGCGTATTTATAGAAAAAGTGGAGGAATTGTTTAATAATTTCCAAATATAGGTCTTGGAAATTGAGGTTGTGGAAAATGAAAAACCATTGGGTTGTCCATGGTTTTTTATTGTGTTTTTGGAAATTTGAGTAACATGTTATGATATTTTAATCCATTAGAAATGAAAACCATTTTTTATTACTTATTTTACATTTAAAAGTAAATTTTTCACAAAATAATGTTTTTAAAATCAAATTTTCCATTTTAGACTTTGGAAAGTCACTTATTAGTTTAAAAATTGATTAAAATTTATTAAAATGCTTAATATTAATAAAATAAAATATTTTAGTTCATTTATTGTGTTTAAATTATTATTAAATCATTATTACATAAATATGAAGTCATAAAACATACTGAAAACCCAAAACTGTATTTTTACTATTCAATGAAAAATAAAGTATTTTAGAAAATTATCAAAAAGAACCCTAACCTAATTTCAACATGATAATTTCAAATATATTTTTTATTTTATCATAATAATTATATAAATATGTTAATTTTATATTTTAAATATAAAAATCCTTATTTATTAGAAAAATAGCAGTTTTTAAGGCATAATCAAATTTTTGACACTTATAAAAATTTCTTAGGACACTATAAAATTATTTTATCATTTATGTTTAAATAAGATTGTTTTTAAATACTATTTCATTAAAAGAAATATTATTCCAAATATATTAGTTTGTTAAATTTATATCTTTTCTAAAAAAATAAAATTATGTTTTATTTGTCTCCTAAAATAAATTTATCAAATTCATCTCGATTAAGCATATATTTTATTAAGAAAAACTATTATTAAAATGGAATTTATAGAATAACTATTTTATTTATACAAGGGTAAATTTCACTTTATGAAACTAAGTCTTGGACATTTAACCCCTTATTATACTTGCATATTCCCTAAGGTAAGGCCTGTGATGGTGGTAGTTTCATGGGGTGGATTGGCTAACATTGACCGGGTGGTAATCTCTAATAAATTGAACTTATCCCATAGGTTATTTCCTTAAAACTTAAATATATAAATATCATCTTTGTCTTGGTAATGGTTGAACCCCAATGACACTACCTCCCTCCCATGTTTTGAAAAATGGGCTTCAAACGGCATGACTCTACTAGTTGAGACCATCGTTTCTCCTTTCTGAATCAATTATCCTTCATCGTTACTACTTAAAAATAATAATTATAACAGAAAAATTATCACTCATGGGTATCGTTTGTAACAATAAAATTGAAAAATGGTTATATTTACCAATGGTCATACAACAATTGAACCCCAATGGTCACATTTTCCTTTATACCCTATAAATAACACTTCATTATTTTACTCAATATTCACTAAAATTCCTCCTAAGATTATATTTTAATTTCTTAATATGTTGATTGGTTTACTAATATTATTTTTCATTTATATAGTGTTGGTTATGGGGGTGATGATTCTAGAAGATTTGGGAGATCCATATTTCCCATTTTAGTTATTCTATTTTATATATTTTTTCAGTTGTAATGTTTTTCATTTTCATCGATTTCATAAATGACTAATGTAATGATCTTTATTAATGGATAAAAAAATTGGTTTTCTATATATTTTTTACTTGTATTATATAATATACAAAACACATTTATTTAGGAAATAAATATCATTTTTTTAAAACCTAGTTCCTTATATATCCCCACTTTGAAAAAACTAAAAATTAAGTTTTCCAATTCAACACTAATTCAAAACCACTTTTAAAAATTCTAGAAATATTTAACTAAAAAACCCATAATATTTCTAAAACCACTAAAAATGTTTTCATAAAGAAAACACCACATAAAATTCCTCTTTCCACCCTGAAAACTATTTTCCAACACATATCAGAAAATCTCTAAGGTTAAAAACCAAAGATCCACCCATAAATATCAAATAAAACTATATCTTATCGCATAAATTTCAAAAAAAACTTCTTTAATAAACATAAAACCAATGTAAAACACTATTGGAACCATTCTAGAATACAATGGGGGAATAATAAAAAATTCAAAGAAGAAACTGTGTGGTGTGGCTGCATTGGTTGGTAAATCTTGTGCTAACCATGAAATAGGAACATTTATGGTTGCAGATCGATTTTACATGAGCACGGTATGGTTACCAAATCATGTTTTCTAACCAAGAATCATTGGTTTATTCACCACTTATACCTATGAAACTCAAACTGACCCCCAAAATCACTAATAAACTCAATGAGGATCAAAGAATCATCACAATATATCAAAATCCATCTAATATATCTAAAATTAAACTCAAAATCAGGATGCATGCCCCAAATAACCCATGGAAACTCTAGGTTCAGTACGATAAAGAGTTTTCCAAGCACTTTATCACACCCTCCACCCAGGTCCTGATGATGATCCTGGTCTCCAAACTACCCATACACACCCAAATAATATGAGGGAGAGCAATAAAATCATTTTTCCATGAACAAACCCTAGACATATATCCATTGGACACCCGATCCAGTCTAAGACATACCCTAGGTGTGTTACTGATTACCTTGTGCTAGAAACTAGTTACATGATCTCATAACATAATTGGTGGGAATGATTTCACCCTTTTAATATAAAAATAATAACATAAAAAATGAAACATCCAATTAGAGTATACAGAATAATTAAAAGGAGACAATTAGAAACTAAATAATAAGGGGCGAAAACACCACATACATAATTCAATAGAAAATAAATTAATAAACATCAACACCATGAAGTATAAAGTCTAAAGACATAGATGATGCATGTTCAACCCAAAAAGGTAAATAAAATAAAACTATTAATCATAATCTCCATGTGACCCTCAACCACTCTCCACTTCCCAATATAACCATACAATAAAAATCACACCCTGATATAAGGGAGACAAAATCCAATGCACTTTAAAGAAAACCATAAGAACTGCATACACCGAGTTGTGTATACAGGGTGTGAGAAAAATCGAGTCCAGTGGGTAAGAACCATAAATTGTGTGTACTTCCTTACAAAAGAAAATGCATTACACGCTAGTTTGAAAATAAAATTGAAAATATTTTTCCAATGTAAAAGTGTAAAAAATCTAAATCACATCTACTCATTTCACAAAAATCCACTTATTTAGCTTAAATAAAAAAATACTTGAAAACCATTTCCTCACACATCGACCATGTTTTGAGTAAATTTTCCCCCCTTGTTCTAAAATAGATAAATGTGGAACCAAAACCTTTTCCCAAAAACTTTTTAAACACCAAAATATGACCCTTTTTATAATTATGAAACATGCTAAAAACCCATTTTTACACTTTCAAATCACTTCCCAAAAAATAATTTCAAAAGAAACCCACTTTTACTTTTTAAAAGAAAACCACACTTTAAAAATAATTTTAAAAAAAAAATTTGAAAGGTAAATTTAGACCATATCCCAAAACAAAACAAAACAAAATGGAACCCACATATCAAAAAAGCATTCTAAAGTGGATAAACATAAAAATGATTCTAAATAAATAACTACTGGATAGTGGATGCAATTGAAGTGTAAAATGAAATACCCTAAGTCATACTAAAAATGATCTAAGGATCATGGGCGTCATCCTAAGACTCATGTATATGGATCCTAAACTAGTGATGAGGAACCTGTTCTAACACTACTAAACATGTCATTCCCTAGTAGTCCTACATAAATAACCAGGATCTATCATGACTAGGGATCTCAAAAGAAATATCTGGGGCCCTTAAATAAATTACAAGACCATGTAAATCATCCCATTATTTCACTCTATCTAACTGTTTCCTTACCCAAGGTAGAACACTCTACACTAGGTTTTTGACTTATCTGGATCTCTATTACTCTACTAGTAATTCCTTGAAAACAATTAAATAAATGTAATAAATTGCATACAACAATATATAAAAAGGAAATAAATATTATCTTGCCTCTTATACCCTTATAAGAAACACCCCCCTTCACATTCCATTCATATCACATGATATATACAACATGATCCTCAAGATACAATCCACATCAGTCAATTAATAATATCCCCTATGGGGGTCAAAACTCAACAAATTAGCTCAAGATGGTCTCACACACACCCACCCCATTTAGAAACTATTCAAAGTGTCAACCAAGCCTTTATAAAAATGACTCACGATGCTAAGTCATGACTTAATGGTTTAAAATATAATTTCAAACCATTTTTTATAATTAAATCCTTGAAGACCATTTATAAAGCATCTTTCCAAAATGATTCAATCAAAACCATTTCAAAGAAAAAATTATAGAGTCATTAGACTTTTCATTAAAATCCCTCAATAGATTAAAACACCCCTTTTCAATTCAAATCATGACCCAAATATGGTCAAGGAATTTTAAAACATTACACTCCATTTAAAACAATTCTTTCAATATTTGAAAATACTTGGCATCTAAATCACCACTCAAAATACCAATAAAAAACATTGGAAGTCCAAAACCACACCTTCCAATTTTCTTCATAACCCAAATGAGGTAAAAATAATTTAAACATTGCAATTTATTTTGAACCACACTTCAAACAATTTATCAATAGTAAAAATTACAAGAACCACTTAAAATTCCAAATTAAACTCTTATTCCAAGTGAAAATATACCTTGGAATCATTTTAAAATCCAAACAAGCCACCATATATAGAATTAATTTAATAATTAATGAATTTAAAACTACCAAGCATTCAATTTTAGGTAAATTAAAGAAAATTTTCCAAAACAACTACTTTAGTTCAATGATAAACAAGCCGAAATTCATTGTTTATAATGGATAATGCTCTAATAAGAATCAAGGTACATCAATAAAACCCTAACTATTGTACAAATCACTATCTTAGGTAGTTTTGAATGATCAAAAACACACATTTGTGTTTCTAACGCTTTATTTAGATGGATTTTAGTATTTATAATTTAAAAAATTTGTCATGGAGGTACTAGACCAATCCGAGGGACCAAGAGGAGTGAGAAAGAAATTTTCAAATACTTTCACCAACAGGTGTTATCAGTTACCTGGTGGGTACCACTAAATGGTTGGTGGTACCTGGATAGAACACTTATTCTATCTGGGTTCCACCGGTTAGTTTGTGGGTTCTTGACAGAATCATTGTTCTAGAAAGAAATTGTTTTCTAGACATAACAAGTTTTATATATAGGTACCATGATTTGGTCAGTGTCACCCACCAGCTACCCAGTGATACCTACACAGACAAAAAATCTATCATTTGGAGTGGGATGCGCTTTCCTTAATTCAGCCTCTAATGACTATATAAAACCCCCAACACCTTAAAAACATTACTAAATCCATGTGAGGATATAAATACACTCCTAAGTTGTATTGAAGCTACTGGTTACTTTGAATATCAATTTTGGAAACAATTTGTGTCAAATTTATCTCTTACTTGTTTGCTCATACAATTGCCTCACATTCTCTCATTTTCTTATTATATCTTGTAGGGGAAGTGTGAGTGTGCTTCATTGTTGTTGTGTATAAAAATTCATGTTTTTTTCTTTTGTTTCTTGCTTTTTCTTTAAATAAATGGTAAACTTGGTTCTTTATTGGTCCTTAAAGCAAGGGGAGATGGGTTTTCTAGTCACAACCATTAAAAGGCTAGCTATATTTTGGGTTTCCATGATACAACCATTAAAAATAAAGGGTCTGCCTCTTGAAATAGGTTTCCTTGATACAAACATTAAAAAATAAGGGTTTATATTTCTTTCTATAATAGTTTAAATTCAAGGTTTAGACCAAAAACTGTCAAGGATACATGAGGGGTGGAGACAAGGGCACTTTCGTAGGTGATTACTAAACTCCATTATCAAACTGTCTTGTATTATTTATTTTATTACTATTTTGATAACTCATTTAATTTATTGATTCCTATTATAATTCTTATTCTTATGCATAATTATTTCAATTTCATCAAATTTAGTTTTAAAATTAAAAAAAAACTAAAAGTCAGTTCACCCCCCCCCCCTCTTTTCATCCTTAATCGGGCCAAAAATTGGTATCAGAGTCAAAAAAATTATATTAAAAAACCTTAGATAGTTAAAATAATGATCAATTACTGATGGAATCAATCTCTTATACCCAATGTGCTCCTAGGGGATACTTAATAGGTAAATCACCTTTCTTTTAGCGAATCGATTACAGTTATTTTAAAAAATGCATGTCTACTTTTCTTAAAAGAATAGGATATCCCATTTAGAAAATTTTAATTAATGGATATATATTTTATAAAAAATCAGATAAAAAATGGACTCTTGATGATATTTATTCTTTTGAAATAGATGTAAAATCTATTAATTCTCTTTATTGTTCATTAGATAAAATTTAATTTAATCATGTTTCCAATTGTAAAAATGCTCATGAAATTTGGAAGTTTCTTGATGATACACATGAGGAGCATATAAAGATAGAGTTTTCTTTATCCAAAAATAAGGATAAGTAGAATAAGGAAATAAATAAGTCAATAAAATCATCAAAATGGAGTTCAAGTGAAAACTCCCTCTAATCAACCAAGTCAAGCAAGAAAAAATCCAAATGAATCAAAGATCAAACAAAGGTTAGTAATGAGGTATGTTATTCTAGTTATTCTTATTATTCAAGTAATTTAAATTATGAGGATATAAAATATTATAGGGATAAACTAAAAGAATATTTTTTTGAACTCACCACAAAAATCGAGGATCTTAAAAATAAATACAATCAAGTGGTGAGTGAAAAAATATTATTTTAAAATAAAATGAAAATCATAAAATGAGAATGAAAGGAATAGTGAATTTATTTATAAAAACAATGAAGATCAAGTAAACATTTTTAATTTGGTCTTGGAAGATATATCTAAGGTTGAGAATAAATGTGAATATCTTAAAAGTTAAAATAAGAAAATGAAAATTTATTAAGGTAAGAATCCTTGTTTGAGTCAATCTTATGTTGAGAAGTTATAATCCACCATAAAATATCTTAATAAATATCTTGACAAGTTCACTCAAGGTGAATAAAATTTTGAAAATATATAGGGTTCCTAATAAAGTGTGAAGTATAATCATAGTAGTGGTTATTAAAATCAATCTAGAACTTCTAGTAATATAACTTTTATAAAAAAATCTCTTAGAATAATTTTTTTTAATTATTTTCATAGGTACGGGAACATGCTCTAAGAGTGTAATTATAAAAATTCTTAGTATGGTATACCAAAATCATTCTACCTCTATCCAAATATCTTATCTAAAAAATCTCATATTTTTTATGGAAAATTATTTCCAAATAAAATATGGGTCCCAAAATCCTTATTGGATAACATTTATGGACCCATGATTTAGGTACCAAAACCTCTAGTTTTGTGAATATTTTTTAGGGAGTATGTCTTAAGAACTTCTAAGGAGATACATGTAAAATTATTGGGAAACATATAAGGAATAAAATTTATATTAGTATTTTTAGTTTAAAATTATTTTTTAGAACATAAGATAGCTTGATCTTTATTCATTCTTTATTTAAATCTTTTTAAATTCAATTTATATTGAATCATACTTTTACTCTCTTTGAATTTTAAGTGTTTTTTATTATTTTATGAAACATGTTTTAATAAATTTGATATTTATTATTTGGTATATTTATTTATTTCATTTAAGTTTATTTTTATTTAATATTTTGAGTGAAATATGTTTCACAATTAAATTTTTATGTTTAAGCTTCCTAGGTGCCCACCGGCTAGCTGGTGGAACCTCACCAGGTAGTTAGTGGTTCTTTACAAAACTAGGGTTCTAAAATTCCCCCATCATCTAACTGGTGGTGTCAATATAGGCCCATTAATATTTTTTATGGGAGGGTATTTAAATATAAAACCTCCCTCCTTTGACTTAGGTTCCACTAAAAAATTTCTCCTCTCCATACCTCTCAAGACCTAGCTTCTCCTCTTACTTGTTTCTTTACTCCTTAGTAATTTTCTTGAACTTTACAAGTCTTTTTCACACATCTATTCTTTCTTTTATTTAATATAAACATTTTTCTTCAATCCCAAAAACCCTTTCTCAAAACTTTTTTATAATTTCCACTTTAAGAACTTGAACCTCCTCTTCCAAAGGCATGGGGAATGGAATATAATCATCCACCCCTACTCTAATTGATAATATTTATCCTATTATCATGAAAAAATCATTATTATGGGCATGATTGTTGATTATCACTAGTTCAAAAATGTTTTCCTTAATCTCAAAAGGGTTATTAACTTCCAAGGGTGGTATTATTTCTTTAAAAAAAACCTAGATGCTTTTTGTATCATTATTTTATAAATGAATTATACATATATATCATTAAAACATAAATATGACTTTGATACCCACTCTTCCAAGGTGAATGGAACACCACTTAAGATTAATTTTCTCAAAATGGAAAATTTTATGTGGATTCTGCACTTTGGTCCTTGCTACTTCACCCAAGTATAATTTCCAATTGATTCAGAATTTAATCTTCAAGTTTCCCTTCAATTCCTATCTAGGAAAAACTCTTCTTACATTGTAAAACTATCATATATTTCTCTACAACGCCAAATCATTGAGAGAGACATTTAAATTTCTATTCCCCCCATCTTGTAGACCATGACAATTTCAAGTATATTTAAATTTATTTTCTCTATTTCATTGCATAGGATATCCATTTCAATATCATATGTTTTTTTATCCAAGTTATATACTACCTATTACCCATTAAGGTCCAAATATTTACCTTTCGGTTGTTTCCTTACACATATATTCTCATATTTGGGCATTGAGATTAATGACATATCATTTTATTATTCATCAAAGGATGGAATTTCTATCCATTAAATGGCTCAATACATGTTTATTCTCTAGCTCCCTTTACACCAAGAGTACATTTATGACCAAACTGGAATCCTTAAGAATAATTCCCCTCAAACCAAGACCAAAATTTATGACATTGTTGTGCCTCTTGATATCATTAAGGCGTATCCTATTGATGAGGATGAGGGTGAAGAAGAATAAGAATAAGAATAAGAATAAGAAGTTAGTGAATAAGTATAAAATGAGGCAGAAGGATAAGTCTAGTATGATTTTGATGTTGGGTTCGGGGATGATCCTCCTGGAGATAACGATATTGTTTAGGGAGAGCTACTATAGAGTTAGAAATTTTTCATTGAGGATATGAGATATTTTTATGAGATCATTGACCATAATATCACTTATATCAAGATGAAGGTAGATAGGTGAATCACCAACATGGAGAATATCTCCTCCTCACATAATGAGAATATGGAGAGGATGACGAGGGAGACTCGAGATCTAGTTAGATCCCTCTAATGCGACACTACACAATGTGATCATCACTCTCATCCCATCTATAATGAATAGGATGTTTTTCTCTTAGTGTGGACTATATTTGACATTATGTGACATTGTGTGACATTTTCTGTCTAACTATTTTATTTAGAATGTTTATACAAGTTTGTTCTTCTTATATGTATTCTTTCTATTTTTATCTAACCTTTTTTTATGATTTTATTTATAAAGGAGATAAAGGATATGAAATCAACATATATGTCCATCTATCTCTTGAATTTGATGATCTATTTACTTAATTATTTTATAAATCATGAATTAAATATTTTATTTATCTCCTATTTAAAACCAATTGAACTTAAAAGATATATATTTAATAATTTTCTTATGATTTTCAAGTTTTTGTTTTTGAATTAAAATTTTTAAATCTTTATGGTTTTCCATCTCTTTTTAAATTGTAAATTTTGATCCATTTTTAAATATGCTTTATTTTTACCTTGAGACTTATTGATTTATGGTTTTCTTTTTTATTTAATTAAATTATTTATTCAAAATTTAAATAAAATATTTAATCAATTTTCTATATGATTATTTAAATAAAGTTTTTTGAATAATTTTTCTCTCTTTTAATATTTGGAAAGCAGGTTTTACCTCTCTTTTAATTTTTCATCTCTTATTCTTTGTTGGAATATGATTTTATTTCAACATTTAGATTTATTGAATGATGTACTTTATTTTTAATTATATTTATATGATTTCTCTTTTTCATTGATAAATTTATTTAAATCTTGATCACATTGATATTCATATTATCCTTTTATTCTTCTTGAGTTAATTTTCTCTTTGAATCATGCATTTCTTTTATATCATTGTTTCATTTTTTAAAAATATTTAAATCATTAATCAATATTTATCTCTTGAAGTCATTGATCCCATAAATAAATTTCTTTTATTTAAATAATATGATCATTGATTTATTTTCTATTTTAAATATTTAATTTCTTATTCAATTCATTTCACTCTCTTAGGTGAGATTTTTTTTATTTAACTCTTAATTTACATGTAATTTTGATGGAACCCTATAATTTAAAAAGTATGTACATTTGAGGGGGATCCAAAACTTTTTAATATAAAATGATCCTTTTTAAAATTGAATTTCAAGACAAAAAGAAATAAAATTTATGATTCTTAAAAATTATTTAAAAATTTAGAATATTTTTGTATTTGAATTTTGATTTTAAAATATGCTTGTATGTGAATCTTGGATTGTGGTTTTAATTATCTAATTGAGGTGGATCCAAATCCCTCTTTATATCTAAATCAATTCCTAAAAATACACATTTTTAAAAACAATTTCAATCATGTTAATATTTTAAATCCATATTTTTCAAATAAAATCTCATATGTTTATTTGTTCTCATATTTTAAAGGACATTTTTAAAAACTTGAATATGTGTAAAGTTAAAAGTATTCAATTAATAAAATGAATTTTTTAAATCTTATGGGTTATCAATTTTTCATTTTCATTTTATTTTTGGATCTCATATTATCCTAAATACATTACCTTCCTCTCTTTAACCCATGAGCTTTAGGAAAAATACATTTGGGATAGAAGGTGATGAAATTAAAAGGTATAATTTCTATAAGGTATGAATATATTTATTCAAATTATTTAGAATCTTATTAAAATTTTCCAATAATTTTCATAATTGTGTTTTTACAACTTCAAAGGGGGGTATAATTTTAAATTATTTCAAATATTTTGAGAAATATTTGGTTTTTGAAATTAAGTTATTCATGAATTATAAAAGTAATTTTTTTTTTTTGATAATCACAAAGGGGGGATTTTTTGAAATCTAATTATTGATGAAATCCTTTTGGTAATCATTCTTAATTTTTTGTAATAATTATTGAATTATATTTCTAAAATTATCTTTTAAAGTATTAGAAATGTTTGGATGAATTTCATTAAGAAATATTGAAATTCCTTTTGGTTATATTCATGAAGAATACATTATTCCTACCTCTATATTTTTAATTACTTAAATGTTTGTGATCATAAAAATGGGGGAGAATTTTATACACCCCACTCTATTACATATTTTTGAATGATCATAGACACACATTTCTGTTTCTAATGATTTATTTTGAGGAAATTTAGTATTTATAATTTAGAAATTTTTACATGGAGGTTCTGGACCAATTAGGGGGATTAAGAGGAGTGAGGAGGCAATTTTCAGAGGCTTCCACCAGCAAATTTTAGTGGTAACTTGATGGGTTCTGGACAAAACTAGCATTTTATCTTAGAACACGGGCTAGATAGTGACACCCAAAAAGACAAAAAATCTATCCATTAGAGTGGGTCTTACTTCCTTTAATTCAACCTCTAATGGATCTCTATGGCCCCCAACACCTCCAGAACATTCTTAAAGTAATGGGAGGATATAAATACTCCCAAATAGATGGACTTTTAATGTACCTATTTTTACCTTTTAAAACTTTGGAATATATTAAGGAATATTTTTGTATAGAGGCACTAAAACGATGTGAGATTCTGAGGCCCGATGAGCCCCTGTGTTGATGTAATAAAAATATTAAATATATTATACCGCACATGCATATATTTTTATATATAATGTAATAAATCTTGAAAAAAGACTTAGATTATAAATCTAATATCATTATTGAATTTGGAATATGGGTTTTACCATAGCTGCAACATAATCTTTGTTGGTGTTAGGTGTTTGTATTAAGTGTCACTGTGGGAAAATAATTAAATAAATTAAAATATTTATTTAATTATTTAATAAATATTATAACCTATAATTATCTATATAAACATAGTAATTTAAAATACCTAGGTTTAACCACATAACCCTGGGATTGAGTGAAGAATCTTTGGAGGTGAGTTTGGCGAATGACAACAGGTCTCGGATCATGATCGATTTCCCAAGGATAGTTTTCACCAATATAATTCAAGGATATTTCCAATAATGACAATAAATATTCATTTTTCATCAATGATCAATCCTAACCTAAGGTATTTTGTTTTTTTCTAATTTTTATTCCCTGTTTTATAATCCCATAACAAACGTGAATCGGATCAACTAACGAATTGATTCTCATGTCGATCTTGCTTTACAGGTTTGGGTTATTTTCTAAGGATATTGGGGGATTGATTTTATTAGTTTATTATTAGTTATTAATTCATAATTATAATGATAATGAATCTAGGTAAAACTAAACAATGGACAGGGTTCATTCCTATTTTTTGATTTTTGATTTTCTTCCACTGTTCATTGCATGTTCATCACCGGTATTTCCTTAGCTAGCAGTTTGACAAATACTCAGTATTCAATCATTACAAGACTATTATTCAATACAATGAATTGATATTGATGGTTTGGGTTCATGATTGATGAATTCATCATGGTGAAATTGCAATAATGGATGACTGGAGGTGGATCGGGATCGGATTTGAAGATCCCCAGTTGTGGTTTGGCACGGCATGCAGCATCATGCGGCGAGGATGGATTTCTAATCAGATTTGCATCCAAATTCTGGCCACTAATGACAACTCAATCATAGTCGATTTTAGATCCTGTATCTATGGTGTATTTGATGGTGGATTCAGTGGAATAGTGGAGTGAAAAGATGATGCATGAAAATACTATAATTTATATAAAATTCCTAACTACGTGTTTATAGTCCAATGAACACACATCATGTAGTCCCCCTTTAACAGAACTAAAATTTCCATGTAAAGATAAATATCACACATTGTGTGACATGTAGAACATATTGTGTGACCTGATTCTGGTGGCTCAGCATGTACCCTAGGAGTACATGGTCATGGACATGGTCAAGAACACGGGCACAGCCATAGTACATGGGCACAGCCCGAAACTCAGACATGGCCAAGTCCATGGGCATGGACCGAAGTACACAGGCATGGCCAGATGTATAGAGGCATGGGATGGTAGTATTCCATGTTCTATCCTGACCTCTACACAGTGTGTATCCTAAGACAACATTCCATGTATATATAGGAATACAAACCATGTGATACGGTGAGACACGGGTAGACTCAGGGCATAAAATACACACTATATACTTTTTACAGGGTAGGTTGAGTCCATCCATCATTTTATTTTGGACCAGAATCAATTGATTATATTCCCTTGGTCTGTTCCTATGAGACCACAATGTGGCATTACATCCTCAACATAGTATTTTTATCCCCTCTATGGATTTAGTCTCAAATATAATTTTTGGAATCCCATTGTGAGACAAAGGTTGGATCCTCTATCATTCCTTCTATTTTACTATGTGGATTTTGTGGAATCGGCATGACCAAATTATGTAGGCATCAATCCCCTATGTAACGTCCTTGACCCGAAATCCACTAAATCGATGCTCTGAGTCGGGTCGTCACATTACCTCAAACATGCCTCCCCAAACAATAGAGGTTACCAACTAGAGTTGAGGGTTTAATGACTCACAGGGGGATACTATACCCTCTTTACGAAAGTAATCCACAATAGAACAAAATATAAATTGCGAAAACAATATGAAAAATCAATAAACATTTATAACCAAACGTTTCCCAAATGGGGTACAACCAAAAATTGACTACAACAATGCCATGCTATACTAGTAGTGCAAAGTGAAAGAAACCCAAAATAAAACAAACAGACAAAGATCCAAATGGGTCCCGACTCTAAGTCTGGGTCCTTCTACATGAACATCCTGAGCCCAACTCAACCTCCTAGAGTAGGTCCTTCACCCTTGTCCTGACCTGCAACCAAGAAGTCTTCTCGGGTACCCAACAGCAAACCAAACAGGGTGTGAGTACAATACTCAGTAGTACACTACCAACGGTGTCTACAAAATATCCAGTCTAATAGATAGTGCATGAAAGTACAAAATAAATGGTAAGTAAACAAGGGACAGTTTGGGTGCCATTAGTTAACAAGGTTCATTTATTTTGTGACTAGAGTTTATCTCAATTTTATTTCTTATACCATTTTCACACATAATCCATTTCAACATATTCCCTTTGAGTTAGGAATATATATATCATCCATACATGGGTCTAAGGAAATCAATCACAATGTATAGGGAAAATAAATCAAGTCCATATCTCACTAGGGACACACATATCACATCAAACCATTATCCTAACCTCGAAGCCTCGGTCTGGGTGGAATGAAACTGTTAGGGGAATAGAGCCTCTGTCCCCTTCCCTAACCCATGCATTTTGGGGTGGAGTTTAGAGTCTCAGTCTATAACTCGACCCATGGGTGTAGAACCTCAAGTCAATACCCCACACTACCAAGCCATGTGCACATGCTTATTTATCAACCACCACAACCATACCATAACACAACATAACATAACCAATTCCATTGGAAATCGTCATTCACAATTCATAGAAAATGGCATGGGATTAATAATATTCCATAACCCATCGACACATTTTCCAATTACAATTCATATCCATTTAGCCAAATTCCCTTTCTCATGCCTTACCCATTAAGTGTATTCAACAACCCCTATGTCTTATCCTAATTCATAATTGACCATTAATTAACCCATTTATCCCATTATCATTTCAAAATAATTTTCCCACTTATGCATATCAAGTACCATTCTCATATTACATAACACAATCTCTTTATTACATTCAATTGTTTAGGTGTACCACCTAATTCTCATGTATTAACCCATTCCACAAATTCATTCACTTTATTATTACATCCCATTAACACATTACTCATTTACCATTCCATTACTCAATTTAAAGTTCACCATTTAATATGCCCTAATCCCCTTAGACATTTCTTAACCCAAAATTCATGAAATAATCGACATAATCTCTTTCAACCAAACTACCCATTTTAATGTCATTACAACAAAATATTATGCCCTCATCACCCAAGGAATATTTATCATCATTCAATTTACAACCTAATAAAACATTTAAAAAATTTTGACATGGGTTACACATTATTATTCGGAAATCATTCACTTAACCCTTACCACTCTCTAGGTTCGGAAATGTCAGTACACCCCATGGGTGGCCCTAAAATGGTCAATTCACTCCCTATGCATCCCACAGGGATCATGATGGTTTCAAGGAAATCATTTGTACATCCAATTTATCCAATCATACTCAAGGCAACCAATACACAACAAGAGATAGGAAAAATCCCAACACACACGCACAAATCTATATCAAAACTATGGGATATAACTTGTAAACTGCCTACCTCAAATCCGATGATGAACACAATCTTAATTGTATCCTTGGAACCATATTATAAGACCCTTTAAATCCTAAACCAAAAAATCACCCAAAAAAGAGGGTTTTAGATCTTTAGAAGGAGATGGGAGAAAGATTGGAACCCTAATCGAAGAGAGGAAACAAGGAGGAGATTAGACTTACCTGGAGCTTCGATTCGCAACCAACGACGCCATAAATGGCCAAGAATCGAAGGATAACCACCTTTGGGAATCTTGGGTTATCCAAGTTCATCATTAGGGTTAAGAGGGTAAGAATGGAGAAAAATCACGAGTTGGGGTTTAAAATCCCAGAGTGGAAATTTTGTAAATTTTCCAACTTTTATGGGCCGCACGGTTTACCTGCACGGTTTTCCAAACCATGCGCAAACCGTGCGTGATTTACTTCCCAAAGAACACCCCTTCACATGGTTTCCTAGGAATTCTGCATGGTTTTCCCAACCATACACTGACTGTGAATGAGCTTTTGTCCATTGTCGCACTGTTACTTGGGATGCTCCGCACGGTTTGCACTAACCATGCGCAAACCATGCAACGTGCCTAGAAATTCCTTTTTCTTCCCCTTTCATGTCCCAAACCACCAGAAAACCCCCAAGTCTTCACATGAACCATGGTAAACACCTATTTAGCCAAAAAGAAGAGTCAAAAACAAAAGTTAAATAAAAATATACCTTAAAAAGATCTGGGATCTTACAACCTCTCCACCTTATAACGGCTCGTCCTCGAGACGGTATTCCAAGCATCACTAACTTCTGTAATAAGGGATCATAGAACAAGGCCTGCCTATCCATTACCACTTTCCAAGGTTCTGGTTTTCACATCACAAGACCACCGAACACAGTTCGAGGGTGCAGACTCTCCACTCAAGACTTCCTCACCACAACCCACTTCACAAAACAAAAAACTCCTCAAGCATGCATCCACTTCAACCATTCCCATCCCAAGAATTTCATGGGAAAAACTTAGGTGACAACACCTAACTCTCAACACATGGAAACTTACAACATCACATCATCATGAAGGAATCAATCATCACTTCATCAGCCTGATCCTTTGCACAACTCATTACCCAAATCACTTGGCGTCATTTTCCTGTTCACCCAACTCTAATGGTGACCAAACCCGGCATAACCTGAAGGAAAACACACGAACCTTCCAACCACATTTCTTGAATATTTCATTTCACAACTATACATCCAAATGCGCAACTCAAAACTCTCATCTACATGAATAGTTAAACCATTCCAAAGATCTCTACCAAGGCCAAATCACCCAAATGGTGACCACTCAAGTCCTTCCAACCCGAAATTTTGATCACGTCATCAACCAACCATTTATCTGGTATGGTTCCTTCCACCATTTTCAGTCACCTAGTACCTTCTCCATTGATGAAGGACCACCAAAACTCAACCCAACTTCCACATCACCTGACATGTTCCAACTAACTGTGCCCAATCATCCATAGAAGCATTACCCTACCTTGGCATCCATTTGTACCATCACAACCATTGGTAAGACATCCCTACACCATCCATTCAAGGGATAAGATCATCCTAACCTCACTCAGTTACAACTTCATTTTCAAGAAGTTACTTGTCGCCACAACATCAACCCAGAGGTGGTTTACTCTCACCACACCCATTCAAGTTTAATATGTCAGGTCTAACCACACCTGACTAGCTTATCCTAGAACACCCACCTTCCACTAATAGTACACTATCCACTTCTCACCTTTCCAAGGTGATTACTGACTTGAAGTCTATTATTATCATCCCACACACCCACTGAGGTCTTTTCCTCAATTACAGTAGAATTCCATTATCGTGGCCTTACCTCCCTCCAGAATTTCATTGAATTCTACCTTTGCATGACACCACATCACATGGCCAAGGTTCACCCAACTTCACGATTTCCTAAAACCACACAAGGAAAATTAACCTGAGTCTAACCCCAATCTTTGTTGGTGTTATAAGACCCCAACTTCTCTTTCCACAACCTATTGTCATATCCAACCACATCCTTCTATGACTTGGCACAAACATCACAGGATTCACTTGAAACCACCCTAAGCTCAAGCTAACACTTGGCTCATCATACATCACATCCAAGGCCCACATTGCCTCTCTACGGAACTTAACATGTACCTTACAAGTTCCTCATTGGCGTCCTGGTGCCACTACATCAACTCGATGTTCTCTTCTCCACATCCAGCACTAACTTATCACTCCCCACCTTAGGAGTATTGCTACCCCTACTCTCAAGATGTATTCCAACCACTGTTTCTCATACTCAATCACAAGACGAATTCCAAAAACATAGACATGACTATCTTTCTGTTTCCCAAAACAGGATAAAGAATGTCACCCGGTGCCTGTTCCCAGCTTCCATGAATGGAACCCGAGGCATTTGTCGATATTCGGTTCATCTTGGGGACCTCACCCCAATCCATTGAAGGTTTACATACCACCTTCAAGCTCCAAATATACTTTTTCCTTAAGCATAAACCTCATGATGTCCCTCATCCAACCAAACACCTCCATGTCTTTTGGCATGATCCAGAGCTTCTCAACATACCTGGGATGATGTCAAGATATTGGTCATGCTCTTCACTATCTAAGGTATGCTAAGAAGTTGTATAAGAACACCACCACCAACTTATCCATTTTTATTATAGAACTATGGGACACCATGACCTGCCAAGGATTTCAAGCCTCCCTATTGAACATGTCTCATCAACACTTAACCACCACCACTCAGGTTTGATTGCCAACCAAATCCAACCATCACTCCACAACCAAACCACCAAGAAACAGTGAAACAACATTTCATGTGGCACTATTTCTACCACACTGCTCGAGTTATTATAATGTGTCCCTGATAGCCAACAATCGCAACACATGGTCTTCCACACCATCCAAACCATCAGTCTCTCACCAAAACAACCTTAACTTGCATGTATCCCATCACCTTCTTACTTACCTAACCCTATCTCTTGGTTAGTCAGCCTCATCAGCCCTGAGGTGGCCTCTGCATCTCTCCCAATAACCAAACCATTTAAACAACAAGTTCATCCACATGACCACCCTCGCCTCGGGTGTCACCATCAAGTAAGGGCATATAACCACACTCCATCCACTCTCGCCTTTCTACTTGAAGACAACCTCAAGACCCCCGTTAATCATCATCTCAAAAAGGGAGAGTCAGTCATCTATATAGTACAACCCTTTAAAACAAACCTTTCATCCCATCACAAGCAACAGGGTGCCCTTATGGGAGAACCAGACATACTTGACCATCCTCAAACTTTCATTTACACCACCTCTACAGCATCTCTCATGCTTTATATTCCAAGGAACCTACATCTCTAGTCTATCCTCCCACAAAGTCACCCTTTATTTCTAAAACTATCAACGCATAACCACAACTCGAGTGGCACAACCATCCATCAACCTTCCCACTTAGCCCTGAAGGGAAAACCTACACCATGGGGCACTTTGGGTCCCACTACCAAAGTCCAAAACATCTACACATGTGGAACACACCCAAAAGCACTAGAAACCCTATCTAACCTCTCTCATAGGTCACCTTGAAGGTTGGAGGATACCAACTCCCTAGACTGGAATCACAACCAATAAAATCCATTGGTCCTCTCTCCAAACCCTGCATATCATGACACGATCAAAGAAATTCCCGTGAATGGAACTCTCACTCTCATTCAGGTGCACACTATGCCTAGCGCACAAACAACCATTTACTCTAGGTTACACACCAAAGGTGTACACATTCATCAGCACTACGAGCTAAACATCCTCTCTGGGATTCAAGACACAACTCGCAAGGTCTCAACTCACAAGGTCACTAAGACCCAGGCACCATCCTTAGGGTCCAGCATGTACTCTGTATGGTCGTGGACCACCAGAGTTCTCTCACTCACATTACCGAACAACACCTTACAACCCAAAGGACACAACCCTATGAGGGTTCCCTAAACACACCACTTAGGCCACATCACAATCAGCAAGGCCTCAAAATCCAAATCCAAAGTCTCAAACTAGAGCACTCTCACTGCCCCAACCCACACCCATAAAGGTATAACTGACAACAAAAGGGATGCCCACTATTGAACTAAAACATTCTAATTTTAACTTATCATTCACTTGAAACTTCAGAGAATGACCAACAAGATTTGAACAAAGAGGTAAAAAGGCCTCACGCTAGCAACCTTAAACAAACCATTCTTCATACTCTATCCCAACGGTCACCATCACACATGAAACACTACCCTTTACCATACCTACCACAGGTCATGGTAAACATGGGGTAACCAATTTACTTAATCATGATTCTTTTGTCAACACCTCTTTAAACTCATTATTCTTTTACAAAATGATACCATTATCTTAGGCACATTTTCCATTTCACAAAATGTTAAAATCATCATTTTAACTCATTTACACCTTTCATCAAGAAAAATTCATTAACAATCTTATCGTTATTATGGAACCTTTTTTTCTTTTAGACACCAAGACAACCCTTACAATTTATTACAGCCCAAAATTTTAACTCGGTTATAACATTTACTCATTTTTATTCTTTTCATTAACCCACTTGCATTAAAATTATTAGGCATCATTTTCTTCAGATTTATCAAGGGAGTAAAATGCACTTTACTCTCTATGCCCCACACACCCATCCCGTGTGTGTGCCTATAATGATGCATGTAACCTATATCCTTAGGTGCCTAAAATGATGCATGAATTCACAACCTCATGTCATTCCATCCATGAGAAAAATATCATAATTTATTCAAATCACACAATATGTGCATTACCAAACGGTGAAATATCATTCAACTGTAACAACACACATCAAGAACAACAATTCTCACCCAGGGTGACTTGGGTTTTCCCTCGTACATGGTTTAGCTGCTCCCAAGAATGAGCTCATTACCAAGGCCTGACACTATCCTAATCTCATTACTACCATCCCCAAATAGTAATAAAGAGAAAAGAATGCCTTTTATACCACTTTGTAATGTACATGACCCGAAATCCACTAAACTGGTGCTCCGAGCTGGGTCGTCACATGACCTCAAGCGCGCCTCCCCATACACTAGAGGTTTTCGAATAGTGGTGAGGGTCTAATGAGTCACATGGGGAGACTATACCCTCTTTACTAGAGTAATCCATAGCAGAACACAATATAAATAGAGGAAACAATATGAACAACCAATAAACATTCCTAACCAAACGTCTCCCAAATGGGGTACAACCATAAATCGACTACAACAATGCCATGTCGTACTAGTAGTGCAAAGTGAAAGAAACCCAAAATAAAACAAATGGACAAAACTTCAAATGGGTCCCGACTCTAAGTCTGGGTCCTTTTCCATGAACATCCCGAGCCCAAATCAACCTCCTAGTGCAGGACCTTCGCCCTTATCCTGACCTACAACCAAGAAGTCTGCTCGGGTACCCAACGACGTCCAAGCAAGTTGGGAGTACAATAATTAGTAGAACACCACCAACAGTGTCTACAAAATATCCAGTCTAATAGATAGTGCATGCAGGTGAAAAATAAATGGTAAGTAAACAAGGGGCAGTTCGGCTTACATTAGTTAACAAGGTTCATTTATTTCATGGATAGAGTTCATCCCAATTTCATTTCTTATACAATTTTCACACATAATCCATTTCAATGTATTCACTTTGGGTTAGTCATATATATATCATACATACATGGGTCTAAGGCAATCAATCACAATGCATAGGAGAAATCAATCAAGTCCCTATCTCACTAGGGACACACATATCACATCAAACCATTATCCTCACCTTGAAGCCTCAGTCCGGGTGGAATGAATCCGTTAGGGGAATAGATACTTTGTCCCCTTCCCTAACCCGTGCATTTTGGGGTTGATTTTAGAGCCTCAGTCTATAATTTGACTCGTGGGCATAGAACCTCAAGTCAATACCCCACACTACCAAGCCATGTTCACATGCTTATTTATCAACCACCACAACCATACCATAACACAACATAACATACCAATGCCATTGGAAATAATCATTCACAATGAATAGAAAATGACATGGGAATTAATACTATGCCATAACCCATCAACAAATTTTTCCAATTACAATTCATATCCATTTATCCAAATTCCCATTCATGTGCCTTACCCATTAGGTGTATTAAACAACCCCTATGTCTTATCCCAATTCATCATTGACCATTCATTAACCTATTTAGCCCATTATAATTTCACAATCATTTACCCACTTATGAATATCAAGTACCATTTTCATATTACATAACACAATCCCTTTATTACATTCAATCATTTAGGTGTACCACCTAATTATCATGTATTAACCCATTCCACAAATTCATTCACTTCCTTATTACATCTCATTAACACATTTCTCATTTCCCTTTCCATTACTCAATTGCAAGTACACCATTTAATATTCCCTAATCCCCTTAGGCATTTCTTAGCCCAAAATTCATGAAATAATCGACATAATCTCTTTCAACCCAACTACCCATTTTCATGTCATTCCAAAAACATCTTATGCCCTCATCACCCAAGGAATATTTATTATCATTTGATTTAAAACCTAATCAACCATTTAAACGTGTTTTACATGGGTTCCACATTATTATTTGGCAATCATTCACTTAACCCTTACCACTCTCTAGGTCTGGAAATGTCGGCACACCCCATGGGTGGCCCTAAAATGGTCAAGACACTCCCTACCCATCCCATGGGGATTGTGAGGGTTTCAAGGAAATCATTTGGACACCCAATTTACCCAATCATACTCAAGGAAACCAATACAAAACAAGAGATAGGAAAAATGTCAACACACATGTACAAATCTATATCAAAACTACATGATATAACTTATAAACCACCTACCATGAATATGATGATGAACGAACTCTTAATCATAGACTTGGATCCATATTCAAAACCCTTTGAATCTTCAACCTAAAACTCACCCAAAAAAGGGTTTTATAACTTCAGAAGGAGGTGGGAGAAAGATTGGAACCCTAATAGAAGAGAGGAAGCAAGGAGGATATTAGAATTACCTGGAGCTTCAATCTACAAAAAACAGTGCTCTAAACGGCCAATAATTGAAAGAGAACCACCCTTGGGAATCTTGGGTCATCCAAGTTCGTCATTAGGGTTGTGAGGGTAAGAATGAAGGAAATCCTGAGTTTGGGGTTTAAAATCCCGAAGTGGCAATTTTGTTAATTTTCCAACTTTTTTGGGTCGCATGGTTTCATAGGAATTCTGCACGGTTTTCCAAACCGTGCACCAACTGTGCGTGAGCTTCTATCCATGGTTTCACGGTTACCTGGGATGCTTCGCATGGTTTTCACTAACCATGCGCAAACCATACAACATGCCCAGAAATTCCTTTTTCTTCCCCTTTTGTGTCCTGAACCCCCAGAACACCCCCAAGTCTTCACATCAACCTTGGGAAACACCTATTTGGCCAAAAAGAATATTACAAACCAAAAATTAAATAAAAACATACCTTAAAAAGATCTGGGATCTTATACCCTACTTAAAAGGATATTTTATATTGGGTTTTTGGAATCCCCCAATGGTCTTGGGTGTGATCCCTTATCTTTGTATTGAGATCTTTAGAGATCAAATGAGTACTTATTTAGTGATTCTCTATGATCGTGACCTCTTAGATGAGTTTCATTGGTGATATCATGCTCATAGACTGTATTCTCTCGGATGAATGTTTCCTTGAAGCCTTGGGAAATATTATGGCTAGGAATATGGTTGATACCTCTTGAAACTTAGAGCATTTATGAGTATATATGGGTTTTACTTTTCTTATTTATATGTATAGTATCCTTTTGACGTACCTTATGGTGAGATTACTACTCTCTTTATGCCTATGTTTGGTGATTTATGGGTTTCCTACTAGGTATTGTTATACTCACCCCAGCATGGGATCTACCCTCACATATCATGTCTAATGTAGAAAATAGTCCTTTTGACAGTGTCCTAGGAGGACTAGGAGCAGAAAGGGAATAGTGATATAGATTGAATATTTTGTACTAGGAGTTACACTGGATATTAGTCCCCTCCTTCTGATAAGGTTTGACTCTTTACAATTTTGGTGGGCTTATATTTGTCCCTTATGCTTTATTAATTTTTTGTACTCTATTATGGGTTTTAGATGTATGCATACATTATGGTATCATATCTATTATTTTACCTATCAACATTGTATAGGAATTTGGAGATGTGTATGCATGTATAGGTACTTTGACTAAGTCCTACCATGTGTGAGATATTCCTACTTGGCACTGCCATCCCCTAACCTATTAGAGGTGGGCTTGGGGTGTCACACTTGGCTTTTCACTAACCAGAAGGAACTCTACGGGTCAGTTTTTGATAGAGTGGTATCAGATTTGGTTCTATATTTGAATTGTATTATGTAATTTTTCTATATATGAGGTTTGGTTTGGTATTTATGGTAACAATGTTAAAGTATTTTGAGTTCCTCTATCAGACTAGGGAATATGGTGTTGGTGTGGTAGCTGATGTATCTATTCACTGGGACTCTGAAAATATGCTTGCTAACTCAGTACATGTAGACAGTAGTTGTAGGGAAAATAATATTATATGCATTATATATGAATGGATTGTGGTTTTAATGTACTTCTTGATCCATCTCTACAAATATTCTCTTTTATTGTGGTATGTATTGATTTTATTTTATGATTCCTCTATGAAGATGGCCATCTAAGATTCCAAAGTAGGATCACATTGATGATCCTCCTGGTGAAAAGGCTTCAGTGAATGGATCTACATAGGAGGTGGTACCTCCAGATGGTTTGGAAATTTTTCCACCACCCATTGAACGGAATGTTGCACTATAAATATTGGATGAGTATGTACATAGGATGAGAGCATTGTATGAGTTTTAGAGGAAAATACCTCATAGTTTTTAGGGAAATCTATACCCCTAGATAGGCGAGGACTAACTAGAGGCAGTTACCCAATTTTTTCACCTTGTAAGGACACCTACATATTAGATGGTGGTCCTAGAATAGATTCTTCTTTAGGGATCCATTGGGTGATGTTTGAGTTTGGTGACTTAGAATCATGATAAGGCATCTCTATCCTAATCATATTTTGAGAATATTTTTATGTAAGAGTTCTATCTGACCATGTTGTGAGCAGTGTTCATCCAAGATCTTTTTCATCTTTAGCAGGGTAGTATGACCATGGATGAGAATTTATCAAGGTTCAATAACCTATCTAGATACTTTTTAGATGTTTTTTGAGATACATTTTTTCAAGAACGAACCTTATAATAGGTATTATGATAATATATCAGGGTTTCAGTGATATTTATTTGTATTCCCACCTATGATGGAGTGCTTGAATGAGCCTTATTGGTGAAGAGATTTCTAGATGAGAAGATTTTGATAGTTAGTGCAAGTAGTTATCACATAGGAGCTAAGACCTTAGCTGTTGGTAGATGATAGAACAAACATGAATCTAAACATAGAATATGATTTAGGATATGATCCCAATATAAAGGTTCTATGACTCAGGGATCTTAGGATGATTCTAGTTAGCCTAGATAGAGGTAGTGTTTCTATTGTGATAGTTGGGGACACCTCGCTAAGGATTTTCTGGCTCATCATATGGATGACAGAGAGATAGTAAATGGACCACCCAAGAAGAGATAATAGTAGTATAAAGTATATCGGTAGGTTGAATACATTCCAGAGGGGTAGAGATATTAGCTAGTGGTGGGGGACGATTTGACATGTTTCCACTACCATCCCTAGGTGGTCTACACCTGGCTCAAGGAGATGGTGGTCAGGGATGAGGAAAAATGCAGGTGGTGGATTCCTTTAAACCAAAGTCACCCAAATTAATTAGAGGTTGGATTTTTGTCTTCTCAACTTTATTTATAGTACTAATAAACATGGGTGTGAGCTACTCTTTTCTTACCACTTCTCATATTTGAGACTTATAGATTCTAGTTGATCCCTTGGCTCAGCCCTTACGCTTAGAGACTCCAACCTAAAGGGTATTCAATAATGACACACTATTTACAACATTGTGACCTGACACTTGGATGATAGAACTTTGTATAGGATCTCTTTATAATAGTGATGAGGCCTTATGACCTCATTTTAAGTATGAACTTGTTATCCACATTTCATGCCCAATTTGACTATTTCAGGTAAAGGATATGGTGTATCCTCAGTGATGGAATTAGTTTTTCCTTTTTCATGATAATGAAACCCATTAAGAGTAGGATGTGATCATATGTAGGAGGATATATCCAATTACTCATCATTTATCTAGCATTACCCTTGGAGCAGTGGAAGCTACGAGCTTTCAGCTTCTTGTAATGGTGGCGTTGTACAAGGATGTATTTCCTAAGGATGTTCTGGGATTATCTCCTCACTAAGAGATAGAATTATTCATAAACTCTCACCTAGGGACTTCCCCAATATCTACACCATTATATCAGATGTATCCCATGGATATTAATGAGCTAAAGGTGTAGTTAGAGGACTTGAATAAGAAGAGATTTATTAAAACTAGTTTGTCACTCTGGGCAGCCCCGGTGTCATTTTCCAAGAAGATATATGGGATCTTGAGGTTGTGTATAGATTACTGTGGAATGAATTAGGTGAAAATGGAGAATAAGTATCCACTAATGAGGATATAAGACCTATTTGATCATTTGAGAGGGGAAATATGGTTCTCAAATATAAACCTCAAATCAGGTTATCACCATCTCTGACTATAAGATGTGGATATACCAAATACAGAATTCTGATGTTATTATAGTCATTATGAGTACTTGGTGATGCATTTCATCATGGAAAACACCTCATTTGTGTTCATGGGACTCATAAACCGTATCTTTTATCCTTTCATAGACTTGTTCATGGTGGTATTAATTAATGATATCCTAATGAACTCATAATCTGAGGAGGAGCATGTAGTACACTTGAGGATGGTCTTATACATACTCTGAGAGCACAAAATGTATGGAAATATCTCAAAGTTTTGGTTCTAGATTTTTGAGGTCCACTTTCTAGGACATTTTATCTTAGAGGTGGGATCATTAGTGGACCCAATTATGGTTGAGTCATTGTCAGCTTGGGAGCCACCTAAGAGTGTGACTAAGGTGCGGATATTCCTTTAGTTATCTAGCTACTGTAAGATATTTTGTGCCTAATTTCTATAAGATATCAGAACATTTTATTGATTTGAATCAAAATGAGAATCCTTATTTGTGGATAGAAAAGTTCCAATAGGATTTTAAGGAGTTGCGGTAGAGATTGACAAGAACCCCCATCTTGAGACTGCCTGAGGAGGGTGTGGATTAAGTAGTGTTCTATGATTTTACATGGAATGGACTTGGTTGTGTTTTGATTTAGAGGTAGTCAGTGATTACCTATGGGTCCTAATAGTTCATACCACATGATAAGAACTACGCGACTCATGATTTAGAGTTTTCAATGGTAGTATTCACCCTGAAGATATGGAAACACTACCTTATGGGTAGTGGTTTATCATCTATTATAACCACAAGAGTCTCAAGTATATATTATCTCAAAAGGATATTAACTTGAGATAGAATATGTATCTAGATTTCTATCTAGGATTATGACTTCGAGATATTATATACTCCTGAAAAGGGGAATGTGGTAGCAAATTCTCTCAGTAAAAGATCTTGTTCGAAATTCTTAGTTGAGGCATCGGAGAAGTTAGCCTCAATGCATTTGTCCCTTGTAGAGAAGGATGGTGAATCTTACCTATATTCAATGGTTGTTACCCCAACACTTCTACAGTATCTTAAGGAGGCTTAGCATAGAGATACAAACTATGAGACCTTTCTTATTTAGATATCCACTAGATATCCTCCTGATTGATTCTCTAAAGGTGGGGAGAAGGTCATCCCTTTTAGAGGATGGATGATGTTACCAGTGACGTTGCATGAGTAGGTTATGAGGTAGTTTCATGAATCTCCCTTAGCCATACATCTAGGTGTGGTGAAGATATACTAGGACCTTCGATGATAGTTCTAGTAGTCAAGGATAAAGAAGTGTGTAGCATATTTTGTATCTCAATGTCTCACTTGTCAGAAAGTGAAGGTTGAGCACTATGTTCTAGCAGGTTTAGATCAACCCCTTGAGGTGGTAGATTGGAATTGGGATGGTATATATATGGACTTTGTGATGAGGCTTCCAAGAGTGTCTATAGGACATAATTCCATCTAGGTGATTACAAACCAACTCACCAAATCATCCTACTTCCTAGATATATGATAGTAGAGTTCAGTTTAGAGATTAGGATGACTTTATGTGTAGGTGATAGTATGTATTCATATAGTTACTTCTATGATAATTTCAAACCATGATGCTTGATTCACACCATGATTATGGTGAGGATTGCAGAAGGCCTTGGGACTCAATTGAGTTTGAGCACAGCATTTCACCCCCAGACTGACATCCAGACAGAGTAGACTAATCAGGTTCTATAGGACATGATGTGGTTTTTCAAGTTATATTTTGACCATAGCTATGAATATCACCTACCATTGGTGGAGTTTTCATACAACAACTACTACTATTCCACCATCAGCATGGAACCATTCTAGGCCTTGTATGGGATACCCTACAGTTCACCACTATGTTGGACTAATCTAGGTGAGTTGGAATTCATGGGGCTAGATTTGGTGTGAGCTACGATAGAGAAGGTGCATATCATAAAGGAGAAAATGAATACTTCCCAAAGCTATATGTAGTCTTATGTGGATCAATGAATAAGGCATTTGGAGTTTGAGGAGGGAGACCATGTGTTACTAAGGGTCTCACCTCAACATGGATTGTAGAGATCTGTCTGGGTGGAAAGTTATCTCTAAGATTCATTGACCATTTCTAGATATTGGGTAGTATTGGACATGTGGTATACCTCTTGTCCCTACCACCGTAGTTAGACTAGGTATATGGCATCTTCAATGTGTCACAGCTAAGGAGGTATGTGTACGACCCATATCATGTTATCGAATAGGGAGAGATGAACATAGAGGATAGAGCTACCTTTATAAATTACCTAGTAAAGATGAGGATTGATAGAAGAAGATCCTCCATGTTCAAGTGATTCCCTTGGGGCATGTTTGATGGCAGCATTAGAATCTACAACAGATAACCTAGGATTAGGAGACCCCAATGTGAGATCAGTACCCTTATCTTTTTTAGTAGGATTTTTTATTTTTTGGATGAAAATCCCTAAGGTGGGGATAAATTAATGTCCTTATTTTTTCTTGTAAGAATTTGGAATATATTAAAGAATATTTTTGGAGTCATTCACTAAGACAGTGCAAGATTCTAAGGCCTGGTGAGCCTCATTGTTGATGTAATAAAAATATTAAATATATTACATCATGCATGCATAGTTTTTCAAAGATATTTTAATAACTCCTCAATAGAGTATCATATAGGAAATCTAAGACTTCCTTTGAATATGGAATATGAGGTTTTACCCTAGGTTCAACATAATCTTTTTCAATGTTAGGTGTTTGGCTTGATCACCACTATGGGAAAAATAATTAAATAAATTAAAAATATTTATTTAATTGTTTAATTAAAATCTAACCTATAATACTCTATATAAACACAATTATGAAAAATAGATAGGGTTAGGATCATAACATTGTGATTGAGAGAGGATTCATTGGAGGATAGATTAGAGGATGATTACAGATTGAGGATCATGATCAACTTCCCAAGGATCATTTTTTCTAAATAAATTTAAGGATATTTCCAATGATGAAAAAAAGATTCATTTTCATCGTTGATTGATCCTAAACCAAGGTAGTGCATTTATTTTATGAGGTTTATTACCTGTTTGATTATCCCATGATGAATTTGAATCAAAACAACTAACAAATTGATTTGTGTGTTATTCATTATTTGCGGGTTTGGGATATTTTCTAGGGATATTTAGGAATTTATTTTATTGGTTTATTATTGGTTCTTCATTTATCATTATAATAGAAAAAAATCATTCCAACCCAAACAATAGCTGATGTATGTTCCTCTTTTGTGATTTCTGCTTTTCTTCCCCCATTTATCACATGTTTATCATTAGTATTTCCTTGGCCAGTGGTTAGAAAAATACATAATATTTGATCATTGTGTGACCATTATTTAATATAATGGATCAATATTGAGAAATTTCATGATTGATGGATAGATCAAGGTGAGGTGGAAACGATGGACAACCATAGGTGGGTTGGGATCATATTTGGAGATCCCCAATTTCGGTTTGGCACGACGTGTAGCATGGTGCAATGAGGAACGATTACCGATTTCATTTGTGGCTAGAATATGGAAACCACCAATGAATTGGGAATAGTCATGCATAGATTTAGGGTCTACAGTAACAGTGGATCCAGTAGTGAAAATGGAGAAAGAGAGTAACACATGAATAACCTATAATTTGTAAAAAAATCCTGACTATATGGCATGTAGTCCCATGAACACACACCATGTAGTTCCCCTTCAGTGGAACTAGGGTTTTAACATAGAGATAAATATCACACATCGTATGACACATGGAATATATCATGTGACCTGGTGATGGTGTCTTGGTGTGTAACCTAGGAGTACACGGTCATGCACACAATTAGGAACATGATCATGGCTAGAGTGCATGGGAATAATTCGATACTTGGACACTTCCAAGTACACAATCTCTTCTAAAAGTACACAAACATTGATAGATGTACATAGACATGGGATGGTGGTGCGCCGAATTTCAGCCTAACCTCTACACATTGTGTATCCTGAGAGAACACACTATGTATATGGAGTAATATATGTCATGTGAGACAGAGATACATGGGAATACCTGGGGTATGAAATACATGCCATGTACCCCCAATGCACACCATGTACTTTTTCCTGTGAAGGTTAAGGACCTATGTATTTTCAGTTTGGACTAGAATTGGTTGATTGTGTTTCCTTGGTTTGTTCCTATGAGGGTATAGTGTGGAATTATCTCCTCATCATAGTAATTTGATCCCCTCAATGTATTTAGTCTCAAATAAAGTTTATAACATCCCTTCATGAGACCAGTGTGGGATCCACTATCATTCCTTTTTTTCCATAGGGGGTTCTTGTGGCATCGACATGACTAACTTATGAAATCATTGATCCCATTCATAGTAGGATATTCTAGATTGGGTTTGTGGTGTCCTTCAGAGGTCATGGGTGTGATTCCCTATCTGTGTATTGAGATATTTGGAGATCCAGTGGGTAATTCTTTGGTAATGCCTGATGATAATGACCTCTAAAATGAACTCCATTAGTTATAGCATGTATTTTGGAGTGGATTCTCCAATTTGAGTGTTTCCTTGAAGCCTCAAGGAGAATCTTTTAACTGGTAGTATGGTTGAGACCTCTTGAGACTTGAAGTTTTTTATGATTATATTTTTATTCTTACTATTATTATTGTTATGTCTTATATCATGTTGACATAACTTATGATGATCTGAAAACTCTCTTGATGCTTATTTTTAGTGATTTTGGGGTGTCCTACTGAGTATTATTATACTCACCCCTACATGGAATCTTCCTGCATGTGTCATGTCTTATGTAGATTAAGGGCCCTTTGATGATGTACTAGGAGGATTGAGAGAAGGTAGATAATAGTGAGTTATATTGAACATGGTTATACCAATATTTTAACTTGATATCATTCCCCTCATTTTGAGAAAGTTAGACTCTTTACATTTTTGGTGGGTTTGTATTTGGAACTTCTGCTTTAGTAATGTTGTCGTACTTTGACTATGGGTTTTAGATGCATGCATGAATTATGGTTTCAAATGTATTATGTTACCTTTCATAATTGTATGGGAATTTTTTGATCTATTCATGTGTACATGTAATTAGTATAAGGCCTTCCATGTGTAAGATGTGTCTACTCAGCACTAGTCACTAGCCCTATTAGAGGTGGGCTTGGTGTGTCGCACTTGGATTGTTGCCAATCAGACAGGACATGATAGGTTAGTTCATGACACTTGAAGCTACCAGTTACCTTAAAGATCAATTCTAGATTAAAATTGGTTCATATTCCTCTTACTTGTGCTCTATTAAAATTGTATAACCTTCTCTCACTCTTTTATTATTGTATCTTACTTGAGAAGTTTGAGTTTTCTTTATCAAGATTACATATAGAAAGTTTATTTCTGTTTTTGTTTTGTTTTCTACTTGGTCCTTGAAGAAAGGGGATATTTTTTTATTACTTAGTTCTTAAATAAAGGGTATATTGGGTTTATATCCACAAAAATTAAAAGGTTATCCATATTTTGGGTTTTCATGGTACAACCATTAAAAAAGGGTCTTACTTCTTGTGATGGGTTTCTTTGCTACAACAATTAAAAAGAAAGGGGTTTGGGTTTCTTGATAATACCATTAAAAAGTAATGTTTAAACCAAAATCTATCAAGTATAGTTGAGGGGTGGAGATGTAGACACCTTTCATGGGTTATTTTCGAATATTTTTATCAAACTCTCTTATGTTATTTATTTTATTTTTTCTATTCTAACTCATTTAATTTATTACTTCCACTCGTAATTCTTATTATTTTGATTAATTATTTTTATTTATTTAATTATATTAATTCCATCAAATTTATTTTTAAATTTTTAAAAAGTTTTTAAAAGTAAATCCACCCCCCCCCCCTCTTTCAATCCATACTCGGACCAACACTAACAAACAAAACCCCCAAAAATCAATCACCTCAAACACTAAAATTGAAACTAGTAGCCACTAGGGTTAATAGGTGAGAGAGAAACCAAAGGATAAGATAAGGGAAGGAGAATAAAGAAGAACCAATGTCTTATATTGAAGATTTCCATATGAAAATAGGTTGGAGAGGCTTGTAAATTGAAGGGAAGGAAGAAAGTAACCTACCTTGGCACATGACTATATTGATCAAATGATAATGAGAGAAAGGGGGAAATACCCATTAAATCCAACCAAGGGAAAACTTAGAAAACAAAATTTTAAACACTTGGTCATTTCGCACAGTTATCCTGCACAGTTTGATAAAATGTGTGGTAACCATGTGGTTTTCACTAGAAAGAAAAAACACCTTCAAACAGTTTGGCCACATGATTACTCCTACTCATGTTCCAACTATATTTCAAGTCACATGGTTACTACTAGGATACACCCAAACTGTTCGCTACTCACACAGCTCAAACCATGCACATTTAAAAAGAACAACTCATAAGGGTCTAAAGGTCCATGTAAGGTTCATCACATTGTTTCTTCTAAACAATTCACTCCAAACCATGCATCAATTAAAAAACTTATAGAAATTGAAAATTCAAGGATTAAACTTACAAAAAATTTAAATTGATTCAAAATTAACCAATAAGATAAAATCTATAGTGACACAAGGTGTTATAGGGATAGACATGTGTGTTCCATATTGAGGAAACACCTATGATGTGACTTCATCTATCACAACTGCTTGAGTATTCACTATGTTATAAAATGAAATATATATTGTATCTTACATGACATGGTAGAGGGATCTAGGATTCAATAACTCAACAAATTTACATTATTTTGTTTGTTGTATGCTTTTAATTATTTCATATTTAATTTTTTTATAGCATACTCTACTATAACATATTATTCAAATATTTGATATAAAGGAGGGAATGGTATTCAATCAAGAAACATACCATCCTATAGAGCATCACATGTTACATTTTTTTGTTGTTGTACATGATAGTATATTTAATCACCCACCTAAGGGAGAGGATTTTCTTACTCAAGATCCTCCTACAGCGGATGTTGATGTTGATGAACCATGATGATGTTGATCTAAACCACATCAGGATACATGTGAAGCCTCACCTATTCAATTAGAAAAGGAATCACATCCAGCAGACTAGCCTCATCCAGTTTTTGATATATACCTTCAAGCATGGGATCAACTTAGTTTATCAAAATATCAATAGTATTCACCAGGTCTAGCAGCCCTAAGATTGTATCAGACATTATTTTTCATTTCATAATCTTTTTTTATGGATCCTCTATAGAACCAATGGATTCCTTATAGGATGGAAGTTACTTCCACTTACATAGAGGGAGAAGGATCATATGGACCATTATTATATCATGATATATCATAGGTAGCAGATGTACCTCCTCTAGATGAATCATAGATAGAGGAGAAATAGAGATTTTTGGTTCCTATACATGAAGAAGATCTCCCTCCAGTTCAGCATACTCCACCACATCATGGAGGTCAATGGTCTCGATATGGGTATCTCATTTACACTCTAGACAATCGTATAGACCCCCATAAAAGACACAGATGAAAATTAATTATAGTCATTATTTTTACATTCTTTCTATGAATTAAATTATTTGAGATCAAAATTAATGATAATGTTAAAACTATTCTACAAACATTATTCAACTAATTAAATGTCATAAATATATTTCAAGTAAATTCACCTCCATAAAATATTGAACTTATAATTAATAATATTAATTTTTATCTATATACTTTACTCAGTACTATAAATTTTTATTCAAACCATTTATTTATAAAGAACATTTTGAATATATGTAAATAAAATTATTTTTTTATAATTTCTGTAAGTATTTTTAAGTTAGGTTTTTTCTAAGGTGTTAGATACTTTAACACCTGTAGCTTTTCTTTGTGAAGAAATGTGTTGAATCTCTCAACACACCACATAACTAAAAATATTTAAAACCTAAATCCAGTTGTGTTTTTTAAAAATAAACTTAAAAATAATTCTTTAATAACTATATATATCTTATATTTAGGTTATATTTATCTTATATAACATTATATTTATGTTATATCCATGTTAATAAATATTATAGTTATATTTATAAATGTTGTTTTCAGTATAATGTTAACATAAATCTAATTTAAATATAACATTAATTAGATATTATTATTTAGTGTCAATTATTATTCATTTTTGTTATTATTTTTATTTATTATTTTTTTCCTTGTCGTTGGTGGTGGGTGGTTTTAGTTTGGGGATGATGGGAAGATCATGGGTTCAATTCCCTAGGTCTTCATGTTTACTGCAGTTTTATTCCTTACATTGTGTTCCATGGTGGTGGATGTAATTGACTTTATATATTACTATTTTTTGGTAATTATTACTAACAATTATTTCTTATTGTGAATTATTAATAACTAATAAATAATTATATAAATATATCTTTCACATGAGGCCTTGTTCTTTTAACCAAAACTAAAGGCGTATAAGGATTCAATTCCTTTAGAACCCATTTTTAAAAAAACTAAACCTTTTTGAATTATTGTTTTTTCTAAAAAAATCCATAAACTAATAATTAATTTTTAGTTACTAATTATTATTAAACACTCGCTTATAACCTGATAATGATATACATATACTTTTAATATTAAATATAATGATGTTTTTAATTAAAATATTAAATCTTGTCCAGATATTTATTTTTTTATTCATATCTTGGCAGGAAACATTGGAATTCAATTCAAAGGGAAAATAATAAGTTGTAACAAAATTAATTAATTTTAAAGACTTCATGTTGTGACATGAAGTAGCACAGCATGACATCAAGAAATTATCACTGAGAAGAGCTAAAGAATCTGAGGAATGACGATTCAAATCATGAATTTCATTCATGTCATGACTGAGATGAGGCATACATATTCCGAAAATCATGTCAACCATTCGCGCTGAGAGAAGAAAGATTCATTCCTTATATGAGTTGCACGGACATTATTCATGACATGAATATCCATTATCGACATGAGAATTAGAGGGAAGAAAATTTGGGAAATTGGAACCACATGATTCACACTATAAAATCTCCATTCATGACGTAGAGTTGTAGTAAATAGTAGATTTTAGTGTGCCAACTCATGGGATTTTCAGGGAGGCTTATAAATTCAAAGTAACTTGGTCACTATATGGGGGATGAGACTATAAGCACTCGACCTAGGAGAAAAATGGAAGACTGGAAGCCCTTCTACCTCCAATCTTATTTCTCTTCAGGTAATCATGTTTTTATTCCCCCTCATAATTAGCATGAGGGGTAGATTCTTTGTGTTGGGTGATGTGATTGTAGGAGGTGTTGCTCGGGGATATTTTTCTATTTCAATTCATGTTTGGGTTGTTTCACTCTTATTTTAAATTCCAAATCTCTTTATTTCTTCATTACATGGTCATTGTTCTGTGATTTTAGGAGTATATTTTTAATGCATAGCAAATCATTTGAGGTTGTGTATGAACATTGTATGATCCAGAGTGATTATGTTTAAATGAGGTTTTGGGACACTAAATTCCTTAGTCGACCCAAGTAATTGACCATATGAATACAGATATTTTTGAATTAGCAAAAGGGTACCTAGACCAAGGATCCTTTCAGACCCAATTCTAATAAGAAATATGAATGAACACATAATTATGTAAATCCATGTAACACAAACTTGGAAATCAATGAACCTAAAATGTCATCACAACTTGGTTTCTCAATTTAGTTTTTATTTTCATTCGATTCCTAAACTCACCCATATAATTTCCAATCATCCTTGTGGGTTTGACACTCAAACTTTCTAATTAATGAAATTTTTTAATTAGGTTGTTTGAGTTTTATAAATTTCTAAATTGCGTAGACCCGGTAGAACTAATGACGTCCACTTGGACCCATCATCACCATTAATTATAATTAATTAATTAGAAATTACTATTAATTTTTTTCAATTAATAAATAAAAATTAAGAATTTTTAATAAATTATTCATTAAGTACTGATTAATTAATTTTTAATTATTAATATTATTTTATTTATAATAATATATTATTATTCTAGTGCTGAAAAAGTGGAATCTGAATTACACATTAGAAATCCATAAGGATTTCAAGGGCACCCTCTATTATAAAAGAGTGTCATGGGTTGGAGTTTTAGTTATATTTTTATATTTCTTTAATAGAATTAATGGTTAATATAATAGTTTTTAAATTATACTAAAAATGTTGTTATATATATATATAAACAAAAAAATTAAAATTAAAAATTAAAAATTAAAATATATAAACATATATGTTAAAAACTAAAAAAAAGTAAAAAAATTTAAGTTTGAATAGAAGGTGTTAGATCCCTTAACGCCTTTTGTTCAAGGTTTTTTGTAAAGTCATTAATTACCCTTATGAATTTCACTAAGACTAACACCCCAAACCTACATCCATTAGGTCAGGGGCTGGAGACTATCACAAAAAAGTTATAACAATCATAAAGGAGGCCATAACCTAAACATCTTGTAATGGATAATGATCGATGCAAACAACATTGACTCTTAGAGTTGTGTAAAGAATCATCATCCTTAGTTGACTATGAAAACCAAGATCTCCCTCTATCTATATTCATCTCAGTTTCCTCAATGAGAATAACTATTTTTTGGATTTCTTCTCCCCTATTTGTCTAGAGGGTTGAGCAGGTTATTTTATTCTATTGTATTTCTTTGGTTTTCAGGGAATCCTAATGGGTATATATATAACCATCCTTGCATGGGATTTTCCCACACATGTTGTGTAACTCCCTTTGATATGGAACTCTCTCATGTGGCCAAAAAAGGGTTGTTTATGATACCTCAAACATGACTCCCCATAAGCCAGAGGCTACCGACTAGTAGTGGGGGTGTGAAATGTATAGTGGGGAGACTATACCCCCTGGTATAAAGTGTCATAGCAGTAGAAATAATCCATATAAATGAAACAAATCAATGTACAAACATAGTATAAACTAATAATAAAAGCCAACTGAATAATCCAATAAATAATAAAGGAAATAATGTAATGATGTGATGGAATGTAACTAAATGTCATGCTGGAAATAATACAAGTAAAATACTATTATACTCAAATAAAGACTCAAAATTCCCTAGTCTCGATCCCCATGTCAGTCTCACCTCCAAAATACATCTCATCCAAAAAAGCAAGAAATCAACAACAACATCCTTTTACCTTATCCAAACTTACATCCACATAATCTACTCTAGTACCAATCAGTGGTCCAAATAGGGTGTGAGTATAACTCAGTAGATCGACACCACTATGTATAAACAAACCAGTCTGAAAATAAGTGTATGAAATAAAATTATAAATATATTTATTAATTAATTCAAAAATTAATAAAATACAATAAAAACCTAATTTTTATTTGTGTCATAATATCTCTAATAATGTCTCAAAACCATGCCAACCACGACCATATAACCATGTTATAAATAAACTACTATGGTGTCATATCGGAATATATCTGATCACGTCTCACAACCATGTCAACCATAACCATATAACCATGGTATATATAACCTAATTCAACATCATGCCAGAATATCTTTGAGCATATCTCATGACCATGTCAACCACAACCATATAACCATGGTATAATCACAATAATTTAGGTCAAATCCCTATAAGAATTACATCATCCGAGTCAAAGCACTATAATCATTACAACATGGGACTGGGTCGAGCCTGCTCACTGTAAGAATTATAGCATGGGACTGGGCCAAGACCTCTCAATATCATCATTATATCTTATAAGTGTGAATTTTCCAAGGCCATGCTCGATAGATAATCATTTCATTAAGGAACACAAGACATGTCCAAACAGCAAGGATATCACAATATCACATCATAAGACCCAATGGTTAATTATGAGAATTACCATTTGTCTTTCAATTTCCTTTTCATTTATATCAAAATTGATCAATAGTCGAATCAATAATCAGTAGTCCATAACTTAGGGATTCTATATCAAGAAATCATTTAAGGTATCTTATCATGCTAAACACACTTTAAGACATTATCCAATTCAATTATATTCAAGTTTCGCTCACCCAATGGGTATCTATAAGATATGTGTTGGGAAAAAATCTATCAAGGTGTCCTCTTGGTATTTTTGGGTGTGATTGTGTTTGTTGAGAAAGCCAGATGACCGCGAATGACTATGGTTGGTGTTTGTCGAATCAGGTGTTTAAGGTGGCACAGTTTCTTAGTGTTTGAAAAATTTTTGGGCCTCAAAATTAGGAGTTTGGTTTTTGGAAAAGGGATGTTTTTCTGTAGAAAATATTTCATGGACCACGAAGGAAATTTCATAGACCGCGTAGGAGGTACGTAGAACAATGATGGAAAATCAGTAAAGGAAGAATTCCACATAGTAGTGTTATGTGGACTGCGAAGCGCACTACATGAACCGCATAGAGAAAACAATTTGTGGGAGGCTTGTTGTTCATAGGAGGCCAATAGTACATGAAAGGATTATAGTTTTTAGGATGGATCTCCATTCATGGCTGAGGGGTGGAGATTCTCCTTCAGAAGGAATCGGTCAACGTAGGGAAAGAAAGGCACTATGTGGACCACGGTGGTAAACATGGTTCGTGGGAGGAGCACAGTCAGTGGTGAAGGTTGTACCACATCGAAGATTTAAGTAAAATGGATTGTCAAATTTCTCAGATCTATTTTTTATATAAGGACCACTAATCCCATCATTACTTAGAGTTTTTTTCATTAGAAAACATCTTTTCTCTAGAAAGAAATTCAGAAAATTCCGAAAGGTTCATGAGGAAGGATTTTGTAAAGTGAAGTGGTTCATGAGGGTTAATTATGCAAAGGGTGAATTGGTTCATGGGAATAGTTCACAAAAGAAGGTTTACAGGGCTCTATATCCCACAAAGGAAGAAGGGTACTTGGAGGAGAAAACGTTATGCGTAGGAGAGGCGGTCCATGGAAGGAGAGATGGTTCATGGAAGTGGAAGTAGTCCGTGAAGGAAGAGGTTGTTCGTGAAGCACTCATGCTACAAGGTGTAGTGCAGTTCGCGGAGGAAGCAGGGCAGTCCGCAGAGGACTCAAGGAAGTTCTCAAAGGGACCAAAATAGTTTGCGAAAGAAATTTCTATAAACAAAAAGTATGCAGAAAAGTGGATTTCATCTATGGGTAAAAATGGGACTTCAACAAAGAATCAACCTATAGTTGAGGATGCATGCATTCATGAAAAAGAAGGGACCTATAATTCCATAAACTTTATGTGGATCCCTTCCAATATTAGTGAAAAAAGGAAGAGGAAGATGATGATCCTTTCCACCGATAATGATCCAGAGAAAGAGACATATGGAGTGACCCTTGGAAAAGCAATGAGCTGACCCTAAACCTTGTAAAGGCAGTGATCCTTGGTATATAAGTGATCTATCCTGAACATTGAAATTGGTAGTAAGATTTAGAAGATTTTGTACATTGGAAAATCTCCATTGTATGCTCCTTGGACATAGCCTAGTGAGGGTGAACCAAGTAAAATCATTGTGACATGTGCATGATTTCATTTTTGTTCATACATTACTACAGGATAAAGATAGAAATCTATTTTTTTAACGAAGAAACAAGATATAAAGGGGAGGTAGTTTTAATCTATCATACCCTGATTCACCCCCCACCCCATCTTAGGGTATTAGACCTAGTGGACCTAAAATTTGGTATCAAAGGTAGGTTAAAAGTCTATGATTCTCTATCAGTAGAAGAAATGAAGGTGGTCAATCACAAAGGTATTTTGATCTTCGATGGAAACAATTTTGAACTATGGAAGAATTGGATGCATCACTACTTATGATCATTAGGAATGGATGCCTTTATAGTATCTATTCATAGAATATCAATCAATATCGATAATAGTTCTTTATCAGAAGATGATAGAAGGGAGTTGGATGATGATTCTAAAGAGATCAATGCTTTATGGGGGAGACCTCTCAAATGAAATATATATGAAGGTGGTGTCATATAAGTCATCACATGATATATGGGAAAAGTTGCTAAATATTTATGAGGGTGACTCAAAAGTCAGAGAAGCAAAGCTGTGGGTTCTATGAAACAAGTATGAGGATCTCAGAATGCACCCTAATGAGTCTATTGATACATTCTTTGACCAGGTAAATGTTGTTGTGGAATACATGTGTGGTCTCATGGAATTTATTAAATATATAAAGATTGTTAAGAGTATCTTGAGAAAACATCCACCTCAGTTCAATCCGGAAGTTTTAGTATTGGAAGATAAAGATCTGAAGGAGATGACATTGGATAACTTATACAGTACTCTTGCAGCATATGAAATGAGAAATGATGATAACTATGTTGTGGAAAAGGAGAAGTCCAAAGAAGTGGCATTCAAGACCATGAATAATCTCACCATTGAATATGGTCAGGAAGATGAAGAGACAGATGAGGTGATGGCATTCCTTTCCTCAAATCTCCAAAGAGAAAAAGGAAAGTTCAAAGGGAAACTACCTCTTGTATGCTTTCAATGTATAAAGATTGGACATCTTGTAGCAAGTTGCCTCAAGAAGTTTCAATAAGATGAATAGGATGAAGTTGAAATTCCCATTAATAATTCTTCATCCTATGTGAAAGGGAAGAAAAAAATTAAGATAATTTTCTTCAAAAAGAAAAATCTTCTTTCAAGAGAAGATGACGGTTCAGAAGAATCTGAGGTAGAATAATTGGAATACTATAAGGATCATGAAGTCATTGTTATGGTAGCAGTTTTCATAAATTTTGTAACAAAATAATAAAGTGACAATGAAGAAGGAGAAATTGAAGGAAGATTTTACCTTCAGGTCGAATTAGAAGCCGAACTTGAAGAAATAGATGTTTGGAGAGCCAAAATGAAGAAATCCAACAAAGTGGTTTGTGATGCCAAAATTTATATACAACAATAGGAAGAAGAGAAGTCTAGGATGAATGAAGAAATTTAAAAACTAAAGTCTTCAATACTAGAGAGTTTAAATAAGGTTGTTGAGTACAAGGTCAAAATTAAAGAACATAAAAGAGAAATTGATAGTTTGACTGAAACTATAAAAGATAAAATAAAATGTATCGAATAAATTGAATAGGATGTTTTCAGTCTACAACGAAGAGTTAAGGATAAAGAAAAGTTGTTGACTCTTGGTACGACATCAAGAAATAGGACCATACAAGCAACAGAGAACATGAAAGTTGAGCACAGTGGTCTAACAGGATAGAAGCAATAGTCAAATCTAAATGATAAGGCTGATATGGGGCTTGATTAAAACCAAAAAGTAGTAACGGTTGAAATTAGGCCACAAGAACCCACTCCGAGATTGAAGATTGATTTGGGTACGAAGTAGAATCATAAGATTCAGGGAACCCAAGGCATGATTAGTGGTGTAGTATTGCCACATAGAAATGTACCCCACATGAGATGCTATTGTTGTGGAAAAATTGGACACTCACAAAATATTTGTTCCATAGCAAAGAGGTACCAAAGGAAATAAGAAAGGCAGTTATATAAAGCTCAATATTCCAGTTCATCATTTTATGGTCACTATTTCATGTTTAGAGGATTCTGACATATAGAAAGATATTTCCCATCAATAATATAGAGGAATGTGTTGAATGATACTGAATGTGGTTATAAGAACTAGCCAAAAGTATCATCAAATGAGCTGAAAATGAAAAATAGATTTGCAACTCTGTAAGATGAAGTATGTACATCATATACCAAGGAATATTGAGATTATCATTTCATTTCTGGTATGAAATCAAAAACATGGATCAAAAAGAAAAGGGCAGAGTGGGTAGTTATTGTAGAAATTGCATTCAAATCATCAAATTGAACTGGAATACGGATCATCAATAGTGGATGCACTTATCATATGATAGGAAATGAGGATTTGGTGACCAAAATTAGGTATGATAAAGAAGGTATCGTAATATTTGGTAATGATGAGGGCCTGAAAATTATTGGTTCAGAAAAATCCAAGTTTGGAGGAAAATACATGAAACGAGAATATATCTTGGTTGTTGAAAGTATTAGTCACAACTTATTAAGTGTAAGTCAACTATGTGACTTAGTACATGCCATAATATTTTCCAAGAAATTTTGTTTCATCAAGGAAAAATATGGTGTTATTGTATTGCAAGGAAAGTGTACAAAAAGGAATATCTACCTCATGAGTGGAGAAGAAGATATGTGCTTTCTGTCTGAGGAAGAAGAAAATAAGTTGTGGAATAAACGCCTTATCCACTTGATCCAAACATCCTTGGAAGATCTGGTGAAATACTATGTTGATCAAGATTTTCCTAGATTATCACATGATTGTACCCATATGTGTGATGCTTATCAACAAGGGAAGATCATTTGAAAGACATATAATCTAAAAGAGAAAAGGTCAACAAAATTGCTTGAGTTAGTGTATATTGATGTATGTGGACCAATTTCACCAAGGGCTATTGATGGGAGGAGATAATATATTCTATTCATTGATTATTTTAGAAAAATTGGATGGATTTCAATCATCACCCACTAATTTGAGGTGTTTAGTTGCATAAAAACTTATCAAAGGGAAGTTGAGAAGATGTTGGGTTGAACAAACTGGAAGATCCAAAAAGATAATGGAACCAAGTTCACAAATAGCCAGGTATAGTATTATCTTGAGAAACATGGGATAAGGCATCAATTTTCAGTAATAATAATTCCATAGTAGAATGGAGTAGTTGAGAGAAGAAATTAGATTATCAACAACATGGATAGAACAATGCTCGTTGAGAAAGACCTTTCAGATAAATTATGGTAAGAAGTTGTGATGGCATCAGTCTACACATCAAATAGAGATTTATTATGTCTGAAAGAAGAGAATACTCCATATGAGCTATAGTATGGAAATAATCCATCATTTAAGAACTTTTGAGTCTTCAGAAGTAAGTGTTTCATTCTCAATAAAGAGAAACACAGAAAGTTTGAATCCCATCGAGATGAAAGGATATTTCTTGGCTACTCAAAGAAAAGAAAATCATATAAATTATTCAATAAGTGGCTGGGAAAGGTATTTGAAATCCATGATGTAACCATAGTGGAGAATGAGCATAATATTCAGCAAATACATGATCAATATCAGGAAGATAGTGATGAAGAGATAAGCAAATCAGGGGATGCTTCAGTTCCATAGGTTGATTTAGAAGAATATTTAGATAATAAAAAGGACGAGAACAATTCTGTATCTGCACAAATACAAAATATAATAGAATAAATTGATAGACATAACATAATTTATTATCAAACAATGTTAGTGCATACGAGGATGAAGACTCTATAACAAGCATTGTACTTATCACTGGTAGAGCCTAAATTATTTCATGAAGCATTTGGAGATGATAATTGGGATCAGGATATGAATAAAGAGCTAAACCAAATTGAAAAGAATTAGACATGGAAGATTGTTTTGAGACCAACAGATAAAAATGTCATTAGGACTAAATGGTTCTTTCGCAACAAGATGAATGAATATGGTATTGTGATTCGAAACAAATCATGACTAGTGTTCAAAGGGTACTCCTAGATAGAGGGTATCGATGTTGATGAAACATTTTCACCTATTGCAAGGTTAGATACAATCAGACTATTATTGTCCATAACAGTGCAAAGAAAGTTCAAGGTTTTCCATATGGATGTCAAGTCATCATTTTTTAATGGGGTTCTGGAAGAAGAAGTTTATATTGAGCAGGTAGATGGTTTTCTCATTCATGAATATGATAAAATAGTTTTTAGGTTGAAGAAGGTTATATATGGGTTGAAGTAAGCACCAAGAGTATGGTATTCAAGGCTAGATTGGTTTTTAAAGAAACCCAGTTTTCAGCGTGGTGGAGTTGATTACAATCTCTAAGTAAACGGTAATAGTAATAAAAGTATGATGGTGTCGGTGTATGTCGATGACATAAAAATTGGTGGATTAGATGAAGTGCGGTGTAATCAATTCGCAAAATTCATGAAAATCAAATTTTAAATGTCAATGATTGGTGAACTGATGTTTTTCCTTGGTCTACAAGTCATGCAAGGAAAGAATGGAACATTCATTTCTCAATATAAATATGCAAATGAGGTTTTAAAAAGATTTTAAATGGATAATTCTAAAGAGATAAAGACTCTGGTGGCTACCCGGATGAAACTGTATCGAATGATGATGGAAAAGCGGTTAATGTTATAAAATACAGGCAGATCATTGGAATCATATTGTACTTAACAACAACATGAACAGATATTGTTTTTGACACATGTCAAGTATCACAGTATCAAATTAATCCCAAATAAAGTCTTATGATTTTAGTGAAAATAATACTTTGGTATATCAAGGGAATGTTGGATTTTGGTTTGATGTACAATGATAAATACCAGCAAGACTTATTGGGATTTACAGATGCAGATTGGGTCGGATCAGCGGATGATAGAAAGTCAACATTAGGTGGTTTATTTTATCTTGGAGGATTGTGTTTTTATTGGCTTAGCAAGAAACAAGATTGTGTCTCATTGAGCATCATAGAAGCTGAATATATTACAGCTACTCAAGTGTGCACATAATTATTGTGGATGAAGCAGAAACTTGAGGATATTGTAGTTGAAGTGAAATCTTCGATCGGAATTCATTGTGATCATTTAAGTGCTATAAATTTTATAAAAAATATAGTCTATCACTCAAGTACAAAGTACATTGAAATCAAGTATCATTTTATCAAGGAGAAGGTGGAGCAAGGGATTGTGAAGTTGGAGTATGTGACTATAAAATAATAGATTGCAGATATTCTTACAATGGTCTTACCCAAAGAATCATTTGAGAGTCATCAACTAGATTTGGGAGTTCAGTCAAATTCCCGCACTTGAAAAAGTGTGTACATGAGACCCCCTCTCCTCGAGGTATGGTGTGTTTTTCCCTAATGTGTTGATCTATGTTCTTTACCCTATTTCAGACCATAACGAAGTGACCTTCGGGTTCGTTGACAAAGGGGGAGAAATTTTAGCTATTAAAAGGGAGAAAATTCCTTCGTAAAGACATAAGGAGAATCTAACAAGTGGATCAGCGAGATAGGGGGCAGTAAGATAGGGGGAGTTTTAAATATGATGATGCTAATGGTGATTGATTAAAGATTATATATCACGACATCTAAGGTTCATGATGAAAGTAAAAGAGTGGTTTTGGAATATAATGAAGTGTTTTATTGATGAAATTTGCATAATACTCTTTTTTCTCATGTTGATCATTTCTCATGTGGGATTAGAGTGTGTGTTGAGTAAATATTTGATCGCTATCTTAATGGAAAGAAGCGAATGATGGTAGAAAAAGGAAGAAGCTTTAACAATGTATCAAAATGTGAAGTATTGTCAACAAACCCAAAGGTTGATATTTTGGGGGAAAAACCATCAAGGCATCCTCCCAGTATTTTTGGGTGTGATTTTGTTTTTTGACAAAGATAGATAACTGTGAATGATAATGGTTGGTGTTTGAAAAATCAGGTGTTTAAGGTGGTGTAGTTTCCTAGTGTTTGCCAAATTTTTGGGCCTCAAAATTGGGAGTTTGATTTTTGGAAAAGGGATGTTTTTCTGTAGAATATAGTTCACAGACCATAAAGGATAGTTCACGAACCACATAGAAGATATGCAGAATGGCTATGGAAAATTGGAAAAGGAAGGATTTTTCATAGCAACATTATGCAAATCGTGAAGCGTTCTATGAAAACCCTATAGGGAAAATGGTTTGTGGGAGGATTGAAGTTCATGGGAGTCTAATGGTATGCAAAAGGATTTTAGTTTATGAGATGGATTTTCATTCATGGATGAGAGGTAGAGATTTATCTATGGAAGGAATCAGCTTCCATGAGGAAAGAAAGGTGTTATGCGGACTGCAGAGGGAAACATGGTTCATGAGAGGAGCACAGTCCGCAGTGAAGGTTATATCGCATCAAAGATTTAAGTAAAACAGATTAGTGGATTTTTCGGATCTATTTTCCTATATAAGTACCACTAATCCCATCATTACTTAGAGTATTTTTCATTAGAAAACATCTTTTCTCTGTGAAGAAATTAAGAAAAGTTCGAAAGGTTCACGAGGAATAATTTTGCGAAGTGAAGTGGTTTGCGAGGGTGAATTATGTGAAAGGTAAATTGGTTCGCAATAACAGTTCATGAAATAAGTTTTGTGGGGCTTTACATCCCACAAAGGAAGAAGGGTCCATAGAGGAGAAAACGGTCTGCAGAGGATAGGTGTTTCGAGGAAGAAGAAGTGGTTTTTGGAAGGAGAGATGTTCCGTGGAAGTGGAAGTAGTCTGCGAAGGAAGATTTTGTCCATGAAGCACTCGCACTACACAATGCAGTGCAGTTTGCAGAGGAAGAATTTTAGTCTATAGAGGAATCAAGGAAGTTCATGAAGGGACCAAAATAGTTTGTGAAAGAATTTCACATAAACTAACAGTATGCGGAAAAGTGGATTTCATCTACAGATGAAAATGGGATATCAATAGAGCATATACCTACAGTTGAGGATGTGTGAATTCATGAAAATGAAGGTACATACAAGTCCATAAATTGTGAGTGGATCCCTTCCAAGATTATTGAACAAATGAAGAGGAAGATGGTGATCATTTCCTCCAGCAGTGAGCCATAGAAAGAGACATAGGGAGTGACCCTTGGTAAAGAAGTGAGCTAACTCTAAACCTTGTAAAGGCAGTGAGCCTAGTCATAGAAGTGATATAGCCTAAACCTTGTAATTGGAAGTGATATTTAATGTATTTGGTACATCGGTACATCATCATTGTATGCTCCTTAGACATAGCCCAGTGAGGGTAAACTAAGTAAAATTGATGTATCATGTGCATGATTTCATTTCTGTTTATAAATTTCTACGGAAGAAAGAGAGAAGTGTGTTTTGTTTAATGAAGAAACAAGATCTGAAGGGGAAGTAGTTTTAATTTGTCATATCATGGTTCACCCCCCCCCCCCCCTCTTCGGGTATTTGACCTAGTGGACCTAACACTAGGTGAATAACCAATTGAATCCAATTGACTCCAAGGAATAATCTCATTCATTATTTAATTGATTCAAGTTCACATTACATTGGTGCAATCACAATATTTCATATACTTGGAAAATATCAAACCATAGGGTTAATATTTAGACCCCCTACCTTTAACTAAGGATATAACAGCACTTACAATGGAAAATCTCACAAGGAAGAAGGTTTGGATGATCTCAATGAGGATTTGAGATCAAAATAGGGATCATTTGCATTATTGGGATGTCTTAAAGGGAGGTCGGCACTCCAAAATTGTCTGGAGGGTTTTCCTAGGTCGAGAGGAGAAGAGCTGTAGTGAGATGAATCAAAAAATCTGATGCACAGCATACATTAAAATAGAAAGTCAGAGAATTACACAATGTGTAATAAAGTTACACATTGTGTAATTATTTTTAATAGAATATGATGAAAAATCCATCACCTAGGATTATTTTATTAAAAACACCCAAACATTACATGACGTGTAATCCATTTACACAGCATGTAAATGTTCTGCATATGGTTTTTCATCCCATTTTCCTTATAAATATCCCAAACCCCCTTTAAATCTTCTCAAATTACCAAGAACCCATTGTAACACTTAACACATTTATACCCGAACTCCGTTAATTCAAATGGACATACATATTTGGACATTAATTCATTTTCCCCATTAAAGGCTCTCCACGTTGATCATCTCCAGTTTTCTCAAGTTTCCTCGCAACCTAAGACTGTGTTTATTCAAACGACAGTTGACCATGATGAAACACAACCACCAAGGTTTAAAGATGGTGTAAAAATCACCCAAAATAAATATTAATGAAAAAATCAGAGAGAGATGTACCTAGAAAAAGACGGGATCTTACAACCTCCCCACCATATAACAGCTCATCCCCGAGATGCTCCAAGAATCACTATGAGGTCTCAGCAAACAAGTTTAGCCATTGGGTTTTCATTTCAGACTCCCTCTTCCAGGTCTCCTACTAAACTCTCCCATGCTACCACAGAACTCAAACCAATGGTATAGTCTTACCCTGAAGATATTTCTCACTATGATCCATAACTCGTATTGGATGCTCCTCAAAGGAAGCATCAGCATAGAGCTTGATGTATGCTATTTCTATCACATGGGAAGGGTCTATATGATATCTTTGAAGTTGTGACATGTAAAATACATCATTCATGATATAATAGCATTGTGGAAGGGCTAAAAGGTATTCCACTGGACTGACCATATCCATTATCTCAAACAGCCTAGCAAACCTAGGTGCTAGCTTTCCTTGTTTCCTGATATGGTGTTTCCCCAATCTAGATAATACCTGATGGAAAACATAATGAACAAACTAGAATTCCATAGGTCATCTTTGATGGTCAGCATATGATTTATTCCTTCTCTATGCCTTCCATACAAAACCTCAAAATGTGTCATTTAGATCGATGTCTATAAGCTATTATTATATGAAAACTCCACAATTTCCATATGTTACTCCCATGAACCACAAAAATCCAAAACACAAGCTCATAACATATCCTCCAGAACTAGAATAGTTTGTTCAGATTGACCATCGGTCTGAGGATGATAAAATAACCTGAAATCCTAGAGCCTTCTAAAGACCCTTTCAAAAATGCGATGTGAAAAGAGGATCTTTGTCTGAAATGATACTCCTCATAACACCATAAAACCGAACCACCTCACACATGTAAATACTGCCCAGATCCTCAATTGTGAAGGACTTTCTAATATGTAAGAAGTTGGATTCCTTCATCATTCGATCCACAATCATCCACATTGCATCATTATTACAGGTTTTCCAGGGTAATTTTGTCACAAAATTCATATTGACATCATCTCATTTCCACTTAGGAATGGTAAAAGGCTGCAAAATCCTAGTTGGCCTATGATACTCGGTTTTCACCTACTGACAAGTGAAACATCTAGCCAAAAGTCCTTATACATCCATCTTCATTCATAACCACTAATAGTGCCTATGGAGATCATAATACATCTTTATAAAACTAGAATGCACTGTCCATCTAGAAGAATGAAACTCCCTCATCAACTCCTCACACAAGCTCATAGGAACCCATACTCGACCATAGAAAAGAATAGAATTGTCACTACTAAGAGACCATCTTGATGGTGTCTCCCCACCATGTATGTTGTCTCTCAGAATTGATCCATTTGGATCAAATAACTGCTCATTATTAATCTGGTCCAAAAGAACAGGTATAATAGATGTCGAGGTCAAAGCTACTTGTCCCTAATACTCCTAAACACCCAGATGCATTTTTGGAAAGAGGGCTGTTATCCACCACTCGTAACAAGACTCTCATACTTCCTATGTATGTTTATTTCGATTCAACACATCGACAACGATTTTTACCTTGCCCAGTGTATAATCTAACTCAAATCCAAAAGAATATAGATACTCAACCCACCTCCTTTGTCAAAGGTTCAGGTCTCACTGAGAAAAGATATACCTAAGTCTCTTATGGTCCATGTATACCAAAAACCTCTCACCCATGAGATAGTGTCTCCAACATCCCATAGCATGTACCACCACTACTAGATCCAAATCATGAGTAGGGTAATTCATCTCATGTGGTATCAGTTACCTGGATCAATAAGAAACCACTTGATCCTCCTGCAATAGAACTGCTCTGATTCCAACTTAGGATGTGTCACAGTAAAAGGTATATGCTTTACTCGACATAAGTAAATTGAGGATGGGTTTTGAGGTCAACCTTACTTTCATCTCCTAAAAATAACTCTCACAAAATTCAGACCAAACAAAATTTACCCCTTTCTTGGTCAGCCCAAACATTGGTGCTTCCAAATGGGAGAAATCTTGGATAAAGAGCAGATAATGACCTATTAAACCTAGAAATCTCTTAATATCGAAGATGTTCTTGAGTTTTTTCTAAGATACCATGGTTGCAACTTTCTCTGGGTCCACTAACACTCCTTCCTGTAAGATGACATGGAACAAGAAGTGCACTTTATTAATCCAGAAACTGCATTTGGTTATCTTGGTGTGATGCTCTCTCAATGTACTCAGGATGATGTCAAGATATTGGGCATGGTCATCTACTGACTAAGAGTACACTAATATATCATCGACAAAAACTACTAAAAACTTGGCATGACCCGCCTTCTTCAAGATGAGGGAAGAGACAGCAATGTGTCACGCCCTTCCTTCTTCAAGATGAAGGAGAGATAATGACCCCCAATATCTGCCTTCAATAGGCCCCGGAGTGGCGACTAGCACCAAGGGTATAGAATCTCACACAAAAATGGAAGTATTTACCCTTTTTAATGAATACAAGATTGGGACATAAGATGGTAAAAATACCAAAAAACACCAAAATTTTAAATAAAGTAAACCAAAATCCAACCCATGCATGATTTAAACATAAATTACGACAAAATTACTACCAGAGAACCAAAGAAAGGACCAAAAGAAAGAGACTAAGTAGTACCATAGAAACTATCCTAATTCCTGAGCTAGTAAAGTCCAGCACAGTCCTCAAGGTCCTCCTATAAACCTGAAAATAGTTTTACAAATGTAGGGTGAGTATACAAGTATACCCAGTAGGAAAAATAAATCCACCCGTTCACAATTGAGGGAACATACTAATGACCATGTGAGAGAATAGTAGAACCTTAAAGCACCTACCAAGGAGTACTAACCAACCCAACCTCACCAATGCACACTCATAAAATAACACAAGTCAAGTCAAGTAGTAGTATAATCACATTGAAATTTGGGTACCCCGCACCAATTTCCCATTGGTTAGCTTCTCATTACTAACAGTTAACGTCTTGACGCTACCACTCTTCCAAAATTCAGTCCCACTTCCATAACCTACCCGCACACACCTAGACCTCAAACCACACACAAATCCCACCTATAGACACTTGGGCCACAACCACACCACAAATCCCACCCGTAGACACCTAGGCCACAACAACCACGCCTCTCGCCCGAAGACACATAGGCCTCATCCCTAAGACACTTGGGAAAAAAATCATGGCCTGAAAATACCTGGGCCCCTCGTCCACAACAAAACCTTCCCAAAGGATCTTGGATTATAGTAAACCTCAAGCCATTACAACCTGCTCAGATATGCTCGAGCGATAAGAACCGGAAGAGGGTGTGAGGAAGAAGGTCAGTAACAGCCATCCACCCTCCCACCAGGATATTGGGAAAGACATCATCCCCCATGAAATAGGGGTGTTTGGAATGTAGTGATCAACATGGGTGGGGTGCCTATTGAAAATCACAAGGAACTACAAGTTTATACATATAGGTAAAGAAACACTTAACCCAACCTATGGGTTTCCAAACAAGAAACCAGCCCACACAAACCACCTTTGCTGCTACCCCTACATGCACATATCACCATGAATGAAGTTCACTTCAATAAGTTGAATTATACCCCCATCCAATCCATTTAACAAAAATTTATTCTATATTTATCAATTATTCAATTATTCATTCCATCCCTACCCGGGAAACTAACAAGAACAACATCTGCAACTGTTTTCAAAAGGCTAAAGGTCACTAAACAATGCCAAGGAAAACAAAGAATTTGGTACCAAGGTAAAGAAATCCTTTTTAAAACTCGTTCATAAAAACAACAGAGAACAACCAACTTGCAGTCCCACTACACACCCCCTTTTTTCTAGACACCCGTTACTACTTCCAACTGTCATTCTTCAAAGTTATCCCACTCAATCATCCTCTCCCAACTGAACTAGTAGCCCCGCTGCACAACAACATCACACCCAGCACACCCATAAACATAAAGTCATGACACAACCCATCCATGCAGCCCCGCTGTCCAACCACTGCCCAGAAGCAGTTCCACTGCATAAAAAGTAAATCCATTCCACAATCAAACAATCTCTCAAACTAAGATTTTGTCACACCACCTGTACCACCCCCATACACAAATCCCATAGCAAGCACCATTAAACCACATCCCCACTTCACACACATACCACACCCTTATCAAATAACCAACTCCTATGTCCACACTTGTACCCATAACTGTGCTCCCAACAGTAGCACCACACAACCCACACAAAGTCACAAAACCCAACAGAACACAGTACACAGCCACATTAATGCGTCTTGATTAGGGAATCCCTTCCTCCATGTCAAGATACTACATGCTCTAGGTGGCACTGACTCGCCCGCACGGGTTTAATCTCATCCACATTAATGCGTCTCGATTAGGGATTAGGTTCTCCCCTCTCCACATGTCAGGGATTTCCACACAAAACTGAGAATAAGGGAACAATGCATCTAACAGCAAACGAGGTCAAGCATTGCATCATAAGAAAATCACAAAGCAAAACACAAGATAAAAACTCAGAACAGCTCCGGGTACTGGGCACGCATTTGTGCCTCTCACTCCCAAGTTCTCTCCTCAAGGCCACCATGCCTTTATAACACATGAACCAAAGGAATGGTCTGTCCATTAAGCACCTTCTCCTCACGATCCTCGATTCTTATTAGTCGCTTCACGAATGTTGTTTCATCCTCGATATCTAACTCTCCTCAGTCAATGACGTAGGAGTCATCATGTAGATACCGACAGAGCTGAGAGACATAGAAGACATTGTAGATCCTCTACAACTATGGTGAAATGCCAGCTGATATTCCACCTTGCCAACTCATCCCAACACCTCAAAAGGTTCGATGAACCTAGGGGAAAGCGTTCTCCCTCTGTCAAACCTCTATTGCCCACATAAAGGGGAAACCTTCAAGAATACATAGTCCCCAACCTCAAACTCCAAAGGCCTCCTCCTATGATTGGCATAAAACTTCTGTCGGTCCTTTGTTGCCTTCATCCTCTCACGAACAAGCTGCAGCTTCTCTGTCGTACTTTACACCACATCCAGACCAAGAATAGCTACCTCCTCAACTTCCATCCAGCATAAGGGTGAACGACACAGCCTCCCGTATAGAGCTTAGAACAAATCCATATAAATGGAAGAGTGATATCTATTATTGTAAGAACACTCTACTAAGGTAAAATGTCACACCCAAGACCCACTAAAGTCTGTAACACATGCCCATAACATGTCCTCCAATGTATAGATGGTCCTCTCTTTCTGTCCATCCGTTTGAGGGTGGAAATCAGTGCTGAGGCGTAATTGAGTTCCAAAGGTATGTTTCAATCCCCTCCTAGATCGCAATGTAAAACGTGTATCCCGATCCAAGACAATGGATCTTGGAACACCATTCAGTCGCACCACCTTGTCTACATACCTTTGTGTTAAGGAATCCACTGCGCTTGACTCCTTGATCGTTGAGAAGTGAGCTGATTTCGTCAAATGATCCACTACTACCCAAAGAACGTCACATTCTCCCCAAGTCCTAGGTAATCCTATGATGAAATCCATAGAGATGTCATCCCACTTCCACTAGGGAATGTCTAAGGGATGCAACAGAACATCAGGAACACGGTGATTAGCCTTCACCTATTGACACACTAGGCACCTTGCCACAAACTCCGCCACTGTCCGCTTCACCTCGGGCCACCAAAACTATTCCCTCAAGCCTCGGTAAATTTTAGAAATTCTCAGATGCACTACCAGGGGTAAGCTATGGAACTCACGAAGAACCCCCTCACGGATTTCCATTGGTATAAATAGCTTCCCACAGAACAACATCTAATTCTGACTATCCTCCAACCATCCCTCTAGAGCATCACCCTGGATAGCATGATCACGCATCACTTCAGTCTCTGAGTCTCCCCACTGAGACTCCACCTACTTCACCAAGGAAGACTGCACTATCATCTAAAATAGACAGCCTCTACCGCCATCCACTCTCGCATCCAGACTCAAAGCGTCTAACTCCTCCATTGTCTTCCAAGCATCTGTGGATTCCCAAACTACCTCCTTCTGTGACTTCCTACTTAAGGCAGTATCCACCATGTTCCCCTTTACTGAGGTGTAAGAGATCTTGAAGTCGTAGTCCTGTAGAAACTTCATCCACCTTCATTTTCACAAGTTTAGGTCTCACTGAGAGAAGATATACCTCAAGCTCTTATGATCTGTAAAGACCACAAAGTGCTACCTAATGAGGTAATGTCACCACAACTTCAGTGAGAACATGATTTCTATAAGCTTCAGATCATGGGTAGCATAATTATGTTCATATGGACGTAACTACCTAGACCCATAAGAGATCACTCTCTATTGTTGCATCATCATACATTCGAATCCTAGATTGGAAGCATCACAAAACACCTCGATCGTCACCCCTTCCTCTGGAAACCTAAGCGCTAGAGCACTGACCAACTTCCCCTTTAGGTATTTGAATGCTTCTTAACACTTCTCACTCCACACAAAGGCCTAGTCTTTTCTGGTCAAAGTTGTCAATAGAGCTACAACTCAAGAGAAGTTGAGTACAAACCTTTGGTAATAGCCCACTAGACCCAGTAAGTTGCGAACCTTTTCCACGTTCTTGGGTGTTTCCCCAGAAAAAACCACCTCAAACTTTGATGGGTCCATTTTTATCCCTTGCTAAGACACCACATGTCCAAGGAAGTTCACATGTTGCATCCAAAACTTTTACTTGGACAACTTCCCATAGAGTTGGTGGTGTTAGAGGACCTCCAAGACTATTATAAGGTGCTCAGCATGCTCCTCCTCTTACTTTATGTAAATTAGAATATCGTCAATGAACACGATGATGAACCAATCAAGGAACTTGCGAAAGACAGAGTTCATGAGCCCCATGAACATGACTGGTGCATTCGTAACACCGAAGGGAATGACCATGAACTCGAAGTGCCCATTCCTGCACCTAAAAGAATTCTTCAGGATGTCACCCTCCTTCACCCTCAACTAGTGATATCCAGACCGCAGATTGATCTTGCAAAACCAACATACTCCCCTTAACTGGTCGAAAAGATCATCTATTCTCGGGAGATGGTAATGATTCTTAATTGTTACCTGATTCAGACTATGGTAGTCTATGTATAGCCCCAGGTCACCATCTTCCTTCTTTGCAAACAAGAATAGAGCACCCCAGGATGAAACACTCAGTCAGATAAAACCCTTTTTCATCAAGTCGTCAACCTGAATCTGTAACTCCCGCAACTCAGAATGTGTCATCTGATAGGGATCCCTTGAAATCAGATGGTAACCGGGTTGCAAGTATATTCCGAACTCAACATCACGTCGATGGGGTAGAGCCACAACCTCCTCTGGGAAGACATCCAGGAACTCTCTGACAACCCCTGAAACCTCCACCATTTCTTTGTTTGCTGATCCCACTGAAAACTTGGTTGACAAGGAGAGGAGAGTCTCCACACACTGACTGCCCACCTGACAGCCCTACTCACCAACTAAATCTACACGATGGCCATCCATATCTGAAAACACGACTCTCCTCAAGAAGAAGTGGATAACTTCATTCACATATAACAACCAATCAACGCCAAGGGTGACATCATATGGCTACATCGGTGGCAGAAGAAGATCCTCAGTGGACTGATGTGGCCCCAACATTAGTCTACATCCCCAAAAAACATCAAACAGACTGGTCTGACCTCCAATCGGTGTGCTCAACACCAGGGGCATGAAAATTATCTCTACGTACAGTCCTAAGGCACGGGATATACCGGGTTCAACAAAGGAGTGTGAATCTCTAGAATCAAATAGATCACATGCAAGAGTACTAAACAGACTGATCGTACCTCGAACAACCTCTGGCCCAGATGGAACTGCATACTTGGCGGCGTGTAACTGCCCATGCCTAGATCCTCTACCCCTCTGCTGTTGACCGCCTCCCCGACCACACCCTGGTCAAGGTTCTTGAAGAGCACCCCGAAGTTGGTCTCCTTCAGTGTCATCTACCCTCGGTGGAGCGAGAGCCCGCTGCCCCTGTTACTGGAAAGGTCTGACCGACAACTATTGATGCTGAGGTGGGTGTTGAACCTGCCCACCCCCAATATACTAAGATCGAACTGGGAATTTGATTCGAAGATGTCTACAGCCTCCACAGACAAAGCACCTCGGTCCTAGGCCCAAGGGGAAAGGGTGAGGACTAAGAGATCGGAACTGGAATTGCTGAGTCCTACTTCCCACTGGCTGAAACCTAGAAGGCCCTGATGCTAGATACCTACTGTTGACTGCCTTCCCCATCGACAAACTAGGTAGACCCCCCTCTCATGCTACACCTCCTTGAGATTGCATCCTCTCCACTACTTCAGCCTTATTCTAAACTTCTAAGTATGATGGTAGGGTAAAGGGAGTGATGACATACTGAAGAGAAGGTCATAGTGACTCCTCTAAGAATCTTGCCCATGAATCCTCATCCGGAAAGAGATTCAAAGAAAAGTGTAGGAGATCCTTGAACTTGATCCCCAATTACCTCACTGACATACTCCCCTGCTAGAGGGAGAGTATCTCCTGCCTCTTCTCGGCCTTCATTTTTTAGGAAAGAAACTCTGCTCAAAACTCCTTCTCAAATTCAACCCATGATACATCGGTCTCCTTCCTCTCCTTGAGGTAAAGCGTCCACCACTGATGTGCCTCTCCTTGCATCTGGATCACTGCCAGAGGAAACCAATACTCCCTTGGAGCACGAATCAAGGTAAAGGTGATTGTTAGCTCCTCAATCCATCCCTATGTATCTAAGTTTGAAACGCTGCCTTCATACTTACCCAGGATCTTCCGCTGGAAAGTACAAAGGGTTTTTTGCCACAAGTCATCTTCTTCCTCTAGATCGGCTCTCTGTTGATTAACCAAGTCAGCCTACTGAGCCTCAACTTCTCATACCATACGTGGGTGACGTCCGAGTGCCATAGCTGAAAAGGGTAAATAAGGAACTCTTAAGCCCGAGTAGTATAAAATTTTCTTTTAAGATTTATTTTAACTCTTTATTTAAATTAAATTCCCAAAATACTCAAGACACACAAGAACACAAGTCATTATGATACATGTACCTTTCCAAGGTTATTTACCTGGAAATCATTGTAGCCTCACTTGGTTGTTCAGTAGGTCCAGAGTCCTTGCATTGGATCATAGGGGGGCCTAAAATCCCATGTCCTAGCCGGTCTTCCCTAGCCTAATTCATGCACCAAGATTTCCTAACATTGTTTCCCTATTGTTCCATGGAATCCTCATTGTTCCCAACTCCGAACTTCGTCTTATCCCTCAACCATCACATTTGATATCATTCAATCACGAACCCCCTTCTTCAAGATTATGGAAGGGATATCAAAGTGTCACGTCCTTCCTTCTTCAAGATAAAGGAGAGATAATGACCCCCGAGTCCCGCCTTCAATAGGACCCGGAGTAGAGACTAGCACCAAGAGTATAGAATCTCACACAAAAATGGAAGAAATTACCCTTTTAAATCAATATAGAATCAGGAGATAAGATAGTAAAAATCCCAAACAACACCAAAATTTTATATAAAGGAAACCAAAATCCAACCCATGCATGATTTAAACGTAAAATGTGACAAAATTACAACCATAGCACCAAAGAAAGTACCAAAATAAAGAGACTAAGCAGCACCATAGAAACTATCCTAACACCCGAGCTAGTAAAGTCCAGCACGGTCCTCAAGGTCCTCCTAAAAACCTAAAAATAGATTTACAAATGTAGGATGAGTATACAAGTATACCCAGTAGGAAAACTATATCCACCCATACACAAGTGGGGGAACATACTAATGCCCATGTGAGAGAATAGTATAACTTCAAAGCACCTACCAAGGAGTACTAACCAGCCCAGCCTCACCAAGGCACACTCACCAAATAACGCAAGTTAAGTAAAGTAGTAGTATAAGCACATCGACATTTGGGTGCCCCACACCACTTTCCCACTGGTTAGCTTCTCATTCATAATAGCTAACGTCTTGATGCTACCACTCTTCCAAAATTTAGTCTCACTGCCACAACCTGCCCGCACACACCTAGGCCTCAAACCACACACAAATCCCGCTCGCAGACACCTGGGTCAGAACCACACCACAAATCCTGCCTACAGACACCTGGGCCACAACAACCATGCCTCTCACCCAAAGACACCTGGGCCTCATCTCGAAGACACTTGGGAAAACAATACTAGACCACAAACACCTGGTCCCATCATCCACAACAAAACCTTCCCAAAGGATCTTGAACTATGGTAAACCTCAAGCCATTACAGCCTGCCCAAATATGCTCGAGCGGTAAGAACAAAAAGAGGGTGCGAGGAAGAAGGTAAGTAACCAGTCGTCCATCCTCCCACAGGAATGTTAAGAAAGAGACCATCCCCCATGAAATGGGGTTTTTCGGCACGTAGTGCTCAACATGGGTGGGGTGCATATTGAAAATCACAAGGAACTAAAAGTTTATGCATATAGGTAAACAAACACTCATCCAAACCTATGGGTCTCCAAACAAGAAACCAGCCCACAGAAACCACCGTTGTTGCTAGCCCTACATTCATGTATCTCCATGAATGATGGTCACTTCCGTAAGTATAAGTATACCCTCATCCAATCCATTTAACCAAAATTCATTCTGCATTAATCAATTATTCATTTATTCATTCCATCCTGACTCGAGCAACTAACAAGCACAACATCTGCAACTATTTTCAGAAGGCTAAAGGCCACTAAACATGGCCAAGGCAAACAAGGAAGTAGGAACCAAGGTAAAGAAATCCAATTTAACACCCATTCATAAAAACAACAGAGAATAGCCAACCAGCAGTCCCACTGCACACCCCCTTTTTCCTAGACACTCGTTAAACCACTGCCAACTATCATTCTTTAAAGTTATCTCGTTCAATCATCCTCTCCCAACTAGAACCGGCAGCCCCGCTACACAACAACACCACACCCAGCACACCCATAAACATGAATTCATGACACAACCCAGTCCTACAGCCCCACTGCCCAACCACTTCCCAGAAGCAGTCCCACTGCATAACAATTCCATCCATTCCACAATCAAACAATCTCTCAAACTGAGATTCTGCCACACCTCCTGTATCACCCCATACACAAATCCCACAACAACCACCATTAAACCACAACCCCGCTGCACACACATATCACACCCTTCTCACAGAACCAACTCCTTTGTCCACCCCTGTACCCATAACTGTGCTCCCAACAACAGCACCACACAACCCATACAAAGTCACAAAACCCAATAGAACACAGCACACATCCACACCTATCAAACAGAATGTATTCATATTTGGTAAACATTGTTCTTTAAATCCACTTTGATAAGCAGGGGTGATCACACATGGGTTTTCATCCTAGGGCATCCATTTCATTTAACTGAGTATACATGATTAATCAGATTGGTATTTACACTGATTATTCATAAGGAAACAACAACAGTTATAAAGCGTCACCCATGCACAGACAAAGACCACCAACATCTATGATTTTCAAAAGTCATACGGCCACAACAGATCACATCATCAACAAAGATAAAAAAATAAAACAGGAGATCAACATCAATCCACTCTCAGCCCGTTAACAAGTTCATATTAGCATTCATATTTGTTAAAAGTTGGATTTGGTTCAAAAAATAACGTTACTACCCCCACCCCACATGATACACTAATAAAGAGATGTATAAGAATCCCTACTTGGAACAATAGGTGACCAAAACTCCTCCTTGCGCCAAGATCAGGGGATCACGCGAGCAGTAGGAAACTCCAAGAAAGCTGAGCAGGAGGGGGCTCTAGCACAGGCGCATGACTCGTCTAGAGAGAAAGGCTTTAGGCACACTAGGGGGAACAAAAAGGAAGAAGAGAATAAGAGATATCAGTTTAAGAAAAGGTGAGATCCTAAGAACTAGGGAGACTATTTCAAAGTGCTTGAAAATTGGATCGTGGTTTGACCACACAGTTTGATATCTCAAGGTCCCCAGAGCATTAGGATATTAAATATATACTTAATATCCTTTGAAACGCCCTTAAAAATGCCCAAATAAGGCTTTAAACTCTGTTTATGTCAAATAAAACGTAAAATGGGAGAATCTGGAAAAACTCAAGAAACTGGAAATTTGGAAAAGGGTGAGACATCGTTTGGTGTGCCACCATTATGGTGCCATCATTTCGGTGTGCCACTATTTTAGTATTCCACCATTTCGGTGTGCCGCAGTTTCAGTGTGCCACCGTTTTGGTGTGCCACCATTTCGGTGTGCCACCATTTCTGTGTGCCACCATTTCAGTGCCACCATTTTGGTGAAACTGTTTGCTGAAACTAGATTTTTGGAAAACTCCCGAAACAAACCACTGCGACCCCCAAGAACACCACAATCACTGTATTTTCACAAAGGAATTACATGGGTAAATACAGGTCATTACAAAACTGATCCATAAAAGGATGAAATATATTATTTATCAAATCCATGAATACCACTGGTGCATTAGTCAACCCAAACAGCATCACTATGAATTCATACAAGCCATGCCTTCTCCTAAAAGCAGTCTGAGGTATGCATGTTTGTATCACCCTTAATTGGTGGTAACCTAATCTCAAATTGATCACGGAGAAGATCTTAGAACCTCTCAACTGATCAAAAATATCATCAATGCATGGAATAGGATATCGATTCTTGATCATCATCTAGTTAAACCTCCGATAATCTACACATAACTGCAAATACCCATTATCATTCTTGGAGAAGAGAATTTTAGAACCCCTAGGAGGTGTACTAGGCCATATAAAGCCTTTAGATTCTAGATCTTTCAACTAAACTTTCACCTCTTGAAGCTCTTACAGTGACATTCTATAAGGTTGGATAGAAACTATCTCTGCTCCCATCACCAACCCGATCATAAACTTGATCTCTTACTCTAGTGATAAGCCATAAAACTCATCAGGAAAAACATCCTGAAAAAATTCTACCACTAGAGGAAAATAATAATGTTGTATTCCACCATCATCTAGATCAAGATCGATTATCTAAGTCATGAGACAATCCAATATACATTGAATTGTCCCTACATGATCATACTGAAGATCCCACTCACCCTGGTGAAAATAACTACCACCTTTTGGGGATAGAAAGGTAATTATCATCCTATAATGGTTGATATGATCCTTGTATAGAACTAAACAATCCATACCAAGAATCAAGTCGAAGTCTGTCATTTCCAACATGAATGGTTCCCAAAATAAATGGTAACCACCAATCTCTAGAGAACACTCCTTGAAACATTTGATATTCACTGATCGCACTCTCAATTGTGTGTCGATGATTAAAACACCATCCAAGATTTCCATAACCAAGCCCAAAACGTTTTCAAAAAAACAGATAAAAAATAATGGGATGCTTCTATATCAAACAAAACAAAAGCTAAGGTAGATGATACAAGAATCGTACCTATGACAGTAGACGATCCTACATCCACAATAGCTAGAGTAGTCTAAATAACGTGAAGAAAACTTGTCCCCTACTCTGGACTCCAGTATGTCTACCCTGATCTATTTTCCCTACCTAGTACTGTTGCTCCCGCACTGGGGTACCACATCCCCTACCTCAGCCTGAATAGCTAGTGGAAATCCAGGTACCAACATGTTGAGGATTAGTTGATCCCCTTCCCGAATAAAATTCCCATATTGATCCCCTTCCACTAGTCTTCTATGGAAAATCCACACATAACCTCTAAAGATGGCCTAGCCTACCACAAGTATGACACTCAAATGCAGGGTAAGGACACTATGGGCGCTTGTGGAAAAACTTTCCACACTGATAGCACTGCAACAGAACACGGTTCTGATATGGTTTCTCACTACACCGACTACTCTTCACACTACTACCTTAGAAAAAACTATCATAGAGGTTCTTCTTGCCACCTGAAGAATAGCTCCTAGTTCGCCCTGTTGAAACAGTATGGCCGCTACTCGAGGCCTCTCTCAGATTCCCTTCTGTGATGAGTGTCTAGTTCATTAAGTCCTCAAAACTGATCAAATGAAAAACATTCACCGACGACCTGATCTCATAATGAATACCATCTTGAAAACATCTCACCCTGAAGATATCATCAGCTGGAAAATATGGTGCAAAGCACTACAAGTCGATGAAACGTGAAATATAGTCCATCACTGAAATTCCCTCCTACGTCAGATGCATGAACTCATGAGTTGTTTCATCCCTCAATGTATCAAGATAGAAATGGTTCAAGAACTTTGTTTTTAATTCCTTTCAAGATATCTCATCATGATTTCCAGCTTCCTCTAGAATATCCCACCAACACTTGGAAGGTTCATGAAGCATATATGAAGCAAGTTTCACCCTCCTATCTGCAGGTGTCTCAAGATTCTTGAAGATCATCTAGAGGGACTCAATCCAAAACTCGACTTCCTGGGGTCCTCCTTCCCCAGTAAACGTAGGCGTTTTTTGTATCTAAAACTCTTTTCTCATATCAAACATTGAAGGAACCATTCAAAAAGTCTCCCTTTCAGATCTCCAAATTGATTTTTCATTTTCATCTCATTTGATAATACATTGAGCTTCTTCTTATGACCACATTCAGTCTGCTTCACACACATTTCTCAGAATTTTTTATGAGAAATATCTTTTCATGTGTCTAAATCCTCCACACCTAAAATAGTGACCATCAAATGATGTTCTATAATATTGAGCTCTATGTGGCTGCTTTTGTTTGTCTTGTTCCCTTTGGTACCTCTTAGCTATGGAACAGGTATTTTGTGAGTGCCTCATCTTTCCACAACAATAACTTCTAATGCAGGGTGCATTCCTATGTGTCACTACTACACTACTAGTTTTCCCTTGGGTTCTATGAATCATATGGTTCTGATTCATACCCAAATCAATCTTCAATCTCAGAATGGGTTCTTGTGGTCTGACTTCAACCATCATTGCTTTTTTTATCAAGCCCCGTATCAGCATTATCATTTGAATTTAATCATTTCTTCTCCTCTGCTAGACTTCTATGCTCCACTTTTTTCTTTTCTATCACCTAAATGATCTGCTTTCTAGATTTCATACCAGGAGTTAAGAGTTTTACTTGATCCTTAACTTTTCATCACAGGTTGATGACTTCCTCTTCAAGTTCTTAAATGCGTTTGATTTGATCTTTGATTGTGTTATTAAAACCATCGATCACATTTTTCTGTTCCTCAAATTTGAGCTTGTACTTACCAATTGTTTTCAATTTCTTTGACATTAGATACTTAAGATTTTCAATTTTCCTTCGGCTCATACTTATCTTCTTCATGCGGTTGTATATAAATTTTGGCATCATGAACCTCTCTATTGGATTTCTTCATTTTGGCTCTCCAAAAATCTATCTCCTCAAGATCAACTTCTAATTAAGTCTTTATATAAACTCTTCATTCAACTTCTTCTTCATCATTTTCACTTTCTTCCCTTTTCTGGGAGCTACTAAAAACTGCCAACATAGTATTTTCTCCACGATCTTTGCAGTTTTCCATCTTTTCAACCTTAGTTTCTTTTGAACTATCACTTTCTTGCAAAAGGAGATTCTTCTTTTAGAAGAAATTTCTTTTAAACTTTTTCTTATATTTCACATAGGTTGAAGACTTCTTCATGGGAATTTCAACTTCATCCTCATCATATTCTTGAAACTTATTAGGCCATATTACTACAATATTTCCAACCTTTCCATATCGAAATCATGCAACTAGGGGTTTCCCTTTGAACTTTATTTTCCTCTTTGTAGATTTGAGGAAAGGAATTACATCAGCTCATCTGTCTCTTTTTCTTCCTATACATATTCAATGGTAAACTTCTTCATGGGCTTGAATTCCACCTCTTTGGACTTCTCTTTTTCCATACACTCATTATCATCATTTCTCATCTCGTATGCAACTAGAGTACTATGCAATCTATCAATGGCATTTCCTTTGGATTTTTATCTTCTAATATAGAAACTTTAGGATTTAACTAGGGTGGAAGTATTCTCAATATATGCTTGACAATGTTTACATCTTCAATAATTTCTCTGAGACCATGCATGTCTTCCAAAAAAACATTCACCTGGTCAGAGAATGCATCAACAGACTCATTAGGGTGCATTTTGAAATCCTCATACTTGTTCCATGGAACCTTCAACTTTACTTCTCTGAATTTTGATTCACCCTTATAAATATTTAGAAACTTTTCCCACATAACATGTGATGACTTACACAAAATCACCTTTTTATATATTGAATTGGATAGGTGCCCCCCTAAAGCATTGATTCATTTGACATCTGCATCCAATTCCCTTCGGTTAGCTTCAGATAAATCACCACTATCCACACTGGCCAAAATATCATGTATTACTAATGTAAAGATATTCATTCCTAAAGATCGGAAATATTTCTACATCTGATTCTTCCATAACTAAAAATTGTTTCCATCGAAGATCAGAATCCCTTTATGATTGACAACCTCCATTGAAACCCCTTAGAGAGAAACACTGAAATTAACCATTTCCTATAATACCAACTATTAGCCCAACTAGGTTAAATACCCTAAGAGGGGGTGAATCGGGGTATGAAAGATTAAAACAACTACCATTTTGGATATTGTTTTATCATTAAACAAAACACTTTTCTCTCTCTTTCTTGTATCAATATATGAATAGGAATGAAATCATTCATGAGACACAATAATTTTACTTGGTTCACCCTCACTGGGCTACATCCAATTAGTATACAGTGACAATGTGTTGATGTACCAAATCCACTAAGGATCACCACCAAAATAAGGTTTGGGGTAGATCATTTTTATGTTCAGGCTCACTACCTTTACAAAGTTTGGAGCAAAATCACTATCCCTCCTGGTTTACAAACAATCATAGTTTGAAATCTCGCTACTCTCTCAACTAAAGTGTGTTCACTGTTCCTTCAGAAGAATCTTATTTTGATCACTTGAATCGATATGTTTTACACCTCATTTGGTGCATCATTAAGTTCTAATTTCATCCACTTGATGAATACCACTTTACCACATATTTACTAGTCAATTCCTTTTGATTCACACAACTTCATCTTTTACGCAACCTTTGAATGGATTGCGTGTAGTGGCCCTACCACGACAAGCATGAAGCCAGTTTCTACTACCATTATATTAACATGATTACAAGAAATCAAATCTCAAAACACCTAAGAGTTTAGTAGTCTTGGTAAACTAGATACATACATGAGTCTTGTATTACAAATGAATATAATAATTATAACATATTTTTTTTCTTTTGAGGATAAATTTATTCTATCTAGTATGTCCTTTCATATCTTTCTTAGTATACTTCATGGAATCCTGGGAAAAGGAACAAAATAAGGGTGATCTCAAATGATCAGTAAGGGTAAAGTACAGCGTAAGCAATAATGAATCAATGAGAATAGTCAATATGACAAGGTAAATAATTGAGAAACATGTCATGTAATAAATAACTGGGAAGGAAGTGAGTAAATATTATGGCAGGGTAAATAACTAAAAACACGTGTAATTTAATCAATGAACTAGGAATGAAATGCATTCATAGATAATGTCAAAGTAAAAAATCTCATGGATAATAATAATAACTAAATTCTCGATAAAGGAAATGCTTAATTATTGGATGCCATGTTTCATAGGTACACGGTACCTTTACCGTCAATACCTTTCACAAAATGGTTTAGCATACTATTATCAAGACCTTTCATAGAATAGTTTAAAACTAATCTAATTTGGAAACAAACTCAAAAGGTTTTTTGCCAACTGATTTCTTCCCATGAGACTACCGATGCATTGATGGGATATCTATAACCGGGCTCCACCCATGTCGTAATTGTCCAAATAATTCCTCATATATCGAATAATGTATTTAATTAATGAACAATGTGCCTTATCAAAGTAAATTGAATATTTCAAGGGGGCTAAAAGGAATCAAGATAGTGAATGTCAATACTATCCTTGATCAAAGAAATCATAAACCATCCAGAGTAAGAATAAGTATGGTATCAACACAACAAATCTCAAGTGGTGTAAAATAAAGGGTTTTTATCATTAATGAATAGAAATACTATAAAAAGATCTTTTGAAAACATTCTTGAGGAAAATATCCTTTTTATTTTGAAAAAAAATTGAAAACCCTTTTCTTTGAAAATCACTTTTGAAATCATTTTTTTTAAAAAGTATCATTTTAAACATGCAAAGAAAGATTCAAATAAATAACATCAGGTAAATTCGTACATGTCATACAAGGTAAAAAAATCATTTTTCATGGTAAAAAGGTTAGAAAAATGTCTTGTTCGGAAATCGATAAGAAGATTCCTTTGAAAAAATTTGTAAAAGGCAAAAAAGGTAAAAATTTATTTAATAAATCATTTTGGAAAGGTTAAAACATCTTTGAAAAAAATTTAGAAAATAGAGTTTTTAGAAGAAAACTGGTACATATGATGGAGACGGGATGGAGCGGCGGGTTGAGGTGCAAGCCGCGTCGCAGAACCCTAATCAGCCGGGAGCCTCGGGTCGGTGATGATCTTAGATGGGACTTGGGTGGAGAAGGTTAGTGAGGCACTCATGAGGGAGACATCATGTGGTGTTGGTGTTTTCCTCATACAAGTGACCTCTAGTGGGATGTAGTGTGGGATGAGGAGCGAGACGCGACCCCTACTCAGAAGGATCTAGGCGTCGGAGTCGAAGTCATCTTTGCTTGCAGGGAGAATGTCAGGTTGACGATCCCCCTCCTGTTGTTTTCTTCGGATCTGTCGCGACCCATTCCCCCAGATGTTCATACTCTGGTTCTTTTTCCACATATTCCTATGATCCCAATTTCTCAAAATGAATCGTCTTCATTCAAGGGATCCCCATCAATTTTTTTATCTACATCATAGTTTAAGGATGTTGCATCCTTTCACTCAAGAACCCTTGTAGCCAGATTTGGTGGAGATCAACCTTCGCTGGAGTTTTTTATGGTTTCATCAACTCGATGTGGGGTATTCATTCTCGAGCGACAGTGGGCGCTTTGGATCAATGACATATGAGCATCCACCTTTTTTCTAATGATGATTTTTCCTGTGTCAGGCCATCGGAGTCGTGCTTGTGTGATAATTGACACTTCCTTCTCTTTCATTGGACAGTTGATTTCGATCGTGGTCGTGATTACAAGGATGCGGCGGTGTGGATTCGACTTCCTCGCCTTCCACTCCCCTTTCAGAACCCATCTATCCTCAAAGGTATTGGTGACAGGATCGGTTGTTTTCTCTGAATTGATGATGATACTCTTTTCATGAAGCAACTCGACTTTGCTCACCTTTGTTTTTAGATGGACCTATTGGTGGCTCTCCCAAATCGTCTTCATCTCCAGGTGGAAGGTTCGTTTTTTTTTTTGGAAACGCATTCATTATGAGGAAACTTTTGGTTTTTGTTCGCTTTACTGTCGACAATGTCACTAGGATTCTTTCTGTTCTCAACGTGGGAGGCGAGGTCACAAGGGATCGGCGGCTCAGCCTAATGACACCCTTGCTCCCACAATCCCTCAGGTTGTTGTTGGAATGCCTCAGTCTAGGGTCAGGATGAGTCCAAGATCTATGTCGGGTGGTCATCACTCCCCTTTGGGCATCCAACGGGCTTCGTCCACTTCAAGCCCTGGAAAACCCTTCTCATGTGCTTCAGGCCTACCAGGTTCTACCGCTCATGCACCTCCCATTGTGCCGAAGGTGATCGAGCTAGGGGGAGACAAGAAAGGTAAGGGCGTCGCTGCTGTTTCTAGAAGTGTCGGTCCTTCCTATGCGAATGTTTTCCGTGGTGTGACGGATGCTCCTGATGGGAGAAGGGATGACCCAAAATTGTAGAGTATCCCAATGGTCAATGGAGCCAAATGGAGTGTCACTGTTGTTGTTGGTTCAGTTGGGGAACAAGTGGCGATCGTCTCTATGACCCACTTACCTAAGGATGGGATTATTGGTGGCGTGGGGATTCAAGATGGACTGGATGCCCCGGTGGCCATCCATAACAAGTTTGATATCCTTGGGGACGTCAATCAACCAAAAAGAAATCCAAAAAATATAGGGGATGGAAAGAGAGATCTTTAATCTGGGTGTTTCCTCACAGGTTATTGGTAGACAGGAGGTGGCAGGCAGGCTGGGTAGGATGCACACTTGCTCCATCGGCCGCCAATCTGGTCTCTTGTCTGAGGATTCAGCTCTTGATTTTGAGAGGGAACATGGTGGTTATAAAGGTATGTTTGAGTATGATTTTTGGGTTTAACTTGCGGTTCTCATTCAACCATAAAAGTGATCTATGGGTTTGTTCTAACTCGTGTCTGCAATGGTGAATCCTCTTGGGCAGGTTGTCTCATATGTGGTTCTTGTGCAGTTTCCCACTTTTTCCTTAAAAGTGATTTTGAAATAAAAAAATTAATTTTCAGTCAGTCAAAAGAAAACAGGTTATCCGACTAAAGAGAGAAATGAAGTTGGGTTTTCTTAAAAAACATTTTCTAAAACATTTTGACTACCAAAGAATAGAAAAATAGTATTATTACTTGAAAAAGGTCATTAATAGACATAGTATAAGAAATTAAAGATTTTAATGAACAATGATCCGATAATTTCCTCTGATGGAAATTCAAGTATAAAAAATTCCGAACAAAATGATATTGTGAAGTAAACCCTTGAAAAGACTATAACTTTGATGTGAGAATCAAACAATAAATAGATTATGTGTGTCAAATGTAAATACACATAAAACAAGTTGAAATAAAACAATAGATAGTAAAAAGTGATTACACACATAATCTTGGAATATTAACGACAACAATGAAGTAATATAACCCAATGAAAAGAAATTGGGTTATGGAATTCTTTTCCACTTGGTAACGCTTAATTCAAATCCCCTTTGATGAAATAATTCAATTTAAAACTAAAAATATCATGAAGAATGAATGAATCGTGATATTATATGTCAAAGTGGAAGTATGTATACCATATATAATAAATCAGGTGCACAACAATAAAATATGTCTCAAAGAATGGAAATTGAGACAAAGTCCCTTACTACTTGGTAACTTTTAAATTATAAACCCCACAAAAGAAATACTTTAAAATGAAACTCTAAATACCATGAAGATAAATGTATTCATGATATAAAATAAGAAAGGGGTAGTACATACACCACACAAAAGAAGTAAGTGGTGAAAATGGTGTATGCCTCACGGAAAGAAAAGTGAGAGAAGAATCTTTTACCTTGTGTTTTCTTTCAGGTGAACGTCCTTTAACCTCATGTATAATGGTTTTAAACATGTCACTAACTTATACAAGAACTATAATCATATTTATAATTTCATATATTATCTTATTATAATATCTCATTACCCGTTTTTCAATAATCTTTCATTGTTTTCACTGTTTTGAGTGTTAATGGCCTAGTTTTTTGAATTTGTTTTGACTTGTTATTTATTGTTTTTATTAATTATAAACCCCACAAAAGAAATACTTTAAAATGAAACTCTAAATACCATGAAGATAAATGTATTCATGATATAAAATAAGAAAGGGGCAGTAGATACACCACACAAAAGAAGTAAGTGGTGAAAATGGTGTATGCCTCACGGAAAGAAAAGTGAGAGAAGAATCTTTTACCTTGCGTTTTCTTTCAGGTTAACGTCCTTTAACCTCATGTATAATGGTTTTAAACATGTCACTAACTTATACCAGAACTATGATCATATTTATAATTTCATATATTATCTTATTATAATATCTCATTACCCGTTTTTCAATAATCTTTCATTGTTTTCACTGTTTCGAGTGTTAATGGCCTAGTTTTTTGAATTTTTTTTGACTTGTTATTTATTGTTTTTATTAATTAGATTGTGATTTCATCATCTCCAGAATATTATCCATGACGTAAATATCATGTATATCAATTATATATGTATTTATAATAATCTATAAAATTTGGAGATAGGAAATGAAATGCACCGTTCATGGAGACGGTAAGTTGTACGTACGCGTGAATGCTACTTTCATTTCTTTATTGTATTTAAAAGAATTAAAAGTAAATGATATATATGTATATTATAATTCCAGTATCATATATATTTCATATAAGTTATATTGGTTTATTAAAACCATCCTTTATACATTCTATGTATAGTTTGAACGAATCGCATCGCTTTGAGGAGGTGGTAGTCCACACTTCTACAAAATGATGTTATCATATTTACAAAAAATGGAAAGCATAAAGGTATGTGTTATATAAAAATTACAAAAGCATAAAGACATTATAAATATCATATATATCATATATAAATAGTGTGTCCATCATAGTGTTCAACCGTGAGAGGTGTGACAGACCAAAATATTGAGCAATATGTTATTCAAATTTCAATCATTTTTGGGTGCTTTTCAATGTTAAACCCCTTGAATTTCAATGTTTTAATTAAATGTGGAAATTTATGATGATGGGAATAAAAATTATTTTAAGAGAGTAAAAATATGTTGGTTTTATATTTGGAATTCATTTAAGAAATTTTGATGACATCTTGATTATGGTTTGGAATTTTTCTAACTCTTTTAATGATTTTTTGATGGACACACTATTTATATATGATATATATGATATTTATAATGTCTTTATGCTTTTGTAATTTTTATATAACACATACCTTTATGCTTTCCATCCTCTATACATTCTATGTATAGTCTGAACGAATCGCATCGCTTTGAGGAGGTGGTAGTCCACACTTCTACAAAATGATGTTATCATATTTACAGAAAATGGAAAGCATAATTGTATGTGTTATATAAAAATTACAAAAGCATAAAGACATTATAAATATCATATATATCATATATAAATAGTGTGTCCATCATAGTGTTCAACCGTGAGAGGTGTGACAGACCAAAATATTGAGCAATATGTTATTCAAATTTCAATCATTTTTGGGTGCTTTTCAATGTTAAACCCCTTGAATTTCAATGTTTTAATTAAATGTGGAAATTTATGATGATGGGAATAAAAATTATTTTAAGAGAGTAAAAATATGTTGGTTTTATATTTGGAATTCATTTAAGAAATTTTGATGACATCTTGATTATGGTTTGGAATTTTTCTAACTCTTTTAATGATTTTTTGATGGACACACTATTTATATATGATATATATGATATTTATAATGTCTTTATGCTTTTGTAATTTTTATATAACACATACCTTTATGCTTTCCATCCTCTATACATTCTATGTATAGTCTGAACAAATCGCATCGCTTTGAGGAGGTGGTAGTCCACACTTCTACAAAATGATGTTATCATATTTACAAAAAATGGAAATCATAAAGGTATGTGTTATATAAAAATTACAAAAGCATAAAGACATTATAAATATCATATATATCATATATAAATAGTGTGTCCATCATAGTGTTCAACCGTGAGAGGTGTGACAGACCAAAATATTGAGCAATATGTTATTCAAATTTCAATCATTTTTGGGTGCTTTTCAATGTTAAACCCCTTGAATTTCAATGTTTTAATTAAATGTGGAAATTTATGATGATGGGAATAAAAATTATTTTAAGAGAGTAAAAATATGTTGGTTTTATATTTGGAATTCATTTAAGAAATTTTGATGACATCTTGATTATGGTTTGGAATTTTTCTAACTCTTTTAATGATTTTTTGATGGACACACTATTTATATATGATATATATGATATTTATAATGTCTTTATGCTTTTGTAATTTTTATATAACACATACCTTTATGCTTTACATCCTCTATACATTCTATGTATAGTCTGAACGAATCGCATCGCTTTGAGGAGGTGGTAGTCCACACTTCTACAAAATGATGTTATCATATTTGCAAAAAATGGAAAGCATAAAGGTATGTGTTATATAAAAATTACAAAAGCATAAAGACATTATAAATATCATATATATCATATATAAATAGTGTGTCCATCATAGTGTTCAACCGTGAGAGGTGTGACAGACCAAAATATTGAGCAATATGTTATTTAAATTTCAATCATTTTTGGGTGCTTTTCAATGTTAAACCTCTTGAATTTCAATGTTTTAATTAAATGTGGAAATTTATGATGATGGGAATAAAAATTATTTTAAGAGAGTAAAAATATGTTGGTTTTATATTTGGAATTCATTTAAGAAATCTTGATGACATCTTGATTATGGTTTAGATTTTTTCTAACTCTTAATGATTTTTGTGTCAAAAAAGTAACCCATCTCAGGCCAACCTTCTACCGAAGGCGCCACTCAGGTCATGGGGGTCGCTTGACCATTCAGGGTGCCCAGGGGCATCAATCCCGTGCACAGCCAGCGGGTGATCAAGCCATGTGGTCCATAGATCAACCAAAGCCCGAGAAACGTGCCTGAATGCAGTGGTCAGGCCCGCATGGAGACGGGAAGGTTCACAGCGGCAGCAGGCGTCCTCCGGCACCCGACTGACTTTGCTGCCAAGTGGATCTCGCACCCCGGCTTATAAAGCCTGATCACTTGTCCCATCGTTTCGATGTGGGATTGGGTCGTCGCTGCGCTCTGCCACCTGCCACTGCACTCTGCCGCTCTCGCACCCCTGATGTCGTCGGACACCCTCGTCTTCAACCAAGCCACTACTCTCCACCACCGCACTGCCATGGCCACAACCTTCGTCCTCCATCGCTCAACCTTCATTCCTCCACTCCACCTCAGTCGAGCACCCCACCTCGCCACCTTCGCCTCCTGCTGCCATGCAAGCCCGCCACTCTTGATCTCAAGCTCCTCTGGCCACTGTGAAGGCCAGAGGAGAAGGCAGGGTCGCCACCCTCTTCTCAATCCAAGAGAACCACCATCACCATCTCTGTCGCGGCTTCACCGCTCGGTGTCGCCGATCGTCGGCCCCACCGCCACTGCTCTGCATGTCGCACCTCGGTCAGCCCACGTTGAAGCTCCTTACGTCCCATGGAACCTATTTCAAGCCTGTTTCGACCACTACGAAGGCCGGAGGAGAAGTGGTCGTCGTTGCTCGAGCCTTTTTAGGTTGCTGCCCTTCACCAGGACAACCCCATGCATGCACTTTCGCCTACCATCGCCGTTGCCGCTACTCATCTCCACTGCTCATCATTGCCACCACGGTTGTCGCAATTCGCCCGTTGTCGTCTCCCCCATGCATGAACCTCCACGGCGCCACGTCCACGCCGCCTCTCCCATGCACACCGAAGGGCTGCCCACGCAAGACCCTTGTTTATTACAGGTCTTGCAGGGGATTTAAATCCCTCAAATATCACCCCCTAATTCGGGGGATGCTTTAAGGACAGACAAGTCTGAGGGACTCTCCCTCGGCCTATATAAAGGTGGCTTTTCCTCCTTGCAAAATATCATCAGTCGACACCGCTAAGGAGATCTCCAAGGAGGTCGTTGTCATGCTCTTCTCTTCTCCCCTATTCTTCTTCTTTTATTTTTATTTATTATCTTTTATTTATTTTAGTTTTAGTTTTATTTAAATTGGAATTCCAATTTTAGTTTTAAATAAATAAAATTCCATACATTTCTTTAAATTTTGTCTCCACCATAATTCTTCTTATTCTCTAATTTTTTTTATTTTAATTTTTATTAGTATTATTATAATTAATAGTATTAGTATTAATAATAAAAAAATGATATTATAATTATTATTATTATTAATTTAACATTCTTATTTTAAAAATATTTTATTTCTCTTCTTATTTCTCTTCTTCTTCAATTAAAATTATTTTCTTATTATTTTAACATTATTTATAAATTATATATTTTATTTTCTTTCTTTTCTTATTTTCTTCTTCTTTCTTATATTTTATTTATATATATTTATCAGCCCCATTCTATTTTTATTTTATAATTTTATTTTCTAAACTCCATTCTTTTTAATTTATTCTTTCTTTCATTTTATTTTATTTCTCATCTTATTCCATCCATTCCATCATAGTGATCTCTTACTCTAAAAAATGAGAGGTTGACCCTGATGCTTGGTCCAAGGGGAGGTCAAGGTGTTCTTAAATTTTTCTTAAAGTTTATTTTAAGTTTGTGATAGATTTGAGTAGCATATATGGTGAGGCAAGGTGATTGTCCGTCAATGACATGCAACTTAATCTATTTCTATTCTTTTATTTAAATCACTTTTCCCTCTCTTTATTCGTTAAACTCTTCATGTGAAGGAGTTGAGCTAATCAATAGATGAAACAACATTGATAGAGTTGGGTCTTGGAAGATGTCACACTCTAGACCAAGGTGTGTCATCAACCTTGATTATAGAAGAAGGTGGAATTAAGATTGTTTAGGCTCTCAAAAATTTCTAAATTTCTAAATAAATAATAGTAATTCAAACATGCGATTTCATGTTTAGATTATAAAACCAAAATCAAACATATAAAGAAGAATAATGATTGAAGCCAAAAATTGAACCCAAAACCAAGTCATTTCTCTCCTTAATTTCATTCTGTTTATAACTTCATAGTAGTATAAATTAGAATTTCAATTTTTCATGTCATTAATCAAAAAAACCCAAAAAGATTCATTATTGTTTTCATAAATTAATCAAAATAATAAAAAAGATAGTTTATGTGATATAGAAGAAGTGAACAAACTGAAAAGATCCTCAAGTGAGATGATCATGGGCACCCTTTGTGCTGCATTAGGAAAAAATAATTTGCTTTTGTCATGCCTCATGACAGGCGAGCGTCAAGGTGGTAAAGGAAAAACGAATGATGTCATTTTTGCGAGGTGGTAGTTCGTCGTACACATAAATGTTAAGTCTGTTACCCATTAGATGGAAATGTACATAAGTGTGGGTCAAACCCTTAGAATAACAACATCTCAGTATATTGAGGATACTGAAATTATTATATAAGTAAGGAATAAGAAGAGTTGGTGTGGAGAAGGAAATAAAATAAAAGTGATCGTTGAAGAATGTTACCACATTTTCAAGTAACTCCTTTTGGTTTATACCAAAATACTTCTTTGGTCGGCTTTCTGCCCAAGGTGAGGCTTCTAGGTTGAGGGGAGGGATGTTGGGAGCTTATTTGAGGAGAGGTTGGGCGAGCCAAGGGGCTTGAGAGTTGTAAATAAGTAGGATGGGCGAGTTCCATTTTATAGTGGATGAGGAGTGGCATTCTTGTAAATTTTTGAAAAGGGAATTTCACCCACATTTTTCCGATGACAAGTGACTCCAATAATGAACCAAATTTGAGTCAAGAGAGTATAGGGTCGAAATATGAATAGACAATATCTTTTAGACAAGTGTTTAGGTCATTTTGGCCCTTAAGTTTAAAGTTTAGTCCCTTATTAAGCTAATTTTTCTCTTAATCGTTGTAATTAATTTTAATTGTTTTCACTATTTTTTTTGTCAAAAACTATGTTAGACTTATTATACATTATAAAATATACTGATTCTAAATATGGAATCTATTTTTGCAAATTCCAATCGCAAAAGTGGCAGAAATTAGTTTAAATTTAATCTCACAGACAGGACAACAAAACTGGTTTTTAAAATAAAAATGTTCAAAATTTTGTTTAAGTTTTTATATCCAATTTCAAAATCAAATTGATCCTAATGACATACATTGGATTAATTGTTGTATAATTGATATAATTGAACTTTAAAACTAATCAAAAACATAATTTAACCTTATAAATAAAATAGATGAAAAAATAATTTTGAATTAAAATTCAGTATTTTTCACTATTCATCACAAAATGAAACTTCACGAAAAAAATATCAAAAATTCACCCTAACCTAATTTTGATGTTTCTCTTTCAAAAATGAAATTTATTTTGACATATAAAATTTATAAAAGTTCCAAAAATTAGATTTAAAATAGGTTCATCATTAAAAGGCGGTAAAAGTGTCTTTATAAAAATATAGTTTTTTATGTGTAAAATTGGGTTTGTTTTTATCTTATGTCTATCAAATCTATTGGATGAATGTCAAAAATATTTAATTGAATATATAACATATATATTTCATTAATATCATTCTCTAATTTTAATTAATTTAATTTATTAAGACAACACGCCTTTGGGAGCATGAAAATAAAAATATTTCTTTTATATTCAATTGGTTCTTATATTCATTTCTAATAAATTGATTACCAATAAATTCAACCGTATCTTTCCTTAAGTTAGTTAATATTGTTCATAACCGCTAATTTAATGGCTAGGTTATATTTTATTATATTAAATAATAATATTTTAATAATATATTATTATTTTGTAAAACTCGGTCTTATGTGTAACGTAAGCCATTAAAGAAACTCGTTATTGTGTGCGACACAAGCTAACTCGGTATCACGTGCATTGCAAGCTATATCATAGATTGATTTTATTTAAAATAGTAAATATATTGTGTTTTTTTTCCCATGCATATACTTGTTGCAATTATATGAATTCAATCCCATTTATATTTGTTATTCATTTTTCATGGCACCCACATGCACCCGCATGGATTTGATGATGTGGACCTTGTTTATTGGTTATCTAGTTTACCACCGGTTTGTTTTAGTTTTTTAGGATTCACTACTTTCCTGGTTCACTGCTTTCCTTGCCTTTAGCGGCTGTTATTTTGGTCCGTTGATAACCTTTGATCCAACAGTGTCGGGGAGATCGTGTTGTGTTTTCTTCGGTTGGCCTTGATCCGCTGTGCATTGTGTTGCACCATTCAGAACGCGCCATATGTGCCTCACACTGTCTCGGCTTCAGTTTTACGAACTGTCCCTTTGATCTTTGTCGTCCACATGGCTTCCATCTCGCAGCTCCGCTAACCCATCTGACGACTCTTTGTTGCACATTGATTGCACCTGTTTTTTCCTGAGGGTTTGAGAGATTCAGTTGGGTTCCTCTCGATCTGGTGGAGATCTCTCTCAGCGGGCTAGGTGTTGTTCCGGTTCGGCGAAGGTAGAAGGTCGAAGCATCCAAGAGACTTCAGCCACCCGCACCCCTCTACCGATGTACGTGCCACTTCCTACAAGCATAGTACTTCTCCGGTGGATTCAGTGGGGATCATCTCGGTTCTGAGTGTACATACGGGCACGCTTCAAGTGGTAACAACCTTTACATATTTTTCAATCGTAACCAAAATCCGGTTTGTAGATCTTGGCTCTGTAGAGATTCATCTTTTCTTTGACATGTTTGTTGTTGTATCCTTCTTGTGTGCGTGTGTGAATCTGTCCAGGAGTGGACGGGGCTGACTCTACGTGACAGGGTTGATTACTGCCACCTAGTTCAGCAAGCTCGACCTCCTCAGATAGTTTCTACGGTCTTTTATTTTATGCATCTGAGTTTGTAATTTGTGCATGTTTTCTTTCTTGCTTTCTTAATAAATTGGTTTCCCTAGTGGTGTTCTCTCCATGCATGTAGGTCCCCTTGGGGCCGAAGCACGTTACATCTGATGTCCCCTTTATTTTCTTGCACTGGTTGTTTATCTTATTCCATTTTCTTGACTGAGTTTTCCATTCTCGATCCAGTTCGATAATAACTAATCCGTTAATTAAACTTATCAATTGGTTCTCCATTATACGAGACAGTGGATCTTGGCTTATCTAGGGTTTAAGTAATTAACCCCAACAAGTGGTATCAGAGCCTACTGTTTTATTGCCATGGTTTCAACTAAGTTTGATGTTGATAAGTTTGATGGTGAGAATGATTTTAATCTCTAGAGAATTAATATGACGGCCTTGTTAGATCATAATGACCTTATTGATTCCCTTGCTGGCTCTAGGAAGAAAATCACCACCACTGACCCTGATGGGCAGGCTACCACCTCTTTTGTAGATGTTCCTGAGCAAACCCTTAGGAAAGCCCGTAGTCTAATACTTTTATCTTTAGGAGATAAAGTGTTGAGAGAAGTTTCATATGAGTCCTCTACCGTTGGTATATGGTCTAAATTGGAATCCCTTTATATGAAAAAATCACTTGTTGGTAGACTATATAAGAAAATGAGATTATATATATTCAAAATGCACCTTGGAACTGCAGTCAGGATACACATTGATGAATTTAATAAAATCTTATTAGATCTATCCAGCATTGACTTTAAATTGGATGATGAAGACCAAGCCATTATATTGTTAACATCATTAGATGGTTCATTTAACTCTGTTAAAGACTCTATGATGTATGGAAAAGACACATTAACTCTTGAATAAGTAAAATTTGTTTTGATCTCTAAAGGCCTTCAAAGAAAGGGTAGTGTGAAAACTGAGGCTGAGGGTTTAAATGTTAGGGACAGAGGTGAAACTAGAGGCTGAAGTGAGTCAAGAGGTAAGAGAAAAGATAGGGGTCAGTCTAAGAAATATAGAAACAAGTCTAAAGGCAAGGTAATCAAATGTTTTCAATGTAAAAACATGGACATATCAAGAGGAACTGCCCTAATAGGAAGGGTGACTATAAAGATAATAATAATGATCATTCCCTATTAGTTGAACAAAACTTTGACATTGCTGATGTGTTAAATGTCATTGACATAGCCATCTTAGATGAGTGGATTCTGGATTCAGGATGCTCATTCCACATGTGTCCTAGTAAGGACTTATTTACCGAATTAAGGGAAGGCAGTTCTGGTGAGGTCTTTCTAGGGAATAACAGGAGTAGCCGCATTATGGGAATAGGCTCAATTTTACTTGAGATTCATGATGGGTATGTCAAGTCGCTTGAGGAAGTTAGGTGGGTACCCAAATTAAAAAAGAAACCTAATATCCCTAAGAATCCTTGACCAGAAAGGGTATGGCTTTAAGTTTGGATTTGGAAGCCTTAGAGTAGCCCGGTGATCCCCCACAGTTATGAAAGGAACCCTTCGCAATGGCCTGTATGTGTCAGATGGTAAAGTGTTTAGAAATCAGTTAAATACTAGTTCAGAAATTGATTCCACTACTTTGTGGCATAGGAGACTAGGGCATGTTAGTGCCAAGGGTCTAAGTGAGCTTAAGAAACAAGGCCTTCTAAGCAACATCACTCATAGCAGTCTACCCTTTTTTGAAGACTGCGTATATGGGAAGTCTAGGAGAGTCAGTTTCAGTAGGTCTTTGTATGAGGCTAAAGAACCTCTTGAATGAGTGCATTCTAATCTGTGGGGTCCTTCTAGGGTCACCTCCCATTGTGGAGGCTTATACTTTGTGACTTTTATTGATGATTTCTCCAAGAGAGTGTGGATTTATATACTCAAGCATAATTCTGATACCTTTCAGACTTTTAAGAAATGGAAAGCTTCTGTAGAGAGTGAGAGTAATAAGAAACTTAAGGCCTTAAGGACTGATAATGGCTTAGAATATCTATCCATTGAATTCATTGAATATTATGAATCTGAAGGAATATAAAGATATCAGACTGTTGTGGAAATCCCACAACATAATGGGTTAGCAGAAAGAATGAATAGGATTGTCCTTGAGAGGGTGAGGTGTATGTTGTCCCACACAAAACTTCCTAGGTCCTTTTGGGTCGAGGCTGCTTCAACAGCAGTGTACCTCATTAACTGTTTCCCATCATCTTCCAACTCCTTTAAGACACTTGAAGAACTCTAGAAAGGTTCACCCCTGAATCTTTATCACTTTAGGATATTTGGATCCATAGCTTATGCACATTCACGTAATGATAAGCTAGCTCCTAAGGCTGTTAAGTGTATATTCGTGGGATATGCAGATGGTGTTAAAGGGTATCGTTTATGGGTAGATAAATCTGGTTACCAGAAATGCATCGTTAGCCGTGATGTTGTCTTCCATGAGTCTGGTATGTCCAAAGACAAAGAACCTGAACCTGTTGCATCTTCTGAAGAAGATGAAGAACCCACAGGGGTCCTAACACCTTTAGGTGTTGAAGTTCCTTTAAGACCCGGTGACCAACCCCAGTCCAGTGTTGGTCTTGCTCCTTCTGTTACCCATACCCAACCTGAACCGGATTCCAGTTCAGAATCTGAACTTGAGGGCCAAGAACCTGATGACCTGAGCAACTATCAGCTTACTCGAGACAGAGAGATGAGAGTTATTATACCTCCAATCCACTTTAACCAGGAAGATATTGTTGTCTATGCTTTCAACGTAGCTCAGGACTTGTTTAATGATGATCCCCAAACTTATAATCAAGCCAGTAAATCCAAAGAATCTATTAGTTGGAAAAGAGCAATGCAAGAGGAAATGGATTCCCTTCTTAAGAACAATACTTGGGTTGTTGATCCCAGACCCAATAACCAGAAAGTTATAGGTTCTAGATGGATTTATAAGAAGAAAGAAAATAATGTAGGGTAGAATAAGATCAAATTAAAAGCCTTCATGGTAGCTAAAGGTTTTCTACAGCATGAAGGCATTGATTATAGTGAAATATTCTCTCCTATTGTTAATCATTCATCCATTATAATTCTGCTTGCATTTGCTGCCAAACTCGATCTGCATTTTGAACAACTTGATGTAAAAACTGCCTTTTACATGGTAGCCTCGATGAAACAATTTATATGACCCCTCCTGAAGGATTTTCAAAACTGTTCAAACCTAATCATGTTTATCTTTTACAGAAGTCCTTGTATGGGCTTAAACAGTCTTCCAGACAGTGGTATAAAATATTTGATTCCTTTATGATTGAAAATCAGTTTTCTAGAAGCAGATTTGATGCATAGACATGAGTCTGTTTATCTCTTATTATATGTTGATGACATGCTGTTAATCTGCAAAAACATGAGGACTATAAATTTAGTTAAGCACCAGTTGAATTGTGCCTTTGAAATGAAATATTTAGGTCATGCAAATCAAATCCTTGGTATGGACATAATTAGGGATAGGTAGGCCAGAACCCTATACTTATCCCAATTTTTTTATGTTAGGAAGGTATTAAAGAGATACCTGTTTGAGCACATTAAACCTGTAAATATTCACTTAGAACAGCATTTTAAACTGTCCTTGCCTCAATCCCCTGGGAATAGAGATGAAATTGCCTTTATGAATAAGATTCCATATGCAAATGTTGTAGGAAGTCTTATGTATGTCATGGTTTGTTCTAAGCCAGATATTACCTTTGTTGTTTGTACACTGAGCAAGTTTATGGGGAAACCTGGTAAGGCCCATTAGCATGCTTTAAAATGGTTATTAAGGTGTGTTTCTATGTCTGCTAAATTGTGCATTCGATATGGCTTGAATACTGATTTTGATGATGATATAGTTGGTTTTGTTGATTCCGACTATGCTGCAAATATTGACACCCGAAAGTCTATCACTGGTTTTGTTTTCCTTGCATATGGAGGATCGGTCTCTTGGAAATGCAACATGCAATCAGTGGTTGCACTCTCCACTACTGAGGTAGGGTATATTGCCTTAACAGAAGCTATTAAGGAATTCATTTGGCTTAAAGGTTTGCTTTCTGAGTTGTCGTTATCTGCTGATAATATAGTTGTTCACTGTGATAGCCAATCTGTCTTGCATCTATCTAAAAATTATGTATGTCAGGGGAGATCAAAGCACATAGACATTAGGTTACATTTTGTTAGGGATATTATAGAATCTGGGAAAGTGAGTGTCACAAAGATACCCACTAATGATAACTCGGCCGATAGATTGATTAAGGTTGTTCTGTTATCTAAATTCATGCATTGTCTTAAGCTTATGAATTTAGTCCTAATTCTATAATGTAGGTTGTGAGAACATCATCATTGAATTTATTTGATTGCAAGGTGGAGATTTGTTTTTTCCCCATGCATATACTTGTTGCAATTATATGAATTCAATCCCATCTATATTTGTTATTCATTTTTCATGGAACCCGCATGGATTTGGTGATGTGGCCCTTGTTTATTGGTTATCTGGTTTACCGTCGGTTTGTTTTAGTTTTTCCGGATTCACTGCTTTCTCGGTTCATTGCTTTCCTTACCTTTAGCAACTACTATTCTGGTTCGTTGATAACCTTTGATCCAACGGCGCCGGGGAGATCATGTTTTGTTTTCTTCGGCTGGCCTTGATCCGTTGTGCATTGTGTTGCACCATTCAGAACGCGCCATTTGTGCCTCGCGCTGTCTCGGCTTCGGTTATACGAACCGTCCCTTTGATCTCCATCATCCACGTGGCTTCCATCCTGCAGCTCCGCTGAACCATTTGACGACTCTCTGTTATGCATTGATTGCGCCTGTTTTTTCCCGGGAGTTTGAGAGCTTCAGTTGGGTTCCTCTCAATCTAGTGGAGATCTCTCTCGACGGGCTAGGTGTTTTTTCGGTTCTGCGAGGGTAGAAGGCCGAAGCATCCAGGAGACTCCGGCCACCCGCACTCCCCTCTGTCGTTGTGCGTGCCACCTCCTGTAACCGGAGTACTTCTCTGGTGGAGATTCAGTGGGGATCGTCTCGGTTATGGGTGGACAAACGGACATGTTTCAAGTGGTAACACCCTTTACATATTTTTCAATCATAACCAGGATATGGTTTGTAGATCTTGGCTTTGTAGCGATTTATCTTTTCTTTGACATGTTTTTTGTTGTATCCTTCTTGTGTGCATGCGTGAGTCTGTCCAGGAGTGGATGGGGCTAACTCTATATGACAGGGTTGATCACTGTCGCCTAGTTCAACAAGCTCGGCCTACTCGAATAGTTTTTTTGGTCTTTTATTTTCTGCATCTGAGTCTGTAATATGTGTCTATTTTCTTTCTTGCTTTCTTAATAAATTGGTTGTCCTGGTGGTGTTCTCGTCATACACGTAGGTCCCCTTGGGGTCAAAGCACGTTACATCTGTTGTCCCCTTTATTTTCTTGCACTGGCTGTTTATCTTGTTCCATTTTTTTAACTGAGTTTATCATTCTCGATCCAGTTCGATAATAACTAATCTGTTAATTAAATTTATCAATTGGTTCTCCATTATACGACATAGTGGATCTCGGCTTATCTAGGGTTTAAGTAATCAACCCCAACATATTCTAAAGTCTCAAGATACTATATTCTCTTGTGTGTTTAGTGTTGCGCGTCATACACGTTATCGAATACAATGTTCTTACTTTAGAATTTTGGGGTGTTATATTGCGTGCAACTCTACCAACTTGCGCGCAAGATTTGTGCCTTGTTGTGAAACTCCCAACTTTCGCGCAAATTTTGGATTGTCGTGGAACTTCCTCTTGTGTGCAAATTCTACACTTTGCACGCAACTCCCTTGGTCGTGCAGACACAAGTCCTTTTCTTCGCGCAACTAATAAATGAGTCATTGTTTCGAGCAACTCTTTTTACGCGCAACTTTTATGCTTTGTGTGCAACTCTTACGCGATTCAAAGCCCTAATTTTCTCTAAGGGTTGAGCTACTGAATTGAAGGGGTAGTCACCTATATATAGACTCGGTCGACCCTGCACACAAAATCCTTACGCGGCTTCCACTGTACGTGCAACTTTTATGCGACCGCATAACTTCTCATTTTGACATCGTATTTGGTGTGTAACTCTCTTTCACAGGCGCACGCAAGTCTATCTCTTGTGTCGTGCAAAACCATCTTTCGCGCACTTTTAGAACTTGCGTGCAATACTTCCCCTTATCGAATTTTGGTATAATGTCCCTGAATCTTCATTTGCGCACACCTTTACGCATCAACTTCACCCTTGCGCGCAACTTTTTGCTTTTACACGAAAATATTTCCATTGTCAAAAACACCTTTATCCATCTTCCAGATTTTGGACTTCAAAAATTTGACAAACACTAGGAAATGGCGTCACTTTGTATACACAATTTTATGTACCACCACCAGAGCATCAATCCCTTTGTCTTGAGTCTTTGTCAACATGTCTTGTCAACAATATCTTTAGAACTCCACAATATACCTTGAAAACCTTATTTTTCAACAAACACAATCAACCAAAAAACGCTGCAATGTTGTCTTGAGGGGTTTTTTCCCAACAAACCTAGTGTTTGGTTAGTTTGTACATGCTTGTCAAGCATGAGTGGGATCTTTGGTTGCTTGCCCAAGATAGGACCGATGACCCCTCTTATCAATATGGCCTTAGATTAATTAATTAAATGCCTTGAGTCCAATTGTTTAATGATAGGATGGGAAAACGCAAGTTCGTTTAGGTTAATAAATAAGTGGTAGCTTCATGGGACCTAATCCTAATTATGTGGCTTTGGCCAAATAAATGTTAATGCCCTTGCCAATTTTTCTTACCCTATGTTTATGCCTTAAGTTTATTTATGTTAAAGTTGCTTGTCGTGACTTGGGCCTTGAGCCTAAGCTGGACTTTTCAGGTTCTTTTACATGTTTCCTATTCTATAAATAAAGGTCAATGTCTTGGTTATAATAATTGGTATGGAGTATAGTTATAAGTGGGACATGTCGTCAGTGCACCTAAAATTCGACGTTAGAATGTCAAGCATGACCCAATGGATGTCATACGATTTATTGATGTGAATGCCAAGGGGTAAACCTGCCTTGGATTCGATCAATGCCTTACATTTGTGAATGTCCCGACCTAGTGTCAATAGTCCACCTGAAAACTCCAGAAAAATTAGAATGTTTGGGATAAGCTCCTGGATTCGGCTTGAGGTCCTCCTAGAATGCCTTGGATTGTCTCATTGGATCTCAATCATGCATTTTCCCCAAAATTACCAAGGACTTGCTCCTTCGGTTCGGTTAGAGCCCTCTTAGAAAGTGGAATGTTGAGTGTTCATACCTCAGATTATAGTCCAAAGCTAAACATTGTAGCTTGATCGCCATGGGTTGGTTCGCCGGATCCACTCATGGAATGTTTTAGAGTAATCCTTGGATTCGCATGGTTCTGATACGTGGGAATGCTCGGACTCGTTTTGTGGATTCACCTTTGATGCTTGTTCTTGGACGTATGTGTTGGGGAGAATCCCGATTCTGGGCCGAAAATTGCTTGTCAAAAATATCATGAGAAACTCGAAGCGATATGAGCAGAATAAATAAATCAACACGCAAGATTTTTTAACGTGGAAAAACCCTCTCATGCGGAGGATTAAAAAACCACAGGGCAATTTCCAACATATCCACTATGAATCAGAGAAAACAAGAATCCAAGCAATGCCCGAACTTGAATTACAAATGAGAGAGCGTAGAAAACCTGTGTGAAAACCACACCCCAATACGCCTCTGCCATCTCTCTGATAAACATACCTCTGACGTCATATATCGGAAGATCAATCTGTGACAAAACGTCACCCTTCTGTCGACGAAACGTCACTACCTTGGAGATCTTCACCCGAACACGCGTCAACCTCGCACCAGCTTGCGACACTCGAATGATCTCGTCATCATAATGTACCGCCGATCTGCAATCGGGACACGCCACCTGATCACCGCTATCAGGAAGACTTTTGATACGTGACCATGATCATCAATTCTGTAGTCACTGCTCTGAACCTATCAAACGCCGACGCATCATCGTCGTCGTGCCACACGGGCCACCGCAAACGCGGCAACCCCTTCCTGGGTCTCCCTTGTCGGCTACATCTTGCTGGCACACCTCATGTTTGCCACCAGTCGCTTCCCCTTTTAAAGCTTTTGATGTTTCCTTTTTCAGAATGCAGATAAGATATGAAATATTATATCTTATATCTCCAAATCACCATGAATCTGTCATGTTAAAATTTAAACACTTATCTCATCTAAATAGATAAGATATATCTCCCCATGAGATACTCATGCAGCTTTATCTGTGTGATATGATAAAAGATATCTAATATTTTAAAAAACATATCTTATCTCAAATTTGGAAACACCAAGATGCGGGATGAACCTCAACAATCTCCCCCTTCAGCCCGTCAATGGAGATATCATCCAACAACCTCAGTTGGACCAAAAAACTTGTTGGGGTTGCACCAACCATCATCCTCTGCAGAAAAATGATGACCCCTTTTTGCAACTCTGACAGAAACCTGACTGCTCCCCTTGCAAAAGAAACTCAAACGCTGAAGTATTCATCAAACCTGTGTCTGCACCGCCAATACCAGAATCAACAATATCTAGTTCCCTCAAAATCGTGATCGCCACAAAATCTGGAGCACCTGCAGGAATTACTTGCTCCCCCTGCTCAAAATCTCGAGCACCTAGCACATCACCTCGATCTTCAAATTTTAATTCTTTCTTCACTTAGTCGCACTGAAGAAAAAAATTAGGTGTAAGATCTGGAACACCTCCTTCAACCTGCTTTCGAAACCTTATTATGTCTCACGCACGCGCCATTGATCCTCTTTGAATCTTCCAAAAAAATCTCACCACAAATTGCAAGACCAAACCATCACCTTTGATACCACTTGTTAGGGAGAATCCCGATTCCGGGCCGAAAATTGCTTGTCAAAAATATCGTGAGAAACTCGAAGCGATATGAGCAGAATAAATAAATCAACACGCAAGATTTTTTAACGTGGAAAAACCCTCTCATGCGGAGGATTAAAAAACCACGGGGCAATTCCCAACATATCCACTATGAATCAGAGAAAACAAGAATCCAAGCAATGCCCGAACTTGAATTACAAATGAGAGAGCGTAGAAAACCTGTGTGAAAACCACACCCCAATACGCCTCTGCCATCTCTCTGATAAACATACCGCTGACGCCATGTATCGGAAGATCAATCTGTGACAAAACGTCACCCTTCTGTCGACGAAATGTCACTACCTCGAAGATCTTCACCCGAACACACGTCAACCTCGCACCAGCTTGCGACACTCGAATGATCTCGCCATCATAATGTACCGCCGATCTGCAATCGGGACACGCCACCTGATCACCGCTATCAGGAAGACTTTTGATACGTGACCATGATCATCAATTCCGTAGTCACTGCTCTGAACCTATCAAACGCCGACGCATCATCGTCGTCGTGCCACACGGGCCACCGCAAACGCGGCAACCCCTTCCCGGGTCTCCCTTGTCGGCTACATCTTGCTGGCACACCTCATGTTTGCCACCAGTCGCTTCCCCTTTTAAAGCTTTTGATGTTTCCTTTTTCAGAATGCAGATAAGATAAGATATGAAATATTATATCTTATATCTTCAAATCACCATGAATCTGTCATGTTAAGATTTAAACACTTATCTCATCTAAATATATAAGATATATCTCCCCATGAGATACTCATGCAGCTTTATCTGTATGATATGATAAAAGATATCTAATATTTCAAAAAACATATCTTATCTCAAATTTGGAAACACCAAGATGCGGGCTGAACCTCAACAATCTCCCCCTTCAGCCCGTCATTGGAGATACCATCCAACAAACTCAGTTGGACCAAAAAAACTTGTTGGGGTTGCACCAACCATCATCCTCTGCAGAAAAATGATGACCCCTTTTTGCAACTCTGACAGAAACCTGACTGCTCCCCTTGCAAAAGAAACTCAAACGCTGAAGTCTTCATCAAACCTGTGTCTGCACCGCCAATACCAGAATCAACAATATCTGGTTCCCTCAAAATCGTGATCTCCACAAAATCTGAAGCACCTGCAGGAATTACTTGCTCCCCCTGCTCAAAATCTCGAGCACCTAGCAGTATGTGCATATAGTTATGGGTCATATTACTACTTTATTATTCATATGGTCAAAGACAGTCGGCCTAGGCTGAAGCAGCTGATATTCCCTAGTTCACCTCCACTTTAATGCTTTCCTTATTTATATGATGCAGACTATTATGTTTTATACTCACGGACAGAAATACATTAGATACCGTTGGTGGCGACCTACTGAGTTTTACTCACTCTATTCAGGGCGCCGCTTGGTACCCGGATAGATCTCATGGTTGCAAGTTAGGACTTTGGATGGTGCCTCTTATTATTGTTTATCTTGGGCTAGAACTTGGCATGAGAGCTGTGCACCGAGCATGTACTCAAACTGCTTACGGAAGTTGGGTCCTTTTATTCTTTTTTTTCCATCGAGCCCTGCTATCTGTGTATTAGATGTTGTATGTTTGATTGCTTTGTTTATGTATTATCATTACTCCATGTATGGGTGAATTTATCTGGCACGTGTCGGGATATCAATTTATTTTTATTATCTATCAGTTATTTGTTTCATTTACTTCTCACTATATTTAGTAACAATTTAGAGAGTATAGTCTCTATGTCGTACCATCATTAGACATTTGATGCTAGTCGATAGTCTCTAGCGTGCGAGGAGGCGCGCTTGAGACCATGTGGTCCTCGGATTTGGTTACTTATGAATGAACCGGACTCAGGACGTCACACTGACAAAGAACAATTTTGCATCGGCATCGGTGGTTGAATCAGAAGCTCTCGCTGCGGTGACTCAATTCTCAAGGTTATGCAGGTTCCGCTAGAGAATTGTCACGAGTGGATTTAAATAGTTGAACGCCAGGTTATTAAATCGATTAATTAATTAATTTAATTTAATTCATCTAATACCCGCTCAAGACTGTTTTTGTTTTTTTTTTTTGTTTTTTTTTTTTTTGTTTTTTTTTTTTGACCGTGAGGTCCGCTACAACATCACATTACATACATACATGAATGATTCCTAAAATTGCACACAACCCAACATGTCTTCCGTAGAAGAATCACGGCGCTCATAATTTCATTTATATTATTTATTTGCTACCACCCTAGTACATATTAGTGAGAAAAATCCAGAAAAAGAGTTCATCGTAGCAATCAATTGACACTTTATACCTAAAGTCTTCCCCCTGCCCATCACCCAGCAGATTGACGCTGGACTCACTAAAGACTCTCTTTGGATAACGGTGGTTTGGGTTATTATAAATCTTATAATTAGACTAACATTGGACATTTCAGCAACACTTGTTGCCACTTGTTGATGCTCCTTTTCACCGTCGCTTGAGTGATCTTCCATAACTAGCAAGTGATCTTATATATGAAATTTCCTCAAGTTATTGTGTGCACGATCGACAACATAAATATTGTCGTATTCGGGTCCTTCAACATTTCAATGTGGGATAACCCAACAATCTCTCTCACACATCGGCATTGGGTCTTTACCGTGTGGATTTCTAGGTAGTCAAACTCGTGAATTTACACATAAACTCAACTCGCTTCATAACTGGTTTTTGGACAAAGTCAATAGTAAACTCATGTAGACTCGAGTCGAGTCTGCAAGTCAAACATGAAATACGTTGGTATCATATCACGTGGAGACCATCAAAGATGAGTTTTATGCAAATATCACACCCAACGGTCGAACGAGTCGAAGTAAACTCTTACGAATCTACAAGTAGAGTTTGCTGACATCGAACGAGTATAAGTAGACTCTTGAGTTTGACTATCTTGGTATGGAGTTGTTATGACCTAGACTCCAATAGCATTTGAAGGTATTATTGGATAGTCTCATCTCAAAAGCCAACTTATGAGATGAGGGTTACCCTCACACTTACATTGAACACCTTGCCCCTTCCAATGTGGGATAACCCAACAGTACCTATTTGGTCTGCAAGTGCGCAACTAAAGGGATTCATGCATCACTCAAGAGCTACATGTGCAGCCCTCTCTTGGCCTCGCATGAGTTTGCCAACCAGACACGTGACTAGCCCATGTTGTATTGGGCTTTAAACCACTACTTGAATAAGCCTAACATGCAACCCACTTGATGCACTTTGGGATAATTGGGTTCTAAAACGTTTTTTTTTTCACATTTGATGTTATTACAGCTTCATTTGAATTGAATGGAATACCAACAGCCTCATCAAAGAGTACATTTAAAAAGAAAGGAATGGGAAAAAGAAAAGTTTTTGAGTGTTGAATCATTAAGGTTGAGAGTCGGGAAGCTCACTGAGAACAGTGTGCTCGGGTTTGTGGTCGCACTCATGGTCAAGATGCACAAACGCACGCTCCACCTCCCGCAGCCTCTCTAACTTCACCTGCAGGTCCTCCCCTATCGCATGCGCCTCCTTCAATGGCAGATCCTCGGGCAGTTCTATGTCCACCTGAAATCCCATCAAAACCAGTCCAATGAACTTCAAAAGGGTAAACCCACTTCTCCTTTGAAGCAAATGAATCAAATGCCTACTCTGCCACTGACCTCGACGAAATATAGAACACCCACTGTGTACGCCCGGACAGTGTCAATGCGCTTGACTTTGGGATGCCTTATGACAAGATATGTCATCTTCTGCAACACCTCAGGGGGGGCGGATTTCCCCACCAGTGAAACTGCAGCAAGAAATTTCATTGGAGTTTCATGCCATTGTTCTTCGAATAAAGAAGGTGAATGGGGATACCTGCGTTCTCCAAGACAGTTCCAGACCAATTGGTAATTGTATAGATCGCCAGGAAGATGGCACCAGAAGGGTCAATCCACCAGTAGAATTTGTCACCGAGCACGGCAGCTATCAAACCTACTACATTTGTTATCACATCAAAAAAATGATCCTGCGCATAAACAAACAGGACAGGAGAAATTTCCTTGTTCTAACATTAAAAAGAACAGAAAAAAAAAACAGTGAAAGGCTCAAATAATAGAAAAGAAAACCTTGGCATATGCACGAACAATCTCATTTCCAGACTTTCTGCAGTAAAGCCAGAGGGCAAGCTTAGCCACAGTCGCGGTCAACATAATTGTGTACAGCCACACCAGTTGATTTGCCGTTAACCTTTCAGGTGGATTGTTGTTGATCAACTTTTCCACGGCTTCAATGAACACTTGGAAGCCTGTGGCAGTGCAAGCATTTAGGACTTGTTTGGTATAACATGAGAAAGGGAATGGGAAATAAAGAGGGAAAAGAGTTTGCCTCAAACGATGGAATTTTGTGATGCCTGGTTTCAGAAACATTTCATGTTTTCATTTTTCAAAAATATATTGTAAAATGTGAAATGGAAATGGGAGGGTGTTTTTTAGAAGGAAAAAAATAAACTTGTTTTCATGTTTATTGGAAAATTAAGATGCAAGAAGAGATAAATCACATATTTTATTGTTTTCTCCTGCTCACTTAACATGTTTTCTAATACATGTTCGGAAAATGAAAACAGAAAAGGTTTTCCAGAACCAAAAGCAGTCTTGATTTCCAAATAAAATGCAACTGCTGCATGCCAAGCATAAGAAATTTATTTTCCACTTCTCATCCCTTTTACCTCACCATGTTTGCTCTCTCCCAAACATATCCTTACAGTTGAGCAACCAGATTTTCATTTAGAACAATGCAGAAGTTAGATTCTGATAAATGGCACAAATGGATTCCATTTGTTTGCATGACAACATTTCAGCAGCAACCAACCGTTAGCTGCCCATGAACATGCCTTCTTCCTTCACGCAAGAATTGTTTTGTGTGATTCTACCGTGTAGTAGCTCTCAACCAAGAGAGATGCCGGTGCATACAAAATTATATGGTGGGTTTTTAAGACTCCATTCAATAATTCTTGTTAAAAACCACTTACAACACTTAACGCTTATGATAAACAGTGTAAAAATAAGTAGTGTTCGTTTTGTTTGAAAAAACGCTCACGAATGAGTTCCAGAAGAAAACCACGTGAATAAGTAACAGAAAACCCACTTTTAAAATAAGCAATTTGAAGATGGTTATACAGAAACAATTGGTGCAAGTGCCAAGTGCTGTACGCAGTTTTTAATAAATGTAGTCAAACAGAGCGTGAAATGACATACCTAGAGTGGCCATAATGGCTGCGAAGATGATGATGCCTACAGGCTGAACCCTAAGTTTTCCAATCGGATATTTGTAGATGTTGATGTCTTTCATTGAAAGGTGAGAAAACCAAAGTATGCCACCAGCCATTAGATCCAGTAAAGAATCCAATGTTGAAGCAGCAATGGCGAGTGATCCACTTTTTATGGTAGCAAACACCTACCAAATAAAAAGAAAGAATAAATCTTTCAATAAAGCGGAGTTTAGGGTTGCAAATAGTTGCATCTGAAAAACTTGTTTGCCTAGCCATGACACTTTGATGCATTGTTATGCATCACTGCAAGATGCAAAGTTATTTTATGCAGTCCATCCTCAACTATCAAGTGAATGACTAGACATGTAAAAAGGAGGTAAAATCAAAAGTTTGTATATTAAAGAAAAGGCAATGATAGTTCTTTTTTGTGAAAAATTAAACTAATTGTGCCTAAAGTGGCATGAGCATGTGAAGAGAAAACCGTCGGAAGCTTCAATTATGAAAACAGAACAATTATATGACAGCTCAATAATTAAACGTAAAGGAATACCTTTAAGAGAAGTAATTCGAAGACATTTTGTTACCAGAAATCCGTTTGTAAAAGATTTTTTAGGACTAAAAGCACATTTTAAAAAATCACTTTTCAACTTTTTTTGAAAAACTATTCTGATTAGCTTTTTAAAAATTGATTCTGCAATTGAAATTTAAGTGTTTTTTTTTTTTTTACTATAACACAAATACAAAATAACCTCGATTTTATTTTTCTAAAATCACTACTTTAAACCATACCAAAATCTCTCATTTTTTAAACTGAAACAACCAAGCCCTGGATAGGATTCAATAGTACCATTTATTGTATGCAACTGAAAATGTCAATGGCCTCTGCAGGATCAATTTAATGTATGGAAATAAATGTGCTTTATATGGCCCAAAAGGCCAAACAGCCAAAAACCACCAGGGATGCAGAACAATACAGTACAATACAATAAAACTCACCTTCAGTGCCAGCAATAAAACATTTACATAGTTCGAGATCATCATCGGTCTTTCATGCTTGAACTGTTTCTCAGCATCCTCTTTATCAATGCTATCAGATGCCGCCAAGGCATCAACTTCCTCGAAGGATTTGAGTGTCTCAAACTGTCTTTCATAGTATTGCTTCTCACCTGTAAAGAGTATAGTGAGACATTAAATGGAAAAATTACGCGGAAAAGCTGCTGAGCATTGAGAGAAGCTACCTGTTCGGAAAACTCAATTCATTGAAACAGACCACACGTTTCAACAAACAATTGCACATTAAGCATGGATTAATCACAAGAGTCGGTTTTACAATACCATCGTTTCAAGGAATCTTTATGGAATCCAGTGACAGTGGGAATTCAATTTTGGCATTGTAATTTTATATCATCTTTGATTGAAGGCATTCCAGTTAACTAAGTCATCAGGCTTGGTTGGTCACAGAAACATAACGCAGAGATTTTTGGAATGCAAAAAGTTCAATAGAATATGCTCGTCTTTCCACCGAATACATCTCAACGTCCAGAAAAGCAAGCCAGAGCTAGCCTTCCCCTTTCACGCGTTTTTGGGAGTTCAGATCCAATCTCGCACTCTTTTTCTGAAAGCCATAAGCACGAATTCGGAATCCTGCGGGAATGTAATGGGAATCAAATATCTCGAGAGGAAACAAAAGGGATTTGGGGGATTGTGGTTTGATTTCCTGATCGACATCTCTGTAACTACGCTCTGTTTGCCAAACAGACAGACGGAGGAACAGGGAGGGAGGGAGGACCTGGCTTTAAGCAGCTGGTTTTGGAGAGGTCAAGACGGCGCGATTCCTCGACGTCGATGCCGGAGCGGACCTTCTGTGGTAGCCTGAAGACGAACTCGCTCCACAGCGAGTTCACCGAGTTGCGTCGACCGGGGCGCTTTCCACGACGGCTTCCGCCGTCGCCACCAGGTGCTGGGGAACGGCTCTCCCCCGCCGCCGCCGCCGCCGCCGGTATCAATGGTGACTTGGCATCCGCGTCTTTCCCGTCCATTGCCTCCGACACCCCCTCCCAATCGACAGAGATCGGACAGGTTTCATTCACAGCCGAAAGCCACGCGCCCACCTCACCCGCTCACACCCCTACCCATCTTGCGTGGCTCGTTTATTTTATAAACAAAAATAAATGGTAAAATTTTAAAATAATTAATGATCGAAGAGGACGGACGGCAGAAGGCGGGTAAATGGTGCGGGTCCACCTCACCCACTCACATAATTTACTCGTTATATATCGGACTACGGGTGGGGACCGAACCCGTAAATCCGACCCGACACTATCCACCCGACCATCCACAAGGACAAAACCGGGAAGGCCCGAACTCGAAATAATAAGTAAATTTTATATGATGAGTAAATTTTATTTATTTGACATGATTTGAGTTGATATTATATTTATAAATGAATTATAAACTTGAATCAAATTAAAATAATTATTATTAACCCATTAATTATACATTAAAAAAGATGAAAAATCGTAAGAAATATTTGTTTAATTTTATATCCATTTATTTTAAGATATAAAATGATAGGGTTTGTAGGATGATTTCAAAAAATAAACGGGTTATAAACAATTTGAGGTTTTTAAAAATTACCCCAAATGCCTGACTCGTTGTCATCCCCGCAAATCGATAGATAAATAAATATATAGATAGAATCTCAAATAAATAATAATTACAATAATAGATATAATTATTCTATAAAGTTATCTATAAATTCATTTTTCGAACAGTTTTTTTAAAATAAAAAATCAATCAGAACTCCAATCCAATTTAATAATCCGAGAAAAATCATTTACTGAAAATTATTCATAAATTTCATTAATTTTACAAAATTGGTTAACAAAAACTTTTTTATAATACGAGGCATGAACTGCCGGTAACGATTAAATAATAACCACACCATTAAAAATATGATAAAACCAAAATAGGACTGGGACAAGGCACGTGCATAAATTTGGACTCTCGTGAGGTTGGGATGAGACAAACATTCTACCAGAAATCAATTGTTTCAAATTAAATAATGATTTGTATATTATGATTAACCGAAAAATCCAATAAATAGAACGATTACACATTAATTCCCAGTAAAAAAAACACACATACAAAATGCACGCATAATTTTTTTTTTTTTAATTTTTCAAATCCGATCCGTAAAACAATTAAATATTTGAAGGTTATTCAAATAATTTATTGTTAATACGTTCCTAATGTTAAATATACATAATTTATTTTAAACATTCTCCCTCTGTATGAACTCTAAACTATCAGAATGAATAAATCTTCAAAACATATATTTGTGGATTAATAAATTAAAATCACGCTCAACCCAATAAACAAATTATACGTTAAAATTATTTTCTTATAGATTTTTAATAAATTTTAGAATCATTTAATAATCTTATTTCCTCCAAATCCTTTACATGGCTTGAAACCATTTCTCCAACACATAGAAGATCCAAAAGCCAAACACAAAAGAAACCACACCATCAATACCCAAAAAAACCCCACTAGAATTTAATTGCTCACTTGTATTGGAATGTGAAGTTTGCTTATGTTTAGAGTAAGTCCACCGGACAAAGCAAGCCAGAAGATACATCGTTCATGGGATTCAGGCACCACCAGAAAAATCTCTTCAGCAGATGACAAGCTAGACAATGATAGCGTCCAATGGGTGTGTGCACTGGTGGTGGTCCTGACAGTTGGTGAACGAAAGTTATTGGCAGTGTAACTTGGTTATTCACCGAGACGAGCAGTCTAATTTAAATTGTTGTTGGAGATTAGCAATCACCATTCTGAATGGAGGGACCCTTACGAAGATAGGAGTTCAGTGCAACTAACTCGACCGGCTGAATTCTTAAAAGGAAAGTGGGGACCTTGTACATAGTGATTCAGATACGACAAAAGATCAGAGAATTATAGAGGAGTTGATCTCAGTTTGTGAACGAAAGTTATTGGCAGTGTAACTTGGTTATTCACCGAGACGAGCAGTCTAATTTAAATTGTCGTTGGAGATTAGCAATCACCATTCTGAATGGAGGGACCCTTACGAAGATAGAAGTTCAATGCAACTAACTCGACCGACTGAATTCTTAAAAGGAAAGTGGGGACCATGTACATAGTGATTCAGATACGACAAAAGATCAGAGAATTATAGAGGAGTTAATATGTGTAATTAATCTTTATTGTCTGGTTTTGTCAGTTGAAGTATAATTCTTGCAACATCCGAATGTAATGGAAAAGGCAATGGTGCATCTCCTATGAATGAATCACATATTGTTCAAACTAAGTAACCACTTGTGTTCGTTTTTTTCGCTTAATTGTTTGTGTGGTGTGAGTTTGTTTAAGCATGTGCGAGATTCGATTTAGTGCAATGAGTGAGTTTGTAACATCCTGAGATTTTTATAAGATAGATTTTTTTTAAAAAAAAACTCTTTGATGTCTTGTGTTGTACGCTACACCAAGATAAGTTTGCGCAATACGCAATACCGGTTTTGCTTGCGGTATACGCAACGCTATGTTTGACTTGTGTTACACATAATTTCAAGTTCTTCTGATAGAATTCACTTCACACAAGACCGACTTTAAGTGAACAACTAAGTATTATTATGTTACCTTATAACCTAGTCATTATAATGGCAGGTATGAACAATATTAACGTTCATCTGAAAAACTATTTAAATGCAAATAAGTGAGTTTATAAAATAATAAAATCACTTTTGATGAATTTTATTAATGCAATATATATGTAATATACTCAATCAAATGTTTAAAATTCATCTTATATGTTTTCTATACATGATATAAGAACAAATTCAATTTTTCGAATAAAAGAAGTATTTTTCAAAAAATACAGTTTTGCCGCCTTTTGATAGCGCACCAATTTTATGTAAAAACCCGGTTCTTATCTTTGAGGTATGAGTTTCTTCTTTTTTATTTTCCTTAAAGTGTTTTTGAGAAGATAAGGAAAATGGGGAAAATCCTAAATTTTGGAAGTACACGCTGTGTACTTTTCCACACGCTGTGTACTTTTGGCCGTGTGGAATGAGTACACAGGGCGTGTGGCCATGTCGGCGATGAAAGGTGTAGGAACCGACTACACGTCGTGTAGTGGTCCTTGACACGCCGTGTAGTCAGTCGGCAGACATATAATAAGGCGGTGGCCAGCCGTGTGACGGAACACGCCGTGTACTCAAGAAGACACGTCGTGTAGTCATGTCGGCAGGTGAACAGTGCCACGCTGGCGGGAAGCCGCCAGAGGAACAATTAAAAAATGGGAAGTACACGCCGTGTACTTGGAAATACACGTCGTGCACTTTGTTTTTTTTCCGCTTAAAATGGGCAGTAGCCTCCCCTGTTCACAGGGAAGGCTTAGAACGGGAAGAAGGAACGGGAGAGGGAGGCCGGAGCTTCGGAGATCCGCCGAGCGCACGTCCGGAATCCGTTTCCGCCTCGGACGATCTCGTTGGAACCGCGCGGGTAAGCCCTCCACCCTTCTTAATCAGTTCTTACCAATTCTTCTCCGAACGAGAGTTATTTGAGTTTAAACGGCTTTTCTTTTACCTCATATCTACCTCATTCTAGGACGATTCGTGGAACGTCGTTCGAGTATATTGATCAGAGGCGTATAAGGTAGGTGGCTTAGTGTTAATTTTTCCAACTGTTGTGCGTTTTGTGCGTTTTCATGCCACGAACCCATGTTGGGGTGTCATGTGGCTGAGACCATAGCTATTTTAAATACCTAGAACTGAATAGGTAATTAAATTGTGATATTAAAATGCTGGTTGTGATCGTTGCTTGGATCCAGGACCACCCCGGGGGTGCGTTCCACTGTTTAGCCGTTTGGCCAGGATACCCGAGGGTATGTCTTTAAAGTAATAAGTGCAGAATTGCCTTGAGAGAAATTGTAATTGAACTGCTTGTTTGCATGTTGGGCATGACCCGGTTACTTGTGCCTGAGGGCGGTGTTTTACTGTAGCACGAGGGCATGATTGTGTTAGCCCGAGGGCAGTAGTTATTTCAGCCTGAGGGCAACTTCTTCCGTGCCTGAGGGCAATAGACTTTGTGCCTGAGGGCGACACTATCTACGCTTGAGGGCAAAATTCTGTTACACCTGAGGGCAATTACCCGCGGGTTGGATTCTGATTACTTGAGGGTAAGGTTTGCGTGTTTGAGGACACTGACTGTTTACTTAGAAATGCACTGTGGTGTTTTCTTATATTAAATGGATTAAATGAATAATTAAATGACAATTTAACTGTTAAGTTAGTTACTTTTGAGTACTGCTTTATTACATTTTACCACTGCACACTGTTGTTGCATGTTTAAACACAGCTGAGCACGTACCTTTGGTGGATGCCTGCTAGGATTTATTTATCACACCCTGTTTGAGTCATGCTTTTCAACCCAAACATATTACGTTGCTGCAGGTGTGGATAGGGGAAAGAGTCCCTATACAGGTACTTGATTGCTGCTGAGGAGTAGGGGAGCATGAGACCGAGCTTAGGCTCACGATGCTGCCAGCTGTTTTGTTTTGTTTTGCTGTACTCTGTATTGTATTGTATTGCACTGCTGTGTAACATGTTATGACTGTTTTCTTAGAACTTGTGGCATGTTGCATCGTCATTTATATACTGGTTGGTTATATCTACTGCAGTTGTCTAATCCAGTTATGTATGTTTATTTGATTCCGCCGTTGTATGTTTTATTTCGTATTCTGCTGCGCTACACTTTGACAAATGATGGCATAGTTTCCCCACTATCAGTCTTGGGCCCTCGTTGCTAGTCGGCAGCCTCTGGCGTTTGGGGAAATGCACTTGAGGTCACGTGACGAACCGGGTTCGGGGCACCCGTTGAGTGACACCCGGATCCGGGACGTTACAAAGTGGTATCAAAGGAGTTCTTTTCTTTGACTTACTATTTGGAGCTGTAGTCAGGGATAGGACGAACGATAGTTGGTAATAAGCTGTGCCCGGGCGTAGCTAACCCGTGTACAGGGAAAAGCCAGTCTACCTCGTATTTTTGCAATTCTTTTGATTTTGCAATTTTTACAGTTGATTTGATTTCACCGTTGGGTGACACACTTGTGATTGTGCTGGTTATATTTATCTACGGGTTCTATTTCATTGCAACCCGATGAGATGAGGGCATGCCATCTCATGCATCATTTAGGCACATTCTAGGAATCACATGTCATGCATAGTTTCCATGCCATGTATTTGCATTAGAAATTGCATGTTGTTGTGATATTTGTTGTTCTAGAAAAACATGTTGTTGTGATAGCTGCTTTGATAAATACCTGCTATGTGATAGGGTATTGTTGTATAAGTTTGTTAAAAGAATAGACGCCAAACTTTGGTCTTTGGGGAGTATGGACCCTCATTGACCGAAATTTGGTGGCTCATTAGTTGTTATTTTGTTATAACACAGATAAGATGTCAAACTTTGATTCGTGGGGAGTATGGGCCCTCACGGGTCGGAATTTGACACTTAGGTGTTGTTTTGCAGTATTTTTTGGGTTCTGGGGAAGTTTCTGAGGCATACTGCCCGGAAAACCCAGTATACACGCTGTGTATAACTTTAAACACGCCGTGTATAGCCTTCTGTTCGGGAAGAAAAATAAACCTTTTAAGTACACACCGTGTACTCTGAGTACACGCCGTGTAGTCTCTTCCCGTGTCACAAACCGTGTGGGCGGCGACATGGGAAAGGAAAATGCTTGGGTAAAACACGCCGTGTACATGATGTACACACCATGTGGTGTTGACCCGGAGTCCGGCCGTGTAACTAACAACACGGGTCGGTGAACTCCTGTACAGAACATGCTGTGTCAATGATGAACACGCCATGTAGTGTGACCTGGGGACTCGGCCGTGTAACTAACAACACGGGTCAGTGTCACCTCTCTTTGAACATGCCGTGTACCTATGAGACACGCCGTGTAGTCTTGTACGAGGACAGACCGTGTGGACTAAGCAGTGTGACTGGGAAACAGGGTGGTGTACACACCGTGTGCGGGTGTAACACGCCGTGTAGTTTCGAGCCGAGTAGTCGGCCATGTCACAAACGACACGGGAAGTTGGAAAATTTTACCATACACGCCGTGCAGATAATATACACGCCGTGTAGTTTTGTTCAACGAGAGCCGTGTGGCTTAGCCGTGTCGAAGGACCCAGGCAGGGGAAGAAAAGTCAAGTACACGCCGTGTAGTTATTATACACGCCGTGTAGTCTTGTTTTGCAAATCTTGAAAAGCCTTCTTCCTCTTGTTCCCTTTATGGTTCCTTCGTTTTCAGTCTTGTTAATCTTGAATCTAAGGCGTGTTTTTGACCTTGTAGTGTCATGCCGCCTAGACGACCACGCGTTGTTCTCCAGGAGAGCGACAACGAGTATACTCCAGAGATGGTGGGCCATGAGCTTCCAGTAGATCCTCCAGTAGAGTCAAATGCGGCGCCAGCTGTTATACCGGACACAGGCGCAGAGGCGCAGTTCCGTGAAGGCTTTATGCGGTTCATGCAAACCTATCAGGGAACACCGCAGGCTGCCACATCTATGACCAAGCTGACACGTATCTTCCAGCAGCAGCATCTGCCTAGGTTTTCAGGGGATGGCGGACCACAGGCTGCAGAGTCTTGGCTAGGATCGATGCAGACTATTTTCTAGCATCTTGAGACGCCTCCAGGGCGGAGGGTCAAGCTCGCGACATATATGCTGCGTGATTCTGCCTAGAGGTGGTGGGATGTTACCACCATGTCAGAGCATCACCGGGACATGGTGTGGGAAGATTTTCAGGCAGTCTTCTATGATTTCTTCTTCCCAGAGACGCTGAGGGCAGATAGAGATTGAGAGTTCATGAATCTGCAGTAGGGCGCTATGTCAGTGATGGACTATTCTGCTCGTTTCACCAAGCTTCAGCATTTTGCACCCGTACTGGTGGGTGATGAGACGTTGAGAGCCAGACGTTTTGAGGATGGTCTTCGTTATGACATCTGAGCGCTGGTGAATGTTTTCAGGTTGCCTTCAGTACACGCTATTGTGAACCAGACGCTGATTACTTTGAGGAACCTGCGGGAATCTAGTGGTGTGGGCCAGGGTGGTTCAACACCAGTTACTGGTACTATTTCTACTGGCAAGAGGAAGAGACAGATGGACTTTTCTCAGGGTGGCAGTACCAGCCAGATTATTGCTTCAGGTGGCCCGGTCAGGTGCTACCAGTGTGGTAAGAAGGGACACAAGAGACCGCAGTGTCCATGAGACCCAGTGGAGTGCCGAGCTTGCGGCAAGATGGGTCATCTGTAACGCTTTTGTAGGGAATTTCCACCGATGGCTAGTGAGAGGGGTTCTGTGCAGACTCCGCGTGCGGGAGCATGACCAGTGGCTTCTTACCAGTCTAAGAAACTAAAATACGTCAGGGCGTGCAGACAGAGATGGTGGTCGTGGTCGTGGTAGCCAGACACCAGGATCTCAGAGGCAACAAGGCGGGACAGCTTAGGGTAGTCAGGCTGTGTCGCAGGGCCGCGGCACTGAGCAGACATATGCAGTGCAACAAACCCAACAATATCAGAATACCAGACCTTCTACAGTCAGAGGTACTATTATAATAGCTTTTGTCTTATCTTCTGTACTTTTTGATATGGGTGCTACATATAGTTTCATATCTTTACCCATTGTGGAGAGCCTTGGGGTCATTGTTTCTCTTTCTTTTGATATCATGACGCTAGACACTCCGTTGGGGACTAGAACGACTGGTGTGCATCAGTGCAAGGAGTGCCCCCTTGAGGTTGGTGGGTGTCACTTTTTATGGGACCTCTATGTCTTAGAGACGGTGAGCTATGATGTCATTCTCGGGATGGACTGGTTGGTTCCCTTTCGAGCCTTTGTAGACTGCTATCATTGTAGGGTGAGTTTCATGTCACCAGAGGGCGAAGAGTTTCTATACAAGGGTGAATGGGATGTTCAGGCAAGTCGAGCTGAACCAGAGCATCATGGGCGGGGTGGAGTCACAGCCCAGATTTCTAGCTTATACCTGGATAATCAGGGGACTTTCCAGACGAATTTCCCTCCAGTCGTTGATCGTTTCAGGGATGTTTTCCTGAAAGACTTTTCAAGTCTACCTCCGGAGCGAGAGGTGGATTTCTCTATTGATCTCGTTCCAAGAGTAACACCAGTGTCCATTCCTCCTTATAGGATGGCCACACCCGAGCTGTAGGAGCTCAAGAGGCAGTTAGAGGAGTTACAGGCGAAGGGTTTTATCTGACCCAATACTTCTCCATGGGGTTAGCCGATCCTTTTTGCGAAGAAGGCGGATGATACCCTCAGACTTTTCATGGATTATCGAAAGCTGAACCATTTGACGGTCAAGAACCGATATCCTTTGCCGAGGATAGATGATCTTTTTGATCAGCTTCGTGGAGCACGAGTGTTCTCGAAGATTGACTTGAGATCCGGATATCATCAACTGCACGTGAGACCATCGGATATACCGCTTACAACTTTTTGGAGCAGATATGGTCTGTACGAGTACTTGGTTATGCTGTTCGGACTCACGAACGCGCCAACAGTTTTCATGGATCTGATGAATCGTGTGTTCCATCTGTACCTTGATTCTTTTGTGGTAGTATTCGTGGACGACATCTTAGTGTACTCTCACACTCGACACGACCATGCCACCCATCTTGAGATCGTATTGAGTACACTGAGAGAGCATCATCTATATGCTAAGCTCTCGAAGTTCCACTTTTAGATGGTCTAGATTCACTTCTTGGGTCATATCATCTCAAAGGCAGGAGTTGCAGTGGACCTAGAGAAGGTGAGAGCAGTGGTTTCCTGGGAGTATCCTAAGAAAGTGTTTGAGATATGGAGTTTCTTAGGGCTGGCCGGTTACTATAGACGCTTCATACATGACTTCTCCCGCTTAGCAGCACCGTTGACGGGTCTGACTAAGAAGGGTGCGAAGTTCGTTTGGTCAGAAGTTTGCGAGATAGCCTTTCAGGACCTAAAGGGAAGGCTGACATCAGCACCGATCTTGATACTCTCAGAGCAGGGGAAGAGCTATACAGTTTATTGTGATGCATCAGGTATTGGGCTGGGAGCAGTGTTGATGCAGGACGATCGAGTTGTTTCATACGATTCTCGGCAGTTGAGTCCACATGAGAGGAATTACCCGATGTATGATCTCGAGCTGGCTGCAGTTGTGCATGCGTTGCGCTATTGGAGACATTATTTATTGGGAGAGAATTTTGTGGTTTTCACTAACCACAAAAGCCTCAAGTATATTTTTACTTAGTGTGACTTGAATCTGAGGCAGTGAAGGTGGGTTGAATACCTACAGTCCTTCGATTTTGAGCTTGCCTATACAACTGGTAAAGGTAATGCAGTAGCCGATGCACTGAGCAGGAAGACTCAGATACAGGCAGTGAAGGAGGCCAGTGGTGAGTGAAAGCTTATGACTTTGTTCTCTGAGATGCATCTGGAGGTGCACGACAGTCAGGGGCAGACCTATCTTTCATATTTAGCTGTGACTTCTACCCTCCTGGACAGAGTGAGGATGAGACAACTATCTGATTCAGAGGGCCTAGTTCTACGGGAGTCGGTGGCAAGTGAGGACCCTCCTCCTGGTTGGACGATAGGCGATGATGAGGTTCTGCATTTCCATGGACGAGTATGGGTTCCAGGGGATATACGCAAGGAGCTGATGCAGGAATTTCATGCCTCAGCTTGGGCAGTTCATCCTGGGGTTACCGAGATGTACTGTGACTTGAGGCATCAGTACTGGTGGCCGGGTATGAAGAGAGATGTAGCTAGTTTTATTACGAGGTGTTCCACCTGTCAGCAGGTGAAGGCGGAGCATCAGAGACCAGTTGGACTGTTATAACAGTTACCCATTCCAGAGTGGAAATGGGATGATGTCGCGATGGATTTCGTGATGGGATTGCCGAGGTCACCTCGAGGCAATACTGCCATGTGGGTTGTCGTGGACAGACTCACGAAGATAACTCACTTTTTGCCGATCAAGGAGACCTTCGGAGTTGATGAGCTCGGTAAGTTGTATATCCGAGAGATAGTACGTCTTCATGGGGTCCCTCGTTCTATCGTTTCAGATAGGGACACCCACTTTACGTCTCATTTCTGGCAGAGTTTTCAGAGGGCACTGGGTACACAGGTGCTTCTGAGCACAACATACCACCCTCAGATCGATGACCAGTCAGAGCGTACGATTCAGGTGCTAGAGGACATGCTGCGTGCACGCGTCCTAGACTTTGGGGGCTCTTGGGAGAGGCATATACCCCTAGTCGAGTTTGACTATAACAATTGTTTTCAGGTGACTATCGAGATGACACCTTACGAGGCTTTATATGGTAGGCCATGCCGATCACCTTTGTGCTGGTCAGAGGCAGGTGAGGCAGATTTACTGGGACCACGTCTCGTACAGGAGACTTCTGAGAAGGTCCATTTTATATGGAAGCGGATGGATACCGCACAATCTCGTCAGAAGTCTTATGTTGATCGCCGCAGATGACCCTTGGAGTTCGTGGTCGGGGATCAGGTTTTCTTGCATGTTTCGCCGAGGCTGGGACACAGGCGGATCATGAGACAAGGTAAACTTTCACCGAGGTATGTGGGGCCATTTGCGATTCTAGAGAGAGTCGGGCTAGTTGCCTATCGGTTGCAGTTACCGCAGTGGTACCGAGCCATGCACGGCATCTTCTATGTATCTCAGCTGCGCCACTATCATTCAGACCCGTCTCACGTCTTGCAGCCTGAGGAGGTTGAGCTTCATATGGATGCGTCCTTTGAGGAGCATCCGATTCGTATCGTTGATAGGAGCACAAAGGTTCTCCGAGGCCGGTCAGTTCCTCTCGTACGGGTGCTATGGCAGCATGGCCGAGTGCAGGACAAAACCTGGGAGCGGGAGACCGACGTACGTGCTCAGTGTCCAGAGCTGTTCTGAGCTATATCTTCACCACCCTTGGAAGGAAAATTCGAGGACGAATTGCTTTAAGGGGGGAAGTTTGTAAGAACCCGGTTCTTATCTTTGAGGTATGAGTTTCTTCTTTTCTCTTTTCCTTAAGTGTTTTTGAGAAGATAAGGAAAACGGGGAAAATCCTAAATTTTGGAAGTACACACTGTGTACTTCTGGCCGTGTGGAATGAGTACACAGGGCGTGTGACCATGTCGGCGATGAAGGGTGTAGGAACTGACTACACGCCGTGTAGTGGTCCTTGACACCCCGTGTAGTCAGTCGACGGGCGAATAGTAAGGCATTGACCAGCTGTGTGACAGAACATGCCGTGTACTCAAGAAGACACGCTGTGTAGTCATGTTGGCAGGTGAACAGTGCCACGCTAGCGGGAAGCCGCCAGAGAAACAGTTAAAAAATGGGAAGTACACGCTGTGTACTTGGAAATACACGCCGTGTACTTTGTTTTTTCGCTTAAAATGGGTAGTAGCCTCCCCTGTTCACAAGGAAGGCTTAGAATGGGAAAAAGGAATGGGAGAGGGAGGCCGTAGCTTCAAAGATCCACCGAGCGCACGTCTGAAATCCATTTCCGCCTCGAACGATCTCTTTGGAACCGCGTGGGTAATCCCTCCACCCTTCTTAATCATTTCTTACCAATTCTTACCAATTCTTCTCCGAACAAGAGTTATTTGAGTTTAAGAGGCTTTTCTTTTACCTCAGATCCACCTCGTTCAAGGACGATTCTTGGAACGTCGTTCGAGTATATTGATCAGGGGCGTATAAGGTAGGTGGCTTGGTGTTAATTTTTCCAACTGTTGTGCGTTTTGTGCGTTTTCATGCCACGAACCCATGTTGGGGTGTCGTGTGGCTAAGGCCATAGCTATTTTAAATACCTAGAACTGAATAGATAATTAAATTGTGATATTAAAATACTGGTTGGGATCGTTGCTTGGATCCAGGACCACCCCGAGGGTGCGTTCCACTATTTAGCCGTTTGGTCACGATACCCGAGGGTATGCCTTTAAAGTAATAAGTGTAGAATTGCCTTGAGAGGAATTGTAATTGAACTGTTTGTTTGCATGTTGGGCATGGCCCGATTACTTGTGCTTGAGGGCAGTGTTTTACTGTAGCCTGAGGGCATGAATGTGTTAGCCTGAGGGCAGAAGTTATTTCGGTCTGAGGGCAACTTCCTCCGCGCCTGAGGGCAATAGACTCTGTGCCTGAGGGCAACACTATCTACGCCTGAGGGCAAAATTCTGTTACGCCTGAGGGAAATTACCTGCGGGTTGGATTCTGATTACCTGAGGGTAAGGTTTGCGTGTCTGAGGACAGTGGCTGTTTACTTAGAAATGCACTGTGGTGTTTTTTTATATTAAATGAATAATTAAATAGCAATTTAACTGTTAAGTTAGTTACTTTTGAGTACTGCTTACTTTATTGCATTTTACTACTGCACACTATTGTTGCATGTTTACACACAGTTGCGCACGAGCCTTTGGTGGGTGCCTACTAAGATTTATTTCTCACACCCTGTTTGGGTCATGCTTTTCAACCCAAACAGATTACATTGCTGCAGGTGTGGATAGGGGCAAGAGTCCCTATACAGGTACTTGATTGCTGCTGAGGAGTAGGGGAGCATGGGACCGAGCTTAGGCTCGCGATGCTGCCAGCTGTTTTGTTTTGTTTTGCTGTACTCTGTATTGTATTGTATTGAACTGCTGTGTAACATGTTCTGGCTATTTTCTTAGAACTTGTGGCATGTTGCATCGTCATTTATATACTGGTTGGTTATATCTACTGCAGTTGTCTAATCCAGTTATGTATGGTTATCTGCTTCCGCTGTTGTATGTTTTATTTCGTATTCCGCTGCGCTACACTTTGACAAATGAGGTCATAGTTTCCCCACTATCAGACCTGTGCCCTCGCTGCTAGTCGATAGCCTCTGGCTTTTGGGGAAATGCGCTTGAGGTCACGTGGCGAACTGGGTTCGGGGCACCCGTTGAGTGGCACCCGGATCCAAGATGTTACATTTTAAATCTAGTTTTGACACTTATATGTTTTATTTAATAACATAAACATGTTTTTTGGAAGCAGAATATAACAATTTACTTTGGATGCATTTTTTATATTTTTTTGATAACTTTCAAGTTTTGATAAATAGTAAAAATACACTAAATTTTAATTGAAAACAATTTTTTTCATCAAAATAATTTATATGGTTAAATTATATTATTGAATGGTTTTAAAGTATATACAGAATATATTTTTATCAGTAAATATAATGTATTCCATTTACATTAATTTTACATTGAATTTTGATGTAAAAACATTTCAATCTTTTGTAATGTTTTAACTTTTAAAACCCGTTTTTCATTCTGACTGAGATTAATTTTAAATTAATTACTACAAATTTTGTGTTTTAAATTTTCAAAAATGGATTCTATATTTTAAATCAGTATTTCCAAATTATGTAAATAAGTTTATTTTAATTTTTTAGATTTTATGAATAGTAACTTTAATAATTTTTATTTACTACGATTAAAGTTAAATCGGGTAAATTGAGGTAACAAATAATGTGATAAGGACAATAGAATTACCCTAAAATCTTCCAAAATCCCATTGGATGCATAAAAGTCGGCTCTTAACACCTAAGGATCAAAATTGACTCATTTAATGGACTCTTGTCCATGAAAATGATATGTATTATTAAAATAAAATAAAGTGACAACATGTCACCCTCTTATTTCTTATAAGTAGAATAATTTTAATATAGTAATAAATATGAGATAACTTCGACACTAAATAGTCTCCAGAAAGCTAATGAAATTATCTATATCATGGTAATTTATTTTGAATTTTTAGAGATTAAATAATTACCTTAAATACTTATACAATGATGATGCATAAATTATTTAATTGTTGAAAAATCAATAAAATAATTTTAAATAAAATGTTAACAACCATTAAAAGATCAAAACACTTGATGAAATCTTATCGATAGAGTATATATCGACTATAATCATCCAATGGTCGAGTTATTGACCATTTGGAGCCATATGAAAAAGATAATGACACTTATAATATTTTATTTAAAGTGATGTTAAAGTTGTCACATTCATGTTTTAATAAATATAACATTTTTAATGTTGGATTCTAGAGAAGATATATTCGACTATAAGTATTACTCTAAAATATAGAAGATTTATCTTCATCATAATATTTTTTTTATTTTTTATTCAATAAATAAGTATATTAAATAATTACACAAAACTGATGTAGTAACTATTTTGTTAATATAAATTTCAAATTAATGTGATTAAAAATATTAAAATAAATATAATTTTGTATAATTAATATATCCAATGAATTTTATAGATGACTTTAACCCCTTAGGAATATAATAAAATATTTGGTTTGAAAATAACATCTTATCTTGATATTTTTAAAAATCCAAGAATTAAATATTGTCAAAATTGACACTATTGTTGTTTTGTCAAAATAATGTTTTATTAAATTATTTAAAAATCAAAAAACATTTCAAAAAATATAGAATAAATATTATATGGTCTAAATGTTATAAATTATTTATTTATGATTTAATTGATATCAAATAAGTAAATATTTCACCTTTTTAATATTGAAATATTTGTTACCCTAATTAAAATGAAATAGAATAACTAAGTGATAAATTAAAATGATAAGGTTTAAATGGACAAAAAAACTTGTCTAAAATTTATTGGTTGATGATATTACAACCTTATCTCATATCATATTTGAAATTAGGACATTTTGGAGTTTTTTGGATGTGGTTTGATTTTATTATAAATTAATACTTTTGAATATTCCAAAAGTGCCCCTCACCTCAATTATAAAAGGGAACATCCTCCCTCACTTCTTCACTTCACTTTGAACCTTCAGGATCATCTATCCTCTACCCATTTCCCTTCTCAACTTTACTAGTTACATTCTAGAGGTTCCAGTCTTCTCAAAAGACCACCTCTAGTGCCTTTAAGAGGAGATTTAAAGGGAGCACGTCGAAGAAGAGGTAATCCCCTCTACCGATTCTTTCAAATTATTTCTTATTCTACTTCCTCTTCATGAGTTTTTTATATTACAAAGTAATAAATCCATTATCAATTATATTATTAGATGTTATTATGGTTATGTAACAACCATATTCCACATTCTATCCATCATACGAAAAACAAAATCACTACGCGTACGTACGCACAACTTACCGTCTCCACGTCGTGGTGTAATCAGTTTTCACCACCATCTTACTTGGATGAATATAATAATAAAAATGATATCTATATATGATTATTATAACATGATATGGATTCTAGAACAAAATATATACCATCCACTTCCATACCATTTCACAGTTATGAGAATGATATTGTTGCTCATGCGTACATACGGCCTACCATCTTCACGATGCGATGTGATTCATTCTACAAGATCTTCATTAAAGCATTATTATATAAATGAATTGAATGAATAAATATGATATATATTATACTAATATCATTCTGTAAATGACATAACTATAACCTAATAAGGAAAACTTATCCGACGAAACATGCGTAAGAAAATAAAGAAGTTAATACCCGATGGATGAGTAATAATTTTACTAACAAACAAATGATAATATGATCATATATAATGACTATGATTCTAGAATAAGTCAATGAAATCATTTAAATAATTATATAGGAAGTTTAGATACATACAAATGATAGTGGATCTAAGGTAAGAGATAATTTCTCAATCTCATTATTAACCGAGATTGATTATACGCAATTATTTACTAGGGTATATTTATCATCCATGTCCATGTTTTCTGAAAAAGTTTTCATAAAATGTTTATTATTATTATATGGATATTTCAATTAATTTTAACCATTTTTTACTTTTACTATATGGTTTGGAAGGAATATTTCTTTCGTTTTCCATACAAGGTACTTTTTAACTTTTTCGGCAAAAGTACAAGAATAATGTTTTTTAACTTATACAGCATGAATGGATTTTTACGCTTTCATGAAACCTTATTTTCATGAAGTTTATATTAGAAGTTTTTAAGTTTATTTTAGAAGAAATTCTTTTCTTTTAAAATTGTGTGGTGTTTTAAGAAAAGAAAACGTTTTTGAAAAAGAAAGAATATTTTTCTCAAGAATTAATTGTTGGGTACCGGGACGACGCAGCGAAAGCCAGTGGGTCGGGAATTTAAAATTTTCTGCATCACTAGAGTGAAATAACCCTTTCAACTCCGTTGATCTTTTCCCGGTTTGGTCTGAGGATCATGCAAGGTTTAAACATAGCACAAATAAATTGAACATGTACTTAGTTCGGTTCTGTCGTGTGCAAGTCCACTACAGGTCGCTGGCGATCTTTGATCGAAGACTCCGACATCGAAGCCCTCTAGATCATCCACACACACCTCTCGAATCTTCTCGTGTGTCGTTCGTCGAGATCCGGGTGCTAGCGCGGATCTTCAATGCTCACTTCAGCGCAGCGACGATCACCGCATGGCAAGATCCTTCAATCCAAGATAGATGAACTTGAAGATCTTTCTTCGCTTGAGAGACTCTCTCTCTAGATTCCATGAGGAGAGAGAAGCTCTCAATTCCAACACATGAATATTTACATGGGAGAGCCTCTCTCTAACTTATATAGGGAATGTTTAAAACACACTGTATGGATTCTCAGCCCCCGTGTAATAAACGTCTTCTATATAAGTGTTATAAATAATTATTTATGACAAATAAAATTATGCCATAAATAATATTTATAATTTATCACTTACTCGTAATATATATATAAATATATTACATGATAAACTTGAGTCTTTAACTTGACTCACACCTCCTGAATAATATTAATACTTGAATTTACTATATAACTTGTAAATACATGTTATAAATAAATTCAAAGAATTATTATAAACTCGAATAATTAATTAATTAATTTATTCTTTGGTGATCCATAGAACTTGGATAGTACTCGGACCCTTTGGTGGGGCCCACCAAGTTCTATATTCTTATTCCCATAATAGGGAAGATTCTCAAAATGCTATTGTGTGTGACCCTCTAGGCCCTTATCTCAATAGCGGTGAATAATATCCACCGACCAAGAGCGGGGTCTAGCAACCCATCGAGGCCCCTATAGAGGTAAGGAAAAGTCAAAGCAACGACTGCCTTCCTAAGAACACAGTTCGTGAAATATAATCTATTTGTCATTTATATCTCAAGAAAGCATAATGCACACTAGTGTCATCATTCTTTATCTTGCTTTATTTTATTTTTTGATTTGTCCGGACGATCTTACCTTCCACTATCATGGCCATGGATTTAATGAAGGTGCAACCATCATAATCAACCAGGCCCAAGATATCTCTTCTTGAACTCGAAAGTAACAAATCCTTTCTTGATCATTCAATCAATGCCATACCATTAATGACGTACCCGACACAAACTACCTCACCATGACTTTGTGTCCATGGTTTTCGCCTTGCATCAAATGTATGTAATTAAATGACATCCATTGACAATGATCTCAAGTCCAAAGACCATCACACATGTCCATAGATAGGAACGACCAATGGAACCTGAAACATGTGGTGTTCCTATTATGTGGGTTTGTCCTCATGATCTCAACTACTAGAGATCATTAAGTGCGAACTTCATGAGAAGAAGTCTCAATGCTTATGAGCCCCCAGAACCTGATGGTCACACATCATCTGTGTCCTTTTAGAATGATTTAACTGGACCATAGGACATTACTTTAAGATTACTATCATGGCATCTCAGGGTTCTCATTATAGCCTGGGATCTACTATAACCCTTTGACATGACAGGTAATCTAAGGATATTGCCAAAAACAAAGTGGATGTGGAAGTATCTACACTATTATGGAAAGATAAACACATGTATTATAACAAACTGAATACATGTAGTGGTAATCAAAGTACAAAACAAGTTGGGTCTAGGGAACCCACTTTCAACTCACACACTTTCAACACTCCCAATTGAACTAGAGACAACTGCTAATAGGTTTCAATCTACTAGCTCTCACATGTAAATCATGCTTCTGCTGAGAAATGTATTTAGTCAGGGATCTGCCACGTTGTCCTATGTGCTAACTGTCACTTCACCTCTTTGAGTAAAACCCCTCAAGAGATGAAACTTCCAAAGAATATTCTTTGTCCTCTGGTGAGACTTGGGCTCCTTGGAAAGCACCACTGCAACAGTATTATCACAATATATTGGAACATGGTCTGTACTTCTAGGTATAACACCAATGTCTGAGATAAAGCTGCGTATCCAGAATGCTTCCTTTGCTGCATCAGAAGCTGCAATATATTCAGACTCTGCTATAGAATTAGCAACCACAGCTTACTTTGAGCTTCTCCAGCTCACTGCACCACCATTCAGGCAAATGATGTAGCCTGACTACGATTTCATATCATCATGATATGTCTGGAAACTAGCATCAGTGTATCCTCTCACAACTAGTTCTTCATATTCTCTATACACCAGGAACATATCCTTAGTACACCTCAAGTACATTAGGATAGTTTTAACAGCTGTCCAATGCAGCTCTCCTGGACTGACTTGATATCTACCCACCACACTTAAAGAAAAGGTGACATCAAACCTAGTACATAACATGACATACATAATAGAACCCACTACCGAAGCATAAGGAACTCTACTCATTCTATCAATCTCCTCCTGTGTTTGTGGACACATTTTCTTGGAGATATTTACACCATGTGACATAGGTAACAATCCTCTCTTGGATTGTTCCATACTGTACCTTTTGAGTACCTTGTCAATATATGTACTTTGACTTATCCCAAGCATCCTTTGAGATCTATCTCGATAGATCTTGATCCCTAGAATGTAGGTTGCTTCACCTAAGTCTTTCATGGAGAAGCATTCATTTAACCAAGTCTTAACTGACTGTAAGACTTGCACCTCATTTCCCATAATTAATATGTCATCAACATATAATACTAGGAAAACGATGGAATTCCCTTCAACCTTTTTATATACATAAGGCTCAATTTCATTTTTGATGAAACCAAAATCTCTTATGGCCTTATCAAAATGAACATTCCATGATCTTGATTCCTGCTTCAATCCATAAATTTATCTCTGCATCTTGTATACTTTATTGGAATTCTTTGACTTAACAAACCCTTCGGGTTGAGTCATATAGAAATCTTCAACCAACTTCCCATTTAGAAACGTAGTTTTGACATCCATTTTCCAAATTTCATAATCATGAAAGTTTTCTATTGCAAGCAATATTCTGATGGATTTAAGAATTGATACTAGTGAGAAGGTTTCATCATAGTCAATACCTTGACGTTGTCTGAAACCCTTTGAAACCAGTCTTGCTTTAAAGGTATTAACCTCACCATCCATGTCCAACTTCTTCTTGAATACCCATTTCCATCCAATGGGCTTTACATCAGCTAGAGGGTCTACCAAAATCCAAACTTGATTTTGGTACATGGACTCCATCTCAGAATTCATAGCTTCTTTCAATTTAGCACCTTATTTTCCTTTTACCACTTCCTTGTAGGTTAGAGGTTAATCATCGTCAAGGACTAATGTGTCACCTAACTCGGTGACAAGAAAACCATAATGCTATGGCTCTCTAACTTCTCACGTAGACCTACGTAGTATCTGTGTATTAGGAATAACTTCTTCTTCCACTTGTTCTTGTGGATATTGTTCCTCTACCAACTCTTGTGCATCTGGAGCATTAACTTCATCGAAGTCAATTTTGCTCCCACTATTTCCAATAGAAATGTGTTCCCTTTCTAGAAATGTGGCGTATCTTTCCACAATGACTTTTCTATCTAAAGGGTTATATAAGTAATATCCTTTAGTTTCCTTAGGATAACCAATAAAGATGCACTTGATACTTTTGGATGCTAATTTTTCACTTGGTAAAGTATTGAAAAACACCTCGCATCCTCATACACGTATGTGTGTCAGACTGGGTTTCTTTCCATACCATAACTGATATGGAATCCCATCTACAACTTTAGTTAGTACTCAGTTAAGGGTATATACTGCTATCTGCAAAGCGTATCCCCAAAAGGATAATGGAAGAGTTTCATGACTCATCATTGATCTGACCATGTCAAGCAAGTTTCTATTCCTCCTTTCACTAACACCATTCCATTGTGGTGTATAAGGAGGAGTGAGTTGGGATACTATCCTGCACTCCTTCAAGTGATCAATGAAATCTTGGTTAAGATATTCTCTGCCTTGATCTGAGCGGAGTGCTTTTATCTTCTTACCAAGTTGGTTTTATACTTCATTTTGGTATTCCTTAAATATCCGAAAGGAATCTTACTTATACCGAATTAAGTAAATATATCCATACCTACTATATTCATCAGTAAAAGTAATGAAGTATAAAAAACCACCCCTTTCCTTTACTGAAAATGGACCACACACATCAATATGTATTAATTCCAGTACTGCATTGGCTCTTTCTCCCTTTCCTGGGAAAGGTGCTTTGGTCAACTTTCCTTGTAAACAAGCTTGACATACATCTAAGGGTTCTAACTGTATTGAGTCTAGATACCCTTCTTGATGTAATATTTGTAATCTCTTCTCATTTACATGACTAAGCCTAAAGTGCCAAAGGCGGGTGATATTTGAGTCATGTTGGCCGTTTTTGTCATTGATTGCCATTACTGAGTTTTCTAGTTCCAACATATATAAACCATTGTTAAGATGTTCCATACCATAACATATGTTATCCCTATAAAGGAGACAACATTTATTTCCAAACTTGAAATAAAAACCCATAGTGTTTAGAATTGACACAGAGATAATGTTTTTGGTAATATAAGGTACATAATAACAATTGTTTAAAACTAGAACCAAACCAGTTGTCAAGGTTAAGTGATAGTCTACAACTGCCAAGGCTTCCAGACTTGCACCATTTGAAGCTCGAAGATACAATTGACCTTTTGCAATCTTCTTGAACCTACTTGGTTTTTGTATATAAATATAAATTTGTAAGACACATGTTGTATCCAATACCCAACTTTTAGATAAAGATAGACTGCATTCAATGACAAAAATACCTGAAGTAGAAGCATCAGTTTTCTTCTTCTTCCCATCTCTGCAATTCTTCTTCCAGTGGCATTTCTTGCCACATCCAAAGTAGACAACTTCCTACTCATTACTTTTCCTCTGAATATTTGGCTTCTTTGAGGGATGATGCATTGGTGTCTTAGGCCTTGACTTGGCCTTAGACCCCTTTGCCTTGCCCTTGTTTTTCTTGTTCACCATAAAGACAAATGAATTGGTATTTTTCATATCCTTATAATCTTGGAGAACTAAATCCAAAAGGTCCGGGATTGACTTTGTCATATCATTCATATTATAATTGACAATAAAATTTGAGAATCTTGACGATAAAGAGGCAAAAATGAGATCCATTGCTAGTTCTTGGTTCAGTTTGAACCCAAGGGCTTCAAGCCTCCCAATATACCCAATCATCTTGAGTACGCGAGGACTGACTTGGTGCCTTCTGCCAGCCTGCACTTATAAAGCACACTTGAGATCTCATACCTTTCTTGCCTGACCCTCTCCTCATATAGTTCTTGGAGATGTGAAAGAATTTTGTAGGCATCCTCATCCTCATGCATTTTTTGCAATTGGTTGGACATGGATGACAACATGATGAATTGTACATCAAGAACATCGTCTACATGCTTTCTCCATTTATCTTTTTCTTCCTTACTTGCTCCCTGAGGAGGCTCAATAGGAATTGGGGATTCTAGCACATATAACTTCCTTTCTTGGCGTAGTACTATGCGCAAGCGCCTGTACCACTCTTGGAAGTTATTGCTGGTCAAAATATTTTCTTTATCCAAAATTTATCGTAGTGATAAAGTACTTGTGGTGTTGGTGATTTCCATTTTGAATCTACATCAGATAAACATTTAGAAGTTAGTACTTTGTCTTGATTACCTTTTGACATTTATGATTAATAAATTATTATATCATTTTAATGTCTCCCACTATTTTAGTGAACCTTAATAGCCCTCACTATTAGATTTAGAATACTCTGTCACTTGAGTATTATAGTGGCAAAGATCCTTGAAACCTCCCTTGTAGTCTACAAGCTATGGCTACACTACTACTTAGAGGGTTTCAAGGTAAGTACTATGCTGTCCAACCACTTGTTCTTGTGGTTCCTTGTGTTGTTGAGTAAAATCCCAGCTTTTGGAATCTGAACTTGATTCCCTCAACATCTTGCCTCTAAAGTAATAACAAGTTAGCTAAGACTAATCCTTGACTACTCACTTTAGTTAAGTTGACCCAGTTCTCCCATGAAAATGCCCCGGTAGTAAGAGGCACTCTCAACTATGGCTGACGATCACCCCAAACAACTGGTTTTGTTTAGATGTGAGAAATGAAAGGCATTTATTGGACTTAATATATCTTTGAGGAATTTTTAATATTTATTGATGAATATAATCCTTTTCTATCTATTATGTTCAAACTGGGTTGCCGCGCTCACAACTGAACATACAATAGAATATAATTCGTCACATCTTTATGCATTTTATCTTGTTTACTATTCTATGTGATCACACAATAATCATGCAGACACAAAAAATAATAAACTATGCATAAAGTAAATCATGAAATCTGACTGGTCTTGAGAATTCTATAATGATCGATCCATAACTGATCAATCATCACCTAGGGGCATCCATACTTGAGTCGAAACGTGACTCACGTCGCTACTGGCCCCAGTGCTAAGCGCTCAACTCCTGTTTGGACTACCACCTCGACATGGCAGGGTCTGCATCTTGGATCGTCACCATATAATTACAAATATACCCGCACACATGCGAGGGGGTTTGGGGTACAAAATACAACTAGTGCAATGGATGCACAGACCCTTATACACATTTGAATTAAAAGAAGATTCACAAACCATCATTTATCTAATTAAATACTACAACCATTGCACGCATTGTATAAATAATTAAATAAATAAAACTAGACATGCACGGGTCAGTCGCTAGCTCAAGACCAGTCGGGGTAAAATATGCGTAATAAAATTAAATTGCAATAAATTTAAATAGTGCAAGGGTGTTCTAATAAATTAAATGAATTTGATTAAATTCAAATAATTTATTTATCGGTTCTATTTATTTAATTTAATTTTAATTCTAAAAAATAAATTAAACCATTAATTTAATTTTAATCTTAAATTAAATTAATATTTCAGATTAAAAATAAATTTAAACCCCCAAATTAATTCTAATTAATTTAATTTAAAAAACTAAATTAATTAAAATTGATTTAAGACGGGGTTACCTTTAGTTGGGGAGGATTCCAACAAGACTGCGAACCACAACGAGGTGTCGTCCTGGAGTAGGGCCGAGTCACAACATTACCGCGTCGTGATTGTGGCGTGACCGTGGTGGCCTGGTCTAGCGACATCCGCGGGGCAACTTCTTTCAGTCAGGAGCAAAGGGAGTGGGAGGAGGCCGGTCAACATTTCGGTCAGCCGCATGGCCGGCAGCCCGCTGCTCCGGCCAGCCGGCGGGGCGGCGACCTGGTCCGGCACAACCTGGACTGGCAGCGGCCTGGTTTGGTGTGACTGGGACCGAGGCGGCGTGACCAGGCCGGTTTGGCGAGAGGGTGGCCGAGGTTTGGGAGCTGCGCGGCACGGTGGTCCGGCGGGGTTCGGTCCGAGGCGGCGCGACCAGGCCGGTTCGGTGAGAGGGCGGCAGGGGTTCAGGAGTGTCACGATGCGGCGGTCCGGCGGAGTTCGATCCGAGGCGGTGCGAGGCGGAGGTCTGATGGCCGGGGGGGGGGGCACCGCTAGGGGTTTTCCCACAAGGGGGAGGCGGCCTCCGCGTGAAGAAGAAGACCCCATTGGGTCTTCTATTTTTTTTTAATTCTTCCTTAGACAAATATGCCACCTAGATGTCCCACTTTTTTTTAAATAAAGGTAAGAAGACCCAAAAATGGGGTCTTGGTTTCCCTTTTTTTTAAATAAAAGGAAGAAGACCCCAAAATGGGGTCTTGGTCTCCCTTTTTTTCATAAAATTTGTGAAAAATATTTTCCACACCCCTTTACTTTGTGGAAAATATTTTATAATAAAATATTATATTATATTTTATTATAATAAAATATTATATTTAAGTTTATCTCAATAATGATTGAGATTAACATCAAATGAATGAAAAAACTACAACGTTGATCCGGTTAATTTTTTTAAATGATCGTAGCTTGATCATTTGAAAACGAAACGACGCGCAGTCGAATCTGAATGAACCGTTTTAACACCCCACACTTAAATTTAATGCATATTAATTTTTTTGACTCAGAAAAACCTTGCGATCCCTCTGATACTACTGTTGGGTACTGGGACGGCGCAACGGAAGCTGGTGGGCCAGGAATTTAAAATTTTATGCATCACCGGAGTGACATAACCCTGTCAACTCCGGTGATCTTGTCCCAGTTTGGTCCGAGGATCACACAAGGTTTAAACAGAGCACAAATAAATTAAACATGTACCTAGTTCGGTTCTGTCATGTGCAAGTCCACCGCAGGTCACTGGCGACCGTTGCTCAAAGACCCCGACGTCGAAGCCCTCTAGATCGTCCACACATGCCTCTCGAATCTTCTCGCACGCCGTTCGTCGAGATCCAGGTGCTAGCGTGGATCTTCAACGCTCACTTCAGCACATCGATGATCACCGCAAGGTAAGATCCTTCAATCCGAGATGGATGAACTTGAATATCTTTCTTCGCTTGAGAGACTCTATCTCTAGATTCTAGGAGGAGAGAGAAGCTCTCAATCCCAACACATGAATAATTACATGGGAGAGCCTCTCTCTAACTTATATAGGGAATGTTTAAAACACGCGGTATAGATTCTCGGCCCCCGTGTAATAAACGTCTACTATATAAGTGTTATAAATAATTATTTATGACAAATAAAATTATGCTATAAATAATATTTATAATTTATCACTTACTCATAATATATATATATAAATATATTACATGATAAACTTGAGTCTTTAACTTGACTTGCACCTCCTACTAATATTAAATGAACATAGGATATTAAAATCCATTCGAATAATATTAATACTTGTATTTACTACATAAATTGTAAATACATGTTATAAATAAATTCAAAGAATTATTCTAAACTTGAATAATTAATGAATTTATTTATTCTTTGGTGATCCATAGAACTTGGATAGTACTCAGACCCTTTGTAAGGGATCACTAAGTTCTATATTCCTATTCCCAGAATAGGGCAGATTCTCAAAACACTATAGTGTGTGACCCTCTAGGCCCTTACCTCAATAGCGGTGAATAATATCCACCGACCAAGAGCGGGGTCTAGCAACCCATCAAGGCCCCTACAGAGATAAGGCAAAGTCAAAGCAATGAATGCCTTCCTATGAACATGATTCATGTAATATAATCTCTTTGTCATCGATATCTCAATAAAGCAGAATGCACACTAGTGTCATCATTCTTTATCTTGCTTTATTTTATTTGTTGATTTGTCCAGACGGTCTTACCTTCCACTACCATGGCCATGGATTTAATGAAGGTGCAACCATCCTAATCAACCAGGACCAAGATATCTCTTCCCGAACTCAGAAGTGACAAATTCTTTCTCGATAATTCAATCAATTCCATGCCATTAATGACGTACCTGACACAAACTACCTCGCCACGACTTTTTCGCCATGCTTTTCGCCTTGCATAAAATGTATGTAATTAAATGAAATCCATTGACAATGATCTCAAGTCCAAAGACTATCACACATGTCCGTAGATAGGAACGAACAATGACACCTGAAACATGCGGTGTTCCTATTATGCGGGCATGTCCTCATGATCTCAACTACTATAGATCATCAAGTGAAAACTTCATGAGAAGAAGTCTCAATGCTTATGATACCCTAGAACCTGATGGTCACACATCATCTTTATCCTTTCAGAATTATGTAACTAGACCATAGGATGTTACTTTAAGATTATTGTCATGGCATCTCATGGTTCTCATTATAGCTTGAGATCTACTATAACCCTTTGACGCGACAGGTAATCTAAGGACATTGCCAAAAACAAAGTGGATGCAGAAGTATATACACTATTATTTCAAGATAAACACATGTATTATAATAAACTGAATACATGTAGTAGTAATCAAAGTACAAAACAAGTTGGGTCTAGGGCACCCACTTTCAACATTAATTTCAAGTGTTTTATCAAAATTATTTTCCATCTATGATTAAGGATATTTTTCATGTATAATATCCCTATTATTCTTATGGTTGATTATTTTTATGATGGAATGATATTTATGAAATCCATTTGTTTTACATGGATTGTGTTATGATGGAATGATTTTTAAGAAACCCATTTTATTCCTTGGGTTATGCTATGATGAATGATTTATGTTTTTGTGGAAAACATATGTATGGTTTTCATTATGTGATGGGTGAGACCTACATCTCCCTCAAATTATTTGGGTAAAGATTTATATCCCATGAGATAGACATGATTGGAATGACAAGTAAATCCGGTTTAGTAATACAAGGCTAGAACAACAAGTAAATCCGATCTAGTAATGGAATTTGTCTACTATGATGGTCTTGGTAATGAGCCTTGGCTAATATGAAAATGATTTTCTATGCTTATGTGTTTACTACAATTCCATGTTTTATGAAAATGATATTTTATCATGGTTTGTGTTTCTTTATGATTTATGCCTTACGAACTTCCATGATTTATTTAATAACTCAAGATTTTTTATATTTGTTATAGATGGAATGATTTTAAAAATATATGTTATTATTTTTACATTATTATGTTTATATTTTGTTTGATATTCTCCATGTTTACCCTTACTGAGCATTTAAGATCACCTTTTTCATATGTTTTCTTTTCCTTATGATATAAAGAAAGGTTTTAGGTAGAAAAACTAAATGAGAAGTTCTTTATGGGAGATGTTGAAGATCTTTCACCAAGTTAGCATAATGTGTTCCGAGTTTCCAAAAACACTAAAATAATGCGGTTTTTGGGAATCTATTTGTGTCATGTATTAAGTATTCCAAAAAAGTAATGCAATTTTCATTTACGTCAATCTTGGGTCTCTATAGTTGGTATCATAGTGAAGGTTTAGTCAACCTTTGGAAACTAGGATGCGGAAACTTTTGTGAGATCCCTCGAGATATTTCTAAGGATATGTATTAGGATATCCTAAGAATAAGTCTAATTATAGTTTAGAGTCCTAGAATTATGGTAACGATTATGAATAACCTAGGATTAAACCTAAGATGTTAGAGATTGAAAGTACCCCCTTGATTATGTTGTTTTCTTAGTATGATTTTTGCCTCTCGCACTATTATTTTTAGGGTTTAGACAATGGATGGAACCTGAAGGAACCATGTTAATGATGAATGTAATAAGAAACGTAATGATTTTACTTTTGATAAACCAAATGTTATGGGACCTGGAATGAAGAATCTTGTTTCTATGACCACAAAAACTTATCAAGTCATGAATCTTTCTAGGATTCCAAATGACCAAAGGAGGGAACAACATTCACTTGAATCTTTCTTAAGGAAACGTCCACCTTATTTTAGTGGAATGACCGATCCACTAGTTGTTGAGAAATGGATTTGTACCATTGAAAATATATTTTTTATTCTCCACTATTTAGAACGAGAAAAGGTTAAGTTGGTCACTTATCACTTGGAAGGTAAAGCGAATATGTGGTGTAACTTTATCAAGAATACGAGGGAAAAAGATAATATTGAATCCATGGATTGGGGTGAGTTCAAGTACTTATTTTTCAGCATATAATTTTCTCATATTCTTCTTACAAAAAGGGAGATTGAAGTTTCCCATCTATCACATGGTTATGATAAGAAAATAATGATTGAATTCAAAGGAAACTCTAAAATTTATGGAGAAACGAAGATTAGATTTTATTTATGATCGAAGTGTGGAATGAAACATGGAGGAAATTGTCTTAAGGGGATTGATAAATGTTTTAAGTGTGGAAGACAAGGTTATTTATCATTTTTCTACCAAAGTAATGGGAATAAATAGAAAGCTCCAAAGAGTGAACCTCCCACAAATTAGAGTTTCAAGTACAAGGAAATGGGGCATTATGCTAACCAATGCCCTAATCCAAGGGTTATTGATGATGATCGATGTCAAAAACCTCTTAAGGAGAAAGGAAAAGTCAAATCTCATGTGACCACTATTGGCGATGTGGAGTATCACAATGAAGTTGCATAATGATTGAGTGTTTATGTAATGGGATTCCAGAATAATGTTGTAGAATCACTTTTATGGTATTATGGAATAATAAAATATCTATGTAGTGGTCCATTGTGGTTTTACACATGTATTTGAAATTATATGCTAAGTGGTGCCAGTAACCATGAAAAGTGATTGAGGTAATAAGGTGATATTTTTTGAAAACACATGATTAAGGGAAAGATAACCCTTAATATGAGCATGATGTTGAGATAATGATATTTGGATAAAGATATGTTAGATATGAATAAGTAAATTGGATGATATTAGTTACCTTGGAACTAGTTATGGATTTATTGACATGTGGGTCTTGGATGAAGTTTACATCTTTTTGGACATAAGAATAAGGAAACATGCATGTTTTCAATAAGTATATATGATAATTCAGGTTATTACCATGACTCAAGAGAATACATGATGGAGGTGATCACATTTTTGGAATGTGACCAACAAGAGATACCTTATGATATATGGGGGATAAATGTTAAGCTGAGTTAGTGAACCTTTTTCTAAAGTTTTGGATTTTCAACTTTCAGAAGGATTGCAAGGTTATCAATTTATAGAAAGTTTAAGTTAAAAATCGGATGAAGTTTGTTATAATAAAGTATTATTTAACCACAGGTGGACTTATTCAAATTTGATTACTTGTGCTAAACTTTTTGTTGTGATAAATATAGATGGAATGACCTGTCATTCTATTTATGGATTGCATGATCTGCTAACACTTCAAGAATAACAAATTCAACTTCATTTCTTTGAATAGGAGACAAAGTTAAAATTATTCAAGGCATCACCAATAGTGAGATTGTACCGAAATCAAGTAAGTATATCTTATCATGAAAATTCTTCAGCATTAATAAAAGGGATCATGATATAAAATGGTATCCTATTATCATCATTTTTTATGATATCAATGACCTCTTTCACACTTCTTTAGTTTACTATTTTATGATTTTTAAGTTTCTCTAGATCACCCACTTCCTTGTGATCAATGATCTTTATCAATATCTATGATTATTTACACTTTTTATCCATGCCCAAATCTTCACATATTTTCTCCTATGTAGAGACTTAGTCATGATTTACTTCGGGCAACTGTAATTTTCCAACTATTCCTTTTTAAAAGAAAGTTTCTATCTTTGTTTTTACGATGTGGGTTTCTATATTTTTATAACCCCGATGAATTCTGAGGGAGAAATTCATTTTAATGGGGGTAGAATATAACACCTTGAGATTTTTATATGATATATATTTTTTAATTTCTTTGATGTCTTGTGTTGTACGCTACACAAAGATAATCTTGTGCGATATGCAACACCGACTTAGCTTGCTGTATACGCAACACTATGATTGGATTATGTTACACACAATTTCAATTTCTTCTAATAGAATTCATTTCAAGGAAGACCGAGTTTAATTCAAAAACTAAATATTATTATGTACCTTATAACCTAGTCATTATAATGGTGGGTATGAACAATATTAACTTTCCTCTGAAAAACTATTTAAATGCAAATAAGTGAGTTTATAAAATAATAAAACCACTTTTGATGGATTTTATTAATCTAATATATTCAATAAAATGTTTAAAATTCATATTATATGTAAACTATACATGATATAAGAACAAATTCAATTTTTTTCAGATAAAAGAAGTATTTTTCAAAAAATGTAGTTTTACCACCTTTTAATGACACACCCATTTTAAATATTTTTTTTACACTTTTATATATCCTATTTAACAAAATAAACATTTTATTTGTTATAGGGATATAAAAATATACATTGGATGATTTTTTGATATTTTTATGATAACTTTCAAGTTTTGATGAATAGTAAAAGTACACTAAATTTTAATTGAAAACAACTTTTTTCATTGAAATAATTTATATTGTTAAATTATATTATTGAATGGTTTTAAAGTATAGATAAAATATATTTTTATCATTCAATATAATTTCTATCATTGACATTAATTTTACATTAAATTTTTATGTAAAAACATTTCAATCTTTTACAATGTTTTAACTTTTAAAACCCATTTTTCATTCCAACAACAAGATTAATTTTAAAACCCGTACCAAGGCATTATGCCACCCGGTCAACCCAAGGGTGTGTGTTGAGATCGATGTATCTCGAAAGCCTCTAGATTTCGTTTGGATAACCATTGGAGAGGAGTATCGCTATAAGCAATAGGTTGTGTATGAGTCATGGGTGGACTTCTGTTCTGCTTGCAAGCGGCTAGGCCACTCGGCGGAGGATTGTAGATGGGGGTCGAGGAAATATGGGGCTATGGACAGTGGTGTGGATGAGAGCTACCAATGAGGAAGGAAGCCTGGACTAGACGAAGGCATCAAGAGGAGTGCGATTGGAAAGACCCATTACTAATGTCCAGGTTTGCAACAATTTTTAGTGTCTTGAAGTTGATGACACATGAATGGATTTGGAGGGGGGAAGGTATCAGGAGTGTGCTAATAAAGAGGTCTCAGACTCCCTTTTTTAGGCTATGGCGTTGAAGGAGGTTCATTAGGGGCATATCAGTGGTGAGTCCATTCACTCTAGATCTCAGGATGCTGGCTCCAATGTGGATGTTCAACAGGTCAATGAGTTTAAAGAGACTAGTGATGCGATGCAGGAGCTAGAAGGCATTTAGACCAGGCCCTCCTTGGAAGGGCGGAAGGGAAATCATAATGGGAGGACGAATTACTCCTCCTTACCCCTTTCTATGGAGACATGTTCAGAAAAAAAATGAAAGGCAAACAGTTGGACAATCACGACAAGGCCGATGTTGTGGCTGAAAAACACTTGGATCTGAACATGAGTTTAGAAGAAGAAATGGTGGATCAAGTTTTGTATCTCAATGCAACTGAAGAAGAATCCGCTAAAATTATGAGGGGACCTTTGAGGTTTATTCTTAATGAGGAACAATATGATTGGATAAATAGGCAAGACTCGATATTATTTGGAGCTTTCAACAACAGGAGGATCAATCTTGAGGAGGATATTCAGACATGGGACAAGCTGACCATTCGATTAGAGGATCTTCATATGGATGCACCTACTACTCAGATCACATCTTTGTCCTAGAAAATTTTTAGGGAAACAAACTCGGGTAATATCAAGTTAAACTTTAATGACTTTGGTTAAGTTAGTAGTGTTGGTTGGTTTGGATGAGAGGAATTCATCTACTTCTGGTTTTCCTTTGCATTCGATGTTGTTGTGATGTGTGATGTTTTTTTATCAAACTACTTGGGTCTGCTTTAGAAGAGGATCAAAGCATGAATTCTTCACTAATTCTAGACTTTTGGACTTGGATGCTTGAGTGGGTATGGCTTCACCATCGGTTCCGTGCCCGTGCATTACTACATGGGACTACTTGCTGAAGGGTCCTGCTTGGTGAAGTCTTTTGTCATGGAGCATCAGCTGGGAGGGGCATATCCTGTAGTTTGTTTTGTGTGAGTTGTTTTTTTTGCATGCTTTCGGGACTTCATGGTTTCTCACTTTTCCCTTAAAAGTGTTTTTTATAATAAAAAAGTAATTTTTAGTCTATTGAAAAATCAATAAAATAATTTTAAATAAAATGAAAATAACCATTAAAAGACCAAAACACTTGAAAAAATATTATTTATTGAGTATATATCCACCATAATCATCCAAGAGTAGAATTATTGACCATTTGGATCCATATGGAAAAGATTATGACTCTTATAATATTTTATTTAAAGTGATGTTAAAGTTGTCACATTCATGTTTTAATAAATATAAATTTTTTAATGTAGGATCATACATAAGATATATTTTAATATAAGTATTACTCTAAAATCTAGAAGATTTATCTTCATCATAGCATTTTATTTTAAATTTTTATTCAACAAATAAGTATATTAAATAATTACACAAAACTGATGTAGTAATTATTTTATTAATAGAAATTTCAAATTAATGTGATTAACAATATTAAAATAAATATAATTTTGGATAATTAATATATAAAATGAATTTTATAGATTAAATTGACCCCTTAAGGATATAATAGAATATTTTGTTTGAGGATAACATCTTATCTTGATATTTTTAAAAATCCTAGAATTGAATATTTTCAAAATTGACACTATTATTGTTTTGTCGAAATAATGTTTTATTAAATTATTTAAAAATCATAAAACATTTTTAAAAATATAAAATAAATATCATATGGTCTAAAATGTTTCAATTTATTTATTTATGATTTAACTGACATCAAATAAGTAAATATTTCACCCTTTTAATATTGAAGTATTTGTTACCCTAGTTAAAATGAAATAAAATAACTAAGTGATAAATTAAAATGATAAGGTTTAAATGAATATAAAAATTTGTGTAAAATTTATTTGTTGATGAGATTACAAACTTATATAATCTCATATTATAAATTCGGACATTTTGGAGGTTTTTGGATGTAGTTTTATGTTATTATAAATTAATACTTTTGGAGATTCCAAAAGTGCCCCTCGCCTCAATTATAAAAGGACACCTCCTCCCTCACCTTGTCACTTCAATTTTAGCCTTAAAAATAATATATATCCTAACCATTTATCTTATAAACTTCCCTAGTTACATTATAGATACTCCGGTCTTCTCAAAATACCAACTCTAGCACCTTTAAGAGGAGATTTAAAGGGAGCACGTCGAAGAAGAGGTAATCTCCTCTACCGATTATTTCAAATTATCTATAACACCCCAAGCTTCTACGGTACGCTTCTCTTTGAATAATGCGATAGCGTGTGTTGTACGCAACACCGAGTTCTAACAACCAATCAAACTAGCCGTTATAAATAGTAATACCTACTTTTTAAAATTATATATATTTTATATTTCAAAATGGACTTCATTTTTGGATTCAGAATATCTAATTTAGCCTAAGGTGAAATTTTGGTACTTTTCGGATAACTTTCATATTTTGATGAATAGTGAAAATTACTAAATTTTAATTAAAAACAACTTTTTTAATCAAAATAATTAATAGTGATAAATTATGAATTTTAGTAGTTTTAAAGTATATTTAGAATATATTTTTACCATTTAATATAATGTTGGCAATTGGACATAATTTTACAATTAAACCGAACATAAACAAGTGTCAATCTTTTGATAGTTAATATCTCTTAAAAACACGCTTTTTGTTTTGACAGCGGGAATTAATTTTAAATTAATTTCTGCCACTTCTGTGTTTTGAATTTAGGAAAATGGATTCCATATTTGGAATCAGGATGTTCAAATTGTGTAAATAGGTAACTTTTATTTTTAGACATTTTGAATAATTACTGCGGTAAATATTTTATTTACCATGGTTAAGGGTAAATCCGGTAAAAAAGGGTTAAAAAAATAATATTATAATAATACTAAATTACCCTAAAACGTGTCTTAAACCTATTGGTTGATACATGGTCGACCATGGACATCTTTGGGTCGATTTTGGGACCCCATGGATCCACTTGTAAGTGATAATGACACTTTATTTTAATTAAGTTAAAATGAATACAAAAATGACACAAGCATATATCTTTTAGAAAAACAATTGTTACATAGGGTTATATATGTTGGATTTTAGATTATAAATATTCATTAGAAAGATAAAAAGATTTCCTAAATAATGATATTTTATTTATAATTTTTAGACATTAAATAATTTATTTTATTTATGACACAATGATGATGAAGTAATTACTATAATAGTGAAAAATTAAAATAATTGATATTATAAATACCCAAATAAATATAATATGAAACTTTTAATGAATTAAACTAATTTTCTAGGATAATATGATATATTAGTATTGATTTAATTGACTTTTTTCGAAGTAATCAATCTGTTATGAGTTTCACAAAAATCAACTATTGAATAGTGTCAAAATTGACATAAAAGAGTTCTTAAAACAAATATTATATTATTAATTGATATTAAATTCCTAAAAATCTAAGGTTCGGCCAAGAGACTTATATAATGATAGGTTCATCATTAATGGACCACTTGGGGGTCTCTTGGATGTATTTAGTATGTTTATTAACCATATTATATAAAAATACAAAGAGACATTGTAAAAGTGAAACTAATTAACTTAGAGTTAATACTTAAAGATAAGGTTAATATAAGTACCCAAACCTGTCTAAATTCTATTGGTTGAGTTGTTTTCGACCCATCCCCACATTAAACTTTGAATAATAAACTTTGGATCCATTAGAAAACGAATATGAATTTATTATAAATTAATATTTCTAGCTTTTCCAAAGGTGCCCCTCACCCCTCTTATAAAAGGGCACTCCTCCTTCTCATTTCTTCACACCTTAAAAGCCTTTTTGTTCGGCCAAACTCTGCACAAATACTCTCCCAACTTCCCTCACTACAACCTAGGGGCCTTAGTTTTATCAGAAAGCCAACCTAAGGAGCCCTTTTAATCAAATCAAAAGGAAGAACCCGAAGAAGAGGTAATGATTTCACCACCCTTTTCTAAGTTCATTTCTTCTTCTACTTCTTCTTCCTTTGTTCTTACCATTATAAAATAATAACTCCAGTATCTCACATATACTATGATGTTATTATAAATATGGTACAACTATATTCAGTATTCTATCCACCCTTTGAATAACATGTCACCATACGTACGTACGTACGGCTTACCGTCTCCACGTCGTGGTGTATTTGTTATTCAATATATTATTATTTGGATGAGTATAATAATGATGTGTAACTCATGTAAATAATAAATATAACATGTTAATGATTCTGTATATATGATAGACCATCCATTTATATATTATTTTAATATCAAAAGAATGATATTGTCGCTCGTGCGTACGTACGGACTACCGTCTCCACGAACGCGATGAGATTCATTCTCCATCGTATCCATTCAAGTATAATTATCATTTGATGATTTAAAAATGATGTTTAAGGACTTGATATCATTCTGGATATGAATAATATACAACCTATCCTTTACAAACATGTCTTACGTAACAAAACATATAAAAGAAAACAAGTAAGTTAACACCCGAAACAATGATAATACTAAGATATTATTATCAAATCAATATTAAAAGATCATATATGATATCATATTAATGTATATGATTCTTGTATAATTTAATAACAATTATTTCACCATTATACAGGAGGTTAACCTACCCCAACCAAGGAAAAGTACAAGGTAAGAGTTATTTCACAATCTCTTCATTATCCGAGGTTGTTTATACGTAATAATCTACTGGGATTTCTTTATCATCCACATCCATGTTTCTTCGAAATGTATTTCAAAACATATTTATTATTTACAAGAATATGGGTTAAAGTCATTTATACCCTTGTTTGACTTTTTATAAGAGTTTTATAAAGGAATCTTTCCGTCGTTTTCAAAACAAGGTCCTTTTTAACCTTTTTGACAGAATTAAGGTAAGAATGTTTTTTTTAACTTATACGGCGGGTGCGGCTATTTTCTGCTATTATAAAATCTTCAAAGCTTCCCTTACAAGCTTATAAGATTATTTTCAAAGAAAATGTTTTATTTTATATGGATCTTAAATGATTTCAAAATAAAAGGAGATATTTCTTTACAAAGAATTTTGATTTCATCTATGTCAACATCCTTTGATGGATTTTAAGATTATTTGAAGTTGATTTATTATGATACAAAACTTCTATATTGTATTGAAGGCTTTGTGATATTTTTGACTGTGGATGTGCTATTTTTATACCATTCATAGTTTATGGTGAAAGTATTGACATTTCGTATGCTAGTTTTAATACAAATGTTTATGTTATGTTTAAACCTTTTCATATGGGAATGCATTGGACTTAATATGTGACGGGTGGAGCCCGCTATAGTTCCTCGATGCATCGGTAGGTCTCATGAGACAAACTAGTGTCTTGGCACAAGGCCTTGACAAAATCTTATTTGTATTCTTGGCATGAGGCCTTGGCTATGTGGTTATGATAGTCTGGCATTATGCATTCCATCATTATGAAAGTGGTTATTGATTTTGCATGTGATTATTCGATTAGTAGAATAACCATGTGAATAAGTAAATGGAATTATTTCATTTTATTTATTACATACTATGTTAAAAATTCAAGTTTAAAAGGCTTTTGTTTTAGTTATATATTGCCTTAAATGTTTATTCTTATTTATGAAAGTTTCCGCTATATTGTTATCCTTACTGGGCATTTGAGCTCACCCCTTTTCTATGTTTTATTTTTCCCAGGAAGTGAAGAAGTAAATTATGAATGACCTGCAGGGATATTATGTGGGGATATGAGTGTGGATTATGGAGACAATATGTTTTTGTAGTAGTTTTTCATTTTATGATGTAATGTAAGACTTATGAGTATATCTAGTGTTTCCAAGACTACTAAACCAATCGGTCTTTCGAGATTTGATCTTTCTTGTGATCATGCCAATGTTATGTAATAATGCACCGACTCTGGGTAACTGGGGTCGGGGCGTTACAGTTGGTATCAGAGGAAGCTTAGTACAAACCTTGGAAGCTAGATTTAGATAAACTCTGATTAGAGCACGTAGACCTAAGATGAACTTTGAAGATTAGTATAGAAGAACTTCCTAGAATTTTGGTATTGTAGAGATTTTGTGAGTTTTCCGAGCAATACATCCCTGTCTGGATACGAGCAGGTAGAGGCGGCTCTGACACAGATGTAACTAGGGGTAAAACCCGAAAAAACCTCTTTGATCTAGACTTGAACGGGAACTGGTGCACGACAACGGGCCTTGCTGCACTCTTGGTTACGACACTCCCGGGGGATATGCTTAGGATAACTCTCATTTTCTTTACAAATCATTATGAAGGGTTTATGAGTATATACTTCCTCAAAGAAAACATTTTTATAATTATGGATTATATCCATAAATAGTTCAATTTATGTTAAGTGTTTTATAAGTATGGGATTATGTATTTTGATTCATAAACTGATCTAGTTTATGCCATTGTTTAGAAATGGCGCCTAGTGGAAGAAATGGAAACCGTATCAATGCACGCACTCCATGTAGGGATTTCCCTCCTGCTCAAGATAATTATAGTGGGGCTGGTGATGCAACTGGTGCCGATCAGCTAATCACCATACTGGGACAACTTACTCAGGTTATGAATAATAACCTTACCCATATGGAGCACCCTGATCCGCAGCGTGGAGGATCAATGTTAGATCGATTCATGAGGCAACAACCACCAATGTTCAATGGGAGTACACATCCCTTAGTAGCCGAGCAGTGGATAAATTCCCTAGAGAAAATATTTCAGGCTTTGGGGAGCAGTGAAAGGGAAAAAGTTATCATGGCATTTTACCGCCTCACTGGAGATGCTGATCAATGGTGGTCATTGATTCAAAACATGAAGGAAGATGATGAAGCATCAAATATGGAATGGAGGGAGTTCAAAGATCTGTTTTTAGAAAAATACTTTCCTCGCGACCATCGAGCAGATATGGAAAGACAATTTCTGAGTCTGAGATAAAAGGAGGATGAGAATGTCACAAAGTATGAGGCTAACTTTACAAGGTTAGTGAGGTATGCTGGAGATTATATTCGCAACCCAAGAAGTAATATTGATCGTTTATTTGATGGGTTAAAACCATTTCTCCGTCGAGCATTAGTCTCACAATCCTTTTCATCGTACGAAGACATTGTCTCATGTGCTATCAAGACCGAAAAGGAATTCTCTAAGTCTTATGACTTTAAAGCAAAGCAAGAGAAGAAGAGACCTGCTGATCAATCTGGGAATGGAAATAAGGGGAAGAAGGGAAAGGTTGAATATCCATCTTGTGGTAAATGTGGGAAGAAACATCCTGGTACTTGCTTGAAGGGAATGAGAGTCTGTTACAAGTGTGGTGAAAAAGGCCACCAAGCTCGTGATTGCAAGGGGAAGAAGGAAGCTACCAACGTTCAGTGCTACAATTGCAGGGAGATGGGGCATTATGAAAATGCATGTCCTAAGCGTTAGGAGAACTTACCTCAGAAAAGGCCAAGGGATCAAGGCCAGGATTATGCTATCACTACTGCAGAGGTAGAAGCTCCAAAAGACGTGGTGGCAGGTAATTTAATGGTTTCCTCAAGTTTAGAAAATGCATTATTTGACTCTGGATCGTCGCATTGTTTTATATCTTCCCAGTTTGCTAAGAAAATTAGATATTTCCAATTTGATTTAACAAGGGAGTTGTCAGTTAAAACTTCTAAGGGAAGTATCATTGCAACAAAGTTTTGTGAATCAGTCCCCATTAGAGCACATAAATGTTCTTTATCTGCTGATCTCATCGTCATACCTATGATTGAGTTTGACATAATCCTCGGTATGGACTGGCTTTCGGACTATGATGCAAAGATTTATTGTAAGAAGAAAGAGGTTACGATTCTTGATGATAATGATAAGGAACACCTTATCTTTAGAGCAGAATCGTCACCACCTAATTCTTATTTAGATCCACCCCCAGTAGCTCAACTAAATTCAATTATTGGGGAGGAAGAGAATGAAATAACTACGGGTGAGGAAAGGAATGTTCAAATAGAGGATGTACCTGTTGTGAAAGAATTTGTAGATGTATTTCCGGAAGATTTACCTGGACATCCTCCAGAACGAGAAGTTGAGTTTTCCATTGATTTAATTCCTGGATCAAGGCCTATATCGAAGACCCCTTACAGAATGGCTAATGTAGAGTTAGTCAAACTAAAGAAACAACTAGAGGAATTGAGTAATAAAGGATTTATTCGCCCTAGTGTTTCTCCATGGGGAGCCCCTGTTCTTTTTGTTAAAAAGAAAGATGGATCTATGAGGTTATGTATCGACTACAGGGAGATCAATGCTATAACGATAAAGAACAAGTATCCCCTACCTCGTATTGATGATTCATTTGACCAACTGCATGGAGCTCAATAATTTTCAAAGATTGACCTTCGATCTGGATACCATCAGTTGTGTGTGAAGAAGGAAGACATTCCGAAGATAGCATTTCGAACCAGGTACGGGCATTACGAGTTTATTGTAATGCCGTTTGGATTGACTAATGCACTCTCTGTATTCATGGATCTGATGAATAGAGTTTTCAAGGAGTATCTCTATGAATTTGTGGTGGTATTTATTGATGATATCTTGGTATACTCCAAAACCTATGAAGATCATGAAAATCACTTGCGCATTATCTTGAATACTCTGAGGAGGCATGAATTATATAGGAAGTTTAGAAAGTGTGAATTCTGGCTTCATGAGATTTCTTTTCTTGGCCATATTGTCTCTAAAGATGGAATCTCTGTTGATCCTTCTAAGACCAAGACAATCCAAGAATGGCCAGCACCTACGAGTATAACTGAGGTACGCAGTTTTATTGGTTTGGCAGGTTATTATCGACGTTTCGTCCAGAATTTTGCCCGATTGGCTAACCCATTAACGAAGCTCACACGTAAAGGGGTTAAATTTGTTTGGACAAAAGAGTGTGAAGAATGTTTTGAAGAACTGAAGAAAAGATTAGTCAATTCTCCTATATTGACTCTACCATTGGGGAATGATGGGTTCGTTATTTATAGTGACGCATCAAAGAAATGACTTGGCTATGTCCTTATGCAGAATGATAGAGTTATTGCCTATGTATCACGACAGTTGAAAATTCATGAACAAAACTATCCTACTCATGATCTCGAGTTAGCAGTTGTGATCTTTGCTTTGAAGATATGGAGGCACTACCTCTATGGTGAAAAATGTGAGATTTATACTGATCACAAGAGTTTGAAGTATATTTTCTCACAAAAAGAACTCAACATGAGGCAAATGAGATGGCTTGAATTACTCAAGGATTATGATTGTACGATACACTACCACCCGGGGAAGGCAAACAAGGTGGCAGATGCTTTGAGTAGAAAAGACCATGGAGTTTTGAACAATATGAGAATTGAAAGGGATCCAATTTTCATGGATCTAGTGAAGATGGAGATGGGAATAACCAGGGAAGGTGAAACATCAATGCTTTTTCAAATGGTTGCCAAACCATCTTTACTAGAAAGGATTAAGAGTTCTCAGACCGATGATGAAGAATTCCAAAAGAAGATTAAAGCTGTGAATGATGGGAGATTGAGAGACTTTGTGTATGAAGATGGAATTTTGAAATTCGGGAAGAGACTTTGTGTTCCCAATTTACCTGATCTAAAAAGGGAATTGCTGGATGATGCTCATAGTTCCAATTTCTCTATACACACTGGGAGCACAAAAATGTATAGAGATTTGCAGGAACATTTTTGGTGGGACAACATGAAGAGGGATATTGCTGATTTTGTGTCAAGATGTATGGTTTGTCAACAAGTGAAAGCTGGAAGGCAAAAGCCTGGAGGAGTCATGCAACCTCTTCCCATACCGGAGTGGAAATGGGACAATATTACGATGGACTTTGTCATGGGGCTACCAAAGACTCCTAGAAGGAATGATGCAATATGGGTTATTGTTGATCGTCTTACCAAGTCAGCACATTTTCTTGCTATAAGAGAAGATCTACCCCTGGAACGTCTAGCAAGACTATATATTAATGAAGTTGTGAGACTTCATGGAGTACCCCTATCGATTGTTTCTGATCGTGATCCCCATTTTACTTCAAGATTCTGGAAAAGTCTTCAGAAATCCCTGGATACTGAACTTCATTTGAGCACTGATTACCACCCTCAGACAGACGGACAATCAGAACGGACTATTCAAACCTTAGAATACATGTTGAGATCTTGCTCACTTGACTTTCAGGGTATGTGGGATCAATATTTACCTCTGGTGGAATTTTCCTATAACAATAGCTTCCATTCGAGTATTCAGATGGCACCATATGAAGCGTTATACGGAAAGAGATGTCTTACACCAACCTGTTGGGATGACGTCGGTGAAATAAAACTTGTAGGTCTAGAACTGGTGGAGGAAACGATGGAAAAGGTGAAGGTAATCCAAAATCACATCAAAGCAGCTCAAAGTAGGCAGAAGAGCTATGCCGATAATCGAAGGAAGGATTTGGAATTTCAAGTCGGTGATCATGTTTTCCTGAAGGTATCTCCGTGGAAGGGAGTCATACGTTTTGGTAAGAAAGGTAAATTGAGTCCCAGGTACATCGGACCTTTCGAAATTCTAGAACGAATTGGGGTTGTAGCTTACCGATTGGCAATGCCACCAAGTATCTCTAAAGTTCACAATGTGTTCCACGTATCTCTGTTGAGGAAATACATGCCTGATCCAACGCATGTACTCACCTATGAGGAATTAGAACTGGAACCTGATCTGTCTTATTGCGAAGAGCCCGTCAGGATTCTTGATACGAGAGAACAAGTACTGAGAAACCGGACGACGCGTCTGGTAAAAGTTTTATGGAGAAACCATAAGATGGAAGAGGCAACGTGGGAACCCAAGGAACTTATGATGAAGAACCACCCAAGTCTTTTCATGCGATAGTATTCTAGAAATTTCGAGGATGAAATTATTTGAAGGAGGGGAGAATGTAACACCCCAAGCTTCTACGGTACGCTTCTCTTTGAATAATGCGATAGCGTGTGTTGTACGCAACACCGAGTTCTAACAACCAATCAAACTAGCCGTTATGAATAGTAATACCTACTTTTTAAAATTATATATATTTTATATTTCAAAATGGACTTCATTTTTGGATTCAGAATATCTAATTTAGCCTAAGGTGAAATTTTGGTACTTTTCGGATAACTTTCATATTTTGATGAATAGTGAAAATTACTAAATTTTAATTAAAAACAACTTTTTTAATCAAAATAATTAATAGTGATAAATTATGAATTTTAGTAGTTTTAAAGTATATTTAGAATATATTTTTACCATTTAATATAATGTTGGTCATTGGACATAATTTTACAATTAAACCGAACATAAACAAGTGTCAATCTTTTGATAGTTAATATCTCTTAAAAACACGCTTTTTGTTTTGACAGCGGGAATTAATTTTAAATTAATTTCTGCCACTTCTGTGTTTTTAATTTAGGAAAATGGATTCCATATTTGGAATCAGGATGTTAAAATTTTGTAAATAGGTAACTTTTATTTTTAGACATTTTGAATAATTACTGCGGTAAATATTTTATTTACCATGGTTAAGGGTAAATCCGGTAAATAAGGGTTAAAAAATAATATTATAATAATACTAAATTACCCTAAAACATGTCTTAACCCTATTGGTTGATACATGGTCGACCATGGACATATTTGGGTCGATTTTGGGACCCCATGGATCCACTTGTAAGTGATAATGACACTTTATTTTAATTAAGTTAAAATGAATACAAAAATGACACAAGCATATATCTTTTAGAAAAACAATTGTTACATAGGGTTATATATGTTGGATTTTAGATTATAAATATTCATTAGAAAGATAAAAAGATTTCCTACATAATGATATTTTATTTATAATTTTTAGACATTAAATAATTTATTTTATTTATGACACAATGATGATGCAGTAATTACTATAATAGTGAAAAATTAAAATAATTGATATTATAAATACCCAAATAAATATAATATGAAACTTTTAATGAATTAAACAAATTTTCTAGGATAATATGATATATTAGGATTGATTTAATTGACTTTGTTCGAAGTAATCAATCTGTTATGAGTTTCAAAAAAATCAACTATTGAATAGTGTCAAAATTGACATAAAAGAGTTCTTAAAACAAATATTATATTATTAATTGATATTAAATTCCAAAAAATCTAAGGTTCGGCCAAGAGACTTATCATGATAGGTTCATCATTAATGGACCACTTGGGGGTCGCTTGGATGTATGTAGTATGTTTATTAACCATATTATATAAAAATACAAAGAGACATTGTAAAAGTGAAACTAATTAACTTAGAGTTAATAATTAAATATAAGGTTAATATAAGTACCCAAACCTGTCTAAATTCTATTGGTTGAGTTGTTTTCGAACCATACCCACCTTAAACTTTGAATAATAAACTTTTGATCCATTAGAAACCGAATATGAATTTATTATAAATTAATATTTCTAGCTTTTCCAAAGGTACCCCTCACCCCTCTTATAAAAGGGCACTCCTCCTTCTCATTTCTTCACACCTTAAAAGCCTTTTGGTTTGGACAAACTCTGCCCAAATACTCTACAATCTTCCCTCAATACAACCTAGGGGCCTTATTTTGATCAGAAAGCCAACCTAAGGAGCCCTTTTGATCAAATCAAAAGGAAGAACCCGAAGAAGAGGTAATGATTTCACCACCCTTTTCTAAGTTCATTTCTTCTTCCACTTCTTCTTCCTTTGTTCTTACCATTATAAAATAATAACTCCAGTATCTCACATATACTGTTATGTTATTATAAATATGGTACAACCATATTCAGTATTCTATCCACCCTTTGAATAACATGTCACCATACGTGCGTACGTACGGCTTACCATCTCCACGTCGTGGTGTATTTGTTATTCAATATATTATTATTTGGATGGGTATAATAATGATGTGTAACTCATGTAAATAATAAATATAACATGTTAATGATTCTGTATATATGATATACCATCCATTTATATATTATTTTAATATCAAAAGAATGATATTGTCGCTCGTGCGTACGTACGGACTACCGTCTCCACGAACGCGATGAGATTCATTCTCCATTGTATCCATTCAAGTATAATTATCATTTGATGATTTAAAAATGATGTTTAAGGACTTGATATCATTATGGATATGAATAATATACAACCTATCCTTTACAAACATGTCTTACGTAACAAAACATATAAAAGAAAACAAGTAAGTTAACACCCGAAACAATGATAATACTAAGATATTATTATCAAATCAATATTAAAAGATCATATATGATATCATATTAATGTATATGATTCTTGTATAATTTAATAACAATTATTTCACCATTATACAGGAGGTTAACCTACCCCAACCAAGGAAAAGTACAAGGTAAGGGTTATTTCACAATCTCTTCATTATCCGAGGTTGTTTATACGTAATAATCTACTGGGATTTCTTTATCATCCACATCCATGTTTCTTCGAAATGTATTTCAAAACATATTTATTATTTACAAGAATATGGTTTAAAGTCATTTATACCCTTGTTTGACTTTTTATAAGAGGTTTATAAAGGAATCTTTCCGTCGTTTTCAAAACAAGGTCCTTTTTAACCTTTTCGACAGAACTAAGGTAAGAATGTTTTTTTTAACTTATACGACGGGTGCGGCTATTTTCCACTGTTATAAAATCTTCAAATCTTCCCTTACAAGCTTATAAGATTATTTTCAAAGAAAATGTTTTATTTTATATGGATCTTAAATGATTTCAAAATAAAATGAGATATTTCTTTAAAAAGAATTTTGATTTCATCTATGTCAACATCCTTTGATGGATTTTAAGATTATTTGAAGTTGATTTATTATGATACAAAAATTCTATATTGTATTGAAGGCTTTGTGATATGTTTGACTGTGGATGTGCTATTTTTATACCATTCATAGTTTATGGTGAAAGTATTGACATTTCGTATGCTAGTTTTAATACGAATGTTTATGTTATGTTTAAACCTTTTCATATGGGAATGCATTGGACTTAATATGTGACGGGTGGAGCCCGCTATAGCTCCTCGATGCATCGGTAGGTCTCATGAGACAAACTAGTGTCTTGGAACAAGGCCTTGACAAAATCTTATTTGTAGTCTTGGCACGAGGCCTTGGCTATGTGGTTATGATAGTCTGACATTATGCATTCCATCATTATGAAAGTGGTTATTGATTTTGCATGTGATTATTCGATTAGTAGAATAACCATGTGAATAAGTAAATGGCATTATTTCATTTTATTTATGCCATACTATGTTAAAAGTTCAAGTTTAAAAGGCTTTTGTTTTAGTTATACATTGCCTTAAATGTTTATTCTTATTTATGAAAGTTTCCGCTATATTGTTATCCTTACTGGGAATTTGAGCTCACCCCTTTTCTATGTTTTATTTTTCCCAGGAAGTGAAGAAGTAAATTATGAATGACCTGCAGGGATATTATATGGGGATATGAGTGTGGATTATGGAGACAATATGTTGTTGTAGTGGTTTTTCATTTTATGATGTAATGTAAGACTTATGAGTATATCTAGTGTTTCCAAGACTACTAAACCAATCGGTCTTTCGAGATTTGATCTTTCTTGTGATCATGCCAATGTTATGTAATAATGCACCGACTCTGGGTAACTGGGGTCGGGGCGTTACATTATCTCTTCTTCTACTTCATATTAATGAGTTGTTTCCATTATAAAGTAATAAATATAGTATCAATTATATTATTAGAGGTTATTATGGTTATATAACAACCATATTCCACCTTCTATCCATCATATGAAACATGAATCACCACGCGTACGTACGTACGACTTACCGTCTCCACGTCGTGGTGTAATCTATTTTTACCACCATCTTACTTGGATGGATATAATTATGGGAATGATATCTATATATGATTATTATAACATTATATGAATTATGGAATAAAATATATACCATCCACTTCCATACCATTTCACAATTATGAGAATGATATCATCGCTCGTGCGTACGTACGACCTATCATCTCCACAATGCGATGCGATTCATTCTACATGATCTTCATTAAATCATGATTATATAAATGAATTTAATGAATAAATATGATATATATTATACTAATATCATTCTATAAATGATATAACTATAACCTAAGAAGAAGAACTTATCCGACGAAACATGCGTAAGAAAACAAAGAAGTTGATACCTGATGGACGAGTAATAATGTTACTAAGAAACAGATAATAATATGATCATATATGATGAATATGATTCTGGAATAAGTCAATGAAATCATTTAAATCATTATACATTAGGTTCATATATATACAAATGATAGTGGACCTAAGGTAAGGGATAATTTCACAATCTCTTTATTAACCAAGATTGATTATACGTAATTATTTACTGGGGTATATTTATCATCCATGCCCATGTTTTATAAAAATATTTTCATAAAATATTTACTATTATCATATGGATGTTTAAATTCATTTTTAATTTTTTTTAATTTTACTACATGGTTTGGAAGGAATATTTCTTTCATTTTCCATACGAGGTACTTTTTGAATTTTTCGGCAAAAGTACAAGAAGAATGTTTTTTTAACTTATACTGAATGAATATATTTTTATTATTTCATAATTCCTTATTTCCATGAATATTATCTTATAAGTTTTTAAGGTTATTTTCAAAGAAATTCTTTTATTTTAATATTGTGTGGTTTTTTAAGAAAAGAAAATGTTTTTGAAGAAGAAAGGATATTTTCCTCAAGAATTTATTTCAAGTGTTTTATCATAATTATTTTCCATCTAAGATTAAGGATATTTTTCTAGTATAATATCCCTATTATTCTTATGGTTGATAATGTTTATGATGGAATGATATTTGTGACATCCATTTGTTTTACATGGATTATGTTATGATGAAATGATGTTTAAGAAACCCATTTTATTCATTGGGTTATGTTATGATGAATGATTTATGTTTTTAAGGCATAGATATGTATAATTTTAATTATGTGATGGGTGAGACTTATATATCCCTACAATTAATTGGTTAAAGATTTATATTTCATGAGATATACATGACTGGAATGACAAGTAAATTCGGTTCATTAATACAGGGTTGAAATGACAAGTAAATCTGGTTCAGTAATGGACTTTGTCCGCTATGATGGTCTTGGAAATGAGCATTGGATAATATGGAAATGATTTTATATGATTATGTATTTTCCAAAATTCTATGTTTTATGACAATTCTATTTTATCATGGTTTCTATTCCTTTATGATTTATTCCTTACAAACTGCCAAGATTTATTTCATGACTCAAGATTTTGATATTTGTTATAGATGGTATGATTTTAAAAATTTATGTTCATGTTTTCACATTCTTATGTTTATGTTTTGTTTGATATTATCCATGTTTACCCTTACTGAGCATTTAATATCAACCCTTTTATATGTTTTCTTTTCCCCATTATAAAAAGAAAGGTTTTAGGTACAAAAAATAAAGGTGAAGATCATTATGGGAGACGTTGAAGATCTTTCACCAAGTTAGTAAAATGTGTTCCCAGTCTATAAAGACACTAAACTAATACAATATTTGGGCATATTTTTGTGTTATGTATTAAGTATTCCACAAAAGTAATGTAATTTCCTTGTACCTCAAGCTTGGGTCTCTATAGTTGGCATCAGATCGAAGGTTTAGTCAACCTTTGGAAACTAGGATGTGAAAAATTTAGTGAGATCCCTAGAGGTATTTACAAGGATATGTCTTGGTACGTCCTAAGGATAATTTTAATTATAGGTTATATTCCTAGAATTATGGAAATGATCATGAATAACCTAGGATTAAACCTGAGATGTTATATATTGAAAGTACCCCCCTTGATTATGCTGTTTCTTAGTATGATTTTTTTCACTCACACTATTATTTTTAGGGTTTAGATAATGGATGTAACCTAAAGGAACCATGTTAATGATGAATGAAATAGGAAATGCAATGATTTTCCTTCTAAGAAACCAAATGTTATGGGAGTTAGAATGCATAATCTTATTTCTATGATCACAAAACCTTATCAAGACATGAACCCTGCTAGGATTCCAAGTGACCAAAGGAGGGAAAAACGTTCTCTTGAATATTTATTTAGGCAACATCCACCTTATTTTAGTGTAATAACTGATCCAATAGTTTATGAGAAATGGATTTGTACCATTTAAAATATATTTTTTATTCTCCACTATTTAGAATATAAAAAGGTTAAGTTAAACACTTATTGATTGGAAGGTAAATTGAATATGTGGTAGAACTTTATCAAGAATATGAGGCAAAAAGATAATATTGAATCCATGGATTGGGATGAGTTGAAGAACTTATTTTTCAGTATGTACCTTCCTTGTATTCTTCTTACAAAAAGGGAGATTTCCATTTCCCATCTATCTCATCATCATGATAAGAAAATAAGGATATAATTTAAAGGAAACTCTAAAAATTATGGAGAAAAGAAGATTAGATTTTCTTTATGCTCAAAGTGTGGAAGGGAACATGGAGGAAATTATAGTAAGGGGACTAATAAATTTTTTAAGTGTTGTAGAGAAGGTCATCATGCATTTTTCTTCCGAAGTAATGGGAATAAATAAAAAGCTCAAAAGAGTGCACCTCCCACAAATCAGTGATTCAAGTACCAGGAAATGGGGCATTATTCTAACCAATGCCCTAATACAAGGGTTATTGATGATGATCAATGTCAAAAACCTCTTAAGGAAAAAGGAAAAGGCAAATCTCATGTGATCATTGTTGGTGATGTGGGCTATGACAATGAAGTTGTGGAATGATTGAGTGTTTATGTAATGGGATTCTAGAATAATGTTGTAGAATCAATTTTATGGTATTATGGAATAATGAAATATCTATGTAGTGGTCCACTGTGGTTTTACACATGTATTTGAAAGTATAATCTAAGTGGTATTAGTAACCAAGAAAAGTGACTGAGGTAATAAGGTAATGTTTTTGGAAAACACATGATCAAGGGAAAGATAACCCTTAATATGAGCATGATATTGAGATAATGATATTTGAATAAAGATATGTTGGATATGAATAAGTAAATTGGATGATATTAGTTACCTTGGAATTGGTTATGGATTTATTAACACGTGGGTCTTGGTTGAAGTTTACAACTTTTTGAACATAAGAATAAGGTAACATGCATGTTTTCAATAAGGATATATGATAATTTAGGTTATTACCATGACTCAAGAGAATACATGATGAAGGTGTTCACATTTTTGGAATGTGACCAATAAGAGATACCTTATGATATATGGGGGATAAATGTTAAGCCGAGTTAGTAAACCTTTTTCTAATGTTTTGGTTTTTCAGCTTTCAGAAGGATTGTAAGGTGATCAATTTATGGAAAGTTTAAGTTAAACATCAGATGAAGTTTGTTAGAATAAAGTATTATTTCACCATAGGTGGACTTATGAATATTTTAATACTTATGATAGCCTTTTTGTTATGATAAATACAGATGGAATTACCTATCATTCTTTTTATGGATTGTATGATATGCCAACACTTCATGAATGAAAAATTCAACTTCATTTCTTTGAATAAGAGATGAAGTAGAAATTGTTCAAGGCACGACCAACGGTGAGATTGTACCAAAATAAAGTAAGTATATCTTATCATGAAAATTATTCAACATTAGGAAAAAGGATCTTGATGTAAAAGTGTGTCCTATTATCATCATTTTTTATGATATCAATGACCTCTTTCATGCTTCTTTAGTTTACTATTTTGTGATTGTTAACTTTCTCTTGATCATAAAATTCCTCATGATCAGTGATATTTATAAATCTCTATGATTATTTACACCTTTCCTACATGCCCAAATCTTCACCTATGTTCTCCTACGTAGATACCTAGTCATGATTTACTTTGGGCAACAATTATTTTTCAGCAATTTCTTTTTAAAAGAAAGTTTATGTATTTGTTTTTATGATGTGGGTTTCTATATTTTTATAAATGTAATGAATTTTGAGGGAGAAATTAATTTTAAGGGGGTATAATGTAACACCTCTATATTTTTATAAGATATATATTTTAAAATTTATTTGATTTCTTGTGTTGTATGCTACACCAAGATAAGCTTGCGCAATACACAACACCGTCTTAGCTTGCGGTATACACAACACTATTCTTGGATTGTGTTACACACAATTTCAAGTTCTTATGATATAATTAATTTCACACAATACCAAGTTTAAGTAAATAACTAAATATTATTATTTTACCTTCTAACCTAGTCATTATAATGACATGTATGAATAATATTAACTTTCCTCTGAAAAACTATTTAAATGAAAATAAGTGAGTTTATAAAATAATAAAATCACTTTTGATGGATTTTATTAATATAATATATATCTAATATATTCAATAAAATGTTTAAATTTATCTTATATATTTTATATACATGATATAGGAACAAATTCAATTTTTCAAATAAAAGAAGTATTTTTCAAAAAATACAATTTTTCCACCTTTTGATGGTGCACCCATTTTAAATCTAGTTTTGAAACTTTTATATATTATATTTAACAACATAAACATGTTATTTGTAATTAGGATATAAAAATTTACTTTGTATGAATTTTTGATATTTTTATGATAACTTTCAAGTTTTGATGAATAGTAAAAATACACTAAATTTTAATTGAAAACAATTTTTTTCATTCAAATAATTCATATTGTTAAATTATATTATTAAATGGGTTTAAAGTATAAATAGAATATATTTTTATCATTAAATATAATTTATGTTATTGAAATTAATTTTATATTGAATTTTTATGTAAAACCATTTTAATCTTTTGTAATGTTTTAACTTTTAAAACATGTTTTCTATTCCGCCAATGGGATAAATTTTAAATTAATTACTACAAATTATATGTTTTGAATTTTTAAAAATGGATTCCATATTTATAACTAGTAGTTAAAAATTATTTAAATAGGATCCTTTTATTTTTTTTGGATTTTATGAATAGTAAGTTTGGTAATTTTTATTTACCACACTAAAGTTAAATCGAATAAATTAGGGTAAAAAATAATATGATAAAGACAATAAAATTACCCTAAACCTTCCAAAATCCTATTAGTTGAATAAAAGTTGACCCTTAACACCTATAGATAGAAATTGACTCATTTAATGGACTTTTTCCCATGGAAATGATATATATTATTAAAATAAAAGAAAGTGACAACATGTCACCCTCTTATTTATTATAAGTAGAATAATTTTAATATAGTGATAAATATGAGATAACTTAAACAATAAATAGTCTCCAGAAACCTAATGAAATTATCTACATCATGGTAATTTATTTAAAAATTTTAGATATTAAATAATTACCTTAAATTATTATACAGTGATGATGTATAAATTATTCAATTGATGAAAAATCAATAAAATAAATTTAAATAAAATGATAATAACCATTAAAAGAACAAAAAACTTGACCAAAACTTATTGGTAGAGAATATCTAGACCATAATAATCCAAGGGTATATTTATTGACCATTTTGAGTCATATGGAAAATATTACGACACTTATAATATTTTATTTAAAGTGATGTTAAAGTTGTCACATTAATGTTTTAATAAATATAACATTTTTAATATAAGATTATACAGAATATATATTCAATTATAACTATTACTATTAAATATATAAGATCTATATTTATCATAGTATTTATTTTTTATTTTTTATTCAAAAAATAATTATATTAAATAATTACACAAAACCGATGTAGCAATTATTTTATTAATAGAAATTTCAAATTAATGTGATTAAAAATATTAAAATAAATATAATTTTGGATAATTAATATATAAAATAAATTTTATATACTACCTTTACCCCTTATGGATATAATAAAATATGTGTTTTGAGGATAACATATTATCTTGATATTTTTAAAAATCCATGAATTGAATATTATCAAAATTGACACTATTGTTGTTTTGTCAAAATAATGTTTTATTAAATTATTTAAAAATCATAAAACATTTTTAAAAATATAGAATAAATATTATATAGACTAAAATGTTATAAATTATTTATTTATTATTTAATTTACATCAAATAAGTAAATATTTCACCCTTTTAACATTGAAATATTTGTTACCCTAGTTAAAATGAAATATGATAACTAAGTGATAAATTAAAATGAAAAATTTTAAATTGACAAAAAAACTTGTATAAAATTTATTGGTTGATGAGATTACAACCTCATATCATATCATACTATAAATTAGGACATTTTTGTGGTTTTTGGATGTGGTTTTTTTATTATAAATTAAAACTTTTGGAGATTCCAAAAGTGCCCCTCACCTCAATTATAAAAAGGAACCTCCTCCCTTACCTTTTCACTTCACTTTGATCCATGAAGATCGTCCATACCCTGATAATTCCCCTTATAAACTTCCCTAGTTACATTATATAGGTTCTGTTATTCTAAAAATACCAACTCTATTGCCTTTAATAGAAGATTTAAAGGGAGCAGGTCGAAGAAAAGGTAATCTCCTCTACCGGTTCTTTCAAATTATTTCTTCTTCTACTTCCTCTTCAAGAGTTGTTTCCATTCTAAATTAATAAATAAAGTATCAATTATATTATTATATGTTATTATGGTTACATAACAACAATATTCCACCTTCTATCTATCCTACAAAAAATGAAACCACCACACGTGTGTATGTACAACTTACCGTATCCACGCAGTGATGTAATCTGTTTTTCAACACAATATTACTTGGATGGATATAATGATGGAAATTATATTTATAAATTATTATTATAACATTATATGGATTCTATAATAAAATATATACCATCCACTTCCATACCATTTCACAATTATTGGAATGATATCATCGATCATGCATACGTACGACCTACCGTCTCCACGATGCGATGCGGTTTATTCTACACGATCTTCATTAAATCATGATTATATAAATGAATTGAATGAATAAATATGATATATATTACACTAATATAATTCGGTAAATTATATAACTATAACCTAAGAATAATAACTTATCCGATGAAAGATGCATGAGACACTAAACTAATACAGTATTTGGGCATCTGTTTGTGTCATGTATTAAGTATTCCACAAAAGTAATGTAATGTACATGTACGTAAATCTTGGGTATCTATAGGGCTGTATGGATTCCTATATTATAGAACACTATGAGATGCCTCAAAACTGAACTCCTGATCTCGATGCTAAAAACACATAATTTACAACTAGATTTGATGCCAAGTGAGATGACTAAAGATACAATTGCATATATTTCACATTAATTAAACATTAAATCTCAAAATAATATCACAATATCAAGAAAAAAAAAGTTTAATGCATTATGAGACTAGATACATAAACAAATTATTTTATAACACTTATGAACATTCCTCCATAATCATATGCCACTAAACTTCTCATAAGTTATACTAATATTCATAATTTGGGGAATGAAAACATAAGAAAGGGGTGAGCTCAGATGCTCAATAAGAGTAAACATAAGAGATAACGATTGATGATAATAAGTGAGTATAATATAAGAAAGTGGGTAAATCATTTCCCTTTTCAAGACTCACTTCCAAGATAGTCATACCCAAAGTCATAAAACTCAAATCACGATCCATGTTAGAAAATATCAACATAACATAAAACACAAGTTGTAAGAGTGTGGAACATAAAAAATCTCGAGCCATGAGAGTATAACATTGGAATAAAAACATTAAATAATAGTGTAACATAAAAATAAACATAGAAATCATGTGTCAATGATACCCACCAAGACATTCATTATATCATAAACTTGGGCTAACCACTTGTGTATCGTATTGGGCTTGGGCCAACCGCCCGCATACCCTCTTGGACCCATGATAACCACTTATGCACCATCTTAGGCTTAGGATAACCACCATGTACCCTCTTGGGCTTGGGAAAACCACCTGTGTACCCTCTTGGGCTTGGGTAAACCGCCCATGTATCCTCTTGGGCTTGGGATAACTTCCTGTGAACCCTTAGGCCTGGGATAACTCTTCGTGTACCCTTTTGAGATCATGAGATATAAACTTTACCAATAAATTGGAGGTATTTAAAAAACCAAACCCATAACATAATAATAAAACATTTATATGTATGTCATAATAATATAAAAACATTCATCATTTCATCATAGTTTGATTAATTTGAGGCGAACCAAGCATTACATACATTACTATTACATCTTATTAGATGAATATTAATTACATATCATTATGATCTACACAAGAACTATAACGGTTTAGTTTCTTTGAAACTTGGATACATAAACAACTAGTGCATAAAATACAACCAATATCCTTTTTAGAAATATCACACTTAAAACCTTTTTTTATATCACGGGGAAAAGAAAACATAATAAAGAGTGAGATGAGATGCTTAGTAAGGGAAAACAAGGGAGATATTAACCAATAATAATTTTTAAGCATAACATGAGAATAAGGGTATGTGAACATGATCTTAACATTTTAAATCATACCCAACAATTCATATATTATAATCACGATTCATAGAATAAATCTTGATAATTCAAAAGACATGAATCATAAAGGAATCACAGAATATGATCCATACAAGCATAACATTGACATAAGATCATGTAATAAAAGAGTGTAATAAAGTGTGGTGTAATCATAATCATATAAATATTATGTCAATACTACCCACCAAGATATTCATCACATTTTAGTCTTGAGCTAACCACCCATGTACCAACTTTTGTCTTGAGATAACCTCTAATATACCCTCTTTTGGGCTTGGGATAACCTCCCATATACCATTTGAGATCATAAAACATTAATATTTACCCAATGCACTGGAGTGTTATAATAGACCCACCTATCATATAATCACAATCTATTCATATGCATTCCACAAGATCATGAAAACATTTATCATTTCAACATAGCTTAACCCATATAAAAGAAAATGAGTTTCATCGAGATTTCATCATCATAATCAATAACTATCTAGAGAAAGAATAAGGATAGTATTTTAGATCCATATCCCTAGTTAAGCATAAGTAATATCAAAGGATGTTATCATATATGAAAAATGCCTTTAAAATATCACTGAATTATTTCTTGAGGAAAAAACTCTTTTCATTTTCAAATCAATTATTTCAAATATAAAAATTTCCAAAATATTAAGAAAAATATTTTATTTGAAAAGAACCATGGAAACCTATAAAGGAAGCTTCAAATCAAATATTATTCATTATAGAGAAAAAAATAATTCATGTGGTGTATGTTAAAACATAAATTTCATTCACACCTTTGGTAAAAAGTACCTCATTTGGAAAATGATAAGAAAATTCCTTTTAATCCTTTTTATAGAAATTAAAACATGGGTAAAAAGAAATTTAAAAAATAATAGGATATTATTAAAAATATTTTATAAAATATGTTAAAGAAAATATTAACTTGGAAGAAAAA